>JAJHSJ010000002.1:51258703-51493701 GCA_021015155.1 Magnolia officinalis | reverse complement strand
ATGAGCTCCCTGATAGGTGGAGTTATCCTTCATAAGCGTGCGATACGCGCAGGATGTTGCATGACTGGTAGTGTGATTCATGCACTTCGCATTTGTATGACATGATTACTATACACCCTAGTGACATCGGGGTTGTGGCCTCCACAGGCACATCATGGATGGCAGGATCAAATATCGGAAATATTGTTACTAGCATCGGGGCTCATAGATGTCCTTGGGTGAAAATCCCTAACCCGATGGTACCAGAGGATGACTCCAACGTCGAGATCGAGTGGATACATGAGCACACGATAGCCAAATACCAAGAGGCCACATCTCTCACTGTGTCGTGGTCTGTTGGAAAGGGGTGTGACCTTACCCGTTTGAACATAGGGGGCATTGCTAAGCTGAGTTTGACCAGCTCGTGAATGGGTCCGCTAACGACGTACCAGATAAGTATTGGCAGACTATTGGCTAGGAGGATGTGAGATTTGTTACGCTCACTTGGACTACGTGCCTGGGAAAGGGGCAGTGCCATTTGGAGCATACTAAACCCCAATAATTATCCAGAACGAGAACGGCAATAATATTTAATGTGGATTTGGATGAGGATCGGCATGCTTGAGTTGCATCTCGCATCGCATGGTCTTGATATGGCTGATAGCATTCATACCTTGCACCGCATAGCCTTAGTACGGCCGATTACATCCTCATCAGCATCGTTCCACATTACTCTGTCATTGCATTCTGAGCACTCCCATATTGCGCACACACTTATACCACCCTCTAAGCTTTCTATAAGTTTATGCACGATTGATGTATGCAGGTGTCGCCAAGACGCAGCTGTAGCTTAGTCGCAGCAGGAGCGTGCAGTCGAGCTTCAGGAGTTTCTGTTATTATTATCTTGTATTTCCCTTCATACGCATTATACTTTAAAGTTTTTTATCATAGTGGATTTTGTGACGATGTTCTTGTGGTTATTGTTCGTGGGTTATGCTTATGGTTATGCTCATTACGAATCAAAATCACGTTAGAAATCCTCCTTATAGAATCCCAGGATCGGAACCTGGTGTATGGGTGCCGGAAACCGAGAATGGGGTACTATGGAGGCTGTCGACGCTAGATTCGGCGATCGAAATTTTGTGAGTCTGGTTTCCGAGTTTGGGGCGTGACACCCCAAACTCGGAAACCGGAACTCACAAAATTTCCGGCTACTGAATATGGTACCGACAGCCTTCATAGTACCCCAGTCTTGGCTCTCAGCTCCCATACGTCAGGTTCTGATCCAGGGATCTTACCAGGAGGATTTTCAGGGTGAATTTATTATTATTATTATTATAAAGGAGCATAACCACAAGTGTACCCAAGTTACAAAACATCATCACCACATATCCACTAATATAATCTTTGAGTACAGTGTTGATAGAAAAATACATTATTTAACAAAACTCCAAAGCATCGGACACATGCTCCTACCTTAATGTTGTTGCGGTCTAGCATAAACTGCATGTAACGAACATGCATAAGCTTACTACAAGCTTAGAGAGTGTGTGTGGTGTGTGTATGCGCAATGCATGTGCCCAGTATACAAGTGTCAAAGTAAGCGTAAATGATGGAAGGCTAAACTGGCAAGTTCATAATGATGTTAGTCATACCAAGGCTACGCAATGCAAGGCCTACATGGCCGAATGTCATATGCTAGGGATGTAATGCAAGCATGCCAATCATTAACTAATCCACGTATCAGTACAGTTCGTCAATGAAAACATCACCGGGGTCTAGTACACTCCAACACTAGTTACCACCTCATCATGTGTATGACCAAGTGAGTGGAAGAGACCTCACTATCTGCCTTGCCAGTGGTATGCTAATACCCATCTGACTCATCAATAGCAGACCCATTTGCAAGCTAGTCAAAATCAACCTAGCTTACAGCCCCCTACCCTCGGGCAGATAAGGTCACACCCCTTTTCAACCGACCACGACACAGTGGGAGACGCGACGTATTGGTATTTGGCACTCAGACGCTCATGTTATCCACTCGGTCTCGACGTTGAAGCATCATACTGGTACTATAAGGGTTTAGGGACTTTCACCCAAGGACATCCATAGCACCCTAATGCTAGAACAGATATTTTCGATATTCAATCTGGCCATCCACGATATGCCTATGGAGGCCATAACCCTGATGTCACTAGGGCGTAAAGTGATCGTGACATACAAGATGCGAAATGTATGATTCATACCATCCAAGTCATGCATCAAACTTGAGCGTACCGCGTGATCATGTGGGGCAACCCTATCTCATATGGGGTCCGCTAAGTATCTCAGCCCAATGGCATATGCTATGATTAATCACCACCCACAATATGCATACAAATAATGCGTATGGGCATATGTCATGGCATGATGTCATTATACTAAGCATGTTCTTAGTGTGTCCTAATATACAGAGAGTGGGAACTGAACGCCATGCCCCACTAGAAATATAGAAGTATATGTGGTGTGGCCCATGTTAGACTAACATCAGCTCCTCATGTAGCCTTCAAGGCATGAATAAAATATATATAACAAGGCGGGGTCCACTGGGAGTGACCCGTATGGACACCACATGTACAACATGTGTGTCACTAGGCTATCAATCCATTTGGGCACATGGCCTACTAATGATGTCCTAAAATAATCAGATTATCAATGATATCACTATAGTTACTTTAGTAGAATAATTTGCACCGTCTAATCATTGTTAACGTAAATCGACAGTTACAGATCATTGGTTAGTCATTAGGATGTAATCCTATGCTCATAGCTCATATGAGTCTTGAGATTTCATCAGTTCATGCAAAGTGTATGCTTAAATGGATTTAATAAAACCATAGTTTCAACATTCACACACCAACTAATTTAAGGATTTGCATCCAAGATACCAAACATAACCAAAGACCTAAGGGATCTCGATTTTAGGGCTTCCAAAGTCCAAAGGATCCCAAAACTAAGGATTCCCAAGTCCAAGGGATCCCAAAATCAAGAAATCCAAAGTCCAAGAGGTTTCTACCCCCACATTACCCTATGGTGCGGCCCACCTGAGATTTGGATCAACCTGAGTTTTGGACCCATGGCCTAACATGATCTAATAAGACAAATTGACGGAGTGGATAGGATACATACATCATGTAAGGTCCCACGTGTGGGGGCAACCCCCTCACGTCACTGGGCAAAATCGCCCAGTAACATCTTTCTTTTCTTTGTTTCTCTTTTTTTTAATACACTATTAATGCGGGCCCCACGTGGATGTTCTACTCCATTCACCGCGTATTCCATCTCGAGTGGGTCTAATGGGCTCTAATTTGGGTTGATTTGAATAAACAAGGACTCCACAGTGGGCCTTGGAAGATTTCAATAACAATGGTTCGTTTCCCTCATTGCGGCCCACTTGAGACCCGAATCTGTCTCATCTTTTCGCTCATGGCCTAAAATGATCTTGAGAAGTTAGTGGATGGTGCAAATTTAATATAAACATTAGAATGAGGTCCAACTTATGAGACCCAAAATTGGCCAGGAATAGGGTTACTGCCCACGTGCATGGCATATATAGATTTTATTATTATTATTATTATTATATTTGTTGTATGTTTTGCATACACTATTAAGGTGGGCCCCAAGTGGAGGATCTAATCCGTTCACCGTCTTGACCACCTCAAATGAGGTCAAATAGACTTTGACTAGGACTGGTTTAGATGATCAGGGACTCCACAGCAAGCCCTAGAACGTTTCAACAGATAGGCAACTTTCTCCTTAGTACGACCCACTCGAGACTCAAATCTGCCTCAAATTTTGGCCTATGGCCTAAAATTATCTGAAGTAGATGGTGGACAGTGTGGATTAAACACATTCATCATGGTGGGGTCCACGTGTGGCACAACCCTCACGTCACGGGCAATAACGCCAGTGACACTTTTTTGTTTTTCTTTCTTCCTTTTTTTATGTTATGTGGGGTCCACTAGTGGATAATCCATTCTATCCATTATATCGGCAAGCTCTTATGGACCAAAGGAGTCCAATGATGGGTGGGTCCACCACCTACACACACAACAGTCGACCTTAGAAAGTTCCAACAATGGGACTTTGTTTACCTTATTGTGGTCCACTTAAGGCTCGGATCTACCCCATTTTCGGCCCATGGCCTAAAATAATCTGTAGAAATGGTGGAAGGTGTGGATTAAACATATACATCAAGGTGAGGTCCACGGGACGCCCCCCACCCCACGTCCGTATGGCTAAAGTGAGGGGTGCTCCCAGCCCCACCGTCAGTTGTGGTGTGGTCCACCTGATGGTTAGATTGGCTAGATCTTTAGGCTCCACGGCTAAAATGAGCCAGAAAATGGATGGATGGTGTGGATGATATATAGATACATCATGATGGGGCCCACGAGGGAAGCCCACACAGTGGCTTTGAAAGGTAAATGGTGTCAGAGGCATGTCTTTGGACATTGTTGCATCCAGAGAGGACGGTGCCATTACCCCTCTCCCTCTCTTGTGTTTGAAGGGTGAGGTAGGGCCCACCTAGGAAATCCGCTCCATCCATTTAAATGTCCAACTCATGGTGGGGCCAACAAGCTTTGGATCACATCCATTTTTGGTGTATTTTCATCATTCAAGTGTGCTTACACAATTAATTGGTTTAAATAGAAAATAAACATCACGGTGGGCCACACAAGGTGGTCCACACTATGATAGCGTACGGGACACGCTCTCCAATAGCGTGGCCCACTTGTGGGTCCCATAATACCATGAGAATAAGAAAAGAAAGGGAAAAGAAGGGAAATAGATCCGGCCATCAGGGTGGGCCCCCGCCACTATGGGGTCCACCACATACTCAATACATGACCAAGGTGGGTCATACCTTTATGGGCCCACCAACAAGAGAAATCTGTAAGTGCGATGTTTTCTAGCTCCTTTGGTTGTTAAATTTTGTAGTGCCAAACCTATTATAATTCTTGTCTTGTCCAACACCTCTACATATCCAGGTCTGTGCATCTCATGTACAAGAGTAAAAGTCTTTACCTCAAGAAGTAATGCGAGTCAAGTTCTTTGGTTTATACATCAAGTGATGTATACATGTAACCCCCGACTCTTCGGGACCCAAGTATGCGACCCATTTCCCAAAAACCCGAGTGTTAACCTTAAGGATGGTCAAATTCAATATATAGTATTTTTCTTTTATCAGAGTTAACAGATGAGCGTAGGATGGACAAATCAACATAAAGGAAAGTCTTCATTTACATTTAGGATATACAATTAGCTGCCCATAATGACTTATACAAACAATGTCTTGATGAAACAACTACAAGAATTACAAAATTTAATACATGAGAAGTAAATAAAAAAAATGCATTTAAACATAAGGCGCAAGATGCGGAGCTTCTCTTGACGATATAGTCATGCATCTCTGGCACTTGTACCCAGCTCCTCTCAGTCTAAACCTGTAAATCACTTAAGCCACCTGTGCTACCTGTACGGTTATATATTTGATGGATGAGTGGTCAACTATGTGAACTCCCCTCAAGATTACACACCGTCGCATTAGGTAAGCATAGTATAAAAATATAGCAAGCCTTACGAAACAATACATGATGCAGTCTTATTAAATGCATGGATGCGTGAATGCATCATCGACCTGGGGATGCACATCCCGCTGTCGAAATAAAGGGTCGCCCTAAGAGAACTAGTCACCTGGAAAAATACACAAAGGCACGCCCGACGAGAACCAGCTATCCGGAAAAGACCATAATATATAGATTGCCCAAGGAGAATTTAATCGCTTGAAAAAGACCATAATACATAGATCGCCCAAGGGGAATTTAATTACCCAGAAAAGACCATAATACATAAATCGCCCAAGAAGAATTTTATCACCCGGAAAAGACCATAATACATATATCACCAAGGAGAATTTAATCACTCGGAAAAGACCATAATATATGAAAATGCATGATTGGTCCAACCATTATTATTCCATTTTACAACCAGCTAGTTTAATAAAGCTCAAAGGTCACTATGGGGGGTTCGTCACCCAGCGTAGGCCGACAGCTCGGGCATAGGTCCCATACCACCATCCCCGGCTTATGAGGCTACCATCTTAGGATGTTTAATGAAACCTATCAACTAGTGGCCAATCATATTTCAGTATATGGGGCTTACCATCGCATGGTTACACAGTATAAAGCATCGAACCCATAAAGAAAAAATACCAAAACAAAGCCACGTAGGGCCAATATCAAAACAAGCCACATAGGGTAAATATCAACATAAGCCACATAGGGCAAGTATCAAACCATGCGATAGAATACCATCCTTGAAAACCACTTAGACACAACAACCCTGGATGGTAGGCCCACATCAATGATCCATTTAGACCACCACTCAATAACCACTACGCCGAAGGTCCATTTCAATCACAACCAGTCAGGTTACATCCTAAGTATGGGTGTACATTTATAGGTGGGAGTTTCCCACTAATGTACCAGTTTAAATCCCAAAAGCAGTCCACAAGTAATCCAATAGCAGAATGAAAATATACAGGATAAACATTAAGCATGTAATACAACAATTCAATTCCAACAATTTAACATATGTGACTATGAAATAGAGATATCAATTATAAATTAAAATAAAGACTATAACTTAAGCTAATGAGAAAATGGAAAGCTCAAGGGAAGAATCATCACCTGGTTTGTCGACTCGCCTTTTAATGTCATTAGGAAGTGTGCACGCCCTTAGACTTTGATCCTACCACAGGTTATGAACTTATACGGTTAACTCAAGATTCTACAAGACTATCTATGGTCTAGATTATAACTTAGGTTTTAGATTACTCATTCTTAGGGTTTTAATGTAACTTTAGGATTTTCTTTCTAGGGTTTAGTCTTAAACTTAGATTCTAGAATTTGATTATAGAATTTTAACTCTATTTTGTGTGGCCATTAATGAGATTATTAATGGGAGTAATAAATGAGTAAAACTAATAAATAACTTAGTTATAAATTTTGAGAATCTTACAATTGCTAATATTATATTAAATTACCTAACATCCCATTAATAATGATACTAATGGTGACTCATAATAGTAATATCAATAGTAAAAGGAACCTGCAGTGATATTGTAAAGGATAAACTCGTTAACTTATAAGATTAGGATCATAACTTATGGTTTTAGGTTACTTATATTTAGGGTCTTATCCACTAATCTAATACTTTGGTTTAGAGTTTGAAATCTAACTCATACAATTAATTCATATTAACTTTAGAATGAAGTACAAGTAGATGATAATTTCTCATTAATGCGATCAACGCTATCAACGTTAATCCTATTGTTAATAACCTACAATGACAAAATAGGTATAGCATGATAAATGTTAATATCTAATACTCATAATAACTAACACTAGTAAAATTAACCTACCAATGGTTAGCCATATTTAATAATTGCAATAATTATAGCTACATTAATGATGATATTAAATACTAAAATTTGACAATTACAACCTTCGATTAAAAGGGCTAGTTATAGCATAAATAACCTACCAATATGCTAATTAAAATTCCAACACAATGTTTTTAGAGAAAATGCACCTACAGTTAATTCGACTTGAATCAACTCAGCTCGACATCCGAGTTGACTCGGTTCAACTCTTCTCTCCTTCTCTCTGTCTTTCTTCTCTCTTCTTCCTCATCTATTTCCCACATGCTGGAAATTTAGCAAGAGTCTGGATAGTCCGAACCCAACTCGACTTGGCTGGACTTGGTTCCAAACCGAGTTGACTCGGTTCCACCAACCACCCTTCTCTCTTCTTTCCCTTTCCTTTCTTTTCTTCCTTCTTCTTCCCTCCTTCCTTCCCTAAGGAGGTCCAGAGATGCTTAAAGCCAGGCCAGGGATGGGACAGTGACTCAGTGGCTGGACTAAGTCATGTCAGCAAGTCCAGGTCTAGTGGCAGCTCTGACGAACCGAGCTGGTGCAACAGATTGCACCATCACATTTCTCTTCTTTCTTTCTTCTTTCTTTCTTCTCTTCTTTTTAGTTAGAGAAGTCCAGTAACCTCTGGACTCGACTTAAGCACGCTCCCAAACCCAGCGGACTTGGCCTGACTCGGCCCATCTCGGCTCGGTTTGAGCTCCTACTACCGCACAGTGCAGCACCTAAGACGGCAGCAGCCGCTGCTTCTCCTCTAACTCTCTCTCTCTCTTGTCCTTTCTCCATTCTCTCTCTTTCTCCTACTTTCTTCGCTTTCGTCTCTACACTGGCTCCAACTCGCACCAACGAGTTTGTTCGACAGACATTGACCCGCAACTCGGGCAAGTCGACCTGATGCGGCGGCCTCAACTCGCACTCTTTTTATCTTTCATTTCCTGGCAAGGGCTGCCCTAAAAGGGCTCTTTTATAGGTCTTAATGGTCGCCCTAAAAGTCTCGACTGCTAATCCCGTGATTAGGAGAAATCTATGCTTTGGCTTGAGTTAAAACACCTTAAGAATGCGGATATTGTGGAGTCCTTAGTGCGTGGCTGTAAAACATCCACACAAATGGATTTCTAGCATGATGGTCCACCTAATGGATGTTTTAGATCAGCAAGTGGGTCCCACGTACAGGTGGTGGGTTTCTTCCAGCCAACGGAGAAGATGACTCGGTCGTTAATGGCGGGTCATCATCGGAGGACTGATCCGATAATCAGCAGTGATTGGACGGTGTGGATAGGTCCTAGGATCATCATGGGACCCTCCAGATGGACGATGATTAGCATTCTTAAGTGTCTAGCTCCAATAGTGGCAGCGGGTGAGGAAAGCCCTACTTTGAAGGGGTGAGATTTGCTGAGGTGGAGGGTTGCGATTGAACGAGATAGGCTGTCACAAATCACCAGCGAGGCGCTGACAGTTTCTGTTTTCAGAAAAACCAGCCGAGTGCATTACTCCTCTTACGCTTGTTAGTCGTGTGCATACAGATGCGCAAGAATAGCTACAACCACTTGGGGTTTGTTTGGAACCATCGTATGGATACGATGAGCGGTTCAGATCCATCATGGGGTCTATGATGGTGGGCCATCGATCAGAACTCTGGACGGTCGTCCGTCCGCTGTCTCAAATCGAGAAGAGAGAGAATTCTCTCATTTTTTTAAAAAAAACACGGGTCAGCCGTGTTGATCGGTTTGGTTGTTGCAGTGTGGCATGGGAGTACACAGGTTGTTACTCCGATCTCTAGCGTGGGGTCCACCGTGATGCCCTTTGATATCCGCTCTGTCCGTTCATCTCGAATAAGGTTTTTGGGCCATCCCATCCTAGATGAGGGGGTCCAATGTTCAGATGGGCCGCATTTAGCGAATTTCATCTCATTTCGTTGCTTCACATTGATCTACTTGTTGTGCTAATTTTAATCTAATTTTTAATGGTCAAAAAGGGTCCCAAGAATCCATGTAGATGACTGGGCCACCAGTTCTATGGACTTAGAATATTAAATATATTAGTAGAACAAATTTCAACGTTTGTTATTATTATTATTATTATTATTATTATTATTATTATTAATTAAAATTGTTGGGCCTACCTCTAGTCAGAAGTATTCCTCTAGGTGAGTAGATCGCCTCGAGTTATGTACCTCATCCTTCGACTAATTTTAACCGTTAAATGAGCCACACCAAGTGAACGTCCACTTGTTACTCTCAACGTCCTCATGATCCAAATAATTTCAACGGTTTATTAATTGTCCTAGGAATTCTATGAAGTGATTAGGTGTGATCTGGTAGCCAAATATGGGGGTAGGTGATCTAGTTTGCGTTTCCAAGGGATGGATTATCCAACGAGATGTTGTAACTTGACGAACGGTGGATCTTGTGACCGTTATCCCTAATTTACTTTATACGTTCTAATTATACTAAGTGGGTGTATTCAGGAACATCATCATGATCAAGATTCTAAAATGGGATTTTTATTTATTTAAGTACATGGTAAATTTAGTCACTTTGTGGTAGTTAAATGGACAGATCAATCTCAAATCTTACGATTTGTGTCGCGAGTTGTCATCGTCAAAAATCAGATGATTATTTTAGATATGACGGTCAGATCAATTCTAAATCTGATCATTAATGATTCATATGGTTCTTAGTAAATTCTAGAAGAATTTAACGGTTATCATCCTGATCAGATGATTGGATTATCTGGTTATACGGTAACACCCGAGTACTAGAAAGTACGGGGTGTTACAATACAATACCATATGATAGTTTACTACTTCAAGTTTTAAAGTACGAGGTGTCAAAGCTTCATCTAAAGGTAAAGTACAACTCAAGCTCATGCTTCAATGAATGTCAATTGCAAGCTTCAAGAGTCTCAAGTTTAAGCATCATCCTATGACAAGATCTCAAGCTTCGCGAACTTCAAAAAACGACTATCAACTGAAGAAAAAGAAGACTCAATGTTCATACATCACTAACAAGGTATAAATGACCCTAGATTGAGTTTAGGGTAGATCATTTTGAATACATAATTCAATTAGATCATTTTATAAGTGAATAGACTGTTTCTCGACTAGTCTTGGACTCTTTTCAACTAGTCCTAGCACTGGCTCGACCAGTCCAAGAAATTCCTCGACCAGTCCTAAGCTGGTTACAAAATTTCAGAATTTTTTGTTAGCTTCGACCAGTCCTGGAGACTGCTTGACCGGTCGTGTGAACAGTGTTCAACTCGTTCTCGACCAGTCCTGCAGCCACGACTCAAAGTCCAGCAACTAAATCTGGTTCCACACGACCAGTCGTGAATAGGTCACAACCAGTCGTGGAGGTCCCTCAACCGGTCGTGAAGGGCTTACGACCAGTCGTGGAACGGCTTTATCCGATCGCGCTCGAAATTTCAAAAATTTGTTGGTCCCATGACTAGTCGTAGTGTCCATAGGACCAGCCATGAACGTGATTTCTTCACTTATAAATAAAGCACGAATTTCAGAGTTTTTCATTCAATTCAAGCTAATTCAATTCGTCACTTTGAGAGATAAGTTAGTCATCTTTTTAAGCTATATTGTGCTCATTT
Source organism: Magnolia officinalis (assembly GCA_021015155.1). Lineage (NCBI taxonomy): Eukaryota > Viridiplantae > Streptophyta > Magnoliopsida > Magnoliales > Magnoliaceae > Magnolia > Magnolia officinalis. The sequence goes on along the minus strand of JAJHSJ010000002.1, from coordinate 51,482,651 downwards.
AATATTCTCTTTTATTAGCTTTCTTTGTATTTAATTTTATATTCTGCATTTCAATTTTATTTGAAAGAGGGATTGAAGTATTCCCATTTCTTGGAATCAAAATCAAATCAAGCTAGCCCAAGGTGCTTTAAATCTAAAATCAATTTAGAACCTAAAACCATTTCATAAGTGAGTTTAGACATTGAACTTCTACGTTGAACTTCTACTCTGACTTGGTTCTTTCGGGCTGCATCTAAAGGAGAATATCTAGGTATTTTACATAATTATAAATTTCTATTTTTGGTTTCCTTGAGATTGTGCCAGAAAAATCTCTCTGTTTTGATTTGTCTAAGGTGTTCCAGAAAACTCAGAGTGTGGGGTTTTTAAATTGTGTAAGCCCACTTGAAAGACACAATTGTGAGGGTTTTAGGTGAACCTGGAAAAACCTATTTTCATAATGAACGCTAATATCCACTGTGTGAGGATATTAGGAGTGGAGTAGTTGTGTGGCTGTTGTTTAACAGAGTTGGTGTACACACAAGTGTTCCCACTATAGTTTTTGGTCTTATAGTTTGAATGTTATTTCTTTTTGTGGATGATTGTAATTTCCCTTTTTACATTTGTGGAGAATGTTGTAATCCTTATGTGGATGTGTGGGAATGTTGTAATATCTTAGATTTCCTTTCTTGCTATTTATTTCTTTATTCCTCTGTATTAGTTTGAGTTTTTGATACACAAACCGTTCTAGTAAGGTTTTTCTGCCATAAACCCTTGGTTTTTATGGTGTAAGGTTGTCCTTAGAACAACATCTGTATCAACCTCTCAATACTCGTTCTTTTGAGGTTGTCTTTAAATTCAGCATTGTGGGATTGTCTATTGCTAACTATATTTAATTTATTTAAATTCTGTTGTTATTTTTTTAATTTGGCATAGTCCTATTCACCCCCCCCCCTTTAGGACATATAGCTCGGCCTTTTCAAGTGGTATCAAAGCCTAATAGCTCGTTTTTATTGTTATTCTTTTTGGATTAATTTCCTGAGCTAATCGATTTGAGCTTTGTAAGATATCAAATTTTGATAGCCTATCAGTCACTAGGCCTCCACCATTTGATGGCTCCAATTATGCCTATTGGAAAGCCAGGATGAGAATTTTCTTAAAATCCATGGATGAGAGCGTGTGGGAAGCCACAGTGACTGATTGGACCCCTCCTACCACTGAAGTAACTAGTATCGATGGATCAAAAACTATGAGAGTCACACCTTTTTCTCTTGGACAACTCTTAGAAAAGTAAGAGTAATGCCAATGCAAAAGTACTAAATACAATCACTTGTGCACTATCACCGGATGAATTCAAAAGAATTATATCCTGCGATACTGCAAAGCAAGCATAAGATATTTTAGAAATGACACACGAGGGAACAACAATTGTCAAGAAATCTAAAGTCCAAATCCTCACAACCAAATTTGAGAAAATACGTATGGAAGAAAGTGAAACTTTCATGGACTTTTATACTAGATTGAATGACATTGTCAACTCTATGTGGTCTTGGTGATAAAATCCAGAAAGTAAAGTCTGTGCAAAGATGCTATGCTCACTACCTAAACGGTTCAATTCAAAGGTGACTGCGATCCAGGAACTTCGTGACACGGACAATATGAGGGTAGAAGAATTAGTTGGGTCATTACAGACCTATGAGTTAAATTTTAAAGCTCCTAAAGGTAAATCCATCGCCCTTAAATCTTCTAAATGTATTTCTCAAGAAAATAGTAATTTTAATTTAGAAAATTCTGAAGATGATATGGCCCTTTTAGCTAAAAAGTTTTATAAGATTTTTAAAAGTAAAAAGAGAGTTAATTTTCAAAAATCTAATGATAAGAAAAGATCTAAATCTAAAACTTGGAAATCTTTAAAAGACAGTCAATGTTACAACTGCCATGAATATGGGCATTTAGCAAACAAGTGTCCTAGAAAGGACAAACCTAAAAGGAAAGGTATGTTGGCTACTTGGGATGAATCTTCTAGCACTGAAGCCTCTTCTGAATCAGAAGATTCTGAAACCGAGTCGAGTAATGAAGTCAAAGCCCTTATGACTCTAGCCAAGTTCACTTTTTCAGATAATAATGATTCAACTAGTGAAGAAAATCTGAATAGTGATCATGAAAATGAAGATGATCTTCAAGATGCTTACAATGCCCTATACAAGGAAAGTTATAAAATTGCGGTAAAACTAAAACTTCAGAAAGAAAAGTTTTCAAAACTTAAAGAAAATTTTGATACTCTTGTTTTAGAAAAATCTCACATTTCAGATTGTTCTGAAAAAACTAAATGCGATTTAGATTTCAAAACCTCCCTTATTGAAAATCTTAAATTTGAAAATGAAAAACTAAAACTTGAAGTCTCATCACTTTTGAGTTTAAAAGACACTTGGAGGTATGCCCAAGGAGATCCTAAGTTAGAAAAATTATTATTCGGATCCAGAAAATGTGGCGATCGATCCGATTTGGGCTTCGACAAAAATACTCCTCCCAAACATAAGAATACTCCTCCTAAGTTTGTAAAAGGAGAGTCTTCAAACTCAAAAGGAAAAAGTCTAAATCAAAATTATCCTAAAAATGCTAAAACTTTTCAATCTTTAAAACCTAAAAGCAACCATATCAACTATAAAAATCAGAATCATAATCCTTTAGCTGAGAAAATTATTGATTTACTTAAAGAGCTCTTAAAATCTAACTCAATGGGTCGGTCTTATATCAACTACAAACACGAGAAGACCAACTATACTCCTAAACCCAAAACTGTAATGAAATGGGTTCCTAAGGCTACTTGCTTGGTTGCCCACACGACTTTCAAAGCTTCAAGCCATTCAAAGTGGTACCTAGACAGTGGATGCTCCAGGCACATGACTGGTGACAAAGGACTGTTCACCAATCTTAAAGACATGACTGATGGTTCAGTCACATTTGGTGATGGTAGCAACTGCAGGATTATTGGCCAAGGTACGGTTTAACTTTCTAACCTTCCTTTATTTGAGAATGTTTTATATTAGAAGGTTTAAAACACAACTTATTAAGCATTTCTCAAATATGCGATAAAAATCATAGCATAAAATTTTCTAACCTAGGGTGTGAAACTTTAAATAAAAACGGTTTTGTAATATTAACTGGTCGTAGAACTTCTGAAAACTGCTACATCGTAAGTGATTCTAGCTCTCTAATCTATCGTGCTACATGATCCACACTGATGAGACCGAGTTATGGCATAAACACCTTGACATGTATGCTACCATAACTTGTATAGATTGAGCAAAAGAGAGTTAGTAAGAGGCTTACCCAAAATACAAAAAAAATAGATAAAATATGTGGCGAATGCCAGATTGGCAAGCAAATTAGGAGTTCTTACAAAAAAGTGGACTCCAATGCCACATCTAAACCGCTCGAACTTCTCCATATGGATCTTATTGGACCAACTATAACGAAGAATCGAGGTGGCAAAATGTATATTATGGTAATCGTGATAACTTTACTAGATATACTTGGGTAGTCTTCTTAAGAGACAAATCAGAAACTCTCGATGAAGTTAAAAAGTTACTTAGACATATCCAAACTAAAAAAGAGACTCAAGTCTATAAGATCCATAGCGATCATGGATCAAAATTTGAGAATAGTGGTTTTAAGAAGTTTTGCAGCAATCAGGGAATATCACATGAATTCTCTACACCCAAAACACCACAACAAAATGGTATAGTAGAAAGAAAAAATAGAGTGCTTCAAGAAATGGCAAATGTAATGTTAAACAGTATGAAGCTCCCTAAAAATCGTTGGGCCGAAGCCGTAAATACTGCATGTTATATAATTAACTGTGTTTACACTAGAAAATCAAATGGTAAAACGGCTTATGAAATGTGGTTTGATAAGAAGCCTACTGTCAAATACTTTCGAGTTTTTGGCAGCAAGTTCTATATTTTATGTGACCAAGAAATCTGGGTAAGTTTGACACCAAAAGTGATAAAGGGATATTTTTAGAGTATGCTCTGAATAGTTGAGCATATTGGGTTCTTAATAAGATGACCGGTGTAATTCAAGAATCAATTAATGTGGTTATTGATGATCACTTGAATACACTTATCTCAAGTTCAGATAATGATGAAGTGTTTCTAATTGATAAACCAGATTCTTCATCAAGTCAAAATAATTATGAACTAAGGACTGTTAAAGACCATCCAACTAATCAAATTCTTAGAAACCCTCTCACTGGTGTACGCACTCGTAGAAAACTAGAAGATGTGTGTAATTACGCGTACTTTACATCCCAGATAGAACCGACTAACGTAAAAGAAGCTCTTACTGATGAAAACTGGATAGTTGCGATGCAAGAAAAGCTTAATCAATTGTTAGAAATGATGTTTGGTACTTATTTCCTAGACTAAAAGATAAACATATTATTGGAACTAAGTGGATTTTCAAAAATAAGTCTGATGAACTTGGTAATATAATTCGAAACAAGGCTAAACTGGTTGTACAAGGGTACACTCAAATTGAAGGTATCGATTATGATGAAACATTTGCCCCAGTAGCTCGTCTTGAATCAATCAGACTATTTATATCCATTGTTTACTTTAAAAAGTTCAAAATATATCAAATGGATGCAAAGAGTGCCTTCTTAAATGGCGATTTGTATGAAGAGGTGTATGTTGAATAACCAATGGGTTTTAAAGACCCTAAGAATACTGATCATGTCTATCGCTTTAAAAAAAAAGCTCTCTACGTTTTAAAACAAGCTCTTAGGACATGGTATGAAAAATTGACTAAGTTTTTGCTAAGTCGTAACTTTATAATGGGAAGTGTTAATAAGACTCTATTTGTAAAGAAACATAATGATCACATTTTAATAGTGCAAATTTTTGTTAATGATATTATTTATGGATCTACCTATACTAACATGACTATTGAGTTTGCAGATCTTATGAAATCTAAGTTCGAAATGAGCATGGTTGGGGAATTAAATTATTTCCTAGGATTACAAGTTAAACAGCAACCTGATGGCTTCTTTATTTCTCAAACAAAATATGCTCTAAACTTAGTTAAAAAGTTCAGATTTGAGAATGGAAAAAATTCGACACTCGTATGAGTACGACCTTAAAACTCTCAAAGGACTCTACAGGTAAGAGAGTTAATCCTTAATTGTATCACAGTATGATAGGTAGTTTGTTGTGTTTAACTGCGAGTCGACCTAATATTGCATTTAGCGTAGGGATTTGCGCTAGATATCAATCTGACCCTAAAGAGTCACATTTAACTGTTGTAAGCAGATTATGCGATATGTCGCAAGTTCAGTTAATCTGTAATCTTTGGTTCCATGCACTATACTATGTTAGCTGGTTACACAGATGCTGATTGGGCTAGTAACGTTAATGATAGGAAATCAACCAGTGGTGGTTGTTTCTATGTTGGGAACTGTCTTGTTTCTTGGCAAAGTAAGAAACAAAGTTATGTATTGCTCTTTACCACTAAGGCTGAATACATTGCAGCAGGTAATGCATGCACTCAGCTTGTATGGATGAAAAGAATGTTAAGCGATTACGGAATTGCACAGGACTCTATGGTTTATATTGTGATAATTTCAATGCAATTAATATATCTAAAAATCCAATCGTGCATTCACGAACCAAGCACATTGACATTAGATATCATTACATCCGTAAATTAGTGGAAGAAAAGACAATTACTTTAGAATACGTTCCGACCGAAACTCAACTTGTTAACATTTTCACAAAACCATTCGACAAAAGCAGGTTTAATAAATTGAAATTTGATCTTGGTATATGCAATTTGAATTGATTATTCATGCACTTCTATATCATATTGTATATATTTGTTATTTTAAATGGTTAAAATTTCAAATTATATGAAAAATGCACATTTTTGGCTGTGCACGACCAGTCGAGTACATACTCGACCAGTCATAGCACGACCGGTCGAGCATGTCCTCGACCAGTCATGTAGCACGGGCTGGTACTTTATTTGGGGGAAAATCCTTATTCTCTTCATTTGGGTTTCTCCTCCAACGGTCTTAGCTTGACCGGTCAAACCCATCTCTGTATATCTTTAAGGTTAGTGCTTTATTTCCATTTTTCTTATAGATTCAAGTTCATTTCACTTCTTTTTCATCTTTGGAGTGATCTATTTCTTGATCCATTGAGGTTTTTGGTGTTTTCTTCTCCAAAATCTAATTTTGAGAAAACCCACTCTACATCTTTTGCAACCTTTTGATTCCTTCATTTCTTAGTTGCAAGTGGATACCAGAGGCAAAAAGAAAAGTTCTTGTGGTCCTTCAACATCTAGATCGACACCTATCATAAGGCGCCACCTTCGGTCACCCGAAGATGATCCCTCCTATGTGCGGGATTTAAGGTTGTGCAATGTTATAGTTGAATGACCTGTTCATGTTGAACATATTGCTCCATTTGAAATCCTTCCTCTTCTCCAATTTGTAGGATGGGCAACATTCTACATTGGGGTGGGCCGGCATACCGGTCTATTGTGCAAGCTATGTTTGCATGTATTTCTGATTTTTCAACTGAGAATTTAACATTTATTATTACAACTAGAGAAGGTCCATTTGAAGTAGACCAACATCTGATCTCTGGCCTAATGGACATACCTGTCAATGATGAAGATATTCTTGTTAACACTCTAGTTGTTAAACCATCTGAATCAGAAAAACGTACACTTACTAGAGCATTATGTAATATAGATGCGCAATGGAGTCAAAATGGGAATGCGATTGCTTCAAAGTATTTGTTACCCAGATACAAGGTCCTTCACAGGATATTTATTTTAAATCTTTATCCACGTTCTCGTAACAAAACCGAACTCACCTCTTTCATGGTTCGGATTCTGCATTCCACATATCTGGTTCATTTGTATTTCTTCCTTCTTTAATCTGTCATTCCATCATACAATTCCGTCTCCATCCTAGACACAGTGATATTCCTTTTGCATACCTTATGGCTGTGTTGGCCACGCATATGTTAGTGGTTATGCCTGTTGGAGAGGCTCCTATTCAACAACTCAAATATAAACAAGATGAATTTGAGGTTGGCCGCAGGCCAAGTCAATATAGGTGTTGGTGGAAATGATGCCGTAAATGAAAAGGAAACTGGTGATTTACCTCCAAATGACATTAACATGGACGATATCTTTGATGAGATCGAATCAGATTCTGAGGCTGACCCTGATAATCAATCTTCTGATTTCGCTGAGAGGTTGAACACTCTTGAGGAACAGGTGGCTCAGATTCGTGTAACCCAGGATTTGCAATTTGCTTATATGTGTAAATATATGAGGCGCATTAATAAGGGTTTACATCAGATTAATCCATCTATTCCTGCTCCCTCTTCAGGATCTGATTAGTATTTTCTTATATGGTTTGTAATAACTCTTATAATACTTTGCTTCCTTTTCGGCTTGTGGATTTGACTTGGTCGAACTTGGATGATGTTAATTGATGATGCTTGAACATTACTTGCTTATAACTATAATATCTTGTCTATTTTGATCCATTATTCCTCGTTACTCATCTTATTCTTCTTTATTTATCTACATCATGTTCCACGTATTAGTTTCTTCCTTTGTCATATTGTGACAAAAAGGGGGAGAATTTTGTCATGCTTGATATATAGTGATTGTGATATATGGTTGGCATGTGGATTGTGAATGGATTGTGGATAGCCTTTCTTTGAGAAAAGGAGAGAAGGGGGAGTTATTGTTGAAGGAAATGCTTTGTTGTATAACCGATGCATATTTCTTTATTCTGTATGTATGGTGCATGATTCTTTATTAAGGATATAATGCTTATCCTATTTTAAAGTATGTTTTATCACAAATTTGACAAAGGGGGAGATTGTAAGTGTGATGTTTTCTACCTCCTTGATTGTCAAATTTTGTAGTGCCAAAACCTACTGGAATTGTTGTCATGTCCAGCACCTCTACATATCCAGGTTTGTGCATCTCGGGTACAAGAGTAAAAGTCTTTACCTCAAGAAGTAATGCAAGTCAAGTTCTTCGGTTTCAAGCTTCAATATACATCAAGTGATGTATACAACACCATATGATAGTTCACTCCTTTAAGTTTTAAAGTACGAGGTGTCAAAGCTTCGTCTAAAAGCAAAGTACAACTCAAGCTCATGCTTCAATGAATGTTAATTTCAAGCTTCAAGAGTCTCAAGTTCAAGCTTCATCTATGACAAGATCTCAAGCTTCCCGAACTTCAAAGAACGACTATCAACTGAAGAAAAAGAAGCTCAATGTTCATACATCACTAACAAGGTATAAATGACCCTAGATTGACTTTAGGGTAGGTCATTTTGAATACATAATTCAATTAGATCATTTTATAAGTGAATAGACTGTTTCTCGACTAGTCTTGGACTCTTTTCAACTAGTCCTAGCACTGGCTTGACCAGTCCAAGAAATTCCTCGACCAGTCCTAAGTTGTTACAAATTTTTGAAATTTTTTGTTAAGCTTCGACCAATCCTGGAGACTGCTCGACCGGTCGTGTGAACAGTGTTCGACTCGTTCTCAACCAGTCCTGCAGCCACGACTCAAAGTCCAACAACTAAATTTGGTTCCACATGACCAGTCGTGGAGGTCCCTCAACCGGTCGTGAAGGGCTCACGACCAGTCGTGGAACGGCTTTATCCGATCGCGCTCAAAATTTCAAAAATCTGTTGGTCTGCGACCAGTCGTAGTGTCCACAGGACCAGTCGTGAACGTGATTTCTTCAGTTATAAATAGAGCACGAATTTTAGAGTTTTTCATTCAATTCAAGCTAATTTAATTCGTCACTCTGAGAGATAAGTTAGTCATCTTTTTAAGCTATATTTGCTCATTTAATATTCTCTTTTATTAGCTTTCTTTGTATTTAATTTTGTATTCTGCATTCCAATTTTATTTGAAAAAGGAATCGAAGTATTCCCATTTCTTGGAATCAAAATCAAATCAAGCTAGCCCAAGGTGCTTTAAATATAAAATCAATTTAGAACCTAAAACCATTTCATAAGTGAGTTTGAACATTGAACTTCTACGTTGAACTTCTACTCCGACTTGGTTCTTCCGGGCTGCATCTAAAGGAGAATATCCAGGTATTTTACATTATTGTAAATTTCTGTTCTTGGTTTCATTAAGATTGTGCCAGAAAAATCTCTTTGTTTTAGTTTGTCTGAGGTGATCCAGAAAACTCAGAGTGTGGGGTTTTTTGAATTGTGTAAGCCCACTTGAAAGACACAATTGTGAGGGTTTTAGGTAAACCTGGAAAAACCTATTTTCATAGTGAACGCTAATATCTACTGTGTGAGGATATTAGGAGTGGAGTAGTTCTATGGCTGTTGTTTAACAGTTGGTGTACACACAAGCGAACCACTATAATTTCTATTCTTGTGGTTTGAATGTTTATTTCTTTTTGTGGATGATTGTAATTTCCCTTTTTACATTTGTGGAGAATGTTGTAATCCTTATGTGGATGTGTGTGAAAAGGCCAAGCTATATGTCCTAGAGGGGGGGGTGAATAGGACTATGCCAAATTAAAATAATTCAGCGGAAATAAAATAAACCAACAACCTTACAACTTGAATCAATTCACAAAGCTAAATTTAAATCACCTTGATAAATAGATCGAGAGATTGATTCAAATTCAGTTCTAAGGACAACCTTACACCATAATCAACAAGGGCTTATGCTAGGACAACCTTATTTCTAGAACCTCTTTTGGATCAAGAACTCAATATTAATATAAGTAAATGAAATAGCAAGGAATTGAATTTAATGAAGAAGTAAGATCTAAATTATTACAACAATCCCCACACTTGCTTGAAATGTAAATAATTACAACATTCACATCCCCTTGTACATTCCACAAGATCAAATGATAAAAGATATGAAAATTAAGCAAGCATTCAAACCACAAGTCAAAGAGTTATAGTGGTTCGCTTGTGTGTACACCAACTGTTTTCCAACAGCCACACAAAAAGCTACTCCACTCCTAATATCCTCACACAGGGGATATTAGCGTTCACTAACAAATAGGTTTTCACAGGTTCACCAAAAACCTTTACAATTGTGTCTTTTTCACTTGGGCTTACACAATCCAAAAACCCCTCTTTTCTGAGTTTTCTGGTTTTCCTCAGACAACCAATACAATGAGATTTTTCTGGCTCAACCTCAAACAAAACCAAAAGCAAATGAATTTTACAGAATTGTAAAATACCTGGATTTCTCCTTTTTCGTAGCAGCCCGGTAGAACCAATCGGAGTAGATGATTTGAATGTCAAAGTTCAATTTCCAATACTCACATTCATAAGGTTCTAAGTTCTAATTGATTTTAGATTTAACTCGTTGGGCATAGCTAAATTTGATTTTGATTCCAAGAAGAAGGATAAGATAATTCCTCTTTTCAAATATGATTGGAATATAGAAACAAAATCAAATTAAATAAGCTAGCAAAAAGGAATATTAAATAAGCACAATCTAGCTTAAAATAAACACAAACTTATCTCAGAGTGATCACTTGAAAATTCTTGAATTGAATGAGAGTGGAAGTTATGAAAACTCTGAATTTCGTGTTCAATTTATAGAAGCAGAAATCGCTCCTACGACTGGTCTTAGAAACCTACGACTGGTCGTAGCTCTAACAGATTTTTGAAAAAATAAGCGCGATCTTTGAAAGCCGTTCTACGACTGGTCGTGAGTACCCTACGACTGGTCGTGGGTCACCTACGACTGGTCGTAGATCTCTACGACTGGTCGTAGGACCAGTGATTTCGTCACTGGACTTTAAGTCGTAGCTCCACGACTGGTCGTGGACGAGTCGAAGCCACAACTACGACCGGTCGAAGGACCTCCAGGACTGGTCGTGGGCGTACCAAAAATTTCGAAAAATCTTCAACTTCTTAGGACTGGTCGTGGAATTTCTTGGACTAGTCGAACCAATGTTAGGACTGGTCAAACAAGAGCTAGGACTGGTCGTAGAATAGACCAACCTTGTGTATTTTAAATATTTGAATAATGTATCCAAAGTGACCTACTTAAAGGGTCAACCTAAGGTCATTCAAACCTGAACTATGTCGTATGGACATTGAACTTCAACCTTTCAACGAATGTAGATAAATTGAATTATATCAGGCTTGTCAGGCTTGAGATCTTGATCACATAGAACTACTTCATACGTTGTTTCTTCAGATTTGAACTTCAACATTGTAGCTTCTTGAGGCTTCATCATGTAGTATTTTGAGGCTTCAACATGTAGCTTTTTTGAGGCTTCAACATGTAGCTTTTTTGAGGCTTCAACATGTAGCTTTTTTGAGGTGTCTTGAATTCCAATAAATGATCATACAAGTACAGAACACCGATAGATGTTTTTGGCACACAAAATTTGACAACCAAAGGAGCATGAGACCATAACACTTACAGTGTGGGAATGTTGTAATAGCTTAGATTTCATTTCTTGCTATTTATTTCTTTATTCCTCTGTATCAGTTTGAGTTTTTGATACACAAACCGTTCTAGTAAGGTTTTCCTGCCATAAACCCTTGGTTTTTATGGTGTAAGGTTGTCCTTAGAACAACATCTGTATCAACATCTCAATACTCGTTCTTTTGAGGTTGTCTTTAAATTCAGCATTGTGGGATTGTCTATTGCTATCTATATTTAATTTATTTAAACTTCGCTGTTATTTTTTTAATTTGGCATAGTCCTATTCACCCCCCCCCCCCTCCCCCCAATCTAGGACATATAGCTCGACCTTTTCAAAATCACAAATAAGGGGAGGGTTTTGACCCTCCCATGTACTCACTTAGAAGGATGGACGGTTGGATCGTCTCGAATCGATGATTGGAAGGCCCACCAAGCTCCTCTTCACCCCTAATCTTCTTTAATCTCACTTTTCTCTTTCACTTACTCTCTTCATCCCTCATAACCATCTCTCAAGCTCTCTTTCTGATCTCTCCTAAACACTCTCTTTTCTTTTAATCTCTTAATCTTTCTTTCTTTTCTCTCTTAATCTCTCCCTAATCTTTCTAATATTTTTCTCTCTCTTAATCCCTCTCTACTCTTGCTAGGAAATGGTAAAAATAAGAGGGAGTTAGAGAGTTTTTGTGGTAGAGATTTTATGATAAGGAGGGAATAAAGGGAAGATGGAGGGGTAAAATGAGGAGAAAAAGAATAAAAGAATGATGGCTAGCATAGGTAGGGGCATGTGTTACATAAGAATGGCATGGATTTATTTGACTAATGGGGAGAGAGTGACATGAGTGATGGATGACTTGATTGATGGATGGATTGATGGATGAATGGATGGATTGATTGATTGGTTTGACAACATGAAGATTTGTGCAAGTGGGGCCCACATGCATTGCGCGGCCCAGCTCGGATTATGCCAAAATTGTAACTTTTATTCTAAGGGTTGAAATGGGGCGTGCCACACGGTGTTGGAATCATAACATCCGCGCGTCGCTAGGGTACAAGTCTCGGGGTATCGTTATACAAAAGTAGGGTAATAGTCATAACTTGTTGATTTGGTCCGCCGGGAACATGCCATTGTTTGAGTATAAGTGTACGAAAGGTCTCGTGAGGTTACAGGTCTTACAACACAAGTTGAGACAAACGTAGACAACTCAAATAGAACTTGACTACTATCTCAATGAGCCACTTGCAAAGTATAAAGGCGAAGAATTTAATGTTTTAAAGTGGAGGAAGTCGAAAGCTCGTGAATCAAAGTACCGTGTGCTCTTGTTAATAGCACGAGACATATTATCAATTCTAATTTCAACCGTGGAGTCAGAATTTATTTTCAATATGGGGAGTAGGGTTATGAACAATTATCGAAGCTTACTTACACTGGAATCAGTTGAAGCACTCATTTGTACACACGATTGGTTGTATCCGATTTGGGAAAAAGGAAACTCTATTGATGAGAAGTTTAAGAAAGAGGAGAGTGATAAGCAGGATGAGACAGTACCTGTAATAATTGCATGAAGCAAGATGAGACACTGCCTTCTCTTTCCCTTGCATTTACTTACGACAACTTGGCAATTATTATTTGTGAACTTGAATTGTAAAATTTGATGGGTGGATGAATATTTTCTATGCTTATCACTTATTAGCTTGTGTATTTTAATATATATATATATATATATATATATATATATATATATATATATATATATCTTGTTTTCATTTATGCTTTTAAATAACTTAATGTTGCTTAATACTCATATGGTTAGCTGGTTGCGTTTATTTATTTTTATTCCTTAATTATTTATGTTCCTAACCTCTAACCAAATATTCTTTCTTTTAAAATACACACTTATAGATATGTCATTGAAAGATAATCCATCGGCGAATATTTGGGAATATGGAGCCAAGTCTATTCCCAAGATGTAAAGATAAAGTTGCTATGTAAGTTGTGTGGAAAATCATTTGTAAACAAAACAAATTGGTTAAAATTACATTTGGCTTGTCGGGGAGGAGACACTACCCCATGTAGTAAAGCTCCTCTAGATGTCTGAGATTTATTTCGAGTCATTCTTGACTCAAATACAAAGGCTTTCACTACCCCTTTCCGTACAACTAATACAACCAGCTAAAGAAGATATAGAAGTAGGCCTATTATAATTGAAGAAGGGTCAAGCAACGGAACTGCCCCCACGGTTAGTAAAGAAGAATAAGGGTCTGTTTGTTAACACTGAATTTTTGCACTTAACACGAAATTTGGAAAATGTTCCATGTTTAGTGGTGTTTGTTAACGCGGAAGAAGGAAAGCGCTCCACCATTTTATGCCGAAATTTTTCCGTGATAGGAGTCTAGCTTAATGGGGAATCAAGAATGTGCTTTATGATTTTTTTATTCCAAAATTGTCCTTTGTGACAAAGATTTTCTTCCTTGCGTTATACACATCCCAACTTTTAACATGGGGCACTTCTTTGAGCCCACCATGATTTATGTATTAGATCCACATCTTCTATCAACTTTTTTATATCATTCTAAAGCATGATCCGAAAAAAGATGCACATCCAAAGCTCAAGTCAACCACACCACATAAAGTAGTGGGACAGGAACGACTACCGTTAAAACCTTCCTAATGTCCACCGTGAAGCTTATTTGCCATCAAATCTCTTTATAAGGTCTGTGGATGAAGAAAAAACACAAAAATTAGCTTCGTCAAAGCCTTATGTGGCCCCAAGAAGTTTTTAATGATAGGCACCCAATTCCCACAATTTCTTGTAGTGTGGCCTAATTGAGCCTTATATTTGCATTGTTTTTGTCTTAATTTTTAAAATAATATGAAAAATGAATGGACAGTATGGATAAAACATATATCATGGTAGGCCCCACAAAGCCCTTAATTATCCATATTTAGGTAGATCTTGGTGGGGTAGTATGCAATCCCCTCCCAGATTTGGGGTGCGAATTATGAGCAAATGCCTTTCGCAGGAAGTTCTTGCGCTGGAATCTTAGGTGGAGCCCACCATTATGTTTGTGGTAAATCTAATCTCTCCATCCATGTTTTGAGATCATTTTAGGACTTGAGACATAAAATGAGGAGGATACAAGTCTTAAGTGGGCCACACTAAAGGAAAAGATGGGTAGGAAAATTCCTATTACTGAAACCTCACCAACGGATAGATGGGGTGGATTTCACACAAACATCATGGTGGGCCCCACCTAAATTTTCAGCGGTGGACTTCCTAGGAAAGGCTTTTCCATGAAATCTGGCTCACACCCGAGACCTACTGTGATATATGTGCCTACATCCATACAGTCCTATAACGTTTCGAAAAAATTCGTACAAAGACCCGAGAACCACCTCAGGCAGAAATAACTTAGGACCGAATCCTTTAAAAATTAGGCGAGAGTAAACTAGTGTTAAACTAGATTTCATGCGAAATTAACACTAATCACTTTAAATACGATCTGCAAGACCCAAAACTTGTAGAATCATTAACGTTAGGTTACCCTAAAATCTAGGATCAAACTCTATTCTCGGTTGCTCTCGAGAGCACATTGAAACTTCGTATCGGACCTGGACCGCACGTCGAAAGTCCGATTCCTACGAAATTATATAATTAAGACCGCCTTGTTGGACTTGACCACCACCTCGAAAATCTAGTCTAGATAGTATCCTGAAGCTATTCGCTTGAGCCCAGAGCAAAGTGTGTGAGAAACGCAAATATCTTTAGAATTAAACTCAAACTTAAGTAATCTGAGTCGTTTCATTTGCGAGCAAGTGGTAAGGATTCAGACCATCAGAATCTGACCCAATTACACCCTCGGATAGGGAGAAATTACCCACACATGCCAGTGCACTTGTGGCCCCGATCGAGTACCGGTGACCGTCGAACGGAAACTGGTCCACCGCGGTCGATCTGTAAATCCGATCGGACTGAAAATATAACTCGACCTAGATCCATGGTCAGGGAGCTTAAGTCCGACCGCACATAGAAAAGGGGCCTCCAGAAGCGCTCCGTTGGATCGGAACAAGCCTCCTTTGTCTATAACCTAAGTATACCTTGGCCCGGGGGCCATTTCCGTCAATTTTAGGCCTATATAAGGACCTTAAACCCTCTCTCTTTCCCTCCATACGAATTTGAGGAAAAACCTAGGAGAGAGAAGAGAGTAAAGAGAGAGAAAGTGAGAGTGCAGGTGGAAAAGATTCCTGGTATTCTACCTTGCCTCTTCCCGTGCTTATTCATCGCTACCGGATCGCTATTCCGGCGATTTCAATTCCACTACTGGGTAAGAAATCCTAACCCTAATCTGTTCTAGGGTTTCAATTAGTTAATGTAATGAAATAGCTAACCTATTTCATGAAGTAGGTTGCCGTTGGGCCGTCGACGGAGCGTGAGTGAACGAACTGAGTTCGTTACGTGTCTACCGGCGTAAGGTGCGGACTATAAACGTAGAGGTTATGGTTTTCAAGGCTTTCAATGTCGGATAATGATTTATAACTGACGTGGATGCTATTTCACATGCAAACTGCAATGTCTGTTTCACTTTACAGTTATATACGAACTATGCTGAATATTGTGTATTCCATGTATATGTTGAAATGTTTGAATACGTATGGAATTTGGATCCGTGCTTGACATGATTATCCGTCATGGATATATGCTTGTTGCATATGCGACAACTCCTTGGCAAAAGGATTTGCCCTAAAACACGTTACGGCTAACATACATTATATATGTTAAAGTGTGTAGCCCAAGTATTTGTGGAAATGAATATGAAACTTGGACTCATGCTTGCCATGACTATCCGCCGTGGGTTCATGCGTATTATATATAGGGCAACTCCCTAGTGAAAGGATTGGCCTACTACCTGTGTGGTCAACCTACGTCATGTATGTTGATGTATGTAGTCTAAAGTGTTTGTAAAAATGTCTGAATGAGCTAGATGTTGGCTAGTAGTACTTTGTATGAGGGTTGCGATTTAAATCTCAAATACTTTAATTATGTGTATGATTTCCTCCATGTACGTTATAATATGATGTCTGTTTCATTTATGGAATGAATGTGTGTAAATTCATGGTTACGTTGCTTTTCACTACATGCTCATATGATTGTAGGAATTGAATTATTGTCCATTACTGCTTGACTGTTTCATATGATTTCTTGTTGAAATTAGATGTGTTTGGGGCTATGATATAGCCCAGGCAATCGGTAACCGACCTTGATCAGGTGGTTGATGTTGTTTTCACCACACGAGACGTGCCTGGCGAATCCGGGCCGTACTTCGGTTGGCGACAGTGGTTAGGCCACACGGAGTGCTTAGGCACTTCATGTCGTTCGGCTCGTCGTGCGCTCGGGCTAGTCGAACTCGTCAAGTAACCCGATTGACCCGATGCATGTTTGGATGCTACTGCTTGAACCTAGGGTACCAAACTCACCAGTGGAAACCCCGTTAACCTTGGTACCTTGATCCGCTAAGACTCATGAGCCGGACATGGTGGTATGGGACACCGTGGTCGAGCTGTCGGCCTACGCCGGGGCGACGAGCCCACCCGTAGTGACCAGTGAGCAATCAAAGCTCGTGAGCCGAATACGGTGGTATAGGACACTGTATTCAAGCCGTCGGCCTACACTGATATGGTGACAAACCCTTTGTAGTGACCTCGAGCATACTCTAAGACTGTGTTAAGGCGACGAGTCTTTCCGTAGCAGTTAGAGTATAAACTAGTTCTGCACTGATCAGGTGATGAGCTCTTTGCAGTGCCCTAGAACCGCAACTTCGTATGAGATTTACTAATACTGACGACCCTAGGATGGATCATTGTTTGGGCATTGATATAAGGGAGGTATCTTAGTTTCCCAATCCTACTGTATGAATAAACCTAAGTAAGAACCTGGCTAATGACGTGCATGCACCGCATTGCATGTGCTTTGGTGTGGAAGAGCCTTTCGGGTGGTTGTCATGTGCACCGTAAGATGAAGACGCTGAGGGAGTGTAGGCGAGGGCATGCATCATTCTTACATATCATTTTGCATTAATCAAGAGTATTTAGGACATGATTGAATTGATAACATGTTAACATTTGCTTTATTATTCTACTGAGTTGATCACTCACTCCCATGTTACTGGACAGTGTTTTAAACACCAACCAGACTCTGTCTTGATTGCAGATGGCGACGCGACTCCTGAGGCGGAGCCTGACTTTTGTGATGACGAGGAGACATTCTCTTACATACAGTATTCAGGCGGGTTCATGTGAGCCGTTCTAAATCAATGGGGCTTCAAGGTTATGCTTGTAGTGGAATATCATATTCTTTTGACATTTTGTATTTTGAAACAATACTTGTACTTATTGACCTGACAACGCATACATACTTTGGGGACCTATACTAGTTTATATTGTTATACATTTCGTTTTAGTCTTTCGCTTGTGCATTACAACTGTCCTTGGATTATGTGTTGTTGTTTTGGCTTAATCTCACTCATGTTTAATGCACTAACACAGAAAGCATTTAATCATCATTATCTATGTTGCATAAGTGATGCGTTGAAACTCGGGAGTTAAGTCTATACTCGACCCCCGATTTTCAGGGCGTTACAAGTCCATCTATATTGAAAGCTTATTTTAGGGTATGATCCAAACATAAATTAGCTTTAAATCTTAGATGGACCTTTGTACATGAAACGGTGGTTATTGACCATGTAAGAAATATTTTGGGCCACAAAAGCTTTGGATCGTGTTGATATTTGTGTCATCTCTTCATCTAGTTATTTGTGACATTTTTAATAGGTTGGATGACAAATAAACATTTCAATGAAATTCATGAAGTTTTTAAAGGTAGGGATTCAATCGTAATTGTTTCATATGGGTAAATGTGTCAAATTAATATATTTCAAACATTCCAAACGTTAGTTAACAAACAAGTTACTGTAGATTCGCTATTAGTTTTCTGACTTCAGATTCAGATTTTAGATTTAGACTTCGGATTTCAGATTTAACAAACAGGTCCTAAGATAGACTATTAATGGAATAAGAAGAACATAATTATAAAGAAGCTGTAAAACAAAGCTTGATATTGGCACAGAACCAGACGATAACATCAATCCCCTCCGAGACAACATGATGCCGAAGTAGGCACGAGTACGTGACATAAGCCAAGCGATAAATCATCAAAGTTTCTTAAAAATCTTGTAGCATTTTATATGTGGTTGGGAATCCCGTACAATTTGGATCATAAAAAGAGGTTGAAAAAACTTATTTAATTGATGAATGAGGACGATGGAAAGGCATCTCCATCATCCGATTCAACAGAGATAAACAATAATCTTTTAAACACCTCCAGCTCGAACTTAGCCGAGAGTTCTCCTGCAGTTTAAATCGTAAAAGAGAACCAAATGATGATTATGGCGACGAAGGTGAAGGAGGGGTTATTATTATAAACAATGTTACTTGGGTTACATGCCACAAAGATATTCATGATATAGAGGATATTGAATGAATGAATGGTTTATTGGTTTGTATGTAGAACTCCATCTCAGATTCTGAACATATTTTTAATTTTTGGCAATGTTTATTTACTTTTTTCATTTTTAAATTACTTTTGAGTCTTTGATAATATTTATTTTGAACTCGAGTAGGAAAAAAATATAAGGAAAAAAAGCTCAACTCGATCCGACTCAGTATTGACTCGACCTGACTCGGTAATGACTCAACTCGACTTTGTCATTGTGATTGACCCGGACTCGGTTCGAATTAGTCCAGGCCAGACCCGGACTCAGATCGGGTCATGCATGCTGGACTTAGTACCGAGTCGGGTCAAGTTCGGGTCAGGCCTATTTCAAAATTGGATCGAGTTGGGTCAACCTTAACTAGGTTCGACTTGACTCGATGTCCATCTCTATGCATAACCCACCTAACCAAGAAGCGGACTGCCACTTGCCCCTGTCAGGATGGAAATTGCAAAATGTAGGAGCTATGTGGGGCCCACCATGATATTTGGGTTTGATCCACGCCATTCATCCATTTTTCCATTTCATTTTAGGGCCTGTTTGGCCGGGCAAATTGGATGGGATTGGAAGGGATTGGAAGATAGATCCCGGGATTGGCTAGGTGTGCAAACAGACACGGGATCATGATCCCAGGATATAGCAATCCCATGGATCTTAAGACAATCCACTGACATCACCATCATCATTACCTTTAAATCCCATCTAATCCACCCTAATCCCTTCAAAATTGCCTAAGACGTGTTTGGTTCGAGGGATTGAAAGGGATTGGAAGGTTTAATTCAGGGATTGGCCAGGCATGCCAAACAGACTGGATATAGCAATCCCGGGATATAGCAATCCCATAGATCTTGCACCAATTCACTGGCGCAACTATCATTACCTTGAAATCCGTGCAATCCACTCTAATACCATCCAATCCCATCCAATCTGCCAGGCCAAATAGACCCTTAAGGTATAGCCTAAAATTAGGCAGGTATACCACTAAAACCTTCTTACGGCTCACCAATATATTTATTTGCCATCCAATTTGTAGGTATTCAAAACTTCTTTGGCCTATAAGAAGTTTTTAATGGTGGGTGTTCAATCCCCACTGTCTGGTCCACTTCAGTGTCAGATCTGCTACATTTTTTGGGCTCATACCCTAAAATGAACGGCGCAAATAAAACACATCCATCATGGTGGGCCCACGTAGCGACAGGATGCATTCTGACTTACAAGTTCCACCTGACAAGCGGTCTGATCCAAAATTTAGGCCTGGACATGTTTAAGCAGGCCCACATCCCATGAATGGACCAAATCTGGCACCTGTATGCCAAAGTTTATACGTTTGTTGGCAATGCCTCTTCAAATTATTGGAAGTGGATTGCGTGGGGAGTGGGGCCCACTGTTATGTAAGCGACTACATACATGCTTAAGCAGGCCCACATCCCATGAATGGACCAAATCTGGCACCTGTATGCCAAAGTTCATACGTTTGCTGGCAATGCCTCCTCAGATTATTGGAAGTGGATTGCGTGGGGAGAGCATTAGGTGAGACCCCTGACTGTGGGGCCCACTGTGATGTAAGTGACTACATACATGCCGTCCATCGTTATGGAAATCTCATTTTAAGGTATCATAAAAAAATAAATAAAAATGAAGCAGATTCAAATTTCAAGTGAACCATTGTACGTAAAACAGTGGTAATAGGCTATTAAAAGCTCATTGGGGGCTACAAAAGTTTTGGATCAAGCTAACATTTGTGTGGTCTCTTTATCTGTATCTTTGAGACCTTATCAACAGGTTGGATTTGCTTGTTTCTGGATCATGCTTTAGAATGAGCTTTCAGAGCGGTTGCACGGAGTGGATTTAAGGCACATATATCACCCGGAGCTCCACAGTCAGGGTCTCACCCTCTCACCCACCTCGTTGGATCCGGCGTATCACTTAATCGGTCCCGATTGCATGGTGCAACGCACACAATACTTGGTGTAACGCACAAGACGCGTTACGAATATACGTGAACTGAAATCGGACCTCAGTACCTCTTATCCAAATTACGTTGGGCCCACCATGAATGTACGTGATTTATCCACGCCGTCCATCCGTTTTTCCAGCTCATTTTAGGGGTTGAGCCTAAAATTTAAGCGTATCCAAAGATCAAGTGGACCATACCACAGGAAACAGTAGGAATAATGATTTCCACCGTTTAAGACTTTCTAGGGCCCACAGTAATGTTTATATGTCATCCAACCCGTTCATATGATCACACAAATATGGATGAAGGGAAAAAATAATTACAAGCTTGATCCAAAACTTCTGTAGCCCCTAAGAATTTCCAACGGTAGATGTTCAATTCACACTGTTTCCTCTGGTGTGGTCCACTTAAACTTTGGATATCTTCATTTTTAGGCTCAAGCTCCAAAATTATCTAGTAAAATGGATGGATGGAGTGGATAAAATAGGCAAGTCACGGTGGACCCCACAAAGTTTACTAAGTACGCTTAGGGTACCGAGTTATTCAGTACGCAATCAGCTTCCACGTGAACTGACACGGTGGGACGCGAATTGCCCCCGCCCGTCCCTAGCTTCGAATTGGCATGTCTGTGGGTGGGCCTGCCGTGATGTATATGTACATTCAAATCGTCAATCCCTTTTCTCATATTATTTTAAGGTATAAACACAAAAAAGAGGTAGATCCAACGATCAAGTGGACCACACCAAATAATAAGCTTGGTTGCATTAAAATGCACAAAGCATTAAATGTCAGTTACATTAAATGCAAGAGTCATCTATGGTGTGGTTCATTTGATTGTTTGAGCTGCCTCATTTTTATTTTGATGCCTTAAAATAATCTGAGAAAAGGGATAAACGGTTTGGATGTACAGGTACATTGTGGTGGTCCCGCCCACAGACCTGCCCGTTCGTAGGTAGGGACGGCCGGGTTAGTAAGCAATCGACGTCCGACACTGTGATGCACGTGTCATATCCACACTTGGAAAGGATTCGCTACTCCCCCTGGACTAGCCCTGTGGCTGGTGGTCGGTGCTATGTGGGCCCATCATGATGTGTGTGTTTCATCCATTCCAATCATCCATTTTAAAAGATTATTTTAGGGCCAGACACAAGAATCGAGAGGGATAAGAATCTCAGGTGGACCACACCAAAGGAAAACAATAGTGATTAGATATCCACCATTACAATCATCCTAACGTCCACTGTACTGTTTATTTGACATACAATCTGTTAATTAGGTCATACATGCACAGATGAAGGGAAAAAACAAATATCAGCTTGATCCAAAACTTTTATGGCCTCCGGAAGGTTTTTAATGGTCGAAGCTCATTCAACGCTGTTTCCTGTAATTTGGTCCAAATGAGATGGATATATACCTCATTTTTGGTATCATATCATAAAATTATATGGAAAAATATAAGGATGGCATGGATGAAACACATAAGTCATAAGTCATGTTGGGCCCACAGAGGACCGACCACCAGCCATGGGTGGGTGGCAGGGGGAGTAACCAATCCGCGTCCATCCACACCATCGATTAATTTTATAGCATAAACACAAAACTAAGTCAGATCCAAATGTACGACACCATAAAAGGCCATTGGGATAATGATGCCCATTGTTGAAACCCAGGCCAACCATCATGTTTGTTAAACATCGAACCGGTTAATAATTTCATACAGAAAGTATTCAATAGCTTCCAAAAAAAAAAATCAATTCAAAACTTCTATAGCCTCCAAAAAGTTTTCAATGGTGGCCATCACTGTCTCCACTGCTTTATGTGGTATGGTCCGCATTTTTGTTTTTATTTCTCAAAATGGATGAACGGTTTGGATATAACACCTGCAACATGGTGGAGCCACAGAATTTGTTGATGTAAACACTACGAAGGTCGGTGGTGTGTTGCACCACGCAATCAGATTCTCCTCGCGCAAATCGCACCGGAGAAATCGTTGCCTCGAAAGACAAAAATTTCAGTTGCCGAGTTTTATTTCCTTCTGCTGCAGCGAAAGCAGAACCCACCCAGTGACTGCGGTTCCAATTACCAAACATATACGCGCTACGTTGTTTAATCCTTCGCTCCTCTGCCGCTCACTCCTCGCGAGAGAGAGAGAGCTGCTATGGAATTTGAGGTGAGGGTTGTTGGAGGGATGGAGAGCTGCTTCGTCTCTCTCCCTCTCTCTCTCATCCAAACCCTCCAATCAACGCATCTGGGCCTTCTTCCACCGATTCTCGCACTCGAGCTCCGGTCTCGCCGCAGCAGCGACGATTGCTGGCATCTGGCCTGGTCGGGCTCAGCTTCCAAATCGTCGGCTATCGAGGTAATTTCCCCATTCTTCCCTACTTTCATTTCCTTCAGATGATATCTACTTTTCAATGTACACACTCCCATTTCCCTTGCTGTTATGTTCTTTTTCCTGTGTTGCTATTATCATGTCCATTAAAAATTGTGGGCCCCTGTACCATGTACAATCCCAACTCTTCAAATTCACCTGTTTGAATTTGGAAAGTTAATTTTCTTTTTAATTGTCGACAGCTAGTGATAATCTGATCATTAATCTCAATCGGTGCGTTTTAAAAACTGGACCAGATCCCAACCTGTTTGACAGTGGTTCGGTGCAACTGCTGGTTAAACTGGTCCAAGCTGTAAGTGAACATGATGTCATAATTAAATTAATCATTTCTGAAAGTGAAAACTAAGAGAAACCTTCTAGATAGAAATTATTCTGACCGATTAGTTGGTGGCCCAATATTTAAAGGGTTTGGATGACTGTAAAATCCTTTAGTTGTTAAGGCTCTACAAGTAGTGTTTGAATGGGAAAATTTGGGTGTGAAGTATTTACAACAGGATAAGACCCTTTTTTTTTTTTTTTTTTTTCAGGCAAAAACCCCATGTTTTAGATTTTAGGTAGATGGATTACACCTGCAAAGACATTGTGCACAACAGAGCATGATAGATGGTCACACTGTTTGTGGGGCCCACGGTGATGTCTATCATACATCCAATCCATACATTATGTGCATCCTTTGGTTCTCTCCTAGGACTCCAACAAACAGGCTAATTGTTTCATCAGGTGGGCCACACTGCAGGGAACAGTTGGGATGGTATGCTTACCATTACTAACCATCAAGGATTGTATTTGGGGTCACCTAAAGCCAAATACGACAGAATGTAATAGTTTACCTGTGAAACTCTTTCCAGGTGTAATGTGTTTGCAACCAAAAATTTTACAAGTTAAGAAAGAAAATACAACATTGGGCATTCAACAGAAAAAAAGCAAAAAATTCTATAGCTAGGGTCTTAGGGAGGGAGGTACCGAAATAGTTGCACTTGACAAATCCATGATGCACTGTAGAGGACTACGTGTACCAACCCATTGTTTTGATGGGGCACCAAAGCCCAGTCTCATATTTGCACATCTACACTCTATTACAATAAAACATAAAAAATGATATTATCATTATATACCGAAGGTCTACTACATCCTTATGTACATATGGTTAAGGCTGGACACTTCATCTCTACTTTGACCTGTATGCATGTCTGGTTACATATATTAGTTCAAACTTCTTTTTCTTCTCACTTGCACGTGGATACATGTCCAGATTTTTTATATGTACCTGTTGTTTCCCTGTGACTGTTATGCTTTTAGCGTGTTGCATAAATATTGATTCCTTTGTAGTAATGTCTTTTATGAATCTAATTTCTACTGATTGAAGTTTTTATTATTTTTGAAGAACCCACCATGCCCTTTTTATCTTTATCCTAATCATAATCATCATCAAAGCCTGTCCCCAGCTATTGCGAGTTGGCTGCACTGAATGCCCCATGTGGGAAATGCAACTACATATTTGTGCCTATCTCTCATCCTCACATTGTTTATCTTTTATCCTATCTGTTTGTATTCAAGTCCCCATTGCCATCAATTCACTGTAGGTTGCTCAACAACTAGCGGAATGTATTTCTCTACCTGATCGTACTGAAGTACAAGTGAGAGCAATTGCTAATTTGCCCAAAGCTACACTAGTGACAATAGAGCCTAGTACTGAGGATGACTGGGAAATTTTAGAGCTTAACTCAGAGCTTGCAGAGGTGGCCATATTAAAACAGGTGTGTGAAAGAACATCTTTTGGATGCTTTTCCTTTGGCTTAGGAACTGATTAATGTTGGCCTTTATTGATGATGAGAACCATTGGACTCCATTGGACTTTTCATTTGATAGTTCTTTTTTTTTTTTTTTTTTTTTTTTTTTTTTTTTTTTTTTTGCATAAAAAAATTATGAGGAGTATGCTTATTTATTTCTTTGCTTTGTTATTGAATTTTATGATTGTGGTGTTTCAGTCTTAGTACTTGCCAGTGTTGTCAAGATCCTATGAATTATGATTTGAGTAGAATCTTAAGCAAAACGATTTGAATTGAATCCTACCTTTGAATCCCTTTTCATATGAATCCTATGATTTTATTATTTGAATCCTAGGATTTATGATTCGAATCCTGATTTACGATTCAAATTATACTTACTCTCCATAGCTTCACTTGGCTTTCATTTTATGTTTTTAAATTGGTGGGGGCTTTAAGAATCATTTAGAAAAAAAACCTTTTAAAAAAAAAGTATCATTTAGAAAAGGTAAATTATTTTATTTGGTTCTTTATAAGAGATTAAATGATATATACCCTTTAACGTTAAATTGTAGAGTTTATTTATTTTTATTTTTTTATTTGTTTTTTATTTTTTATAAATGGTTTCTTACTTCTTAACTGGTCGAAACAACAAATTGATTTATGACTTACCTGGAATGTTTTTATGACTGGTTACAGTCATGCTGACTAAAATGTATTGTGGAATGATCGTTAGAAATCAAAATATCTTTTTTCGCCAATCTACATAATCAAATGTTGCATTTCCAACGTGATTTTACATTCAAGAAAGTTAACAAGAATGTAAATTATTAAAGGATCCTTGTATGTTTTTGAAGGAAAATTTCTTTAAAGACAACAAAAAGGAAAGATAATAATCCTTTAACACTATCATGACATAGTATTACTTGGAGAGTTAATGCGGTTGGCAGATTATTTGGGTGTAAGAGTGGAGCCTTTCCTTCCACTTTTCTCAAGTTACTCTGCATAGGGAAGCTGACAAAACACCTCAGACACGGTGTTAGAAAGAGTGGAAAGGAGGTTATCAAGTTGAAAGGGCTGGTATTTTTCTTTGGGAGGTCGTTTAGAACTCATCAAAGTGCCCCTTTCCAACATGCTTGTTTACTTCTTGTCTCTCTTCAAATGTCCTAAATCAATCTTGGATAGAATTGATAAGATGAGAAGAGATTTCTTATGGAAAGGGACCGAGGACAAAAGAAAGTTCAATCTTCTTAATTGGCATGAAGTTTGTAAGCTGATTAATGAGGGAGGAGCTGGCTTAAAGGATTTAAGTGTCATGAATACTGCTTTTCTCGGTAAGTGGCATTGTAGGTTTGGATCCGAGGTGGGTAAATTATGGAGGGAAATTCTTATCTCTAAGTATGGCACTTAGGTGGGCGATTGGAGCATAAAATCCTCATCTCTTTATTGAGCTTCTTATGTGTGGAAGGCTATTGTTTCAACAAAGTATCTGTTCTGTGAAAGTGTTTCTTTTTCATTAGGAAGGGGAAACCGTATACACTTCTAGATAGACGTGTGGTGTGGAGACCGCCCTCTAAACGAGCTCTTCCGAGAATTGCTAATCTTGCTTGCAACCCATGTATCCTTGTTGATCGTTGTTACTCCTTAATTGTTGGAGAAGTGATTTGGTTGCCCCCATGTTGGAGGAACCTTTTCGAAGAGGAGTTTGAGGAGTTTATTAGATTGCTTGAGCACTTGAAGTTTTACCTACCTTCTCCCCAAGAAGTCGATACGATGGTTTGGAAAGGTCATAGCTCAGGCGTTTTTTCGGAGCGTTCATTCTATAAAATGATCTCTAAATTGAATTCTTCAAAGTCTTATCCGTTCTTCTAATGGTCTTATGGAGCTCCTCCCAGGGTTGCAGCTTTTGTTTGGTTAGTGGGGAGGTAGGCGTTGACTATCGACAATCTTCAAAAGAGATCCATCGTCATTCCCAACATTTGCTTGATGTGTATGACGGATGCTGAGTTGATCGATCATCTTTTCATTCACTGCCCATTTGAGCGCAAAATTTGGGATCATTCCCTCCTTTTGTTCCACATATATTGGCTGATGCTGAAGCCAGTTAACCCTCTCTTATGGGCTTCACATGGTGGAGTCGCAGGCAGTGTTCCAATTGTCGTCAATAGTATCAACATTTCAGCGAAATTATCGTCGTCGAGGACTCTGCGAAACCGAAACCCCACTATGTCGTTTCTCTTCAAGATGTCATCGATTTCTCGGTGAAATTATCGATTTTTACGATAAATCGATTTATCAACGAAAAAAATGTTGTAGCCACCTACCCATTGGCGAAAACATTCTAGCGTAAATACATGTAAAGTAGGAAAAAAAAAAGAAGAAAAAAAGACAAGCTTTGAATTGGAATTTTTGAGAGAAATTTGTTTGCGAAAGTGTTTTTCGACACCATTGGAGGAATTTTGGTGCATCTAAAAGTGGATTTAGTGGGCGAATCGCGGATCAACAACGTGTGGGCCAGTTTCAAAGGTAAAAAAAAACTCAAAGAATCCCTTTTTTCTTGGATTAGATGATTGATTTTGCATTAAGGAAGGATTTCGGCAAGATTTTGGGCTTTTTTGATGCAGGACATGAAATTCAAATATGATGTACGTTAGTTCAGAAACAATTACAAAAATTCCATATCCCACACAAAAGTTCAAGCATTCAATCAAGGGGACTTTATGCAGGCCCAGGCCTACACATGTTAGGACTGAATCAATCAAATTATAGACCAAACAATAATCAAAGGATGGTAAATTCATCCGCACATGCACAAAAATAATTTCCCAATCCAAGAGTTTCACAGATTTCAATTCGGGGAACCCTAAGGTTGAAGAAATGGCATAAAATTGGGGATTTGAGTAATTTAGGCTTAGGGATTTGGGTTTGGTGATGAATGAAAGAGGGGTTGAAGAGAGGAGAGAGACGAACCAGAGAAATGTCACACGCGTGAACAACAGTGAAGGCCCAAATGCACGTGCGCTGGAGGTGTCCCACACGTGTGTGGGGCTCACAAATAAGAAAATGGCTAGCTTGGCCCTGGTCGGCCAGGGGTGGGCCCACGTGGCTCTACTATCCAACATGTCATCAACAAAAACGCACACTTCTTTAGGTTGGCATATAATTTCTCGGCTTTTAAAAATCCCACAAACCTGCCTCAAATGGTTGAGGTGTTGTTCCTTGATCATGCTATAAATCAAGATATCATCAAGTATACGACCAGGAACTTCCTCATGAAAGGCCTCAACACTTGGGTCATCACACGCATGAAAGTGCTTGGGGCGTTGGTTAACCCAAAAGGCATAACTAGCCACTCGTATAGCCCATCCTTTGTCTTGAAGGCCATCTTCCACTCATCACCAGGGCGTACACGGATTTGGTGATAACCACTTTTGAGGTCAATTTTTGAGAAGATAGTAGCATTGGCCATCATATCCAACATGTCATCAAGATGCTGTATGGGAAACCGATACTTGACTGTGATTTTGTTGATGGCCCTACTATCAACACCCATCCTCCTGTGCCATCCTTCTTAAGGTGTAAGAAGGGCGGGCACGACACACGGGCTCATGCTCTCTCGAATGAAATCCTTCTCTAGGAGTTCGTCAATCTGCCTCTTCAACTCAGCATGCTCCTTTGGGTTCATTCTGTAATGTAGGAGGTTTGGTAGAGTCGCCCCAGGGATTAAATCAATGGCATGCTGTATATCCCTCATAGAGGGAAGCTCATTCGGTAGATCATCAAGAAAGACATCACGAAACTCATGCACTACCTGAATGACCTTAGTGGGTAACTCTACGCTAGCCTCTGTACACTCTCCCTAGTCACAATGGCGTATACCATCGAGCCTGCCTCCGTTTCTCGCTCAAAGTCTTTGGCATTTAGAATATGGAGTGGTTTGGACTTGGACTTCGACTCCTCCAATTCTTTTGAGCCACTCGCACCACTCTGTGTGGTGGACTCCTTTCCAGTCGTGTTCTTGGGTGGCAATGGGTTTAGCTTGACCTTCTTGCCCTCAAACCAGAATGTACACACATTCGAGCGACCAAATATGGTAACATCCCTCTCATAGAGCCATGGCCTGCCCAGAATGATATGACTAACATCCATGGGAACAACATCACACCAAAGAGTGTCTTTATATGATCCAAACTGAATAGGAACAAGACAACGGTGCGAGACTGGAATGGACATTTCATCAACTCAGGAACTCTATAGGGTTGAGGATGGGCTTCCAGCTTCAAGCCCAAACGGCTCACAGTGCTAGTCGATGCCACGTTGACACAACTACCAACTTACAGCTCTTTTCTCCACACTTTGCATAAGTATAGAAGATCGTGTTGCGGTGCCTGGTCATCAGTGTTCTTGGCTTGAGCCAAAGCGTAACGCACAATTACGAGGGTCGCAGACTCTTGCGCTCCCTCTTCCTCATCACTAGGGGTCTCTACAGGCTTATATTCTTCCTCTTCACCGTCACTCTCTGGAGGCACTACTTCTACTTGCCTATCAATAAGGAATACTTTGGTGCCCTCTCTCGTGCCGCACTGGTGGGCAAAGTGACCAAACCCCTGACACCTAAAACACCTAGTTGCCCCATTTCCACGTGGATTGGACCCGACAATTTCTTTACCCTTATCATCCTTGGGTTTGGGCTGAAAATTGTTGGAAGGTTTGTTTTGGTATCCAGTGTTAGGTCTAGCCCAAGAGGGGTTGACCTTAGCACCAGAATCGCGAAAGTCAAACCGCCTTCCCACAGATGCTTTGAGATATTGCTCGACGTCTAACATTACCTGATACAACTGCTTAATAGTGTCTATGTCTCTAGCGAGCAACTCTCTCCTAATGTCAGGACGGAGACTCGTTTTAAAACGAGCAAGGGTAAGTACGGGGTCCTCATCCACCTCGCAGCGGGTCAAGTACTCTTCGAACTTCTCAATATAGTCAGCAACGCTCATGGAACCCTGTCGAAGAGACTGCTACTCCTCAATCAACCGTAAGTGATAAGAGAAAGGGAGATACTTTTCCTTAAGTGTTTCTTTCATTTCTCCCTAATGAACTATTGGGAGTTCCCTCGCTTTCTTTCTTTCGCTCTACTGTCGCCCAAAACCTCTTTGCTTGACCCACAAGCTTCATCTTGGCGAATCGGACTCGGCGAGCATTCGACATGTCATACCACTCAAAATAGTGGTCCATTTCTGCCAACCAATCTAAAAAGGCTTTAGGGTCCACGTGGCCATCAAACGTAAGGGCGTTTACTCTTAAGTCCTTTGAGGAGTTGTGCATCTTGGTCATTTTGATCATGATGTCCCTCGCGGTGTGGGTACACAGGTGCGCGCCCATGACCAATTCCTTGGCAGCCTCCATTCCTTGGTCTAACCTCATGACTACCTGCCTAAGAATGGACATCTTCCCCAATGGTGGGGTTTGCGTCGAGGGAGGTCTCTAGTTGGGTAATGCGCTCATTAAATTGATCAAGGCGTTGGTCCATATGTGTTTCCAAGCGCTTACTCAAAGACTCAACCTACTGGGCCAACTTGTTCACTGATTCTTGCAGTTGCTCCATGTTTAGTGTAGGGTGTAAACCAAAATCACGACCCGTACGCGTGGGTATACAACTACTAACTCTTCCTAAGGACTTTTTACTGCGACTATATGCGGCTAAATGGGACTAAATGATCCTATGAGACTCTATATGGGGAAAATTACACAACGCTACCAAAATCCAGCAATATAGTTGTCAAAATAATGGGATAATAGAAAGTTGCAACAATGTGAATTGCTAACTTATTGTTAACAAAAATTTCAGCAACTAATATCAGGAACTATGGTCCTCTAACGGCTATATATGATGAGACTGGATGCATGATGAACAAAAACAAACTAAACCTAAACATGTAATGCATTCCCCTATAAGAACCCTAATCTCTGATACCAATTTGATGCAGGACATGAAAATTAAATATGATGTGCAAGATCTCAGGCTTTAGATTATACTAATTCAGAAACAATCACATAAAATTCCACATCCCACACAAAAGTTCAAACATTCAAGCAAGGGGAATCTGTGCCGGTCCAGGCCTACACAGGCTAGGGCTGGATCAACAAAAATTATGGACCAAATGATACTCGGAAATAAAAATCATCTACACATGCACAACAATCAGTCCCTAAACCAAGGGATTCACCAATTCTAATTTGGAGAACCCTAGGGTAAGAAAATGGGTAAATAAATTGAAAGTAATGCAATCTAGGGTTAGGGTTAGGGAGAATAGGTCTGAGAGGAGTAAAATAGGCGGAAATCTGAACCTGGAAATAGTCCCCGCGCGCGGACAGCGGGCTGGGCCAATCGCACGTGCGCAGGGGCCTGGCCGCACGTGCGAGGGGGCGACGAACGCGGAAAGCGCCTTCTTGGCTTTGGTCAGCCAGGGGAGGGCTTCAAAACTCCCAAGTTTCAGCTCGATCGGATGCGCGATCTGTGCATGGTGCTTCGCCGAAGTTTCAGCCTTCCTGCAGGGCTAGAATCTGGAATTCTGCTGTAAAGAAGAAAACTGTTGCAATAAAGGGTAGATTTGAAGCACGGATGGTGGTAGGAGATGAGAAATAGAGATGGTGGAGGATAGGGGTGGAATAGGGATTGATGTGGCTTTGCACCACAGTAGTTAGCCCTTCGATGAAGGGAGGGCTTTGCACCCAATTGGATTTCCACAACTCGAGAACTCAGAGGAGTAGAAAAAAATGCAAAATTTTTATTGAGCTTTAATGAATAAAAAAACCCTACAAGGGGTGCCTATTTATAGGAAAACCCTATACCCCAAAACTCGCGCCATGTGTGCAACCTATTACTTGGCGATGAAGTAAACAAAAATAAAAACTAATCAAAGAAATCTAAACCGTCTATGATACTCTAAATAACATTAATAAGCAAAACCTAAAATATGAGATTAATCAGACTATTGGGCCACAATCATGAGATTCCATGACGGGCTTTACTTGACTATTGGGCTCACTCCAACGAACCAAAACTCCGTCTTCTAGCTAGGAGGCCTTCTCTGGACGTCGTCATCAATCTAGATCGATGGCGGGGCCCTCCTTGCGTACGTGCGTAGGGTGGGTTGGCTTGTGTGATGTCCCCATCATGATGTCTTGCAAGAAGTGCTTTATCCAAGTAACTTCAGTGGTTGTGCAAAAAGGAATAAAAAACTAGATATGATTACGACGTATCTCTTACCTCCACCCTCAAGTGACTGTTGAAGCTTGACGAATGAGCAACTTGAAACCAAACCATTGAAACTGGTCTTTCGTGCCTCCTGGATGTGGTTTTCCTTGAAGTAAAGCGTCTAGTCATCGATTGGGCTTCCTCGTTAAGCTGTTGGGAATCAATGAGGTGTACCCTCTTTTTTTATTTATTTAAAAAAAAAAAAAAAAAAAAAAAAAAAAAAATTGGTCTTACCCTTCACCTGCTTGAAGACCTCAGTGAAGAACTAGTGATTCTTTCCATGGGAGTTGGGACATAGATAGGGTATGTTTTGCAAAGGCCTGTTTACTAATGAAGTAATAGTCGATTGCTATATGCTTTGTTCAGATGATAAAAAAATAGGTTTGTTGGCGCATGCGTTGCACTATAAAATGATCACACTATAGAGTAACAAATTGAAATATGAAGGCCTTGATGTCTCGCAATAAGTGCTTTATCCAAGTAACTTCAGTGACACTAAATGCTACAGAACAATGATAGGCTTTTGAACTCAAGATAGTAATGACAAGTTTTGGTCAGTGTGTGTGCGCGTGTGTAAAAAAAAAAAAAAGTTTTGGTCAGTGAATGGAAAGACCAATTTAGGCCCCCAAAACACAATAAATGCTGAGGTGGGTCATCATTTGGACTTTATTTGCATTAAGAAAGGTGGGTAAACTAAGAAGCATTGATGGGAGTAAAGGTAAGTAATGCAGGGGCATTTTCACACCGGGCTTGAGTGGGGTTGCCTGTGGGCTGCAAGGGCACACTTGGGGTGGGCGGCCCGTGTGAGGCGGGTGGCCCATGTGATTAGGGGCCCACGAGGGGGGTTCGGCCGAGGTCCTAACCCATGCGATGTGGGGCCTGGGCTATAAGATAAAGGGATTAATTCGCCATGCTCTATCTGTTCAAGCTTTTAGAGTAATTGGTTAATTGTCCTGCATCAAATTGGTATCAGAGCGGGAGGTCTCGTGTTCGAGACTCCTCACCTGAGGTGATTAATGCAGGGGCATTTTCACACTTGGATCGAGTGTGGTTGCCTATGGGATGCAGGGGCACACTCGGGGTGGGTGGCCCGTGTGAGGCAGTACCCATGTGATTTGGGGCCCACGAGGGAGTTTCGGCCGAGGTCCTAACCCATGCGATGTGGGGCCTGAGCTATGAGATAAAGGGATTAATTCGCCATGCTCTATCAGTTCGAGCTTTTAGAGCAAGTGGTTAATTATCATGCATTAGTAAGACTTCTCTTAATGCAGTAGAGTATATCTTTAACAATGATATGATTTGTAGATAAACAGGATTGTGCACAATTTAGCATACTACATTGGCAAGGAAGATAATATCCAACCTAGAAGGAATAGATGCATTAAACATTCTGCAATGCTTTCATAGGAGGCTTAGGATCTCTTACTTGGGGTGTTCAATGGTTATAAGTATGAAACACTGTTCTGCCTCCTTTCTATTTCTCCATCTTCTTTAATGTAGCAATTACTTTTGTATTATACTTTGCGGAAGGGATTGAATGGCATTTGCATCTTCTCTTTTCATGATTGTAAATTCTGCTGTGCTGATCTTAGTCAAAGATGAATATGTAGGTGTTAGAGATTGTGGTGCTGCATGGTTTTCCTTTTTGTGGTGCTATTTGGCTTCAATCTTTCACTTCTTTATTACTATTTGTGTTATGGGAACTTTGATTTACGCTTTCATGAACCTTCTTAAGCTCCCTTTTGATGAGTATTCAGAAATCAGTTTTTGATAACTCCATTATGTGGATATGCAGTTTCTCAAAACTCATTTTATCTAGTAGTGTTGTTTGGATGACAACGCCTGTTTTTCTATTTTTTCTCTTACAATGTTGTCTGGATGTCAATGTTTAAAAAATCATTTTATGGAAAGTCAATGTAGTATAACGTAGTTATCAACACCACTGCATCTTTTGAGTCCTACAGCCAATCTAATATGTCCTAAAATCTCCTGATTAGGACAAATCTTCAATGAAGGCTATGATCTCCCAATCTGGCAGATATTTGGGGCATGGGTCATCCACTTTCCTATTTCTCAACTGGACATTTAAAAAGAATAAGTACAATAAAATTTCACATACAACTCAACAGGTCCAATATTGGAGGCTATAACTAAAAAAAATCACACTAGCATCTTGAAAATGGATGGAAAAGAAACAACAACCAAAAAAATAGGCACTAGACCACATTTAATGTACATGATTGCATGGATTGAATGGAAACTCTCACTTACCACTATTTTTTGGGCTATTTAGCATGTCAATGTAGTGGTCTAGTTGAATCCGTGGTTCCCATTTCCTACACATTTGCTTGTTCCAGGAGATGCTCATCCATTCATAATGAGGCCCATGATTTTTTCCTACACATTTGCCCGTTCTAGGAGATGCTCTTCCATTCATAATGAGGCCTATGATTTGGACAATCTACATTAATATATATTTCTTCCAAAGCAGATCTTCACCATGTAGGAAAGGGAGACACTATTTACACACCTCTTTCTATTTGCCTACACGCCACACCCATTGTGTACTATTTCTTCCGAAAATGGAATGTACATGCATGAAAAATCAATCATGGTGGGTTTAAATCAAGGTATCCCAAATCGGTTATGTATCGGCTATAACGGCTGATACATAACGGTAATGCCGGTTACCGTTACATGATACAAGATTGAAACAGGGAGGTCCATAAAAAACGAATTGAAACGGTTGTTACGGGGCCATAACGACTTTTACAAGGCATAACGGACGCTACGGCCCCGTAACAATTGTTACGCCCAAGAACCCTAAATGAAAACAGAAAAAAAGGGAAAAAATGCACCCGATTCTTCTTCTTCTGCAGTTGCTGCTGCTCCCCCCCCTTAGTGTGACCCCCCCACTCTCTTCGCCCCCTCTCTCTCTCTCTCTCTCTCTCTCTCTTGGAGTGTTGTATATCTATGTTGTCCATTAGTTTTTCCTATTCATTTAAGGTCCCTAAAATGAAGCAAATACAGATCTCAAGTGGACCACACAGTAGGATTGAATGCCCACTGTTAAAAACTTCCTATGGCCCACTGTAATGTTTATTTGCCATCGAACTTGTTGATAAGGTCGCATGGACCTGGATCAAGTGAGAACACAAATTGCACTTATCCAAAAAATAATAGAAGTTTTAATTGTTGGAATTCAATCCCTACTATGTGGTCCACCAGAGA
Organism: Magnolia officinalis; assembly: GCA_021015155.1. NCBI lineage: Eukaryota > Viridiplantae > Streptophyta > Magnoliopsida > Magnoliales > Magnoliaceae > Magnolia > Magnolia officinalis. The sequence continues at coordinate 51,447,059 of JAJHSJ010000002.1, read as the reverse complement.
TTTGGATCTCCCTCATTTTTTGGATCATGCCCTAACATGAGTTGGCAAAAAGGATGGACGGTATGGATATACAACAAATGCGTCGAGGTGAGCCCTATGTTCACATGAGGTTTATATTTGCTTGATTTTTTGGACCATGCCTTAAAATGAGTTGGCAAAATAGATTGACATCATGGATATATAAATACATCAAGGTGGGCCCCAATTTCAGGGCCTCACCCGCTAGTGGTCCACCTGAGATCTGGATTTGCCTCATTTTTTGACCATGCCTTAAAATGTGTTGATAAAACGGATGGACAACATTGATATACAATAAATACTTCAAGGTGGGCCCCACATACATGGCCCTAAAAAATTATACACGAGGCATACATTAGCTCAAAATTAATAAATTAAATTATGGCACTATCGTTGCTAAGTCACAATCCCAAAATTAAATTGTTTAAAAGATTTTCACCGTTAATTTGCAAACACTTGTTTGTTTGAAATAGGACCATTTGATATTTTTCATTCTTTACTATTCAATAAATGTCCACCAATCTATTAGTGAGATAAGTGCCGATAGATTACATGAATTTGAGGTTGATTTGGGGCATCGAAGGGTCCACTGAATCAACTCCAAATTGGCAACACTATTTACCTTAATCTAATTTCAATTTTTTTTCTTAAGATTTATTGGGGAAAATGATATTACATTGTTAGATATATGAATTACATAATAGGACACAAAAGTCCCTAGATTGTATGTTGAAATAAAATGTACGCGAGTCACATGGTATGTAATACACCAATACCTACAAATATGCAATATTTTGGGATTAAATTCTTTCTAATTAATTTATATTGATATTATATAGTTAGATAATTAAAAATAAAAGATCTACAACCAATACTAAGTTGTCAAATTCATAAATTCATTAGACAACCCGATGCAACATTCTCACTAAAGATTAGACTGTTACACTACCATATAAACACGTTCAAAATTATAAATGAATGCATTGTTTGGAATATTTACAATTTTTTAGATTTTCTGAATATTTTTTCAGATTTTTTGAAGCAATAATAATAATGATAATAATAAATAAATAAATAAATAAATAAAATTGATGGATACATGGGCGTATCCATTGTTATGCTCCCCATATAGACCGTTACCGTAGAGAATGGTTTGATGATTGTAGTGTGAAGAAAAGAGGAGAAGAGTGAGAGAGAAGAAGAAAGAGGAGAGTTTTGGGAAAAATGTCGTGTTATCTCAACATGCCCTAACACACAATATTTTATTATAATAGAGCATATAATACACTGCAGGAGAAGAGGAAAGTGTGCGTATGCATTTATATTAAAAAACTATACACTAACATTCTCTATACTCCCCCTCAAGTTGGAGCATAGATGTTGATCATGCCTAACATGTCACGAACACGATGAAGAGCATCTCGACTCAATGACTTTGTAAGGACATCAACAAGTTGATCCCTAGATCGAACAAAAGGGGTGACAATTTTCTTAGAAGCAACTTTCTCCCGAATAAAGTGATAGTCGACCTCAATATGCTTGGTTCGCTCGTGGAAAACCGGGTTACGAGCAATATGGATGGCTGTTTGGTTGTCACAATGAAGAGGAACATGATCTGAAGGAGGATAGCCAAGTTTTTCAAGAAGGTTGCGAAGCCACACGAGCTCACATGTCGCATGAGTGATAGCATGGTATTTTGCTTCGGCCGAGGATCGAGCAACAACCGGTTGCTTCTTGCTCTTCCATGTTATAAGATTGCCACCCAGGAAGGTACAAAAGCTAGATGTAGAGTAGCGATCATAAGTACTACCCGCACAATCAGCATCAGAATAGTCAGAAAGATGAAAATGACTATGTAACTGAAAGCGGAGGCCAAGACCCGGGGTTGATTTTAAATACTGAAGTATGCGGTAGACAGCTGTGAGATGGGAGGAACGGAGAGCTTGCATGAATCGGCTAACAACGCCCACTGCAAATTAGAGATCTAGGTGAGTAATAGTTAGGTAAATAAGCTGGCCTACTGCAAATTAGAGATCTGGGTGAGTAATAGTCAGGTAAATAAGCCGGCCTACAAGTCATCGATACATCTCGGGATCTGTAAGAAGAGAACAATCATCTGGTCGAAGCTTCTGCGAAGTATCGATGCGAGTGGTGGCGGGCTTGCACCCTAACATGCCAGTCTCCATGAGAAGATCGAGTGCATATTTTTGTTATGACAAGACCAATCTGGATGAGGAGCGACCAACTTCAATTCTGAGGAAGTAGTGAAGAGGACCACGATCCTTGATCTCAAACTTGGTCTTCAAAATTTCTTTGACCTCCCGTATTCCAACAGAATCACTACTGGATAGAACAATATCATCTACATAAACAATGAAAACCATTATGCCCGTCGATCGACGACATGTAAAGAGAGAATGATCGGCATGACTACGAACAAAGCCAAACTCCAAGAGAGCCTAATTGAATTTTTCGAACCATGCACGTGGGGATTGTTTGAGTCCATCAAGAGTCTTCTTCAACCAACATACAAGCGCAGGGTTGTGGGAAGCAACAAAGCCAGGAGGTTGATGCATGTAGACTTCCTCTGCAAGGTCCCCATGGAGAAGTGCATTCTTAACATCAAGTTGAAACAAGGGCCATGATAAATTAATGGCCAAGGAGATCACAACATGAATCGAATTAAGCTTAGTTAGTAGAGAGAATGTCTCGAAGTAATCCAAACCACGAGTCTGTGTGTAACCCTTAACAACAAAACTGGCTTTATAGCGAACAATGGAGCCGTTTGGAAGAAACTTGATCGTATAAACCCATCGACATCCAATAAGTTTATGCCCTAAAGGAAGTGACACAAAGTCTCAAGTATGATTCTTCTCAAGTGCAGACATTTCTTCTATTATCACCTTCGTCCAGTCAGGACTTTGAAGAGCATGTGAGAGATCGAGGAATAGTCTGTGATGAAAGGGAAGTTGCAAACGACTAAAAAGACGGTGAAAAATGATCATATGAAACGAAATTACTAATGGGGTGTTGAGTACAAGATCGTGACCCTTTGCGCAAGGCAATGGGGAGATCTAAACTCAAGGTAGGAGAGTCACCTGAGCCAACATCCAAAGTGAGTGGAAGGGTGAATGGATAAGCGTGTGAAGATTTGTCCCGACGATGATACACCCACAGAGGCTTAGGGTCACCCAAATCACTAACAGGATGCTAAACGGAGGGGAGAGGAGTTTCCTCGTGATCACTAGTGGAAAGAGGAGGATAAGAGTCATACTCCCCCTGACTCACAAGAGGATCACAGATGGATTAACCCGGAGCTGAGAAAAAAGAAATATCCTCAAACAAGGTTACATTGGCAGAGATATATTTCTTGCGAGTCAATGGGTCAAAACATTTATACCCTTTCTGACTCCGAGTATACCCTAAGAAGACACTTTTAATTGCCCTGGGGTTAAATCCAAAATTTGAACAAAGTATGTGCAACAAAAAACTTTAGGTGGTAGAGGAAATGAATTATCATGAGGATACAATATAGTAAATGAAAATTTGTAAAGCAGGATACGTAAGGGTATACGATTAATAAGAAAAGTAGCAGTTAGAAGAGCATCAACCCAAAAATGTTTAGGTAGGTGCATACCAAGAAAAAGGGTACGAGCAACTTTAAGAAGATGACAATTCTTTCGTTCTATGATACCATTTTGTTGAGGTGTGCAAGCAAACGACGTTCTAGACAAAATACTATGTTCCTGCAAGAAGGACAAAAAGGCAGTAGACATGTATTCCCCCCCATTAGAATGGAGGGTTTTGGTGGAATATTGAAATTGAGTGGACACTTCATGATAAAACACTTTAAATGCACCAAATACTTCACTTTTAGATTTCAAAAGATAAATTCAAGTCATGCGTGAATAATCATCAATAAAGGTAACAAAATATCTAAATCCAAAAGTGGAGGTAACTAGAGCTGGTCCCCAGACAACCGAGTGAACCGGAACAAAATGTTGAGATTTCCTCCTAGAATGATGCAGGACATGAAAATTAACGGCGATATGCAAGATCTCAGGCTTTAGATCAAACTAATTCAAAAACGTTCACATGAAATTTCCCATCCCGCACAAAAGTTCAAACATTCAAGCAAGGAGAATCTGTGCAGGGATCAATAAAAATTATGGGCCAAACGATACTCAAAGGGAGGTAAAACTCATCCATACATGCACAACAATTTGTCCCTAATCCAAGGGATTCCACCAATTCAATTCTGAGAACCCTAGGGTAAGAAAATGGGCAAACAAATTAAGAATAATGCAATTTAGGGTTAGGGCTATGAAAAATAGTTATGAGAGTGAAATAAACTGGAAAACCTGAACCTGTGATAGTCCGCTCGTGCGGACAGCGGGGCTGGGCCTGGCGCACGTGCGCAGGAGCCTGGCCGCACGTGCGAGCGGGCCCCAATTCCCCGAACCGACTTCTAGAGTCTGGTCGGCTAGGGGAGGACTCTAAAACCCTTGATTTTCAGCTCGATCCGAGATGCCGTTTGTGCGTGGTGCTTCGCCGAAGTTTCAGCCCTCCTGCAGGGCCAGATTCCGAAATTCTGCTGTGGGGAGAAGAATTGCTGCAATAGATGACTGATTCGAAGTGTAGATGATGGTGTGAGATGAGAAGAAGGGATGATAGAAGATGGGGGCGAATCGGGATAGATGTGGCTTCGCACCACGGTAGTTAGCCCTTCGATGAAAGGAGGGCTTCGCACCCAATTGGATTTCCACAACTCGAGAACTCAAAGGAGTAGGAAAACGTAGGAATTTTTATTAATCTTCAATGAGAAAAAACCTTACAAGGGGTGCCTATTTATAGAAAAACCTATACCCCAAAAGTCGCGCCATGTGTGCAACCTATTACTTGGCGATGAAGTAAACAAAAATAACAACTAATCAATGTAATCTAATCTGTCCATGATATTCTAAATAACATTAATAAGTAAGACCTAAAATATGAGATTAATCAGACTAGTGGGCCATGATCATGAGAACCCATGATGGACTTTACTTGACTATCAAGCCCACTCCAACGAACCAAAACTCAGTCTTCTAACTAGGAGGCCCTCCCTGGACGTCGTCATCGATCCATATTGACGGTGGGTCCCTACGTGCGTGTGCGTGCGTGATATCCCCATCACAAAAGAGCTGGGAGGAAACATAGCAGGATGATATTTAGACAATTCACAAATATCACAGTATAACGGTTTGGTGACAGATAAGGAGGGAAACAAAATTATCAATCTAGCTATTAATGGGTAGCCTAAGAGGCAGTGCCACCGTGTCATGGACTTTCAATCCAGAGAAAGGGTATTAGAAGCAACAACGAGTGTATCATCGAGAATATAAACGCCTCCTCGCTCATGCCCCCCACCAATCACTCTCTTCGTTTGTATGTCCTGTAACAAACAATAAGAAGGGAAGAAGGTAATGGAACAATTTAATGATTTAGTAAGATAGCTAACAGACAATAAGTTTAATGGAAAACGAGGCACATGCAAGACTGAGGACAGAGACAAGGAAGAAGAAAGAGGGATGGAACCAATCCCAGAAATGGGAGTTTGGGTTCCATCCGCGACTATGACATACTGAGTGTGGGGAAAAGGAGAATAAGAGGAAAAGAATTGAGACTTACTAGTCATTTGGGAGGAAGTTCTAGAGCCTGACCCAGGAGCTAGGAGAGGATGATGAAAGAAGAGCAGTACCTGACTAGGCTGAAGCTTCGTGAGATGGCTCAGGAATATCACGAACGTGAAGCTGCATAAGGGCATCATATGTGGCCCGCGAAATGATGAGAGACTCCCCTGAAGTAGACTGCTCAGCTGTCGGGGTGGAAGACTGTGTCTTAGGTGCAACCGTGGATGCAACAGAAGCAGTGACATACGTAGGACGACCATGGATCTGCTAGCAATAATCAACAATGTGATTAGTTCCATCGCAATGCGAACAAATGTGAGAACCATCACGTCCTCGTCCACGTCCACTACGACTACGAAGATTACGACCGCCATGACTGCGATCTCCCTCGCAGCCTCAACCACGAGCACCATAACCATAAATGCGCCCTGAACTCAAGGATGGTACCCGAAGGCCAAGAGAGGACTGATCGCCAGCAAGATATGCCGAACGCTCTGGTGGCACAAATGAATGAGAAGGAAGAGTAGAGACAGTAGCGCGCTGACACATGGCATAGACTGTCGTCAATGGAGGATAGGATCCTGCATAACAACCTGATCTCGAACATGAAGATAATCGGAATTCAACCCAGTTAGGAATTACATGATACGAGTATCATCCCGCTGCTTATGGGCATGTTCATGATCCTCTTTACATTTGGAAGGAAGAGGCTGATACAAGTCCAACTCATCCCACATGCCCCAAAGCGTCGAATAATAATCTTTTAATGATCTTGAGTTTTGTTGGAACCGACCAATTTCTTGAATAAGCTGGAATACCCGCGAAAAATTCTAAGACTCCGAGAACATATCATGAAGTGTATCCCAAATGCCTTCAGCCGAGATATAAAAAGCATTACCGAGTGGCTAATCGAGGAATCCATACTATTCAACAACCATGCAATAACTTGATAATTCTCCTAAGTCCAAGACTTGTAGGTAGCATTTGTAAAGCTTGGAGGATCATCCAAAATATACGACAACTTCTCACGGGCTCCTAAGAACACTTTTACAGATTGTGCCCATTGAAGATAGTTGTCACCATTCAACTTAGTAGAGGTAATCTTGAAGGGGTTGGATTTAAGAGACCCCATGCCAAGAGATGAGGGCCCTTTGTTAGCCATAGAAGACTCCAAATAAGAAGGATTGATTCAAACAACTCTATCTCACTCAATCCTTTAAGGGAATAAGAGATAAACCTCAAACAAATAACAATCATCCAAAATAACAGCAAACCCACTAAAAATTGGCCAAGCTGCACGTCTATTTAAGGTTAAAACCCTCTCAAACATGGATCTTAGGGAAAAAAAAAAAAACCCTCCATGAGTAGCTTGGGAGGAAGATTTCGATCCACCTTGAGCAAATAAACCAAAGAAAAGTTTATCGATTTGAGGTAGATCGAAGAAAAACGGAAGATGGGCCCGATTTTCGAATTTCTCTATTTCGCCCAAAATACCATGAAAGGAGGTATAAAAAATTCTGAAAAAATCACGACAAATCTTCTAAAATCAAGATCTATCAAACCCCTAAGCTTTTTGCTCAAATGGAGTCCATGTGTTCGTACGACGCTGATGTCAACTGTACGGCTGTTGACGTCAGCAAGGTGACGTGTCGCCTCTCAACCTGTTGGATGCTAAATGCCTGGACCTATGCTCTGATACCAAGTAGAGAATGGTTTGATGATTATATTGTGATGAAAAGAGGAGAAGAGAGAGAAGAAGAAAGAGGAGAGTTTTGGGAAAAATGTTGTGTTAGCTCAACATGCCCTAATACACAATATTTTATTATAATAAAGCATATAATATACCACAGGAGAAGAGGAAAGTGTGCACATACACTTACATTTAAAAAACTATTCGCTAACATTCTCTATGGTTACGCTGATTTGGCATATCTGTTACTGCAACGGGACACCTTGGACTTTAGATATCATTTCTTCTTGATGAAAAGCTAAAGAAACGCAATGGGTGTAGTGTAGGTATCAATTCCCAAAATAAGTTTGTAGCTCACTTGCTTTTCAAATTGCAATGCACAAACAAATGAAATAGCCAGGAGTACAGTTAAACAAGGAATGAAGCCCCTCCATATTTATAGAAACCATCATTTTTTCAACAATATTATAAAATTTACATGCTTCCAAGGACGAAGGCTCATTTAATGACAAAAACACTCACCGACGTGGGGGCATCTTGGTGCGACTCCAAGGATGCACCGTATCTCCAAGGGGGGGCATGAGGTGGGGCTTGTTAGATGCAAGATGGCCACGGGGTGGGGCCCATTGTGGGACCCTGTGATTCGGGGACCCGTGCGATGCATGGATTGCCCACGGGCGCCTGGGAGAACCTGTATATAGGGATAAATCGGTCCTTCTCCATCAGCTCTGGAGCTTTTGGTGCACTGGTGAGTTGTTTGTTGTCACTCACACTAGCATCAAATGTATCTTTCAAAAGACTCACACTTCCTGTCAAGATATGCAACTATAGAAGGTACCAAAAACATATTATTAAACCAGATTAGGCCATGAATGCAAATGCCCATGTGTAGATATTTCATCAACATGACCAAACCCTCTTGCAATTAAAATAAAACAGCGTGCCACCAGTGTTTTAAATATCGACGATATCAGCCGATATATGCCATGATATATCTTGTATCCCACTTGTGCGATACAAAATGCACAAGTAGTGCGATATATCCCACATGTTTGATCTGGTGAGCATTTTCGATTTTTGACCCTTTTTTTTTTCTTTTGTAAATCATGTTAAATTAGTGTCAAGTTACAAATCCATGATTTTTCATGTTTTTGTATATATCCCACCATATGATTGATTTGCATGCACACAGTAGCATGGAAATGGGTATGCGCAAATCAATCATAGGGTGTAAATATCAATTCAGAAACGAAAAAAAAAAGGAAAGAAAAGAAAAAAAAAGAAGAAAATTTTACATTCCCGTGTTCCAATACAATCACTCACACCACCAAAGAGTCTCCCTAACCAAATTAATGCCCTCTTGCTTATCTTAGGATGCTTCTTTAGATTCAGTCCCTTTCAACTTGCTCACATCATCTCAAGAAAACCCTAGCTATTATCTTTAATCCCAATCCAACTTGCTAGAAGAAGACTTCAATGCACAAATGCTTTGATATTTCCAACAAAACCCATGATTGCTGATACCATACCTAGGAGATGGTTCAAAATATCATTCGATACTAATTATATAATTTGAACTTTGATTTTCTTTTTTGTCAGAATCGGCCTGAGTGGTACCCTGGTGCACCAAAAATGGACAACTCGGTTCTGACCTGGTCTGACTCACTTAGCATCACAACGATTCACACTGAGTCACAATGAGTTGAGCAAAAGTTCAAGACACTACCATATTGTAGTGAAGTTGCACCACGCAACATGTGGCATGCCATGAATGAGATAGGTCTGCATCATCCATCCCATCCCATCAAGTCACATGCCAGTTCGTCCACCTCCCTCCTCCTTTCCCTCTATTTGACAAATGCATGAGAAAAAGAGAAAGCGGTGGTCGGCGGGCCTGGCTAGGCCAAGGCCTTGTCTGATAGTAAGGTCCAAAGCCTGATCCCAGCCCATGCTTGACACATGCCTAGCAAAACAGGCCTAAGCCCAAGCCTGAGCTCGTAAAAATGTGGCTGGGCCTAGGCCCGGGCCCGACCCGACATGAAACCGGCCTGAAAATTGATAAAATCCCTGTTTCCCACTTGAATGTTCCTAATCTATCTGTTGATCTAGTGGGCTGCATGGACCAAGAAATAGACACCCAGATGAACGATATCTTGGTCTACATTCAAGATGCATGGGTTGCCTAATCAAAGGATTAGAATGGCACATTTGCAGGATGTATGATGTTGAACAAATCAGCAAACCTTATTCTCTTCAAGCTAAAGCAGCGGATCTAGAATAATCTCCACATCGATCATAGGCTCTTAGTGGAGTCTCACCACTAGCACTAATGGTATCAACGCTACGGAGAAACAAGTCACAGGTTAAAAAGGCGAAGAATAAAGTAATTATTATTATTATTATTTATGTAGCATTCCATTCATAACACCTGGCCATTCGGGGTCTATTATATTGAAAACATACTGGAAAATTATGCAATATACAGCATGTTTAGATGGTTTACCGCAATCTCTGCTGGGATAAATCTAGTCCATTATATGTTGCTGATTAGGCCCCTTTGAAGAGCTTGTCAATGTTCATGTTGAAAATTTGCAAGCCATGGATGGATTATGTAGACAGAGGCAGGAAATAACGTTGAAGAGAATCAGATCTATGAGTGACTACCAAATGAACAGCCATTGCTCATCTTCCCTACAACAGGCATAGGGGGGAGTTAAGCTCATCCTTTTATTACCAGTACCAATCACTCTCACTCGATCTGGGCATCCTGTCATCATCCCAGCTCATCGTAGATCATCTGAACAGCCAACCTGGAGGGCTCCATCATGAAGGGGCCAATGGTGATGAGCCTCAAGCATGAATGCTGACGCGATGACATCATAAATGCAAATGTGATGCCAACCTAGTCAAATTAATTCAGGATGTGGAATGAGATCCGCAAACGTATACATTCAAGCATGGAATTTCTCAACAAGATTGCAATGGTTGTAAGCATTCAACTATCCACAAAAAATCATTGGAAATCAATGCAGAATCTGCCAAATAATAATAATAGTAAAATCGACAGAAATGGTCAATCAAACAAAGATCAAAGATGTCTAATTGAAAATCCCCGATCTTTTTACTAGATGCTCATTGAAACTCGAAAAACTCACCAAAGCCCAATGAACATGCTAGAGCTGCAAGAACAGTCTAAAAAGAAGCTGAAAATTCTGATTGTTTTGTTATTATTTTAAAGAGTATGAGAGTATAAGATACCTTACTATAAATAACTATTTAGACATATTCATGTATATTTGTTGAGATATTTACAGATCTTTATAGATCTCTCACCTCTTCTATATATTCCTATTATTGTCAATGAAATAAACAAGTCATAGCTTCCACAATGTAGTCTCTCGTGGTTTAACATGGTATCAAAGCCATGATTTGCCTTTGATCCTGACAGTTCATCCTCCTCCCTCCTTCCCTACTTGTAAATCTCGACTATTTCCCAAATATGAGATTGATTCACCTTCCACCTTCCACCGTGGATAGCCTTGAATAACGATCTGTTGCCTACTACTTCCATTTGACTACGTCTATAGTCAATCTTTTTCCACATATAGAGAGCCTGCTGCAAGAATCTATCCCATGCCTGTGTCAGATTTGCTCAATGACCCTCAATCGAGTGGTCCTTTTCTTATATAGAAATCATTTTATATCTCCTAATTACAGCCCTTAATTACAGCATAACAGCAACATCTATATCCCCTAATTACAGCATAATATCTCCTAATTACAGCAGCATCTATATCCCCTAATTACAGCATAACAGCAACATCTATATCCCCTAATTACAGCATAATATCTCTTAATTACAGCAGCATCTATATCCCCTAATTACAGCCCTTAATTACAACATAACAGCAACATCTATATCTACTAATTACAACCCTTAATTACAACATAACAGTAACATCTATATCCCCTAATTACAGCAATATATAGTACAACAATATATGGTAGGTTTGTTGTCTATCCTACTAACATCCCCCCTCAAATTGATGCTGGTCGATCAAGAAGCATCAATTTGCCAACAAGAAATTGATGATGTAGTCGTGTCATAGCTTTGGTGAAGACGTCCGCTATCTGAAGGTTGCTTGAGACATGTGGAAGAGAGATAACTCGAGTATCAACAGCTTCCCGAATAGAATGGCAGTCCACCTCGATATGTTTGGTACGCTCGTGATAGACAGGATTGGTAGCGATCTGAATAGCACTCGTATTATCAGCATGAAGAGGAGTAGGAGTAGACTGAGGAAAACCTATTTCAGCAAGTAAGCCACGGAGCCACATAATCTCCGAGCCGGCTGCCGACATGGCACGGTACTCGGACTCAGTCGAAAATTTGGAAACACAATCCTGTTTCTTACTCTTCCAAGAGATAAGTGAACCACCAAGAAACATACACCACCCGGTGATAGACCGGCGAGTATCAGGACATCCTGCCCAATCAGCATCACTAAAAGCCACAAGGCGAAGAGGAGTACCAGTAGAGAAGAACAAGCCACGGTGAGAGGAACCCCAGAGATATCGAATAATTCGGCGGACTGCGGCAAGATGAAGGTGGCGAGGAGAATGCAGAAATTGACTGACTTGCTGGACAACAAAGGAGATGTCAGGCCGTGTAATAGTGAGATAATTGAGACTACCAACTAACTGTCGAAACACTATGGGATCAGGAAGGAGATCCCCCTCCTCACGTCGATACTTGACATTCACTTCCAAAGGGGTATCCACTGAAGAGGAGTCCTGCCAACTAGACAAGGAAATCAAGTCCTCTGTGTATTTATGTTGATGCAGGAAAACCCCAAAGGAATCGGGCTGAACCTCCAAACCGAGGAAATACCAGAGAGGACTAAGATCCTTCATATGGAATGAATCATGAAGATGTTGCTTGAGTTGATTAATGAGGGCAGAATCAGTCCCAGTGATGACAATGTCGTCGACATAAACTAGAAGAAGAACGATACCAACAGAAGTCGTTCGAAGAAACAACGAAGAATCATACTGGCTTTGGATGAAAGAAAATCGAAGTTAGGTAGCCCGGAACTTATCAAACCAAGCCCGGGGAGCCCGTTTCAAACCATACAGAGAGCGCTTCAGCTTACACACATTCGACGTTGATGATGAGCAGAGGCCAGGAGGAGGTGTCATGTAAACATCATCCTGTAAATCACCGTAAAGAAATGTGTTCTTCACATCCATCTGGCAAAGAGACCATCCCTGAGAGGCTGCGATGGCAATAATAGTACGCACAGTTGTCATTTTAGCGACAGGAGCAAAGGTCTCCTCATAGTCAACTCCATACTCCTGACGGTTACCAAGGGCAACCAAACGAGCCTTATAACGGTCCACAGACCCATCAGGCCGAAGTTTCATAGAAAAAACCCACTTACACCCAATTAGCTTGACATGAGAAGGACAAGGGACCATGTCCCAAGTCTGATTTTCTCGAAGAGCTTGAAGTTCTTCCTGCATAGCCTTTCTCCAACACTCATGTTTATCAGCTTGTGAGTAGGAATTAGGAATCGACACAGTTGATAAGGTAGCCGTGAAGGAGGTATGAGGGAAACCATACCTATCCGGTTGATGAGAAGTACGGCCAGATCGTCGAGGAGGGTGCAAAACGGGATCAAGTGGCAGATCAGACTCAGGAAGGGGTAGAGTTGGTCGACGACGTTCATACACAAAACCAGGCTTGAAGCGTTCAGGAGGGCACATCAAATCATTAAAGTGAGGAAGAACAGAAACTGTAGGAGATGATGTAATAGAACTAGGAAAGAAATATTGATGCTCAAAGAAAACGACATTACGAGATATATGAAATTATTAGAAGAAGCATCATAGCACACAAATCCTTTTTGAGATAAGTTATATCCCACAAAGACACATTTCACAGATTGCGCAGAGAGTTTATGACGTGATGCGGAGGTAGATGCACAAAACAGACACAGCCAAAAGTGTGTAAGTCAAGAAAGCTAGGGTGCTGTTTATGCAGATGATAGAATGGAGAGTCGAAATTTAGCACTTTAGAAGGCAACTATTAATCAAGTATACTGCTGTAGCTAAAGCTTCAACCCAAAATTTAGGAGGAACAGAAGTAACAAGGTCCTAGCAACATCTAACAAATGTCGATTTTTGCGCTCAGTCACGCCATTCTGTTAAGGTGTATAAGGACACGAGCGGTGAGAAACAATTCCTTGTGACGAAGAAACTCAAGAAATTCATGAGACATATATTCTCCACCAGAATCAGATCGTAAAGTCTTAATGCTAGTGGTAAACTGATTCTCAACATATGCTAGAAACGATTTGAAAACAGCAAAGACTTCAGACTTGTAGCGCATAAAATATACCCAAGTATGCCGACTATGGTCATCTATGAATGTCACAAAATATTTATAATGAGCATAAGAAATGACAGGAGTAATACCCCATACATCACTATGAACAAGGTCAAAGCAATTCTTTGCCCTACTCCCGGAAGAAGGGAAGGAAGAATCTTACTTTTTTCGATTTTACACGTAGAACAATCAAAAGACAAAGCATGAGGCAAAGAAGAATCTTTTTTTCCCAACGAACCAGAATTCAGCAAATGAGATAAAACAACATTGTTTGGATGGCCTAAACGTTTGTGCCATACTTCACAATTATTGGAGACAGTAGTACAAGCCAAAGAAATGATACTAGGAATGGAAAAGTATAATGGAAACAGTCTTCCAACTTTAGGCCCCTTCGCTATTGTCCTCCCCGACACCGGATCCTGCACATGACAACCATTACGAGAAAACTGAACATTGTAATTATCATCCACTAATTGTCCAACCGAGATAAGACTCGTAGAAAGCCCAGGTGATACAAAAATATTAGTAAGTGATGGTGCGATATCACCAACCCTAGTAATCGGTAAACGATGGTCATTAGCAACTTGAATATTAGAAGAACTAGTGTATTTACGAACATTGCTAAGCATATCAGGAGAACTGGTCATGTGATTGGATGCAGCGGAGTCAACAAGCCAAGATTGAGAGGGTATAGTACATATAGTACCCTTACCTTGCAGCCCTAAAGCGGAAAATGCCAATACAATCATTTGCTGCACCATTTTTGGTGTAAGGGCAGGTGTAGCAGCAGTGGAAGATGACACTGGAGCGAGATTTTGAGTGCTGGTTACCCCATCCGAAGTGTGGCCAGTAGTAGTAGCATGATAAACATTCACGAGTCGGTTTTGAGGACGTGTTGGGCATTTTTTGATGATGTGCCCCTTTTGTTTACAGTAGTTGCAGAACTTTTTAGCACAATGGGCAGCAATCTGCCCATAATCTTTGCAACTGTAGCACTGAACTGTACGCATGTCTTGAACCCTCCCTTTGCCTTGAGCAGCGTATGCGACAACATTCTCTTGTGGAAGTGAAGATTTAGTAAGAAGGCGTTGTTCCTCTCGAAGAAGTGCTCCAAAACACACGTCAAGAGATGGTGAAGGATCCCTGTGCATCAGGTTGGAGCGAATAGACTTGAATTTTGGCCTTAGTTTCATTAAAAACTGGTCTCTTTTGCTAACTTCATGGACTGCTTGAACAGCAGAGAGGGACTCGGCCGACACGTCGGCATACACAATGTCAGAAAACTCAGCCCAAAGATTCTGAAAACCACAAAAATATTCCTGAACAGAGAGTGTACCTTGGGAATAGGCAGCAAGATCAGTTTCCAACCGAAATCACCGGGCGGAATGATCATGATGATAGACCTTTTTCAAGTACTCCCACATCGATTTAGCCGTCTTGTGCGGTCTTAAATTGAGTATCAGCAGTGGATCAATAGACCCAAGAATCCAAGTCATCACGCGAGCATCTTTCACCTTCCATTGAACCAACGTCGTAGGATCGGTAGGCACTGGACCACTCCCATCAACATGACCCCACAACTCCTTTCCCATGACAAAAAGTTAAAACTGAAACTCCCAGGAAGCATAATTCTTCCCTGTAAACCGAGTTTGAAAGACTTCTGAGTTGGTGTTGTTAGCCATAACTAGAATCTCTCGAAATGCACCAAAAAAAAAACTGCAAACCAAAACCCGCACCCAAGAAACCAGAAAACTAGAGCCTAGAACCACAAAGATTGGACCAAAGACAAGGTTGCAGAGAGTGACTCTAATACCATGTCAGATTTGCTCAATGACCCTCAATCGAGTGGTCCTTTTTTTATATAGAAATCATTTTATATCTCCTAATTACAGCCCTTAATTACAGCATAATAGCAGCATCTATATCCCCTAATTACAGCATAATATCTCTTAATTACAGCAGCATCTATATCCCCTAATTACAACATCTATATCCCCTAATTACAGCTCTTAATTACAGCATAACAACAACATCTATATCCCCTAATTACAGCATAATATCTCTTAATTACAGCAGCATCTATATCCCCTAATTACAACATCTATATCCCCTAATTACAGCCCTTAATTACAGCATAACAGCAACATCTATATCTACTAATTACAGCCCTTTATTACAGCATAACAGTAACATCTATATCCCCTAATTGCAGCCCTTAATTACAGTAATATATGGTACAACAATATATGATAGGTTTGTTGTCTATCCTACTAACAACCTCTCTACACTCTGGGCCGGATCGTTGTCTGGTTGCTCTCAAAGATCACCTCACTGCTGGAATCTTATTGCCTGCATTTTTTGTTGTTGTTGTAAATGTCACTATCGCGATTCACCTGCACCCATCATCATCTGACAAATCTGTCACCGCCAGCAAATTTTTTTGAGAGATAACAACAATTTTATTAATAAAAACTTGCAAAGCGAGGAAAGAAAACAAACCCCAAATAAGCCAAACAAACACCTAAAGGGGGAGGCCAGCCAAGGCTGCCTTTACAAAAATTGCCCAATCCGTGATTAGCGAAATAACCTTGTTCACCCCCTCTCCAGCATTCCGGAAGCAACGCCCATTCCTAGAACCCCAAATGGTCCACATGACGGCCAAAATGAGCATATGCCAATAGACGTTACGCCCGTTCCTAGAAGCCCGAATGTCACTGTCAACAATTGCCAAACCCAACATTTGATCGCTGCTCTCGACACCACCTTACATCTCATGTTGGAACTTTGACCAGATCTACTGCCTGTTCAGCCTCTGTTTCAGATTTGCGTCAAACACATCAGATTCTTTGTTTCAGCCACCCACCACCATCAGATCCCGTGTATGCTCTCACCAAACCCATCTCTTCCACCATTAAATCCGGCAAACGTCTTCTGCATCTCTATCCATCTTGGTTCGCCAAATCTACCATAATCAGACTCATCTGCCATTTGCAGCACTGACTATCACACCTGCTATCTACAGTCCATCTGCCATGTAGCACAACTACCCATTTTTAGTTTATTTCTCATTTGCTGTTTCTTGAGTGCACCCAGTTTCATGCACCCTCAACTTAGATCCCACCATTTGCTCATCTTGGTCTGCATCTCCACCATTTACAACAACCATCACAGTGCTGCCTATCCGTAACCTCGTCTGCTTCGACTCCAAACACCTCAGTCATTTTCTCCAACCAACACCATTTTCGATAAGCTTGATCTTCGCCAAGTCCTCCATACTCCAAAAATATATCTTCCCCATACTCGGCCTATTGACAATGTGTTTTTTTTTTTTTTTTTTAATTTTTTATATTTATTTTTTAATTTTTTAATGTGCCGGGCTTTTTGGCCAGATTTGTTATTGTGCCGGGTTTTTGGACCAGATTTTTTATTAGGCCGGGCTTTTGGACTGGACCTTGTTACCCCGCCGGCCTTATCTCATGACCTGTTTTTTTCTCTGTTGTGAAAACATCTAGAGCGATCGGAAGAGAAACAATTGGACTTTTAGCCATCGGAAGTGTGTATCTACTGGAAGGGCAATGATTTGAAATCCCAAGCATTGGTGGTGTCACTAAATAATTCACTAGTCATTGAAAGTGCCAATGATTTGCGTCCCATGGGGGGGGGGGGGGGAGAGAGAGAGAGAGAGAGAGAGAGAATGTTAGAGTATAAGATACCTCACTATAGGTAGCGACTTAGATTGTTCATGTCTATCTGTTGAGATCTCTACAGATCTCTTTCAAATCTCTCACCTCTTCTATATATTCCTATCATTGTCAATGAAATAAAACAAAGTACAGCTTCCACAATGTATTCTTTTGTGATTTAACATCTACTAATCTCTGTAGATTTTCATGAATCCATCTAAATAGCTATCTATTGTAAGGTATCTTATACTCTAACAAAGGGAATAACAAAACTAAATTAAATTAAGAAAGGGGAAGATAATTCCCCAAACAAAGCAAATCTCAGGGATCCTGAAACTGGATGGGACACCTCAGGAGCCAAAAATCCTATGGGAAAATGAAGTGTTTAACCTGTCGGAAATTACCATAATTTCCTTAAAAACGTGAACAAGAATCCTTGGGATAAAATCTTCTCCATTAGCCCATTGAGCAACAACCAAGATCGAGCCAAAGAATCAACCTCAATCTAGGGGAGAGAAGACACTATCCTGATGGATTCCCACAGAGCAATCATTGTGGTTTGAGTGGCAAAAATAGCTGCAGCAGGCCAAGAAGAAACTGTGGCAACACTACCTGCGGGATCAGGTAGAAGACCACCTATGCCAGCATAACTGTTCTCCTGGTTACAGATCCTGTGGAAGATAAAGACCAACAGCGAATCAATTGAAGAAATAGTGGTGACCTGCAATGGGACTGAGTGTTTCTCCCAAAGGAATTTCTTCCAGAGATGTGAGTAGGACTCGTAGGGATTTCTTTAAAAGCCTTGTGAAAATTCCGAGATTCAGAGGTGAAAAATTGCAGTATAAGCTGCCATTACACACTGCTCTGTTCCGCTGGATGGGAATTAAGCCCAAAATGCAGTTTTGATGAATGGACTTTGGGAAGGGTGTCATCCAAACAACCTCAAAGTTATTGTCCAATGGACAAGATTATTGGACAGTGTTTTAGGTGTTGTCCAAACATACCCGTATAAATACAAAACTTTTTTCTTCATTTTGTTTTCTCCTGAAAATGTTGATCTAAATGTTCAATGCTTGCTGAGTTTCTTCTTCTTCTTCTTCTTCTTCTTCTTCTTCTTCTTCTTCTTCTTCTACTTCTTCTTCTTTTTTTGTACAAATATATTCCAGTCTAGATTACCAATTATCAATTACCGCCAAACATGTCTATCTAGTTCATCTATAAACTAATACACATCTAGATCCATGTTTTGTGGCTTATGAGCATCCGGTGCTATTGACCTTGTTCATCATTCACTATGGGTTTGTTGCTGCGAATTTATGATGACTTACCATTAAATGTAACTTGCTACTAAATGCAGGTTGGTATTGTCCATGAGGGGATGAGGTTTCCTTTGTGGGTGCATGGCCACACAGTTATTGTGTTTTCTGTGGTTTCAACTTCTCCAAGTAAATCGGTAGGTAAGAAGAATTTTATTTCATACTTCCACACTCATTTCACATGATATCAATAATGAAGGCTGTGAAACAAGAACTCTGGTCTAATTAATTGACATGGATTGTAATGCATTAGTTGTTTGGATTATTATCATATCTTCCTTCTTTTCTTTTTGATTGGGCAACCTACAAATATCACATGCAATGCAATGCTTTTCATGGGAGAAAAGGGTGGAAGATTTTGATAAATTAAATGGTTCTTGTTAGGAGTCTGACATAGTAAAATAAGAATCATTTAAAAATAAAAATAAAAATTTTTAACACACGCACACACACCCCACACACTCACGCTGGTGGAATTTCACCACCCATGGGTACTCGAACCCTTGACCGGGAGTTGAAACTCCTGAGAGTCTACCACCCGGGCAAGAGTAAGGACCCAAAATAAGAATCGTTATATGTAAGCGATTATTGTAACAAGAAGAGAGCCTGAAAAGAGGTTTGCTAATTTCACATGTTTGCATAGCCTTGGCCCTTCTACACTCCTTCACATGTGCCAATCTGGCATGTCTTGAACATCCTAGCTGTTGATAACGTGAGTCATGACATGTAGACACCCTGGCCAAATGATAAGCTGGTGACTGCTGGTCACTCTGTATGAAACAAATGGATGGCTGCTTGTTCATTGTTTTTTTTTTTTTTTTTTCCCGTCATTGTGTGTAGATTGGCTGTTTATTTCATTGTTTGCCACTGATTCCACTAAATGAGCTATCTTGCTTCTGGATGTTTTCGTTTTCATTTCATTTAGCCAGTTTCTGAACTTATTGAGTGCTTTGTTTTCATGGAATCCCGTCCAATACATGGAACTGTTCATTCCTCTGATGGATTTCAGATGTTCAGTGGGGAGCAAATCTTTTGCGTGACAGATTAGCAGATTTTGATTTTTACACTGACCATATGGCATCATATGCTAGACTATCTATCCTTGTTTTTGCTGCTGTATGTGTCCTGTGTAGTGTATTTTGAAATAGCCTTCTTTTCATTTGAAAGAAAAAAAGCCTCAGAAAAATTGTCTTGAATTCTTCTTCTGTGGAGCTGAGACTAGTTCATCCTGATAGGACAAGGCTACTACTAAAGTTGTGACTGTGATATATGGTATGAGAATCCACATGTGTCTCAATCCTGCCCATCAACATGGAAGGTGTGCTGACTTGCATGCATGTATGAGATCCAAACTGTTCATCAGGTCGGTCCACAGTACATATACCTGCGCCTAAATAGCTGATCTAATCATCAGGTGGACCAACATGCATGTTTTGAATTTGGACCGTTGGTAACTGTTATTTTCATTTTGTGGATAGTGTGGACCACTACTGTTTAGAACGGTCTTAATTTTTTGACTAGGCTATCTAACTGACGGGGCACACCTGATGATTAGACTGGCCTGATTGTTTGGCATGGGCACTTAGATCTTAAGCATGGAGCAAAAACACATGCTGCCTAAGCACATGAAACCACATAGGTGCATGCTAGGATCCGAGTCCACACCTTTGCTTAGCAAAATGTGTGGTATCATTATTGGTCATGTTCTTGTGCTTTCCCTTCATTGTTTTGATCTTAAAGTCAACACTTTAATCTGCTATTATCTTTTCTTGAAAGATAACTTTAATCTGCTATTATCATTCAATCATCAGAGAAGTGCAGTGCAAATATGTGAGGAAATTGGGTATGCGCGGGCATTGCAGTTTTGTGTGTGTGCTTGTTCTTCCATGCATATGTGTGCATACTTTGCTGCACCAGAAGTTGTAAGCTTTAGATAACTGAAAATCTTCCTCTTGAGTGCTTCAGTATTACTTCTGACTTTTCTGAACTGCTGCTCAGTGCAACTTGTGCCCGGAACTGAAGTTGCAGTTGCGCCGAAGAGACGCAAGAAAGATGTGGATTCATATCAAGTAGCCCCCAAACATACATCCGTACAAGAACCACCTGTGCCAAAAGCACTATTGCGTGTTCAAGCACAAAACAAAAGATTGGTTCACAGAATTGAAGTCAAAGGTGTTGAGCTGGGCATAGTGCTCACTTCCATTGCATTTATTCATTCTGAAACAGCTAAGAATATATTGTTTGATAATCTTCAATTAGTTATTGTGTTCTCAAGATCAACTGTCAATGATAACGTGCAAAACCAAAAAAATAATACCCTGAGAAAAAGGAGCAATTTGTCTTCTAACGAAAGGAATTTGGAGGGTTCAACAATTAGCAAGGGGGCTCCTAGACATGCGATTGTTCGGCTTTTACTTTCAGACTCTGTAGCAAAAGGACATATCATGCTTCCTCAGTCTCTTCGCCTTTATTTGAGAGCAGGCCTACATTCATGTAAGTATGCAGATTCTATTTAAGCCTTCCATGCGATTATTTTCCTCAAAATGCACCTTATTTTGACTCCCCCACTTTTCCTTTTACCACCGGGTATTGATGCACACTCACACACATATGTCCATACGGTTCTTTATGTTTGTATGTGTGTGATCTTAAATTGATTGAAGTCTTTTTACGTCTTTTGTTTATCTATTTTTTCACAAAGAAACTAGCTTTACTCTCTAGATCAACTTGTAAGAAATCTGGTGTATGAATTATGGATCTTTGTATGATCTATTGTGGCACCTAGCACATGCAAATTGCATACAATCTAGTAAATGTATTTTAAATGCTTTCATGGTTAGATGTAGTGACTAGTGCTCTTTACATGTATTGGGATTCGCTAAAATTCTTATTTTTTGTTCTGGATCTGTGGGAGCGTGCATTATATATATATAATGGCCATGTAATTTTTATTAGAGATAGAAGAAAAACAAAAAAGGCCCCAAGAAGCCAATAAAACCAACTGAGAGGATGAGGAATCATCTTTTCAAACAAAGCCTAGGCTGCCTCTGCACTCATCAATTTGCTTGGTGCTTTGACTGTTAATGGTTTTAAGCCCCATTGCTCAGCTAACGACTGTGTCCCGAGACTGTTTGATGGTAACTTTCTTTGTTTCTGCCAGTGTTCAAAATACCGGTATTGCATTATGTATCGCACCCTTGGGATACAGATACGTATCAGTTATCACATGGGATATATCGGTTGTATTGTATCGCGTAATGTATCGTTGTTGTTGGAAACATGGGGAAATTGGTTGAACTTTTCAATGAAACTTCAATGATTGTTAAAAAAAACATCAATACACACTTATAAATCAAAACATTACAAAAAGCAAGTCCATATAATAGGTTTTCTTTGTATGGGGTACTAATCTATGCGTTGTCTAACTGAATTGATGCAAGCATATTCAAAGTCTATTCATATAATTTATAAATGTAAGAAGTGTGGGAACACAAGAAATACATTCAAAAGCAAAAGAAGAATCACTAGATCAGGTTGCATACATGTTTGATTTTATGTTTGGACACAAATTGCAACCGATTTGCGAGAAATTGATGATTATTTTTTTTTCAATTTTCTGCAACCCGGCCCATCTCCTCCAAATCTCGAAATCGAAGCTCCCAATCCATGATTTTTCATGCAAAACATGAAAAATCATGGATAAGTAACAACTTGACACTAATTTAACATGATTTACAGAAGAAAAAAAAGGGTCAAAAATCGAAAATGCTCACCGGATCAAACATATGGGATATATCTCACTACTTGTGCGTTTCGTATTGTGCAATTGGGATACAAGATATATCGTGGGATATATCGGCTGATATCGTCGATATTTAAAACACTGGTTTCTGCTTTGTTTCAGAAAGTTATGTTGTTGCGCTCTTTTCAGATTGACCATAACTTTACGAGAAGGGCGAGGTGCCACAAAAGCCTCGTTCTTTTCCCCTCATAACCCGAACCATATCTAGCAGTCTGAATTTGACTTGACATCACCCAATCAGCTCTGAATAGCCCAAAGAACCTACTCCAAAAATCTCCAAAAAGTCCACAAATGTAGGAAAAGGTGTTCAACTGATTCATGGAGGTGAAGTATACAAACATTAGGAATGACCATATTTTTGCTCCACATAATTGATTGTGAGGACTTTACCCCTTCCCATGAGCAAACAAAGTGCAATCACCCTTGAGAGCCTGGATAAGTCTAAATATGCATTGTTGGATATCTCCTGTCTACTCGGAGCATACTGACACAATTGAGTAGGAAGACTTGAGGAAAAATCCGCACTTCAGTCAATATTCCTCTGCCATTTATCTATTGCTCTTGCTATCGAGTTGCATCCTTTCAAGCACTCGATAAGGAGAACAAATTACTCATCTCCAAATTAAGGGCCATTCCAAATATTGGTAACCACACCACTTGATCACTATTTCTATTGTAATTCAGGGAGATCCTGATCTCTTTTTTTGAAGCCACATGGTATGCAACCTGGGAAAAGCTTGGCACAAGGCGATGTTGTCAAACCACACATCTTAGTAGAAACTAATGCACTCTCCATTTCAAACTATTGCATTTGAGAAGACATTATTTTGAGCACAGCTCTCCATTAACCAGAGGCCTGGTATTGAGATGATGCCCTGGTAAACTTCCCTCTTGACCGAGCCCCATATTTACACAAAATCACTTGCTTCCATATACTAACTTCTATTGTCTGGAACCTCCATAGCCATTTTTTGGGTAGCGAAACATTCAATTACTTCAGCAATTTAATCCCTGCCCCACCTTTCTTTTCCTGTTTGCATGCTAAACTCCAGTCAACAAGGCGACAGTTGTGCTTCTCTTCTGCACCTGTGTGGTATCTATATTTTGTCTTTGGAATTCAGAAAATCAACTGTTGCAGATTTCTCACAATAAGTTATCGGTCACCAACACCAATTGAAAAAGATGAACAAAGTTATCATCAGTCTCCATGCAGTGAACAAGCTTGCTGCTTATGAATCACTTATGGTTGCTATTGGAAAACATTGATTCGCTGACTTTGGATGTACGTAGAGGTGGGCATATTTGACCCGATCCGGTGGATCTGACCCGATCAGACCCGATCCGACCCGTTCCGAACCGAACCGACGGCCTGGATCGAGTAGGGTCATTTAGATCCGACTGTTTTTCGAATCGAGATCGGGTAGTGGTCAATCCGGACCAATCCGATCCGTCGAGATCCGGAGTGAAAATCAATACTTTTACTTTTTCCTATGGTGTAGTCCCCTTAAGCTTTGGATATGCATCAATTTTGGGTTCAACGACTAAAATAATCTGAAAAAAACGAATGGACGGTGTGGATACACCACATGCATTCACGGTAGGCCCCAACAGAGTTTACTCACCTATGAGTATGAATGACTTGCACGGCACGTCAACAGCTGCAACAGCTGTATTACGTGCTTTGCACGTCAATACGGTAGCATGCGAGAGTATCTATTAAAGTAACTTAACCAAGTTCCTTGGGCCCCACCATGATGTATGTTTTGTATCCACACCTTCCATCCATTTGGAGAGATCATTTCAGGGCAATATCCAAAGAATGAATTAAATCCAAAGCTCCAGTGGACCCCAACATAGAAAGATGTATGGCCAGTAATGCCCACCATTAAAAACTTCTAAAGGCCACAAAAGTTTTAGATCAACCTGATATTTGTGTTTTCCCTTATTTCTGTTTTTTTCAACTTTTGAACAGGTTGGATTTCAAATAAACATTACGGTGGGCCTTAGGATAGTTTCAACGATGGGAATCACTCTCCCCACTGTTTTCTGTGGTGTGGTCCACTACAACTTTTTATCTACATCATTATTTGGCTCATACCCTAAAATGATATCTCAAAATGGATGGACGGTGTGGATACAACACATACAGCGTAGTGGGGCCCACAGAACTTGGTGACGTTACTTCAGTAGCTTGACGGGACAACACAGGCAGTAGCTGGCGCCTGGCAGCGGCATGTAAGGGGCAGATACGTGTCGTGCAAAGGCTAGGGGAGACACACCTCGAGCTCCGAGTTGTACGAACGGCTCAAATGAGATCACAGTTACATGGGCCCCACAATGATGCATTTATTATAACCATACCGTTTATCTATTTCAGTGATCATTTTAGAGGATTTGAAAAAAAAAAAATGAATCATATCTAAAGCTTATATGGACTACACCGAAAATAGCAGCGAGGATAATGATTTTCACCGTTAAAAAAGTAAACAATTCGAATAGTACCTAATCCGATTCGACTCAGTTTTCTTGACCGAGTCGGAGTCGGTTCGGGTCAAGCAAACCATACATCGGATCGGTTCGAGTAAGATGTCCCAAACCCGGTCTTGGATCGGATCGAGTTCGGGTCCACCCATGCAGATTTCGGACCGAATCGAGTTGGACCCAATCCGATCCGACTCGGTCCGATGCCCAACTCTAGATGTACGTGCCTTAGGTATTAATGAACGTTTAGAAGCCGCATGTTCCTTTACTTCCCATGTAGGTTGAGGGACAGATGTAGACCTTGGGACTTTGTGGGTCTGTCGGACCTGATTGTGCCTTTATATATATATAATATATATATATTATATATATAGTATTAGTATCGTTACAAGTTTTGCTGGCCGGGGATATGGAAACAATATCATTATTGCTGATAATATCGCCAATTTCCGTAAATGCAGGAAAACATTGGGTAAATGGTGGAATTTTTCAATGAAACTTTAGGAGATGCAAAAATGCACATATTTGCATATTTAAGAATCAAATAATAGCGAAAAAGATGGATATTTGCATATTTAGGTATCAAATAATAAGTTTTCCTTTAACGGAGCCTAAAAGCATGTATCGTTGGCTTAGGAAAACATTGGGGAAACATGGGGAAAATGATGGATCCATCCATCCACCCAACCATCCATCCATGCATGCACATACAAATACACATGCATGATCCATCCATCCATGCATGCGTGCACACACACAGACACATATACACATCCATCCATCCGTGATCCATCCATCCATGCATGCATGCATACATATTCACACATACAAACATGCATTCCATTGTACAACCATTTGCCCAAAAAAAATTGAAATGATTTTTTTTAATAAACAATTTTTATTTTATTTTTTATAATTTTTTATTTTTTTAAAATTATTATTATTTATTTATTATTATTATTATTATTATTTTGTGATATTGATACATTAGTGATATTATTGAAATATCGTTGATACGCTGGCGATACAAGCGACACTTGAAATTTACATGGTAAAAAATATTGGCGATGCATTGGTGATATCGATACATTGGCAATACAAGAGACCTGGAATTTACACAGTCGAAAATATTGACGATACTTAGCGATACATCGCCGATACTTGAATTTTTTATAATACCAATGTTATTGGTATTGCTACCAGTGTTATTGGTATCGCTGAGTTGGAGATTCAGATTATATAGAGGATATTTTGATAATATCAGGGATACTCCGAACAATGCATATACTATATCGTTCAAGATATGATGTTGATTATGGCATGATGCATATGTTACTTGGATTAGCATTAATAACACGACTAACATTTGTTGTTGTTGTTTTTGTTGTTGCTGTTGTTTTCAAATCTTAGATTTTCCCAGTACTTTGTAAAAGGATTGCTTCTTTGTACATCTTTGGATTTTTTGAAGTTAGCTCTTGTGGATCTTTGTTGTTGAATTCCTTACCAGGTTGAATTCCTTACCAGTTTGTGTGGCCTTTCATCTTAGCTATCGTGTTATACATTTCTTGTGCTGCTTCAATCTTTTAAGTGGAAGAAATGGACAGATCATACAAGCTAGGATCACTGGAGCAAACAACACATGTTTATCACAAATTTATTTTTACATGTTCTCAGCATTCTTGTGCTAGTTAGATCAAGAATTTGGAATGAGCTGGCTGCTGATGCATGCAGGGGTTCATGTGAAGAGATACAACATTACTCCCAAGAAGAATATTCCTTTGTTGACCTTGTCTCCTTGCCGGTTTAAGTTTGAGAAGGATAACCCTCTTGAAAACAATCGTCTTGATATTCCTGCGAGCCGAAAAGCCCTAAAGAGTAAAAACACATTTCTGAGGACTGATTTGGTTGCCAGTGCAGATGTAATAGATTGGTCATTTCATGAAGAGGTCCTTGCTTCTCTCTCTTCTGGCTGTCCTAAATATGAAGGCGAAGAGGTCATGTCTAAATCTGTAACTACAAAGGGAAATGAGTGTCTTATTACTGCTTGGTTTATTGGACAACTTGAGGCAATTCGATCATTTACTGGTGGAATAGATGCCAACTCAATAGTTTTAGGAAATGAAACATTGTTTCACATCGAAGTGACTGGTCAGAAGTTTGGAAGCATTACAAAGGAACAGACACCATCTGGTGATTCTCTAGAGAAGAGAAACAGGCTGGAGAACCTCCAGTCGAACTTCTATTTGTATTGATGGCTGCTTTTGAGGAGTCTTCTTATGTTGTCCAGCATGACTGTTACGAGCTTGCTGCTAAGGCAGGAAACATGTGCATTGATAACCTTGGAGGCTTGGAGCTGACACTTGGGAAGTTGGACTTTGGCGAACCTGCTTCTTTTGATTCTGTTAAAGAGAAAAGCTCAGAAAGAAGCTTCAGTTTGACTGTCTCTTCTTTGAGCTGGATGGAGACAGCTATTTCAGATGTCATTAACCGTAGGTATTTCCTTTCTATGCATTTCGGTACACCCTTCAGTGGTGTATTTACTTGTTTATTTATTGATGTAAACCTTTACATGTTTTATGAAGCTTGAAGTTAATCTATCTTGTTGATTTTTACCCCCTCTGTTTCTTTCTGTAGGTTTGACAGTGCTTTTATCTCCAAATTCTGGAAAGTATTTCAGCGATTTTCCTTTTCCTGGACATGTTCTTATTTACGGACCTCCAGTAAGCTTCTATCATGTATTTCAATTTTTAGGAAGTTGATGTTTTCTCTGTTAGTCTCATTATTTTGCCTATTGAGCGAAGCAAAATCATTAATCTGTAGACCTCATAGCTACAGAATGGCCATACTTTTCTTTTCTTTTCTTGCTTTCTCCCCTAGTTGCGTTATTATTATTATTTTTCAGATAGCACTATTGCACGCACATACACATGTGTGTGTGTGTGTGTGTGTGTGTGTGCGCGCGTGTGTATACAATGTTCGAATTATCTCCGATATTATCTTTATCTCCAACTCAACGACACCGATAACACTGGTAGTGATAACGATAATGCTGGTAATATCAGAAATTCCAGGTATTAGCAATGTATCGCTAAGTATTGCCAACGTATCAATATTGCTAATATAATCGCCAATATTTTCAACTATGTAAATTCTAGGTGTCACTTGTATTGCCAATGTATCAATGTCGCCAATGTATCGCCAATATTTTCGACTATGTAAATTCTAGGTAATGCTTGTATCATAAGTGTATCGACGATATTTCAATAATATCGCCAACGTATTGGTATCATCAAAATTTTGTTTATTAGAAAAAATTTTATTTCAATTTTTTTTTTTTTTTCACGGGCACATGTTTGTATGTAGTGTTCAATTTGTCATTGATAATATTGATAATATCTCGATCTTGTCGATATCGCAACATGCGCGATATTGAGACCACAATCTTTTGTTTCCTTTCCAATTGTTGATGATTTCTTGGTGAAATATCATGTGTTGTTGATATTTTGTAATATCGATGGATGTTTGGATGGAAGGTTAGATGATTAAATAAGGCCGGATGGGATGGTTGGGCTGATTTCTTACAACAGCACATGCTTTTAAGGCCCCATTAAATGGAAACTTGTTATGTATGCATTCTTTTTGTAAATTTTTTAATTTCTAAATATACAAATATTACATTTTAACATCTCCTGAAGTTTCGTCAAAAATTCTACCGTTTTTCCTATGTTTCCCCACATTTTCGGTTATCAGCAATATTATTGGCGATATCGATATTGTTTCTATATCCCTGGCCATCGAAACTTGTAGCGATACCGATACTTCGAACACTGTGTGTGTGTGTGTGTATAATTTGAATGGTCCATGTGATGCAACACCCCATGAAACCCCCAGGGCCTAACTTTTACCCTGATCGAAAACTTGTGGGCCATGGCAAAAGAAAACAGTTTCCTCCCTTGATTTGCATCTCTCTTTGCTAAGGCCCACCAGAGTTGTGGATCAGGTGAAAGTTGGTCCTTGGGGGTTCTCATGGGGTGCCACATCACATGGACCGTTCAGATTTTAGGCCCATGACACATGTGCAAAGGTGCGAAGGTGAGCATGCCTCTCTCTCTCTCTCTCTCTCTCTCTCTCCTCTCTATATATTATATATATATATATATATATATATATATATTAATGCACATTCATCTTTTTATATTTTGGAATTACTGGTTTCTGTTTCAAGCATAATGTTGCCTACATCTTGATGATGTAGACCGACATGTTCAACAAGTTCAATTGTTTTAATCATTTTCAATACCACCTCATCCTTTCTGGCAACAATTTGGGGGTGTATTTTGAACTGTAATTTGTGGAAGTTTTATGATCGGCTGCCCACAATGCATCAACCTTCTCTTTTGCTTGGGCTCTTTCTTGATTTGGTCATGAAGGATGTTCCCGTTGACACTACTCACATGCCAAAGGCAAGCAAGGTAGGTTCATCGAGGGGTAATTGCCAACAAACTACTAACCACGAAGGCATACAAATGTACCACCATAAGATAAAAAGTGAAAGGGTCTCTCTATATCTACAATCTTCTTGATGGGATGACTAAATTGGCTCTCTTTAGTATGTTTAGAAATGCAGGGTCTTGCGACTAAGTCCAATTGTGGCAGCAATTGGGCCCTTAGTTGAAGTTTCTTGGGTAGCAATACCTTAAGGAGATTTTAGCTACATTTGGAACTTCTAATAAAAATGGTGTCGGTTGTGGACAAAGGAGGGATTAGAATTATTCATGGTTAGCAAGGTCATTTCTGAATCATCGAAAAATATGTCATACTTAAGAAAGCTAATCTAGAGGTATTGATTTAAAAATAAAAAATAAAAAATCTAGAGGTGTTGATTGAGGAAATCAAAGAGTAGATTAATTTGACATGGGGTTTCTAGTCAATCAACTTTGAGATAATGGGAGTAAATTGAGCATCCTTCAAAACAAGTATCATTAGAAGAGGAACTGAAGAAGATTCTCCATAGCATGGACTACTTTTTGGGTAGCACTATTTGCACATGAAAGGTTGAAGTGAATCAAGTCATGGATCAAATTCTTGGAAATTTCTTTTTATGCTTGGTCTTCAGAGACTCTAGTCTTGCTTGTTTCCTTCTAGGTGAGGTTGTCCTAGATCCATTTGCACGGGGGCGACTTTGTTGTAATCAAAATCCTCGAATGGAGGTTGTCGTCGAGGAGGGAGCCCAATTAATCCTCGTGTAGATAGCATTAAACTCAATGCCTATCCTTAAGAACAAGAATTCTCTTATCTCCTTCATTGCTACCCTTTTTGTTGATAGACATCGAGTACTGTTGCCCAATGCTTTAAATATCGATGATATCATTCGATATATCCCACGATATATCTTGTATCCCACCTGTGCGATACGAAACGCACAAGTAGTGCGATATATTCCACATGTTCGATCCATTCAGCATTTTCGATTTTTTTTTTTTTTCCTTTCCTGTAAAGCATGTTAAATCGGTGTCAAATTGTTACAAATCCATAATTTTTCATGTTTTGCATGAAAAATCATGGATTGGGAGCTTCGATTTCAAGATTTAGAGGAGATGGGCTGAGTTGCAGATATATATATTGTTTTTAATAAAAAAACTTTCCAATTTCTTGCAAATTGGTTACAATCTTTGTGTCCAAACCAGTGTTTCAAATAGCGCCCATAGCGTAGCGGTAGCGTACGCTACGTAGTGTAGCGTGGCCGTAGCGTTACGTAGCGTCCCAAATAGCGTAAATCCCCTATAGTGTACGCTACAGGGGTCGTAGCTAGCGTCCATAGCGTAAGCTACAACGTATATATATATATTTTTTTCACGTTTTCTTTGTTTCTAATGTTGAGGAATGTAACACTTGTATTGGTATTGATACTTTTAACCTATAGGATTTTTATTTCTTTTCATAATTGTGACTTGTGGTTTCAATTAGACATTATTAATTAAAGTGGTTTGCTTAGAAAGTTGTTGACGTGATAATTATTTAATTTGGCTTATATATGTGGATTGGCTTTTGATAAATGATAACTATAACTTTTTTGAACATGCTTATAATTGATAAAATGAATCATCTTTTAGCATTTTATATTTTTTTCCTTTTTTTTTTCACTATTTATTATATTTGTCTTATTTTAAAATTAAAAAATAGAAGTATCGTGTAGCTTACGCTTCACGCTACGTATTTACGCTACACGCTATAGAGGGCTGAGCGCTACGCATCACGCTACCACTATTTAAAACACTGGTCCAAACATAAAATCAAACATGTATATAACCTGATCTAGCGATTCTTCTTTTGCTTTTGAAAGTATTATTTGTGTTTCCACATGTCTTCGTACATTTATAAATTATATTAATAGACTTTGAATATACTTGCATCAATTCAGTTAGACAACGCATAGATTAGGACCCAATACAAAGAAAACCTGATATGTGCACTTGTTTTTTGTAATGTTTGATTTATAAGTATATTGATGTCTTTTTTAACAATTACTGAAGTTTCATTAAAATATTCGACCAATTTCCCAATGTTTCCCCATGTTTCCAACAATAGAGATACATTACACTATACAACTGATATATCTCATGCGATAACCGATATATATCTGTATCCCAAGAATGCGATATGTAACACGATACCGATATTTTGAACACTGGTGTTGCCTAGACACGTGGCACGAGTTCCAAGTGTCAAAGTGTCCTAAAGTGTGTGTGTGTGTTTTTTTTTTTTTTTTTTTTTATAAATTATTTATTGACGACAGGGTGTCCCTGCAATCACCCGCCAACCATGCGCATTGGTTAATCCATGGGGAGGGGACTCGAACTCGTGTCTATGGGGAGCACCCACGGGCCACGATCAAAGTTGTTCACCCAAACTCGTGTCAAAGTTTCCTAAAGTGTTTGACATGACAAACTCCTAAATTCTAGGCATGTGGACGCTTCTACACATAAATAATATTTTAGCTAATAATGAACATAATATAAAATGTGATGAGAACATAAAACAAATGAAATTAGAGAAGAATATTCATGTAGTTCTAATAAAACCTGATTACTAGTAATCTACTGAACCATAATTTATTAACAAAACATAAAAAGCACATGTATTCATCTTAGGAAATAACGGTTTGTATGAATGTTACTTTCTTCTTTAAAAGAATTAGAGGACTGCAACAAAAAGTTTTAAAAAACCAAAAGAACAACATAGCTTGTGCTTTTTTGTTATATGGATCACGGTACCTATAATGGAAATAAACTAAAATTTAGAAAGTGATAGGAATTCCTTATGAATAGCTTTTAACAACAAGGGAATGGAGCCAAACTTGAGGGGTTAGGGGTGAGTAGTCAATAATGTTCCAATTATCAGGGATATTATCGATAATATTGCCGACATTATTATGAGCAGTCAACAATGTTCTCGTTCATCTTGGTTTCAGAAGCTTTAAGCAAGGTGTTATCCAGGGGTTAAGATGTTGGGCTTTTCCGTGGCTTCGTGGTCGAGAACTTTCCTCGGCACATTAGTCACTCCAAATTGGAGATGATACTCTGGTTTTTTTGTGAGGGAAGCGAATCTATGGTGGACTTCTTGGGTATGACAATCTACTGGTTTGAAGTGGTTTCAGGCCTAAAGGTGAATAGATCTAAGAGTGTTTTTTTTTTTTTTTTTTTTTTTTTTTTTTTTTTTTTTTTTTTTTGGGATTTCACCTAGCTAGGGAAGAAGTGTCCTTGCTAGAAGTCCTTCAGCTGCTGAGTTGGCTCCCTACTACCATGAGGAAACCCCCGTTGCATTTGTGGAATAAGGTCATTGAGAGGATGGAGTGGAAGCTTTTCCCTTGGGAAGTAATCTCCTATTCACTTTGATGAAGGCATCTCTTTCTAATTTTCCTCCTTATTATATGTTTGTCTTCCAATGTCCTAAATCGGTTTTTCTTTGGATTGATAAACTCCGAAGAGAGTTTTTATGGCAGGGGTTCCGCCTCAAGAAAATTTCATTACTTATTTGGAGGGGGGCGGGCATCAAGCATCTAGATCTTGTTAATTATGCCCTGTTGGAGAAGCAGGCTTGACGCATTGGCTTAGAGGGGTCTAGTTTATGGAGATCCATTATAGTTGTCAAATACGGATTGAATCTGATAGTCTGGTGGACAAAGGAGTCTTCCCTATACCATTCTTCCTTTGGAGGGGATTGCCTGGTTGACCATTAAGGTCTTCAAAGTTTGGGCTTCTTTCTAAGTGACGGGGCAAGAGTTGGATTTTGCGAGGATACCTGGTGCGGACTCTCCCCGTAGTTCTTCTTTCCCATCTCTGGCTAATCTTTGCCCCGTGGCAGACATCTCCGTGCTAGCTGCTTCTAGGTAGGAGGTGAGGAAGGGGTTTGGATTCCTTCTTTTCGGCAGAGTTTACTAGATTCTGAAATAGATGATCTAGTTAGACTTTTGTCTTGATTGCAGGGATCCGTGCCTTCTTCTAGAGAGGAAGATTCGCTAGTCTAGGGACACCGCAACTTGGGAGTCTTCTCGATTTGGTCCTTTTACGACATTCTTTCCCAGTATGAGATCTCTAGAAGGGGTTCGGTCTGGTCATATGGTGCTCCTCCTAAGATGGTGACTTTTGCATGGCTAGCGGGAAGGAACCATGTCCTTAGAGTCCATAATTTCCAGAAAAGAGGTCTGATTCTTGCCTAACGTTTGCCTGTTATGCCTCAAAGAAGTGAAATCAGTCGATCATTTGTTCCTCCACTGTTCGTTCTCTTTGGACATCTCATCCAACATCCTTGCCCTAGTGGAAATCTCGTAGGAACAAACACCTAGATCTTGTTAATTATGCCCTGTTGGGGAAATGGGCTTGGCGCATCGACTTGGAGGGGTCTAGTCTTTGGAGATCCATTATTGTTGCCAAATACGGATTGAATTTGATAGGCTGGTGGAGAAAGGAGTCTTCCCTATCCCGTTCTTCCTTTATAGGAGATTGCCCGGGTGGCCATTAAGGTTTTCCAAGGTTTGGGCTTCTTTCTAGGTGACGGGGCGAGAGTTAGATTCTGGGAGGATACCTGGTGCAGAGACTCTTCCCCTAGATCTTCTTTCACGGCTTTGGCTAATCTTTGCCCCATGGCGGACATCTCTATGGCCAGTTGCTTCTCAGGCCAGGGCGAGGAAGGGGTTTCAATTCCTTCTTTTCGGCAGATTTTACTAGATTCTAAAATAGATGATCTAATTAGACATTTGTCTTGATTGCAGGGATCCATGACTTCTCCTGGATAGGAAGATTCGCTAATCTAGAGACATGACAACTCAGGAGTCTTCTCGATTGGGTCCTTTTACAACATTCTTTCCCAGTTTGAGATCTCTAGAAGCAGCTGCCACATGGGTTCGGTCTGGTCATATGGTGCTCCTCTTAAGATAGCGGTTTTCGCATGGCTGGTGGGAAGGAACCATGTCCTTATAGTCGATAATTTTTGGAAAAGAGGTCTAATTCTGCCTAACATTTTCCTATTATGCTTCAAAGAAGCGGAATCATTTGATCATTTGTTCCTCCACTATCAGTTCTCTTTGGATATTTGGTTTGGCATCCCCGCCCTAGCGGAAATCTCGTGGGTGATGCCTTCTTCAATTGTTAGCCTATTCTGCTCCTGGCACGTAGTTCAAGGGGGGAAGTTTGGTAAAAATAGTTGCAAGATTGCCCTTTTAGCTGCCCTCTAGGCCATTTGGGGAGAAATAAACAACCATTGTTTCTGTAATAAGAGTTGGAGGATTTAGACAACTAAAGAGAGTTTGTTCCATTTAATTTAACAGAGGTTAGATCAAATGTATTTACGAATCCAGTTCTAGAATCACTCCTCATCCCCAATTGAAACAAGGGATTAGAATAAATGCCACAAGCTTATAAGAACATGGGTTGACCTTTTGCGATAGACGAATACTACTTGTACGTTTCAGATGGTATGCGCACCACACTTGAAGAGAATAACAGCCAACACGTCCACATGTTCCAACCAATCACAATGGTCAATGATCATGAACATGGCATCTGACGAAGGCAATCAGTCCACACTCCCATGCATGAAAGGTGATGATCATGAACACTTCATCCCCTTCTCATGCACAGACCATTACAAAGGCTTGACACAAAAAAGAAGAAGAAAAGAAACCCTAGTTTCTTAAAAGATTTTCAACACAAGAGGAATGACAATGATTAAAAATAAAAGAAGGAAAAAGAATTATAGGATAGAAGCAGTGTTTGAAGTATCAGTATTGTTACAAGTTTCATTGGCCGGGGATACGGAAACAATATCGATATCACCAATAACTGGAAATGTGGGGAAATATTGGAGAAACATGGGGAAAACTGTGGAATTTTTTAGTGAACTTCAGGAGATGCTAAAATATGCATATTTGCACTTTTAAAAAAAAAAAGTGCAAAAAAGAATGCACACATAATAAGTTTCCTTTAATGGGGGGCTAAAAGCATGTGTTGTCCCATCCAACTATCCCATCTATCTATCCAACCATCCAACCTTCCATCCAAACATCCATCGATATTTCAAAATATCGACAACACAATATTTCGCCGAGAAATCATCAACAACTAGAAAGGAAATGAAAGAATGAGGTCTTGATATTGCCCATGGTGCGATAATGATAATATTGCGATATTATCGATATTATCGACAAATTAAACACTACATACAACCATGCGCCATTAAAGAAAAAATCAAAATGGAATTTTTTAATAAATATATTTTTGGCGATATTGATACATTGGCGATATTATCAAAAATAGTGCCGATACACTGGCGATACAAGCGATGCCTGAAATTTACATAGTTGAAAATATTGGCGATATTGATACATGACAATATAAGAGACACCTGGAATTTACATAATAAAATATTGGTGATATCGATACATGACAATATAAGAGACACCTGGAATTTACACAATAAAATATTGGTGATACATTGGCGATATTGATACATTGGCAATACTTGGCGATACATCGTCGATACTTGGAATTTCTAATACTACCAGTGCTACTGGTATTGCTACCAGTGTTATTGGTATTGTCGAGCTGGAGATGCAAATAATATCGGGGATACTTTGAACAATGGATAGAAGGGAGAAAGATTGATTAGATCAGCAACAAGGATGCTCTGGTACGAGAGAGATGGGCCAGACAATTGGAGGGCCCACATCTACATCCATTAGGTGGTCTCCTGCAATGTTGCTAGTTTGACTCCTGCCTGAGGATCATATGGTGAATCCTTGTATTAAGTTTTCTGTTTGACTTTTTGATGTGTTGTTTTGTATTCTAAATCCATCGGCGATTCACTTATTCCTTAGTTGCTTCAGTCAATGTACAATCTACAAAGATGTTGAGGATAAATCGTCCCTTTTTATTTTTTTTTATTTTTCCATTACATGAATATATAGCTATTTATTTTCTCAATGACCCTGTTACTTTGTGTCCAGTTCTATGTGCCTGAGAGAGCACTAAAAATCTACGAGTAAAAAATGAATTATGTGAAGTTGGGAGTTATTTTCTATGAATGTTTATCTGATAGCATGATTGTAGTCGATTGAAACCCAGCATCTTGATTCATTACACCATCGACTCCTGCTGCTTATCCGATGAAAGTTTGAGAGTGTTGGGGTTTATCTCATTCTTATGCCTTCTGTTTGTCACAGGGTTCTGGAAAGACATCATTAGCCATGGCTGTTGCTAAATATCTTGAAGAGCATGAAGAAATCTTGGCACACATGTGTGTTTATTATCTTACCTCCCTCTTGTATCATTTATCTGTTCCTTTAAATGGATGGTCATCTCTTAAAAAAAATGCAAGGGGTGGAACTGGAACTCCAAGAGAGTAAACTTGCCCTATTGGGTTTCTTTAATGATGAGAGGGATTTGCAAAGTTGGTTCCCATTTTTTGATCTATTTATGTTTTACATGTGCAGAGTTTTTGTAAGCTGTTCCAAACTTTCTATGGAGAAGGCCCTGACAATTCGTCAATCACTTGCTGGTTACATATCTGAAGCTCTTGATAATTCTCCTTCCCTTCTCATCTTTGACGATCTTGATAGTGTTGTTTCATCTTCTTCTGAGCCTGAGAGATCTCAACTTTCAACTTCCGTCACTGCACTTGTTGAATTTTTTAAGGATATTATCGACGAATATGGGGTAATGCGTATTTCATTCATGTTGTTTGAGATTATATTCATTTTTCCATTCTTTCATCCACTTGGAGAGCTCTGCTGCAATTCAGTTAACCTAGGGTACTGAAAATTGTTTTGTTGTTTGAGCCAACATATATATCAATATCTCTCTTTCTGTATCGGGCAGGAGAAGAGGCTAAGTTCTTGTGGCATTGGCCCAATTGCACTTATGGCTTCTGTGAAGTCTCTTGGGGATCTGCCGCAATCCTTGAGCTCTTCAGGTTGAATACTTGTCCACAAAGAGCACTCCCATTTTAAACTTTTTATCCTTGCATATGCATAACAATGATATATAATTTATGCCTTTTAATTCTTTATTTGCTTCCAATTTCCTCAGTAACTCATTTGACAATATGGTTCTTCACAGGGAGGTTCGATTTCCATGTGCAACTGCCAGCCCCAGCTGTCTCAGAACGAGGAGCCATATTGAAGCATGAAATTAATAAACGTTCATTAAAATGCTCTGAAGACATCTTGTCTGACATTGCTTCCAAATGTGATGGATACGATGCATATGATTTGGTACGTGTTTCTGCACAAAGTAATAACACAAATAATTCATTTCCCCAGTAATATGGATAGTGATTATAATTCATGCTCCCAGTATAATATAAATAGTGATCATTACAGTTTGCAGTCTTTTTGAGTTTTATGTTCTGTTTTGCTATGCGTAGTTATGTGTCTATGTTCCCATAGAGAACTATATAATCAGCTGGGAATCAGAGATTTATTCTTACCTTTGTCAGATTCAAAATGCTATTTTCTATTTCTTTTTTTCGATTAACAGCTCCGTTGTAAGGATGAGTGGTTATTGTAAGTTACCAAAGTGAAATTGTCTATTGTTCATTGGTTTAAAAAATATTATAAGTTATGAATATGTCATGAATATTCTGTTCATTCTGAAACTTTAGTTTAGGTTTTATTATTGTTATTTTTTATTTTCTTGAAATGTAATGGAGTTGGGTGTAGCAATGGTCGGGATAGTTAAGCTTTAATCATTTCCTTCTTTTATGGAGTGAAAGCAGAAAAGTTATAATCAAAAGTGTAATTGCTAGAACAAGAAACAGATGTGGGGAAACACCTTTTTTGGAATCATTTATTACAGTTGTTTTCTTGAAGCCAGAAATGGATGCAAGAGACATGGATAAAAAGAAACATGGGAACCTGTGAGATCCTAATTTTTTTTAGAGGAATGATGGAAGCTTTGACTAAATAGCAGCAAAATGCACCTAAAGGGGGAAATCTGCCTCAATACATATACTAGCCTTTTCCATCCATGCCTTGGCTAGGGAGTTGGTTTCTTTAGGCTCTTTGCCTGCATAACCTAATGGCATATTTAGCCTTGATAGAAACTCAAAGGGGCTGTTTGGATACAACATATACTAGCTTTTTCCATCCATGCCTTGGCTAGGGAGTTGGTTTCTTAAGGCTCTTTGCCAGCATAACCTAATGGCATATTTAGCCTTGATAGAAACTCAAAGGGGCTGTTTGGATACAACATAAATTTTAGTTATGGTTAGAAAAAAGACTGGAACTAAAAATAATAGTTATTTACAAACTTTTTTCCATGTTAGGTAAACGCACATGTTAATATGGAAAATTTTGAACTCCGTTTGAAAAATAATGTTGTATTTTAGAATTGGAATTAAATATACAAAATACCATACATCAAGCATCCACAAATCTGAGAACTAAAATATGATCTCACTATGTTATGTTGGTTATGATCCATCTAAAGTGGGGTTCGCTTATTGGACGGTTTAATTTGAGTTACATATTTGCCATGTGTTTGGTTTATGATCATATTTTAGTGATGGATCATAACCAACATATTGCTTGCAATGTTGCATTCCAAACATGACATCAAGCATCTGTAAGGGCTGATCTACTGATTTGTTAAGTCCTAATCAATTTTTGAAAAAAAATCATTTTTTAATTAAAAATTAATATATATATATTTTTTTTTCAGAATTTCCCTTCAACCAACTATCAATTGAGACTAATTTCGAAGTATTTAGGAGTGTTTGCTGAAATGATCATAACATACACTCTAAATGTTATGCATTCAATTTGAATATAGTTACATTAGTTCAATCAGACAACGCATAACTTAGGACCCTATATAAAGAAAGCCTATTATGTGCACTTCTTTTTTGAGATGTTATGATTTAAAAGTGTGTATTAAAGTCTTTTTTAACAATCCCTAAAGTTTCATTAAAAAAATTCAACCATTTTCTTAATGTTTCCCAAAATGTGCGATAAATTACCTGATATAAACGATATATCTCGTGTGATAACCAATACATATTTGTATCCCAAGGATGCGATACGTAATGCGATACCGATATTTCGAACACTGTGATTACGGGGCCGTATCGGCCAATACGCCACCTCTAACGGTCATAATTTTTTTTTTTTTTTGTCCAAACATATCCAAAAAAATATCCATTAAATCCAGAAAATTCTAAATATTCCAAATATGCATTCATTTATAATTTTGAACATGTTTATGGTGGTGTAACGGTCTTCTCTTTGGTGAGAAAGCTGTATCGGGTGGTTTGATGAATTTATAAACCTGACAGCCTATAATTGACTCCAAAACTCATAGATTTAATTTTCTAACTATCTAATACTAAAGATAGATATATTAGAGTGATTTTAATATCAAAATATCTCACATGTATAGGTGTTTACTAAATTTTAAAAATTGATTGAAAATAGTCCAATTTTTTTTTTTTAAATACAAAAAATAGAAAATCAGTTGCATAATTTGTAAAATGCACATTCATATGTTCTAATTTGAATAATGCATCATATTCAACCATAACAACATTATTAAAAAAAGAGGTATAATTACCTATTTTTTGAAGATAGAGCTTCGATTCAACAAAATCATTGAAATAACTTGTTTTGATCCTCAAATTCATGCTGAGAGTGGTCAAAATTTGCTATAAATAGGTTAGGAAAAATTTTGGAAGAGAAAAGTGTCAAAATTTGAGAAAATTTGCAACTTAAAAACATTTTAAAAAAACTAGCCGTTTATGGCCATTATGCCTTGACCGTTACGGCCGATCCGAGCAAAAAACTGGAGGGTCACTGTTTTGACCCCTGTATCGCGTAACGGACTCGGCCATTACCATTACGTATCGGCCGTTACAGCCGATACGTAACCAATTTGGTACACCTTGATCTTGTTACATCCTTAATGTTATCCAAATGAGCAATTGGATTTTTGGTGATTTGATTGTTCATCTCCATCGAAATAGCCCATTTCATAGCAAACATAATCATCTTGCATAGGTTGATGCCTCTCTCCTAGGAAGGACTTTCTCCCCACCCCTTGCATATTCTCAGAGTATTCCTTGGAAAGCCCAAATTAACCAAAGGGAATCAAGGAAAAAAATTGTTGCATCTCCCTTGTCTCAAAACAATGATTAAAGAAATTATCCTCCTTCCTTTTCTACATATTTGCAAACCTATATTGAAGATGACCTAAGGTAAGGATCTTGTTAGCTGTTTGTTATAGAAAGAGCCTTAAACCGAAGGACTTGGTTATTTTGGCTTTGTGGAAGAGAGAGAATGAATGACTAATATTTGGGTCCAAGTTCATTGCATACCTAGTGTAATTTTCCACATCAGGGACGACAATTAATAGCTGCGAGCTGATCACAAATGCTCTGGATGCTTTGTAATTAGTCATATATGAAAGAAGAGCCACAGAAAAAGTCTGAAACTCTTGCTTCATATAGAGAATGCATGCTTGAGATTGATGAGTAAAGGTGGTCTCTAAATGAAGATAGACATCACATGATGTGGTTAGAACAATAACCTGTGTAGTTCCTCAATAAGAGTGGATTGATACTAGACAATATGAATTGGTTAATATAATGCCACATCCAAAATTCTGGGTTCACAGACTCGGGTAAAACATGAGGAGGTAAAAGGGAGCAATCAATAAATTCCTTAAAGTTCTTATAGGCAGAGGAGAGGAAAAACTTTCCTGTTTCCACAAACAATAATTCTGATCTCAGTTAATGAAAATCAAAACACAGCAAAAAGAACAGAACCAGCTGAGCGAAACACAGACACAACCGAATCTAGTTCCCTGAGGAAGGAGTCAACTGGTTGTTGGATCTTCACAAAGAACAAGAGTGAATTCAAAGTAACAACAACACTTTTTTTACTTTTTTTTTTATCTTTTTTTTTTTTTGAGCTTTCATTGCATGTTGGAAATCAAAATGGAATTGCCAAATACAAACATCAACTTATTACCAAGAGAGGGTTAACAGTTCTTTTCATAGTAAAGTCAATCTTTTCCTTTTGTATTGAAGCCTTCTTCCACTGCTTCTTTCCTCATTAATCATCGTCTTACTATTAATAACGATTATCCTCATAGTATGCTTTTTAGTTGAATTCCTTATTACTCATGTTAGAGTCTTTAAGTGCTTTTCCTTACCCAATATCACCTCTTTTCTGCAACCAAACTCAGTCGAAAGTCTTCCTCATGTTTTTCTAGGGTTTAGCGATTATCACAAAGCTTATGTTGTTTTGATCCAGTGTAGGTGAGTATTCATCACACATCATGTTGTGTTTTATGAGACCTGCTTTCCTTTTGGTGATGATCACTTTAGGTTTGCAACTTAGGGGGAGCCACAAATTTAGTTACCATGCTTCTTTACCTTTAACGCCATTGTCACTTCTTCATCCACTTCAGGGGGAGATATCCTGTTCACTCCTTGCTCATTGGAGATCTTTTTCCACATCCTTTGTCTACTCCATGTCGTCCTCTTAAGGTACATGGTGTTCGAAGTATCGGTATCGCTACAAGTTTCGCTGGCCAGGGATATGGAAACAATATCGATATCGCCGATAATATCGCTGATAACCGGAAATGCGGGGAAACATGGGAAAAACGGTGGAATTTTCAACAAAATTTTAGGAGATGTTAAAATGGACATGTTTGCATATTTAGAAATAAAACAATTGTAAAAAGAATGCATACATAACAAGTTTCCATTTAATGGGGCGTTAAAAGCATGTGCTGTTGTAAGAAATCAGTCCAACCATCCCATCCGACCTATTTAACCATCCAACCTTTTATCCAAACATCCATCGATATTGCAAAATATCAACAACACATGATATTTCACCAAGAAATCATCAACAATTGGAAAGGGAATAAAAGATTGTGGTTCAATATTGCGCATGTTGTGATATCGATAATTTCGAGATATTATCAATATTATCAATGACAAATTGAACTACAATACGACCTTGTGCCCATGAAAAAAAAAAAAAAAACAAAAATTGAAATAAAAATTTACTATTGAAATATCGTCGATACACTTATGGTACAAGCATTACCTACAATTTTCATAGTCGAAAATATTGGCGATAAAGATGCATTGACAATACAAGAGACACCTAGAATTTACTTAGTTGAAAATGTTGGCGATTACATTAGCGATATTGATACATTGGTAGAGTTGGGCACGATCCTACTCGACTCATCCGACTCGTTCAGACCCAACTTGACCCGAACCGAATGGGTGAGTCGGTCCGTACCGAGTAGGGTTCGCTCAATCCGAACTCAAACCGAGTCGAGTTCGAGTTACCCAGTAACTCGACCCGACTTGACCTAAAACTCGATCTGTCAAACTCGATCCGATCCGAAGCTCGACTTGACTCGGGTTGTCAGGTAGGGTATATATTATAATAATAATCATAATAAAAAAAAAGAGTTCCCAATCCTCTTTACCCTACCCGTTGCACGCTCTGATCTGAAAAAACCCAACCCCTTCCCGTCCGGCACCCATCGACCATCCCGTCCGGTCCGGCAAGCGGCAACAACCCTTCGTCCTTCCTCCTCCTCTCTCTCTCTCTCTCTCTCTCCTCTCTCTCTCTCTCTCTCTCTCTCTCTCTTCTCTCTTCTCTCCTCTCCCATCCGACAGGCGGCAACCAGTGGCCCATTAGGCGCGTTTGTCTGGTTAATTTTTTTAAGTCTTTTTTTTTTTTAAATTATTATTATAAATGTTAAGA
The DNA here is from genome assembly GCA_021015155.1 of Magnolia officinalis. NCBI lineage: Eukaryota > Viridiplantae > Streptophyta > Magnoliopsida > Magnoliales > Magnoliaceae > Magnolia > Magnolia officinalis. The sequence continues at coordinate 51,403,723 of JAJHSJ010000002.1, read as the reverse complement.
GAATGAACCACACACATGAATGGTGGAGATGAAAGCGAGTTGCGTACTGAGTACGTTGGGTCTGTTTTTTTTTTTTTTTTTTTTTTTTTTTTTTTTTTTTTTTTTTTTTTAAACCCTTTATTTACGGAAGTGAATTGCGTCCTACCCCTGCCCGGACAGTATTCCATCCGGCAAGGCTACGTGGGGCCCACCATGATTTAAGTGTTTTATCCACGTCGTCCATCGCTTTTCTCAGATCATTTTACGTAATTATCCTAAAAATAAGATCAATCCACAGCTCCAATGGACCACACCAAACGAAGATGCAGTGAGAATGACATCTACCGTTGAAACCTTTCTAAGGGCCTCCATGATGTTTTTTCACCATCCAACCTATTCATAAGGTAATGCAGACCTAGATGAAGTGAAAATACAAATATCAACTTGATCTGAAACTTCTTTAGCACCCAAGAAGTTTTTAATGGTGGATGTTCAATCCCCACTTTGTAGTCCACTTAAGCCTTGGTTCCTACTTGTTTTGGGTTAATACCCGAAAATTATCTGTAAATATGAATGGACGGCGTGGATAAAATCTTTACATCACAGTGGGCCCCACATAGCCATGTCAGGACGAATTAGCGTCCAAGCAGGGTAGGATGCAATCGGCTTCCTATATTTACGCTAGGAACTACCTTCAACAGTGACTTGATGTTGACGGTGCATTGAAACTGAGGAAAGATGGATTTTTTCCCACTAAAACCTTTGTGGCCCTCTATTATGTATGTACTTGATCCTGTCGTCCATTTATTTTTTCCTCTAATTTTAGAGGTGAACCCAAAAAATGAGTCAGATCCAGCGCTCAGTTGGACCACACCACATAAAACAGGGGGAAATGAAAGCTTACCGTTTATTTCTTTTTTGGGGCCATAGAAGATTTGGATCAAGCTTATTTTTGTGCTTTACCTTCATCTATGTCTATGTGACAATATGAACAGGTTAGATGGGCAAGTATTCATTTCCGTGGGACCTACGCTTGTTTTAACTTTCAACGGTGGCGTTAAATTCCTCTTATTTCCTGTGGTGTGGCCCACTCGAGCCTTGTATCTGCCTCATTTTTTGGATTATGCCCTAAAATGGACACGTAGAACATATGAAGGGAGTGGATCAAACACATGCATAATGATGGGCCCCGCAAATGTTACTACCATAATTTCCATCCGATAACAACGGAAGCGGATTGGCTGGTATACCACACACCAGCTATATAGTTGGTGTAGGTACGTGTTGTGCGAAGACGACCACTGACGCTCCTCGAGCTCTGAGTTGTACGAACGGTTCAAAGGAGATCAAAGTTAAATGGTCCACTTGATCTTTAGATCTTTCTTATTTTTCATCTCAGGCCTTACGACGAGCTCGCCAAGTGGAAGGATGGTTTGGATATAATACATACCTCATGACGGGGCCCACAAAACTTGTTGACATCAATACACCAGCTATATAGCTGGTGTGAGGTACACCAGCCAATCCGCTTCCGATAACAACGCTTTTGTGCCACGGTTTTCGAGGCAGGAATTTGAAAAACAAATAGGCCCGTACCGAGCTTTGTGAGGTCCATCATCATTTATGTATTTTATCTCCATCCATCCATTTTATCTCCTCCGTCCATCCATTTTATCCCAAAGGTCCAATTCTTCCTATTGTCCCGTATCATCTTTTTCGAATAGCTGGCCATCCAGCCCAATGAACCGATCCGAATAGGTGCCAACTCGATCCGACTCGGTATTTTTGACCGGGTCAGACTCGGTTCGGATCAACCCAACACAGACCCAGACTCGGATCAAGTCAGGCATGCTGGACTCGGTACCGAGTCGGATCCAGTTCTGGTTAGGCCTTTTTCAAAACCGGATCGAGTCGGGTTGGACCTAACTCGGTCCGACTCGACTCGATGCCCACCTCTATACGTTGGCGATACTTAGCAATACATTACTAATAGCTGGAATTTCTGATACTAGAGCGTTATCGGTATCTCTACCAGTGTTATCGGTATCGCTGAGCTGGAGATAAAGATAATTCGAACACCTTACATCATCCTCAACCCAAATTAGTCTCCTTTCTCTTTCCCCTCCACTTTCTCCATTCATCCCATGATCACTTGCCTGCATGCTCGTCATGCACAATCTTCTCTTACTCCCTTTGATCCCATTCCACCTTTGCTTACTCTCTTCGAGTCCAATTCTTATCTCTTCAAGTTGAGTATGAATGTTCTTCATACATTGCTACCCCTAGATCTCGTCATTCCGTCAAGTTGTGATGGACTACATGATCGGTATTGTTAAAGTTGATTAATATGGGTTGTATGATCATACGACCCTCCCAATCCTTCTTTTCTTCCTTTTAGTTTCCCTCATGCATATTTGAAATAGTGGTGGAGACCGCTTTAGTTGAAGTAGGAATATGCCAATATGTCCTAGAGGGGGGTGAACAGGACTTTTTAAAGTTTTTATGGTTTATTTAAAATCCTATTACACTAATCCTAACAACAAGCATATTTAGGATTACTCAAAAGTAACTCCACTGGCTTCCAAGCCTGGTAGAGGATCCAATCACAAACTATTTAGGAAGTGAACAATATGCAAACTAGTTTGTGATGGATATGACTGTGTATGTGTGTGAGGTGTGATCTCAGATATTTAGATATAAAAATAGTAAGGTAAATTACACAAACAGAAGAATAACAATTTCAAACACAATCATTTTTATAGTAGTTCGACTACTTGTCTACTCCACTCTCGGTGACCGCACTCAACCTTTGAGTGTACCGGATTTCACTAAGGAGGTTTCACAGCAGTTCACCTCAAACCTAAGGTTTTAAATCAGGTTCACCTTCAACCTTTACAACCTACATTGAGGCTGACTGTTTATGCTCTCACGAGCAAGGGTCAACACAACGCACCCACTTTTAGGCACACTGGCCAAGGATCTTCCATAAGACCCTAACGGAGGTTTCACTCGGATCACCTCGAACCTAAGGTTTTAGACAGGTTCACCTTCAACCAGAAGTTTATGCTTTCCACAGAACAAGGGTCAACTCTACGTACCCACCACGTACACTCCCGCTGGAGGCCTCCTACGAGGGCTTGCAAGGGTGAGAAACACCTAAGACCCAATCCTAAAAAGGAATAATCACAAGTATCTTCTGGACTTTAGTAACTTACAAATAAGTGGATGAGTCTCATTCAGCACGTTGACGAAGATCTCCTCCTTGTTGATGAAGAATCTTCGGCTTCCTTGATCCGCAACACAGATGATGTAACAACATAAGGCTTTGGGTTGGGTCAAGGTTAAGACGGAATCCTACTCTATAAAATGTTTTCCTATAAGGAAGATAGAGTGATTTCGATTATGCATTCAAGGCATCCCAGCTTAATGATTTGCCATTAAGGTAGTAGCTGGAGGATCCTTGAATGCGGAAGTTTATTCCCCAATCCACTCTATTGAATATCAATGATGAGGGTGGATTGGAGGATGAACTTCCCTGAGAGAAAGGGCTTTAGGTATATGATCTAAGGTAAAACAATACAAAAGCCTCTCTTCTTTATCTACCAGTAATAATAGACAAGTCCTCTATATATAGGCAAAAGGTTTCAACGAACGAATATAAACGGTCACATTTATGATAGTTCGATATCATCGAGCGGGTTCGATATCATCAAGCGTATACTCTCGATGGCATCGAAGACCGCTCGATGACACAAACTCAAATGTCATACGCTTTTGAAACCTCTTGCCAGCTGGTCGATGAAATCGAAACAGGTGTCAATGTCATCAGATTTCGAACTCCGATTCAATCGATACTAGTGTCGATTCATCGACATTTGAATAATGAGAGAGACTTGCTATAAAATATTTCAGGTTTTCAAGAATGATTGAGGGACCATCGAGATCATCGGAATTTGAATGTCGATGATATCGATCGGTGTCGGGCATGGAAAAGAAGGATCGATCAGTGGTATTGTCGATGCATTGGTAAATCCAAGGGATTTTTCGTTTAAGTTTGCTGGACAGTTTCTGTCCTTGTTCAATGCCATCGAAACCATACCGATATCATCGATATTTGAAATATCGATTCTATCGAGTGACCCCCGATCATAGATAAACCACCCTGAAATATTTTGCTGGAAGAACTTGGCGCTCAAGAACGATATCATCGAGATTTGAACTTCGATGGTATCGAGGAGGCTTCGATATATCGATGCATATATGATATTCTTAAGAAAAAACAGGGGCGCTGGAGATCTGTCTGTCGATATTATCGAGTCACCTTCGATGGACTCGAGATTTGAATATCATATATGCAAATCTATCGAGGAGGCTTCGATATATCGATGCATATATGATATTCTTAAGAAAAAACAGGTTTACAAGAATGATCGAGGGACCATCGAGATCATCGGAATTTGAATGTCGATGATATCGATACGGTGTCGATGCATTGGTAAATCCAAGGGATTTTCGTTTAAGTTTGCTGGACAGTTTCTGTCCTTGTTCGATGCCATCGAAACCATACCGATATCATCGATATTTGAATATCGATTCTATCGAGTGACCCCCGATCATGGATAAACCACCCTGAAATATTTTGCTGGAAGAACTTGGCGCCCAAGACCGATATCATCGAGATTTAAACTTCGATGGTATCGAGGAGGCTTCGATATATCGATGCATATATGATATTCTTAAGAAAAAACAGGGGCGTTGGAGATCTGTTTGTCGATATTATCAAGTCACCTTCGATGGACTCGAGATTTGAATATTGATATTATATCGATGCATCGATAATTCCGTCTAGATGATTATGTGGTTGCTGGACGTATTTTGTCCTCATATCGATGATATCGTTTAGGTAGCGAGGACATCGACAACGTAGGTCGATCATATCGAGATGTATATCGATAAAACCGACAAAGCAAGAAAACTTAGAGAATTTTCCTATTTTAAAAAAAGTTTTCTTAACTTAAAAACCCTATGATGTTCTAGTTTGTTTTAAGGGTTTTATATACATGGTGTTTTGGGACAAGGGATGTAAGGCTAGATTTACCTGTGGCGAGCTTGCGCACATTCGGTTGAGGCAGACGCTTGAATTGATCTTCCTATAAGGCTCTGCAGACTAACTAACTCAACACTCACGCGAATTGACAAACCAGGGCACTTTCATATTTTATATTCATAGGGGCTTATATTGTAAATTATATCAAGTGGGGATTATTTTTTATATTTTGGTTTTATAACTTAAGTGAATAAAAACAAGGTGGGACTCCCCTCTCTCTCTCTCTCTCTCTCTCTCTCTCTCTCTCTCTCTCTCTCTCTCTCTCTCTCGTTTACCACCAAACTATTTGGTGTTGAAGCTAGGTAATCGATCAAACTCAGATCTCCTTCTAGTCTCATATTGTAAATTATATCAAGTGGGGGTTATTTTTTATATTTTGGTTTTATGACTTAAGTGAATAAAAACAAGGTGGGGAACCTCTCTCTCTCTCTCTCTCTCTCTCTCTCTCTCTCTCTCTCTCTCTCTCTCTCTCCTCTCTCTCGTATCTCTCTCACTCTCCCTCTCTTTGGGAGTATTGAATTCTATCTAAGTCTCATCGATCAAAACATCTCTCTCACTCTCTCTCTCTCCTCTCTCTAGTTTTACCACAAACTATTTGGTATTGAAGCTAGTAATCGATCAAACTCAGATCTCCTTCTAGTCTCATATCTCTTAAATCTCTTTATTCCTTTCCTTTTCTCCATTTGATTCTCTCTTGGGCTTCCGCTAAGGAACATAGGGTTTCCTTTCTTTGGCGTTTCCCGCATGTCAATAGTGTGGTGATGTGGAAGTGATTATTATGCATTCCATTGTGTTTCAAAGGAATGTAGTAAGAGTTGAATGTGTATCGGCTACTTATTAGTGATCTAGGCAAAGAGTTCCGTGTGGGCAAGTGTTAGGTTTTTCAAAACAAAACAAAATTTAAAAGTTTTCAAAAACTCAGGTCGAGTGATTAACCCCTGTGGGTTCCCGTTTAGATATATTGAAGTTTCTGGAAAAGAAAAACTTAAATCCTATGGTTAGGATTTACCTTATCAATGCCGCTCAGAAACCATCATTTTTATCAATGTGGATCTTCCTACCTAGGAAGTCTCTTCTAGATCTATTCCAGATGGAGGAGAGGTGAGAGCCAAATGCATCAGCCCTTGGAGTAGGGCTAAGGGTGTAAGCCGTCCACCCAGGTGGACCCACGCATGTGGAACCTATGATGGAAGGATGGACATGTAGAAGGATCTCTCTCTCTCTCTCTCTCTCTCTCTCTTCTTTCTACAAGGTGACGTCGGGGTGGTTGTGGTGGTGGAGGGGGTCCAAGGCTCTCTCTCTGCTAGTGTTCCTCTCTCTATGGGATAGGATTACTTATAAAGAGCTAGGGTTTCATGGAGACACCAATTATGGTACTTTACTATGATATGGTTTCAATATGCTCTACTGCATTGAAATTATATAATCTTGCCTTATCCCATGCACATATATGATCCAATCTTTCTACCGTCATTGTCATCCACCAAAGACCCAATGCCATGAAGATCAAGTGGTGGATCCCCAAATATGGACCATTAGATTATCATCAAGTGTGATAAAAATCTTTTAAAATTGTTAAAACAAAAAGTTTTAATAGTTGGAAACACTTGTAAAATCTTTTAAAACCTTTTTAAGTGCTTCAATCAGTGGAAAAACCACTTGATAAACATCTGATTTCTTAAATCTAGGTCATAGGCAATGTTTTAAATATCGACGATATTGGCCGATATATCCCACGATATATCTTGTATCTTACCTGTGTGATACGAAACGCATAGGTAGTGTCGATATATCCCACATTTTGATTCGGTGAGTATTTTCAATTTTCGATCTCTTATTTTTGTTGAAATTATGTTAAATTAGTGTCAAATGGTTACAAATCCATTAGTTCTTCATGTTTTGCATGAAAAATCATGGAGTTGGAGCTTTGATTTCGATATCCATCGGTTCTTCATGTTCTCCATTTTTTTTTTTCAAAAATTTCCTTCAACCAGCTGTCAATTGAGATCGATTTCGAAATATTAAGGAGTATTTGAGGAAATGATCATCATATATACTCTAATTTTGAAATTTGACTCTAAGTTTGAAATTTGAGTGTAGGTGGTCCGATTTTGGAAAAATTCGAAAATTCTCCAATTTCTCCGAAATTGCTTACAATGTTGCACTCCAAACATGAAATCAAGCATGTATGAGAGTTGATCTACTGATTTGTTAAGTCCTTGTCAATTTTTGGAAAATAAAAATTATTTTTTAATTAAAAAGTAATAAATTTTTTATTAAAATATATATTTTTTTTCCATAATTTCTCTTCAACCAACTGTCAATTGAGACTAATTTTGATGTATTTAGGAGTGTTTGATGAAATGATCATTGCGTACACTCTAAATGTTATGCGTTCAATTTGAATATAGTCACATTAGTTCAGTCAGATAATGCATAGCTTAGGACTCTGTACAAAGGAAACGTATTGAGATATTATGATTTAAAAGTATGTATTAAGGTCTTTTTTAACAATCCCTATAGTTTCATTGAAAAATCCAACCATTTTCCCAATGATTCCCCATGTTTCTCAAAAAGTGCGATAAATTACCTGATACAACTGACATCTCCTGTGCGATAACTGATACGTATCTGTATCCCAAGGATGCAATATATAACGCGATACCAATATTTTGAACATTGGTCATAGGTTCTTAGGAAACTAGTGGATCCCTTTATGGCCCATGTGAGTCTCAACGGACCTTGATGGATGCACATAGCTGCACCCACTTTTATTGGCAACATGATGACTTTTTAAAGCTAGCCAAAGCACATGTAATAAAGACCTTGAACCTTCACCCATCCTCAGGTCTAAGGATTTATCAATTTTAATGCATCCTCAAGTCGATCATTGTCCAAGCGCAATGGGACTTCTGGTGTAGAGACTTGATGTCTATCCACCAATGCAAGTGCCCAATATGTCCTTCTAGGAGCATTTGTCCATGGCACACTTGCACTTGGTCAGTGACCATTATATTCAATCTCAAGTTTCCAAGGACAACCAGAGGAATCCTTCTTCTTTTACCCATGTTCATATATGTTTCAAGGCACTTCCACATATTAATGATGGCATAATCACATGTCATCTGGGACCCATGGTCATCGATCATCATGATCTACTTGCCAAGATCGTTAATTTCACATCCACTTCACCAGTGGATAAGGTTCACATTAGTTTTCCAGGGCACAACTCCAACACCAAATTCTTGTCTTGCTTGAAACTAGAATAAGAGCTAGTGCTTGCGCAAATCTTGGGTGGTAAAGATGTTCCGTCATTAAATGAAGTCTTTGCCCATCTTTATAATGTATTCTTTGGTTATAATGTCAAGTCTAGCAGAACCAATGATAGATCCACAGTAGTGTCTACTGGATGAGGTGGAGGTCGTGGTGGACAAGGTAATCAAAGTGATAGAGGTGGATTTCGGAAGAGGGCATGGGTTTTGGAAGTATACTCATTGTGGGTCAAATAATCATACAGTGGATGGGTGTTGGCAACTTGGCATATCCATTGGAAACCAACCTGGGCTAATTAGGCCTCTTAATCCTAAAGACAGTAGTGCTTCTCATCCGACTAGTTCCATGACTGCATCTTAGTCGTTTACTACCTCCGGAGATGTGGTCACACTCTTTTAAGGATGAATAAGCCAATTTTTGTTTTAAAGACTAAGCCTACCTCTAGTCCCTCTTCTTCTTCTTCTAGAGAAGTAAAATCTTTTAAATTTAATAGAGCTGAAAAACCAGCTAAAAACACAAAATTACATCCAATGAAGAACTAGATACTTGAAGCCCACCCCAACACATCCAGCCCAGCTTTTCTGAACACTTCCAAAACCTAACCACTCCGATTGTGAAATCATCGATCATTCCTATTACCCCGTAGAGGCCAAATACCCACAAGGAGGGAAGCCTCCCAAACATCTTCCTCCTTTCCCGACCCCAAAGAAGCTTTCGATGGATCCCAATAGAGCTTGAAACTAAGCCGAATTGAGTCGAGCTTGGCACAATTCGGCTCGGTTCGGCCAACAACCTACCTCAGCTCGAGTTCGGCTCAGCTTTGTCCTCGAGCCTGACCGGCCAGGTCGGCTCAGGCCGAGTGTGAGCTGAGTTCGAGCTGGTGTAGGAGGACACAATGGAGTTGGAAAGGGAAGAAGTTAATAGGTGTTTTTGGTCATTTTAGTTTAAAATACCATCAACCACTGCTATTCTTACCTCGTAGGTGACTGTTTCAAAATGACAAAAAAAGGGCAACTCACCTGAACCGTTAACAGTGGGGTTGACCAAGAACTACAAGGTAAATATGCAAGCAACGGGCATTCACAATGCCACAACCCTCGAAAAAAATCATTTTCGTACGAATGATTCTTGAACTAAAATCTCACAAAAACAACTTTTTAAAGAACTCAAAAAAATAAAATCTCAACAATAATCAGAGGAAAGGAATCTCACCAATGAGAGAGAGATCGTTGAAGGGAGACGAAACTTCAATCGCTTTCTTCTAACAGATCCGAACACCCTTTCTTTTAAGCGAGCCTTAAAAAACCAATGTATAAACCTTAGGGAGAGAGAGAGAGAGAGAGAGAGAGAGAGAGAGAGAGAGAGAGAGCTCGATGAAGGAATGGCAGAAAGGTATTTAAGTGACAATGGTTTTCAAAACAAAAGGAACATTGGGACTTGGAAGAGAAGCTATCGGACGTGGGTTTCCTGCCAAAGCCTTTCGCAGGAAGTTCCTGCACTAGGATGTTAGGTGGGGCCCACCGTGATGTTTGGGAGAAAGCCACCCCATCCATCCCTTTTTCGAAATCATTTTAGGACATGTGACCAAAAATGGGGTGGATCCAAAACTCGAGTTTGCCACACGAGAGGAAACTGTGGGGATTTAGTAACCACTGTTGAAACATTCATGCGGCTGCAAAAGCTTCGTATCAGGCTAAGTTTTTTTTTTTTTTTTTTTTCCACTTCCTTTCAGCAAGAATGACCTTATAAACGGTTGAATGGCAGGAAACTCTTTCCCCAATTTTCCCTCTCGCATGGCCCACTTGAGTTTTAGATCCGACTCATTTTTGGTCAAATGTCCTAAAATGATCTCGCAAAATGGATGGACGGGGTGGATTTCTTCCAAACATCGTGGTGGGCCCCACCTAGCATCGCAATGCTGGAACTTCCTGTGAAAGGCTTTTGCAAGAAACCTATGTCCGAAGCTATTGGGGTTTTGGCCCTTTTGGATTAAAGTGGAATGGACACAAGTTTGGAATCTGCAAAAAGGACATTTTCTTGAAAATCCAACCTTTTATCCTTCTTTCTTTTTTTTTTCCTAGCGTTAGAAATCGAGCCGAGTCAAACAAGCCAAACCGAGTCGAGTTAGGGCCGAGCTTCGAGCCAAGTCGAGTGAGCTCAAAATTTTTCTGAGCTCAATTAAACAACTTGGCCTGGCCCGAACCGAGTCAAGCTTATCCGAGCCAAGTCGAGCGAAGTAACTGAGCTAGCTTGGTTCGTGTCCAGCTCCCAGCACTACCCACTACATCCTAAAGCTTCTAAAGAATCTCGCCCACAAACGGCAAAGAATAAGACTGTTACAATGAATAAGAATGGTACTTGTGGTCAGTGAATGGTTTCAGAATTATTTGATATGCTACCAGAGTACGCAAGATTCATACACAGGCGCTAAGATTATATATGTTGACTAAATTGTAGGACCCATTATCATCGAGTCACAGTCCCAAAATCAGATTGGTTGAACAATCCTAACCTCTGATTCATGGGTACTTTTTTGGCTGAAATAGGATGTTGGGTATATTTATCTCATCCTTCTTCAATGTGGCTCTCATATAGGGCCACGTGAATCATCCAAATTGTGGGACACGTTGTGGATGGAGCATATCTCTAAGTTCACAGTGATTAAGAACCCCAACCATTTGATTTGGAAGGTATAGAGCTCATTTTGCCTGTATTGGCTGATACTGCCGATACTCTTCAGTTTTTTTGTCGTGACAGATATCGTACACCTAAAACTGTTTCTACTTTTTGGTGTGTGTGGTACACCTAAAACTGTTTCTAATCCTTGGTGTGTGTGTGTGCGCGCGCGCGCGTCTCTGTGTGCATGTAATGAACAAAATATATGCTATTTTACTATGTGAAAATTGCAATTGACCTATTCAATATGCTCAATTCTAAATGATATATTGCCATCATAAACATGTCTGTCAATAATTTCCTCTCTGCTTCATTTTGTTGATATACTTTCGAATTTTGTTTTTTGATCTCTTATATAGGCTTAAATCTAGTTGAGAATGGATTCCCATCCTTTCTCTATGCTTGTAACATGAGAAAAATGTGAAAGAAAATTGAAAATAGACTCTTATAGGTGTATTGGCTTGTATAAGCCGCAATAACAGGTCAGATATAGCCCTTTTCGTCTAATCCAAAACTTATTTTTCAATCCTTTAGGTTGGTGGAACTCTTTGTCAAGAATGTGGTGAAAGTATTGGGGAATAGTTGAGGACATTGTGAGCAATATGGTGCCTAGATTCATGAATCAGTTTTGTACAGAAGTTTTTAAGTTTCTAGGGCCACAACCATAGTTACCTAAATCGGTATTTCTGTCCTCGAACTGCGAATCAGTTAAAGTGACCTGATTCACAGTTTGAATCACTAAAAATCTCTGATATTGGTCAATTTAGGGGCAGTTCACAAATAAAGTCAACATAGTTTGGTTCGTAATCTAGTAAGTCGGCTATAAATTTGGAAAAGGAATTTTAGTTTGTTTTGGATTTATTAACTTTCAAAACAGTGTACTTGAACCTTTAATTTAGTTCGAATTTGGAAAGTTCCAAAACAGAACCATATTCTACATGGAATGTTATTTAATAGGGAGGCTATAAATCAGATTATCGGATCATCCCTCAGAAAATTTGACCATACAATTTCCGATCATTGCAATTGGAAGACACTTTACCATTCTAATCTAAAACTCCATCGCATGGTGACGCCGTAATTTTCTTCCATTTGGATCAGGCCCATTGATCAATTAAGTGGGCTTACCTGATTTTGGCCTGGGTTGCAGTAACGGTGAGGTACACATTGAGTGGCCAGCCCCACACCAGTACTTTTAGTCATACTAATGGCTGTCCATTGATTTCGATGGTTTGTTCCAATTGATCAGCAGGTTGGCCTGATTTTCATATCAATATTCTACGCATGATATGTGGGTGGGGAGAAAAAAAGGCTTGTCGTATGTGATGATCTCCTAGGAACTGAAACTCTATTTGTCTTGAATGGGTGGACTGGATTCCATAATTCTTTAAAACATCTATTGTATTCGGCAGGTAGAAGTGCTTGAGCTTTGTGTGGCCCACCATATTGTTTGTGTAACATTCTTTCCATAAATCGGGTGCACCCCTCATATTTAGGCCCTGGGACCTAAAATCATCCCCATCCACAACCCATGTGGGCCACACTACAGGAATAATGAGTAGGGAATGCCAACCATATGTTTGTGTGTGGGATCCACCATGGTATTTATATTTCATGAAAGACGTTCATCATGTGTCACTAATCAAGCTGATGGGACAATCCAAAAGTCAGCTTGATCCAAAAATAAGGCTAGCCACACCATGTGGACTTAGAGGTTTTAGGTGTGATTTACATTGTTCCTTGTGTGTGGCCCATCTGAATTTTGGATTGTGCTGATTTTTGGCACGTATGGTGATCATGATAAGAGTCACCTGACGGACGACAGAGTGGATGTTACACAAGCAACATAATGCGCCCACAAAGCTTGGTGTTAAATAAGCATTTTGCAACCTATGATATGAATTGGTTACGTACTATATGAATTGGAAGAAACTATGTTGAATTAGAAGATCGTATTGGTGTGGTGGATTAGGTGAACTTGAACTATGAATTGAGCTTATTAAAAACGAACTAGGAATTTTGAAAAGTGTCGAACCGCAACCTATGAATTCGAACTTGAATTGAGCGAACTACGATTCAGGTAACTAAGGACACAACTGCATTTCTCTAAGAGCTTCCACTCGACAAATTACTAAAGCTAGAGAATCAGAGTGTTACTAGAGGAGTACCTGTAGGACTTCCTTCTTGTCAAATAGAACGACTTGGTCCAACTTCAGAATGTTGTAATAAATTACAACGAGTGAGAGGTATGTACACTACCCTTTCGAGATGGTGACAGGGCAACAAGCACTTACTCCACACATATCGACAATGGGCTAAATGGGAAGAGTCCAACAGCGTATTGGTTTTTTAAGGATTGGCAAAAGAGGATCGATATCGCCATTCCGTACTTCGCAGTTTGCTAAATGAATGAAGTGGGCTGATGCGAAGAGGATAATAATGGATGTCGTCATCGATCCAGATCGAAGGTGGGGTCCTCCTCCTTGCGTACATCCGTAAGGGGGGCGTGCGTGTGCGCGAGATGCCCCCATCAACTATTTGATGCAGGACAATTAACCAGTTGCTCTAAAAGCTCGAACTGTTAGAGTATGGCGAATTAATCTCTTAATCTCATAGCCCAGGCCCCACATCTCATGGGTTATGACCTCGGCCGAACCCCCTTCGTGGGCCCTAAATCACATGGGTACCACCTCACACGGGCCGCCCACCCCGAGTGTGTCCCCGCATCCCACAGGCTACCCCACTCAAGCCCGGTTGAAACACGCGTTAATCACCCTCGGTGAGGAGTCTCGAACACAAGACCTCCCCCGTGGGCCCCGCCCACCTCGTGTGTGCCCTTGCATCCCACAGGCAACCCCACTCGAGCCCAGTGTGAAAATGCCCCTGCATTAATCACCCCCGGTGAGGAGTCTCAAACACGAGACCTCCCGCTCTAATACCAATTTGATGTAGGACAATTAACCAGTTACTCTAAAAGCTCGAATTGTTAGAGTATGGCGAATTAATCTCTTTATCTCATAGCCTAGGCCCCACATCTCATGGGTTAGGACCTCGACCAAACCCCCCTCGTGGGCCCCAAATCACATGGGGACCGCCTCACACAGGCCGCCCACCCCGAGTGTGTCCCCGCATCCCACAAGCTACTCCACTCGAGCCCGGTGTGAAATGCGCATTAATCACCCCCGGTGAGGAGTCTCGAACACAAGACCTCCCCAGTGGGCCCCGCCCACCCCAAATGTGCCCTTGCATTAACATGGTGGTGCTTGTTGAGTAAAAAGAGAGGATAAATTGGTGTCAGAGGTATTGCCCTGCCAATTCAAAAAATTTTGTAAGGTGCACAAGAGTTTAATATGTTGTTTGAGGGACTACCCATTGTGAGAAATGTGGGCAAGGTCTACCGACTTCACCTACCTACTTGGCTGGAGATCCACCTGATCTTCCATGCGCAGTGTCTTGAAGCCATATAATGAGGACATGAGGACCTCATACGATGTTTTTAAGAGTGAGCACCAGTGATGATACTGAATTCCTTAAGTAATAAGGTTGAGTATGTGCGAGCTGACAACACGATGAGGAAACATGAGGTCCCTGCATGTAAGGAAATACTTGGTAAAGTGGAAGGGACTACTTGAGAGCGAGGTAAATTTGGAGTAAGTCGACATATTGTGACAATTCGAAGATCAAATATGGAGCTTCATCAATGATGGCACAACAAGGGCAGCCAATGCGATGGGTGGGGAGAAGAATCAAAATTGAGGTTTAACCCTATGGGGATAAGATCCTTGATAGAGTAGAATTGCGTACAGAATTCGTCTAGCCGACCTCAATTAGTTGGGGGTTTTACGATGATGAGGTTTAACGCTATGGATTTAGTCATTTTAGCTCTATATATACATAGTAATGAGTGCTTGGACATAGTGGAAGAGTGTAGAAGGGTCTTAAGTAGGCCACGTCCTTATAGAGTTGTGTAGAGATCTCTAAAAGATTGTACACATAGTGTGCTGTAATGACCATTACGAGGCTATAAAGGCTGTTACGTAAAGGTAACGGTGGAAACCGTTACACGTTACGGGGTTGTAATGGCTGTTATGGAAAAAAATGACCTGTAACAGTCCATTACCGGACAGATATAGATATGCAAAAAATGGCCTATAATGCCTTTTATGGAAAAAATGACCCGTAGCAGTCCGTTATAGGACAAATACAAGTATGCAAAAAATGACCTATAACGGCTATTATGAAAAAAAAAAAAAAAAATGACCTGTAAAGGGCATAACAGCCTCGTAACAGTCTCTATGGGACATATGGGGTTTTCAGGTTTTTTTTTTTTCCATTAAAAAAAGAAAAAAAAAAAAGACTATAATGGCTGTTACGGTCTGCATTGTAATGGTAACGGTGGTGGCCATTACAACCATCGTAACCGTTAGGGAATACCTTGATTGTACAATTCTCTAGTTTGTTTTGTAGCTAGACTCATGTACTAGTAGTCTAGAAGATTTGGAGGTTTCATAGGGTGTTGGATGAATGCTTAAAGTGACATAATCTAGGTCATTGTTGTAAGATAACTAGAAGTTTCCTAGACCTATATATAGGTGAACTCTACTCATCTAGGACTCACTCTTCAAGAGAGACAATTGAAGAGAGCTCCTTAAACTTGTAAAATTCTCCTAGCGCAATACAGGTTCTTTCCCACTCACTCGTGTTCTCTAGCATCCTAGAGAAGTTCGTGTGCATGGTTTTCTAGTGTGGATGAGGGTGAAGGATGACTCAAGTAGAATTTAGTAGCATTGGTGAGTGCCAAAGCAAGTTGTGGAATTAACAAGTGTGACATGTTGCTCTCTAGTAGAAGACCTCTGTTGTAGCTTTGTTAGGGTTTCTCTAAGCAAAGGAACAAGTGTTGATCCCCTCCCTTGGCAGAAGAATGATTTGGAGTTGCATTGTCCTTGCATCCGTTTACTCTTTGGTTCTCCTATCCTCTTTGCTCCTAGAGAATACAAGCTGTCCAACACCCCTATTATTCAAAGGACCCAATCTTGCCTTCCCTCATTTTTACCTAGAAACAATTCTCTGGAGAAACTTTTCCCTAGGAAATCGTAGTAGTCTTTAGAGAAACTTTTCTCTACTCTGGACAAAGGAAATCTAGAAGCAATTCACTCCTCAACCCCGACAACATTTCTTTCTTCCTCTTCCAATTCACTTTTTTTTTTTCCCTTTGTCCCAATCCATTCCATTTCCTCTATGCACACCACATAGAACCAGTCCCCTTCCCCAACTCCATATGTGATTTCTTCACAAAGCTTCCAGCTCCCCCTTTACAATCTACCCAAGCCCATTCTTGTTCCCAAGCTCACGAACGCATTTCTGGGAACTTGGAAGTTACAGATCACTACAGTGGAAAGGGGCTTCATGCTTGGTAAAATTGTGTTTTGTAGAAATAATTGTGTTTGAGGGAGCTGAATGGTTTCCAGTGGAGTTACCTTTGTATTGTTAGTTCTCTACATGTCCCTTTTTCTGGACATCCCATGTGATCTCTTGCCTACAGGCACACAATCTATCTTAGCATTCAGGTGTGAGTGTGACCTTTGTTTCTGTAACGAAGTTTATATTTCTCACTCCTATGAACTTTTTTTGGTGACTTAGTCGATAATATTGTACCAAAAAATTGTTGACCATGCACGTCCTTTTTCCTTCAATATACGTCTCTCTCTCTCTCCTCTCTCTCTCTTCTCTCTCTCGTCTCTCTCTCTCTCATCTCTCTCCTCCTCTCTCTCTCTCCTCTCTCAATGTTGTGGAATCGCATATGCAATTCCATTTTTTTTTTTTTTTTTTTTTTTGAAAATTATATATATATATATATATATATATATATATATATATTATATATATATAATATATAAGGAAAATTTTCAAAAAAATGTAAAAAAAAAATATAGAAACTGAGGAGAACTTTTCTAAGCTAATAGATAACTAATTTTACGTATTTAAAATATATTTGAGAGAGATAAAATCAATTAAACAGTGAATTAAACATCAAGTCATCCACATTTAACACAACAAAATCAACAAGCTATTTATTTATTAGGGTAGAATTTCAACAAGCTATCTTCCTTGAAACTTAAAAGTTCTTGAATCTTGATCTTACAACTTCCGAGAGAGAGAGAGAGAGAGAGAGAGAGAGAGAGGGAGAGATCACTTGGAAGTAGGAAATACAAGAAAGAGGGAGATTAAGACCACTTGTAATTAAGAAATTTAAGGGAAATTAGAGTAAGAGAGTTTTGGAGTAAGAATGTTGCAAATGAAGGAGATTTGGAAGCCTTTTTATAGACAATGTTATTTTTTTTTGCAAAAAAAATAAAAATAAAAATAAAAATTCAATGTGCCATGGCCAATATGCGATCGCATACATCGCATATGCAACATATGCGATCGCACATGACAACAATTCTCTCTCTCCCCCTCTCCCTCTCTCTCTCCCTCTCCCTCTCTCTCTCTCAAATATAAACTCCATCCTTGAAATGTTTTTCATGCTTCTGCGTGAGAAACTTGTGTACCTTCTTGACAATAAGGACATTTCTAGAGTGCTGAAAGATCTAGTTTTACTGTGATTATAAGTTGTATGCATTTTCTCTAGTGTTCAAATTCATCTTCTCATTTTATCCACTCTCTATCCATCTGTTACAAGTTTCTCTTCAAGGTGTTGCTATTGTAGAAATTAATTCTCTTTAATAATGTTTTGAGGATTTGAGGTTTCTTCTTCAAATCAAGGGCCTGGTTTGAACTTCTTAAATGCTTTGTTTGGTTCTTAACCAACTTATTTACTTGCAGGAAATATTGGTTGATAGGGCCGTCCATGCTGCTGTTGGTCGCTATTTGTCTTGTCATGATGTCTTGGAAGAATGCGTAAAGCCTATTTTAGTAAAGGAAGATTTTTTACAAGCAATGCATGATTTCCTTCCAGTTGCCATGCGTGGTATTACTAAATCTGCTTCTGAAGGTGGTCGTGCAGGGTGGGAAGATGTTGGCGGCCTTACTGACATCAGGAATGCTATTCAGGAGGTACACAATATTCTCCTGGTCTTATTTGAAGTTCCTGGACAGACCTACTGGATTCAAAATTAGTGCATTCAGGTATATGGAATAAATTGCTATTTCAGAAGGATTCTTTGATTATTCCCAAGGATTGGAAAAAAGGTTCTTTCCTTGGTTTAACAAAAAAATAATAATAATCTTGAGTAAAGATCTAGAATGTAACCTTGATTATATGTTGATGAAACTATAAATGCAATAGGATGAAGAAGATTGAAGGTGGAAAAAAGGAGAGGAAAAAAATCTGTGAGAGGGGTGGTGAATCAGGTTTGACTGCCCTGATTATAAGTTTTCAAATAAAACTAGGGATATAAATGCCCTTGAGCACTAAAGTCCATCTAAAACACAGCCATACAACAAATGTATCACACAGACACAAATTTACACACGCATTACCCCTCTAGTACTCCCCCCTCAAGCTGGTGCATGCAGTAAGTTTCCTGCTTGTCTAAAACCGAAAGGAGCTGACAAATGGAATATGGATTTGATTACTGGTGACTTTCTTCTATATGAAATCATAGTATATGTCAATGTGCTTAGTTACTAAATTAAATAACAGATAAGAAGCAATATGTTGCTGCTTGATTTTTCAAAACAAGGTAATGTAGGGGAAGATCCTAAAACCTACCTCTGTTATCAATGATCAAACCAATAAGCTATCTTACAGCATGTCATAGCATGTTACTTGATTTGGCAATAACGGACTGCTTCTTACTTCTGCAAGTGACATACTTTTATCCAACAAAGAAGTGCAATAACCATATGGTGATCATTGATACCTAATTGAACCGGCTCATGAAAGTATGCGAAAACAGAAAGATGACCATGAGGAGCATAGAGAAAACCATGGCCTGGAGAAGCTTTTCAAGTGCCAAAGAGTCTGACAACCAACTTCCATATGAGATGCATGAGGATTGTGCATAAACTGGCTAACAACCGCACAGCATAATATATGCAAAACGGGCACTTTTCAGTTAATTTTTAGCATACAAACCAATCTTTGATAAGAAGAAATTTTTTCAACATGCTATTGTATCAAAGATGGGTAATCATCACGTAAATTAGCTTGCCGACCAATGTTTTATAAGCAACCACATCCTCAGCGGGTTCTCCCTTGCTTGGTGTCTAATTTATGATTAGCATCAATAGGGGAATTAGCCGGTTTAGCACCTAAGAAACTAGTATCACGTAACAAATCTGGGGTATATTTGCACTTGGAGATATAGATCCTTCTTTTTTACCTTGTCAGTTCTATACCCGAAAAATATCACAATGGATTGAAGTCCTGATGGGAAACATTCATCCCAAGTACTTCTTAACTTCAAGTATTGACTCTTCATCTTTTCTTGTAACAATGATATCAACAAAATGATTAGAATGGATACATACAAACGGAATTTTTGAACTTTTATTTCTCCTCTTAACCAGTGTTTTAATATCGATACTATCGGCCGATATTATCGGTATCGGCCCCTAGCGAGACGAAACGCGTCCGATAAGCCCCGGAAGATACAAAAAAAATCAAAAATCCAGATCTCGCACGATATATCGTCGATATCGCACGATGTATCGGCGATATCGCACGATATACACAAACTATCGTGAGATATCCCCGATATATTGCACGACAATGCCTGATATGGCAGATTTTTTGCGTAGGACTGTTCCTCGCGACGCCACCATACCACCACATTTTATCCGCATTTCATCCAGAAATTCCAAAATATATAGAAAAAATCTATTACCTGTTCAATATGCCTAAGACCGGAGCTTTCTACTGATTTTGGTGGGCCATAGTCGACATTTCCGGGTCACAGAGAGAAATCCGTCGACGTCCGAAGAAATCCAAGCGAAATCCTCTCCGAAATCTCAAGGAATCGTCGTGAGATTTGAAATTTTCTAGATTTGGGCGAGATTTCAGGGTTCCGGAAGGCCGGAACCCTCTCTGCGTCGAAAAACAAGGGCGCCCGAGCCCTCTTTTAAGTTTTAAGTGATTTTGGGTTGGGTGGTATACCGCACACCACCGAACTTGTGTTGACGTCATCAAGTTTTGTGGGTCCCATCATAAGGCATGCGTTATATCCAAACCGTTCGTCCATTTGGCGAGCTCATCGGAAGGCTTGAGCCAAAAAATAAGACAGATCCAGAGATCAAGTGGACCACACTGTAAACACAGACGACATTGGGAGATTGAACGTCTACCATTGAAACCCTTTTGAGGTCGTCAGAAGTTTTGGATAAATATGATATTTATTTTTCCTCTTCATCCAGGTCTGTGTGACCTCATGAACAGATTGGATGGAAATAAAAGTTATGGTGGGCCCTACGAATGTTTTAACTGTGAGAATCATTGTCCCACTGCTATTTGTGGTGTGGTCCACTTGAGCTTTGGATGTTAATTATTTTTGGGCTCATGATCTAAAATGATCTCTCCAAATGGTTGAACGATGTAGATATAATAAATATATTATTTTGGGTCCATATACCTTTGAATCTTGTCAAGAGGAAGCGGATTGGCTGGGTACCACACATCTATGCAGCTGGCGGACGCGGATTGCGTACTAGCCCCGCCCGTCCCTGGCTCCGAACGGGCAGGTCTGTGGGCGGGCCCACCGTGATGTATCTGTACATCCAAACCGTCAATCCCTTTTCTCATATTATTTTAAGGCTTAAACACGAAAATGAGGCATATCCAACGCTCAAGTGGACCACACCAAATAATAAGCTTGGTTGCATTAAAATGCACTAAGCATTAAATGTCAGTTGGATTAAATGCAAGAGCCATATGTGGTGTAGTCCATTTTATCGTTGGATCTGCCTCATTTTTTATTTGATGCCTTAAAATAATATGAGAAAAGGATGGATGGGGTGGATACTGAATATAGTTGTATCTACCTCATTAAATGGTATGGTCCACCTGATTATTGGATCTGCTTCATTTTTTTTGGATAATGTCCTAAAATGATATGAAAAAACGGTCCACCTAATTATTGGATCTGCTTCATTTTTGTTTGATCGTTGGATCTGCCTCATTAAATGGTATGGTCCACCTAATTATTGGATCTGCTTCATTTTATTTTATTTTTGGATAATGTCCTAAAATGATATGAAAAAACAGATGGATGGGGTGGATACTAAATATAGTTGTCTTAGTTATATCGCACAACGCATATCTTAGTACAATATATAAAGGAAACATATTATGTCCACTTCTTTTTTGAGATTTTATGATTTAAAATGTGTATTATGGTTTTTTTAAATAATCCCTGAAGTTTCATTGAACAATTCAACAATTTTTCCAATGTTTCCCCCATGTTTCTTAAAAGTGCGATAAATTATGCGATACAAACGATATATCCCGTGCGATAACCGATACGTATCCGTATCCCAAGGGTGCGATACATTGCGCGATACCGATATTTTGAACACTGCTCTTAACAAACATGGAATGATTAGAATGGCAGTGAAAGAAACCAATAACCATAACAGCTTTGCTGAATCTATTAAGCCAAGGCCAAGGAGACTATTTAAGGTCATTATTGCCTTTTTCATCCAAAATACTTTTCTGTGCTCCCCCGGTTCTAAAAACCTGGAAAAAGAGATGTAAATGTTTTGCAGCTCACCGTCAACTCATGCCGAAATGCATTTTTAACATCAAATAGATGAAGACCCATGACTTATTAGTTGGAAGTCATCATAGCCATTATCTTTTGAAAAAAATCATCTCAGCCATAAGTGTGAATATCTCTAGACAATTGATGCATTTCTTCACTCAAGTAAAGAAGACTCTTGCCCGGGTGGTAGACTCTCAGGAGTTTCCACTCCTGGTCAAGGGTTCGAGTACCCATAGGTGGTGAAAATCCACCAGCGTGAGTGTGTGGGGATGTGCGTTGGCCTCCATGGGATATTTCTTCACTCATCATCTAAGCCTTATAGCGAGTAATTGGGTCGGCTACGTGAATCCTTTTCTGTCATTCCACTCTATCGAGGCCATAACTTTAGTTAGACCATAGGCAGTGTTCGAAGTATCGGTATCGCTACAAGTTTCGCTGGCTAGGGATACGGAAACAGTATCAACATCGATGATAATATCGTTGATAACCGGAAATGCGGGGAAACATGGATAAAACGGTGGAGTTTTCAGCGAAACTTCAAGAGATGTTAAAATGTACATATTTAGAAATAAACAAAATTGCAAAAAGAATGCATATATAACAAGTTTCCATTTAATGGGGCCTTAAAGCATGTGTTGTTGTAAGAAATTAGTCTAACCATCCCATCCGGCCTATTTAACCATCCAAACATCCATCGATATTGCAAAATATCAACAACACATGATATTTCATCAAGAAATCATCAACAATTGTAAAGGAAACGAAAGATTGTGGTCTCAATATCGCGCATATTGCGATATCGATAATATCGAGATATTATCATTTATCAATATTATCCAATGTTCGAAGTATCGGTATCGCGACAAGTTTCATTGGCTAAGGATATGGAAACAATATCGATATCGCCAATAATATTGTTGATAACCGGAAATGCGGGGAACATGAGAAAAACAGTGGAATTTTCAGCAAGGAATGCAAAACGGTTACGTATCGGCCGATACGGCCGATACGTAACGGTAACGGACCGAGCCGTTACGCGTTACGGGGTCGTATCGGCCGATACGATTTTTTGCACCCGTATCGGCCGATACGGGGCGTAACGGTCGACCCGTAACGGGCCGCCCGTAACGGTCAGAAAACGGTAATTTTTTTTTGGCATTTTAAGCACTGTTTTTGCTGTTTTTTTTCAAATTTCTTGCTTCCAAAGTACTTCTCACCCCTTCTACTTACTGCAATTTCGACCAACCTTGTTGGGTTTTTGTGATAAAAACGCATTGTATTGCGGTTTTTGTTGAATCGAAGCTCGGGGGGCCATTTTTCAGAAATTCCGAATTCGTCAAAAATAGGTATTTATACTTTTTTTAACATGTTTTGCTGTTTTAATCATGCCATATGTTGTGTTAATCATAGTAGAACATATTAATGTGCATTTTGCAGATTTGGAGTGCCATTTAATATTTTTTATTATTTTTTTTCTATTTACGCATGTATTTTTACCCTTTTTTTAAAAATTCGAAAAATCAAATTTTAATGATTGTTTTGCTGTTTTAATCATCCCATATGATGTGTTAATCATAGTAGAACATAGTAATGTGCATTTTACAGATTGGAGTGCCATTTAATATTTTTTATTATTTTTTTTTATTTACGCATGTATTTTTACCCTTTTTTTAAAAATTCGAAAAATCAAATTTTAATGATTGTTTTGCTGTTTTAATCATGCCATATGATGTGTTAATCATAGTAGAACATAGTAATGTGCTTTTACAGATTTGGAGTGCCATTTAATATTTTTTATTATTTTTTTTCTATTTACGCATGTATTTTTACCCTTTTTTTAAAAATTCGAAAAATCAAATTTTAATGATTGTTTTGCTGTTTTAATCATGCCATATGATGTGTTAATCATAGTAGAACATATAATGTGCGTTTTACAGATTTGGGGTGCCATTTAATATTTTTTTAATATATTTTTTTCTATTTACGCATGTATTTTTACCCTTTTTTTTTTAATTCGAAAAATCAAATTTTAATGGTTGTTACTGTTTTAATCATGATGCCATATGATGTGTTAATCATATTAGAACATATTAATGTGCATTTTAGATTTGGGGTGCCATTTAATATTTTTTATTATTTTTTTTCTATTTACGCATGTATTTTTACCTTTTTTTTTTAATTCGAAAAATCAAATTTTATTGATTGTTTTGCTGTTTTATCATGCCATATGATGTGTTAATCATATTAGAACATATTAATGTGCGTTTTACAGATTTGGGGTGCCATTTAATATTTTTTTAATATTTTTTTCTATTTACGCATGTATTTTTACCCTTTTTTTTTTAAATTCGAAAAATCAAATTTTAATGGTTGTTTAACTGTTTTAATCATGCCATATGATGTGTTAATCATATTAGAACATATTAATGTACATTTTACAGATTTGGGGTGCCATTTAATATTTTTTAATATTTTTTTTCTATTTACGCATGTATTTTTAGTTTTTTACCCTTTTTTTTTTAATTCAAAAAATCAATTTTTAATGGTTATTTTTCTGTTTTAATCATGCCATGTGATATGTTAATCATAATAGAAAATGTTAATGTGCATTTTACAGATTGGGGTGCTATTTAATATTTTTTTTGTATTTTCGAATTAGTGACTTTATATTTTTATTTGCTTATATGGGACAGGTTTTGGAGCTTCTTAGGGTTTAGTATTTTACTTAGAACATAAAATCATCTTTATTAATATAGGTCATACAGACATACACTCATCTACCTAAACTTAAAGAATGTCTGGGTCTGGCCAACAACAAGTAAGTGAGGATATTGGATGGCAACATTGTGAGAGGGTTGGTGGTACTAGGCACCAAATGAAGTGCAACTATTGTGATAGACATGTGACTGGTGGAATTACCCATCTCAAACAACATTTAGCACATCGAAAAGGTCAAGTTGCGCCATGTGCCAGAGTACCGAGAGAGATAATGCTTTTAATGCAAGCTAGTCTGGATGAGTCGAAGGGTAAACGTGCTGCTGTACAAAAAGAAAGATGATATTTTGGATGCAGCTCGACAGGAGGTGTTTGGTCCTGAATATATGAGCATTACAGCTACTGATGACGGAGACTACTGTCCAATAAACTTGGACAATATTTATGATGAGGATGACCCACTTCTACCTTGGTTGGAAACAAGGGAAAAGCAAATTGAAGAGATAGTGAAGAATTGGAAATTGATGACCCAGAAATACGCAGAGCGCAACAAGAGAGTCGTGCAGATGTGTTGGACCCAGTAAGAGGGGCAGCGTTTATGCCACGTACGGATACGGCTCAAGATCAACAAAAGAGTACAAGCAGTGGTAGCGTGACCGTGTCAGATGATGACGACCCCCCTGCCCCTAGTGCTGGCACTTCTGGTGTTGCTTACCCCCCTATACAGCCGTCTACAGATCGCGATGACGATGAACATCGACGACGTGGTACACGAGGTCGGACTTACGAGTGTACCGAGTCACGATACAGCCAGCCGGAGGAGGGTACATCTAGTGGTGCACGGGGAGCGGGAGGTCCGGAACATCAACAGGCTCATCGTTTTGGTTATTATGATGGATATTCTTATGGTCAATTGGATTATAATTATGGTGGTTATACTGAGCCTATTCCATCACATTCATGTTGGAGTAGCCCTCCCGATCAATATCCATATGATTATAGATATCCAGATTCAAATCCAAGTTACTCATCACAGCAGACGCACTCTCAATCTCAAGATTCTCAACAGCCTGAGTATGGGCACCAGTATGGCTATTTGACGGGCACTGGTGGATATCCTTACTCGGGGTCAAGAGTCGTTGCCTAGTCAGGATCAGTCGTCCTCTGGTTTCGTTGATCTAGTATTTCCTTCTGGCACTGGATATTATGGATATGCAGCACCTACACCTATTGGACAGCCTCAGCCTGATGGTGACGATGACGATGATGTGGAGGTCGAGCAACCACAAAAAAGCAGATTTTCATTTTGGTGGTGAGTCTGGTGACTTGTGATTGTGAGTATATATTTGTATTAAGGTAAGTATTTGCAGCAGACAGGTCACAACAGTATTATTGCAAGAAGCCATGTAGTCATGCACACACTTGACACTACCGAACTTGTATTTAAAATAACTCCCCTGACAACCAATCAAGTAATCCTTAATCAAGTTGCAGGGGAGTATATCAGACACTACTAATTTTTTTAAATATTCTTGACTTGAGGATGACAGGTTATAGACAGGAATCACAATCACGTGCACAGGTATGTTCGAGAAATTCCTCAAAAATAATTGCAAACACCTAATGTAAGATATTTTCATATTACATTCATTCTAATATATCTATCATTGATAGTAGATAGTTAGAAAAATAAATATATGAATTTTGTAGTCAAATTTAGGTTATCTGATTCATAAATTCATCAGACAATCCGATACAACTTCTCACCAAAAAGTGGACCGTTACACCACCGTAACCATGTTCCAATTTATAAATGAATGCATATTTGATTGCTTAGAATATTCCGGATTTAATCCATATTTTTTCATATTTTTTTGGCAAAAAAAAAATTTGCGCCGTTATGGGCCGTTACGCCCCCGTATCCGTATCGGTTTTGGCGGTCACCGTTACGCCAACCGATACCGATACGGCACACCTTGATTTTCAGTGAAACTTCAGGAGATGTTAAAATGTACATATTTGCATATTTAGAAATAAAAAATTACAAAATGAATGCATACATAACAAGTTTCCATTTAATGGGCCCTTAAAAGCATGTGTTGTTGTAAGAAATCAGTCCAACCATCCCATCCGGCATATTTAAGCATTCAACCTTCCATCCAAACATCCATCGATATTGCAAAATATCAACAACACATGATATTTCACTAAGAAATCATTAACAATTGGAAAGGAAATAAAAGATTGTGGTCGCGCATGTTGCGATATCGATAATATCAAGATATTATCAATATTATCAATAACAAATTGAACACTACATACAACCATGTGCCCATGAAATAAAAAATTTCTAATAAACAAAATTTTGATGATATCAATACATTGGCGATATTATTGAAAATATGTGAACGACTAAATGCCCTGTTCCCGTAAAAAATGTTGATATTCATGAGACAAATACTTGCCATTACCATCATCTGACATAAGTGATTTTATTAAACAACTAAACTTGGTTTACTACAGGATGAAACAATGTAATCATTTGGAAACCTTCATCCTGTATAGAAAGACGAGGACAAATGCATGTGTGCATACAACTGTGTGAAGATCCCTGTATAGGAAGTGTAGATAGTGTAAAATACGGCTAGTAGTGTATATATTCTTGTCTAATGGAATACAAGAGTTATCTTCTCCACAATACTCCAAATTTCATCTGTCACATCCTGGGTTTTAAACAGATAAACCTCTGTATAACAACTGTAATCATCAATGAACAACACATTACAGCTACCCAGAATATGAAATAACCCAGGCAGGCCTCCATACATCAAAATGAATAACGTCGAATGGCATCCTATTTCTATGCTGGATGACAAAAAGACAGGACGAATATGTTCAGACAATTCACATGTCTTACACTCAAGAGGTTTCTAACAGAAGGATACCCTAAATGAGCATTCCAGAAGGCATGTGCATGGGGACGTGAGTAAATATGTCTGTGTGCTTGTATGCATGGATTGTGAATGCATGTGTGCTTGTGGACAATTACTTGATTACCGTGACAATCTCATCAATGTTGTCAAAATCATTATCGTATTGAAAATCATAATCAGGGTCAAATCGTGTCAAATTGCAAATCATATCATAAATCATAAGATTTTTCTTATTTCTTTAAAAAAATGTCGAAAACATCTGAAACAAAATATATAAATAAAAAATAAAAAAAATAAAAAATAAAAAAAAAAAAACTAATCAATCATCCATTTTCCCATCAACATAACATGCACCAAGAAAAGTAATACATATTGTGATATTATTATTGAGAACATGTATACGGTATATATATATCATGATAATAAAGGAGAAGGTCTGTCCTTTGTTTTCTTTTGTTGACTCTCAATAACTTTACCTTAAAAAACATACAAGATTCCTCTAATAATGCTGTTCTTTTTGTACGTTTCTTGAGTGTATAATCGCATTGGAGGAGAAGGCATTTGATTGCATTGACTAATTAGAAGGATCTCTTGATTTCTTTGTTTTGGATTTTTGAATATCAAAATCCTCAAATCTTCTCTCTTTCTAAAAAAGACAATGAGGATACTTTAAATAGGGGAGAGCCTTTTTGATGTTTTATAAGCAAAAGGGTAAAAAGAAAGAAGAATAAATGAGTAATTTTTTAAAATGATTTTTTATGTAATTTTTAGGCCCATTTACTCAGTCTACGATTATCGTATGATTTGAAACGATTCATACAATAACAGTACAATTATTTAAAATTTGCAATTCAGGTGTACGGTTCAAATTGTACAATCATACCATACAGTATGAATCGTACAATTGATATTGTGTATCATACTATTCTGATGGCACTGCTGGTGATGTTTAAAATTTCTGATGACTTCACCAACATCATGTTACATGCATGTGTTACATAAACACTATGGAGAAGGTTGAATGGAAAACAAAAGGAAACTCCTTTATGGTAAGATTTGAAGCCACAATTAGTTTCTCTCACATTGGTGTTTACTTTTAACTAGTTACAGCAATTTGGCCAATTTGTTAGGATAGAAATTGATGGCATTTTTCTGTAGCATTTGGGTCAACAAAGGTTGAATTGGAGAATCCAGTATTATTTCCCTGTTAGAATAAAGCATGTGATGGTGTCAAAGTAGCCAAAAACATAATCATGCAATCCATCTGAAAGAAATTGGGGTCATATGCTGATTTCATGCTGCAAGTCTTTCCCTTGCCTTGGTGACATATTATGAATATTTCCAGAATTTGACTCCGGAGATCCTGTTTTAAAAAGTATGTTTGCTCATGATTAACGTTGCTTAAATGAACCGAGGTTTATCTGGATACTGGTTGCCTGTCATTTTCTGTGGGTTTTTGCTTTTACTCCTAATTTTGGTAAATTATGTATTTATTAAAGTCAAGCTGTATACAAAACTAGAAAAAGATCAGTTTTTTACTGCATTGATGAACCACCTTGTGTGGAGCTTCTATATATTATTCTGATTGGATTGTTTTAACTACACCCTACAATCCCTTCTTTATTTGTGTAACGTGTCACTGATCATTTCTTTTACTAATATTCGTTCCTTTGCCATGGCAGATGGTTGAATTACCTTCAAAATTCCCTAATATCTTTGCACATGCTCCTTTAAGGTTAAGGTCAAATATTCTCTTGTATGGCCCTCCTGGATGTGGCAAAACTCACATTGTTGGAGCTGCTGCTGCTGCTTGTTCCCTAAGATTTATATCAGTAAAAGGGCCTGAGCTGCTGAACAAATACATTGGTGCTTCTGAGCAAGCTGTAAGAGCCTGGAAGCCTCCCGATGAATATCATTAATCAGAACTGAAGTTTTTTACT
Source organism: Magnolia officinalis (assembly GCA_021015155.1). Taxonomy (NCBI): domain Eukaryota; kingdom Viridiplantae; phylum Streptophyta; class Magnoliopsida; order Magnoliales; family Magnoliaceae; genus Magnolia; species Magnolia officinalis. The sequence goes on along the minus strand of JAJHSJ010000002.1, from coordinate 51,374,400 downwards.
TTTCCTTTTCCTACATGGATGATCTGCTTATGTGGAATGTTCTTTCTGTTCAAGTGGGTGTGTGTGACTTTACATACTTTATATGATGTTCCTCATACTCTTCTCTTGATCACCAGCACTCTCCAGTATCCACTGAAGCATCGTAACTGCTTATTTTAATCATTATGGTTATGGGTTCATGATGATTTTGTAACATAAATCCTACAGTGGTTTATATAAGGAGAGATTGGAGGTGAATCTCAGAAACGCATCAACATGGGTGTGTGTGATCGGCCCAATGCCCCAATCATTGTGGAAAGGATGGTGAAAATGCACTGGCCCATAAATCAGGCCCATCTATAGTTGTACGAAGCCTGAAGAAAACTAATGACAGATTTTGGTGCTGTAGTCCACACTCATTTGAGGAAAATGGACAGGTAGAAAAGAAATTTATCAATTGCCTTTATCCAATAGGCACACGTGGCCGACTTCATGAATGTCACGAGTCTCTCCTTGTGTGTAAAAAAATACAGCAGCAATCATTTTGAGATGTTTCCTGTGCAAAATTGAATTGGTACCAAAATTTTCTTGAGATGACATTAAAAGGGCAACATGTGTGAAGTATACTATAGAGGCCCTCACATGAAGAGGCCTGTTGATCGAAGTGATTCAGTCTTATGGTCTTGATGTTTCCGAATGGAAAATGGCGGCAGCCGTGCGTACTTGCATTGCATGCCAGAAAGTAATGTAGATAAACGTCTAAAACAGAATCTTATGGCCCAAATCTTCAGTTGTATCACTAGTACATGAAATGCCTTCACAGTTTAGAGAAATTACCTACTCAGTCACATATATGCATTGTTTGAATTATCTCCGATATTATCGATAATATCAGATAATATCTCCGATATTATCGTTGTCTCTAGCTTGGCGATACCGATAACATCGGTAGTATTAGAAATTCCAAACATCAGCAATGCATCGCTAAGTATCGCCAACATATCGATATCGCCAATATTTTTAATTGTGTAAATTCCAGGCGTTGCTTGTTTGCCAATGTATCGATATCGCCAATGTATCGCCAATATTTTCGACTGTGTAATGACACTTGTATCACAAGTGTATCGGCGATATTTCAATAATATCATCAAATGTAGAGATATCACAGAAAGTTTGTTTATTCAAAAATAAATAAAAAATTCTATTTCAAATTTTTTTATGAGCACATTGTTGTATGTTGTTTTCAATTTATCATTGCTATTAGTGATAATATCTCAATATTATCGTTATCGCAACATGCTCGATATCAAGGCCACAAGCTTTCGTTTTCTTTCCCGTTGTTGATGATTTCCTGGCAAAATATTGTGAGTTGATATTCTATAATATCGATGGATGTTTGAATGGATGGTTAGATGGGATCAATGGGATGGTTAGACTGTTTCTTACAACAACACATGCTTTTAAGGCCTCATTAAATGGAAACTTATTGTGTATACGTTCTTTTTGCAAATTTTTTATTTCTAAATATGCAAATATGTGTATTTTAGCATCTCCTGAAGTTTCACTTCTACCATTTTCCCATGTTTTCCCGCATTTCCGGTTATCAGCGATATCGATATTGTTTCCGTATCCCCGGCTAGCGAAACTTGTAGTGATACCGATACTTTAACATTGCCAGTGTTCGAAATATCTTCGATATTATCTTCATCTCCAGCTTAGCAATATCGATAACACGGGTAATGATACCAATAACATTGGTAGTATCTGAAATTTCAGGTATTAACAATATATTGCTAAGTATCGCCAATGTATCAATATCACTAATGTAATCGCCACTATTTTCAATTATGTAAATTCTATGTGTCGCTTGTATTGCCAATGCATCAATATCGGCAATGAATCGCCAATATTTTTTACCATGTAAATTCTAGGTAATGCTTGTATCATAAGTGTATCGACGATATTTCAATAATATCGCCAACATATTGATATCATCAAATTTTTGTTTATTAGAAGAAAAAAATTTATTTTTTTTATTGGCACATGGTTGTATGTAGTGTTCAATTTGTCATTGATAATATTAATAATATCTCGATATTATTGATATCACAATATACGCAATATTGAGACCACAATCTTTCGTTTCCTTTCCAATCGTGATGATTTCTTTGTGAAATATCATGTGTAGTTGATATTTTGCAATATCGATGAATGTTTGAATGGAAGGTTGGATGGTTAAATAGGTCGGATGGGATGGTTGGATTGATTTCTTACAACAACACATGCTTTTAAGGCCCCATTAAATGGAAACTTGTTATTATGCATTCTTTTTGCAATTTTTTTTAAAAAAAAATTCTAAATATGCAGATATGTACATTTTAACATCTCCTTAAGTTTCACTAAAAATTCTACTGTTTTTCCCATGTTTCCCCACATTTCCGGTTATCAATGATATTATTGGCGATATCGATGTTGTTTCATTATCCCTGGCCAGCGAAACTTGTAGCGATACCGATACTTCGAACACTGCATCCACCTTTAGAGAATTGATTCAATCCTCGACCAAGCTTCCATTTGATGCATACTCGTTGGGTCAGACTTGAGTTTTTGGGTTCTAAACCTTGCATGTAATTTTTTTAAAAAAATGGTTAATGTGAGTTAATCATACTCCTTTTTGTTCTTTTGACATAGGTTCGTGATATATTCTCAAAAGCAGCTTCTGCTGCACCTTGCCTATTGTTTTTTGATGAGTTTGACTCTATCGCACCAAAGAGAGGGCATGACAATACTGGAGTTACTGATCGTGTAGTTAACCAGGTTGATTCTTTGTATCCTTTATTGATCTGATTACCAGTTCTTTTTCCCTCAATTTCACACTCACCATGGTTTAGTATTTCTTTGTTTGCAGCTTCTAACTGAACTAGATGGTGTTGAAGCCCTCACAGGTGTATTTGTGTTTGCTGCAACTAGGTCTGTCCTCTTTAAACATCTCTCTTGTCAGGAACCCATAGTGTTTCTATGCATGGGTTCTTCAAACAGTTAATGTACAGATCATTTGAAAATCAGATTTTTCTCTTCCTTTTTTAGGCATTGAGAAAGCAACTTACAGGCTTTGAAAGCAACTCTCAGAAGATAGTATCATAGTAGAGGGGCTTGCTTGGCTACTACTTAGAAAGCAACTCCTCTGTGTGGTACCTGCAATGTTCTTGCTACATGAAATTGCTATTGTCAGTAATTATCTTATGCCACTATCAAAAGATAGTATCATAATAGTGGGGCTTGCTTGTCCAACACATGCACAAGGGATCCACTCCATACACCATCTCATGTGCCGATGTGGCCCCTGGGTGCAAGATCTAAGCAGCACCGTATAGATGGCCTGGCCTGAAAATCAGACCCATTCATTCATCAGTTGTGAGCCACACATACATGGGAGAGATTTTCTATTGTTTGGCATGGAGGCTTCACATGTGATGGTGTATTGAGGGGCTTCCTTGTGCACACGTATGAGATTAGCACCCCTCATAGACGCGTATGAGATTAGCAAACCTCCATTGTAGGTTTCATTGTGAGCCTCACATACATGGGAGAGATTTTCTACTATTTTTCATTACTGCTTTCTTTATTTGCTGTCGTCTGTGAGTTTATTGACATATCGATCTTCACCATGAAACAGTCGACCAGATCTACTTGATGCTGCACTATTGCGACCTGGAAGACTTGACCGCCTTCTGTTCTGTGATTTTCCATCGTGGCGTGAGCGGTTGGATATTCTGACAGTTCTTTCCAGAAAGGTTTGTAGTGCCAATCTAATGATGCACTCCTTTGTAGGTGGTGTTTGTTGTTGATTGATTATAGAATGTTCTTTTGTTTCCCTGAACTGGAAAGAAAGCTATGAAATCCGTGAAGAATAAAGTGGCCATGCAAAAGTACTTCCAAGACAAATACCGTGCAATCTAGCTAACACATATTGCTTGTCGAGGATGCAGAGAGAATGTGGTTTCAAGCTTCTATAACCTTAGTACCAACAGAAAGAACATAAATAAATAGCATAGGAGGAACCTCTTAATACAGATGTCTGCACTAATCCCCTTCACTTGGAAATGTTGTATCATATGCCATGGCTGGACTTTTGGTCAGGTGGGTACCACTGTGGATGGATGACTGTTCGATGATCTAGGTAGAACTATGCCATTCAATGCCCACTGTTGCTTTATATTATTTCCTGTTGTCAAATTTGAAGGTTAGGTTGCCACGTAACAGTGTCCAATCATTGAGAATCTAATGCTGTTGATTTGAGGTGGGACCAAGGTATTAAAAAATGGTTATTTAACGGCTGTTACATAATGGTAATGGGGGCAACTGTTACGCGTTAGGGGGCTATAACGGCCATTACAGGAAAAAAAAGGCCTGTGCTGGCCTGTAACAAAGCCGATACCCTTTTTTTTCTTTTTTCTTTTTTTCCTTTTTTAAAGGAATGGTGATAACAACACCATTAAAAGGGGGAGGGGGAAGGTTGCCACCATTACTGTTATTAAAATTCTTGGCTTGTGACAGCCATTTAATTTTTTGGAATGTATCTGATGGGGACACCAGGCCATTCAAAGTATATCAATGCAGGAGGCGTGCATTACCCGTGTCAATGTGGTTAGATGACAGATACGGGTCGGGTCTCTAGAGGTTGAAGACCTTACACATATATTCATGACATGTGTAAGTTGCTTAGAGGAGACATTTGGACCATTGGATCGCGAGGATGGTGTGATCGGACTGTTGGATCGTCACGGCCCACCTTCATTACACCACCTTCACGGCACTATCATCGGGGGCCCATCGGGCATCTTAAAATTACATTTAGCTTATGAACATTTGAGTTAATTAAGTTTTGAGACAGTTTGTGCACAATTTTGTGCGAATTTCTTTTTTTTTTAAACTTTTTTTTAGTAGGGGTATTTTGGTAATTTCATGTAATACGAATTTATAAGGGTTGCCCTAAACTCATAGCATGTTATGTGATGTTTTATGAAAAAGAAAAAGGAGTTTTTTGCTTCTGACAATTTCGTCTTCGACTTCCAGTGATTGGAAGAGGGCATGAGGCCCAGGTAAACGATTTCTCATCCTCTACTTCCTTTTCCTTCTCTCTTTTCTCTCAAGGTAATCTTTTCTTTAACCCCATTCTCTTCTTTCTCTCCTAGAATCTTTAAATCTAGAAGCTAAATCTTGTTTCCTTTTTATCTAAATCATTATATCTCAAAAGATTTTCATCCCCCACATAAAACCCATTACCCAAATCTAAATCTGAAGAACCACCAATTCTTTTCTGAATTTTCCAGATTTCCCAATCCAGGAAATTCCTATTTTTCTGGATTAGAAAATTCACTTGGATGGTTAGACGGACCTATTGCAAGACGAAAGTTCTATCTTTCGCCGGATCCAACTAAACTCAGATTTTAAGATTCAATACTTCATGTTTGTGATGGATGGCCATAATCAATACTATATTAACCTTATTTCGTTCTTGTTTTATAATGTATAAGGCTGATATTTTATTTGTTTTTTTTACATTGCATAAATCTGCCCTTTCTTATATCATGCTCATTTAAGGTTGTATTAGGCCGTCCTACATCAATATCTAATTCTAAGTGAAGCCTATCAGATGAGAAAATTAGGTAACTAGTAACTGAAGGAGATTAGAGAATACATGTACAAGTGGATACATTTATTTGTAATTTTCCAAGTACATGAGGCATCCAGATCATGCATCACATGAGAAGGAGCCGGACAAATCTGACCAATGTTTTATGCATCGGTATCTGACCATGTATTGCACCCTTGGGATATGGAACATCATGGGAACATTGAGAAATATTGTATGTATCGTAGTCTTAAGGCCATGTTTGGAAACCGTGGATTCCATGCCAAACACTGGAGAAAGGAAAGGGGTTTTCCTTCGATTTGATTATTTGTGTTGTTTGGATAGCCAAGAAACGGGAGAATTCCACTCAACAGTCATTACACTTATCCATAATTTGGATTCTTGACACAAGAAACTAGGTGATGAGTATTGTGAGAGGAATATGAGATCTCCACTTGCTATTCAAACAAGAAGTCGATATTGGAGTCCAATTTTAATAGGTCTCATGAAATCATCATTTGATATATAAAAAAATTCCTTTCTTTTCCCTTGGATTCCACGTATCCAAAGGTTGCTGTGGAAAAAAAATATATATATAAAAATTGAAAGGTTAGAAACACACACTACCGCCCCATGCACGCATGGGTTCTCGAACCCTTGAACTCATATATGAGATGCACAGTGTCTACCACTGAGCCAAGAGGAGAGACCTGGTTGCTACAGAATTTTATTCTTTGATTTTTATCTTTCTCGATAAAACCCCAGGAAATGGTAAACGTTTTCCAGATATTGTTAATTCTATTTGTTTGAGACTGACAGCTCTGAGGGAAAGTCTGAAATCTATTTGGTTATCATTGGCGAAATCTTGGGAAAAGTTTAAATTCTGTTTTTAAGACACCTATTTTACAAGTGGAAAACATGTGTGGTAGATCTAAGTCATTCATCAATTGGGCCACATGATGAATGGATTGGCCTAAATTTTGGATCAATTGCTAGGAAGATGGACAGTTCATATTTATGTCTATCATGTGGGGCCACCTTTGATTGCACATGATTCTTAAAAGTGACTTTGAATCATAACCAACTGACCAATGGCTATGAAAATACACTGTCCATATTGATTTTTCTAAATACTTAACCATTAATATGGCTGTCCATCATGTGGGGCCAGCTTTCATCGCACATTACTCCCAAAAATTCACTTCGACCGCACCATCCTAACCATCCGATCCATGATTAGGAAATTGATAGTCCATTTTTATATGATAAAAGGTTCGATCATTGTACATCATCTGCGGCCCGCCTTTAATTGCCACCCCTCTAAAAAATCACTTTGATGTGATGCTAAGTGTTTGATTAAAGGAAGGTACATGTTTGTTATATTCAGCACTGTCATATGCGATCGCATACACAAATTTGGACAACCATTGGCATTTATGCGATCGCATACATAAGCCATTTTTATGCAGTTATGCAATCGACCAATCGCTTAACCTCCCAATCGTTAGATTTCTGGCCATTGGGACTCTTTTCTTTTTATAACTCTCCCTTTTTTCCTATAAATATGCCCCCCTCTTTCGTTACTCTAATGCTCTTGCTCTCTTACTCTTTTTCTCTCACCTAATCTCTCTCTCAAAAACTCTCGTTTCATTCAACTCTCTAGTCTCATTCAATGGTCAATTCAAAGTGAGGCTCTTTCAAGTTTCAAGGAATCAAGAATCAAGTGGTCAAGACTTCCCTTCTATCCATTGTTCAAAGTATCCCCTCCAATTGTCCGGCCCACTTAGATTATTTCTCTTTTATATTTAGTGTTTATATTGGATTAGGACTTGTTTGGAATATGAACATTATTAGTGAGGGTATTTTTTTATATTTTGGTTTTTATTAATAATATAAAGGGGGGGAAGAGTGGGGACGTCAAGCCCCCCCTCTCTCTCTCTCAAGAATCAAGAGGTCAAGACTCCTGAGTCTTTCAAGAATCAAGAGTTCAAGACTCTCTTTCTCTCTCTTTTACTTTCTTACCTTTTTGTCTTTTCTCTCATAAGTCATAGACTCATTATCTCTTTCAAGCTTCATCGTTTTTGTTTCAAGAATTAACACTCTCCAGTCTCACTCTTTCAAGTTTCAAGGAATCATTCAAGAGTCCAATACTCACTCTTTCAAGAATCAACAATCAAGACTCGAGAGATTCAAGAGTACTCTCACTCTTTCAAGTTGCAAGTACAACTACAAGTCTACAATATGAGGCTAGAACTCCAACAGGTTACAAGGGCAAGGCTACAACCAGTGTTCGAAATATCGGTATCGCGTTACATATTGCGCGCTTGGTATACGGATACGTATCGGTTATCGCATGGGATATATTGGTTGTATTGCGTAATGTATCATTGTTGTTGGAAACATTGGAAATTGGTCGATTTTTTCAATGAAATTTCATCGATTGTTAAAAAAGACATCAATACACACTTACAAATCAAAACATTATAAAAAACAAGTGCACATAATAGGTTTTCTTTGTATGGGGCCCTAATCTATGCATTGTCTAATTGAAATTATGCAAGTATATTCAAAGTTTATTCGTATAATTTATAAATGTCAGAAGACGTGTGGAAACACAAGCAATACATTTAAAAAAAAATAAATAAATCACTAAATTAGGTTATATACATGTTTGATTTTATGTTTGGACACAAAGATTGCAACCGATTTGCGAGAAATTGGGATTTATTTTTTTTTTTCAATTTTCCGCAACGTGGTCCTTCTCCAAGTCTCAAAATCAAAGATCCCAATCCATGATTTTTCATGCAAAACATGAAAAAACATGGATTCGTAACAATTTGACATTGATTTAACATGATTTACAGAAAAAAAAATAATAAAAAATAAATAATAAATAAAATAAAAAATTTGAAAATAAAAATGCTCACCAGATCGAACATGTGGGATACATCCCATTACTTGTGCGTTTCGTATCGCACAAGTGGGATACAAGAAATATCATGGGATATATCGGCCGATATCGTCAATATTTAAAACACTGGCTACAACTACGGGACAAGACTACCCCCCCCCCCCCCCCCCCCCCCCCCCCCCCCCCCCCCCCCACACACACACACACCTCACTCACACGTGTATAAGTAGAACTAGATTCTCTCATTATGTCCTCTTCTTCCCATTCCTCTTCTTTGAAACCCAAGTTGGAAACTGAAAAGTCCTACATAGTGTATGAGCTTTGTGGGTTTGTAAGTGTCAGTGGCATTGGACGGCACAAGCAGCACCTTGCGCACATCCTCGGGATCAAATGCAAGAGCATGTCCCAATGTTACTTTGGAGATTCGTTATGAAATCATGGAGTACTTGGAGAAACAGGCTAGAAAAAGGCATGACGATTAGGTACTTAGAAAAGAGTTTATAGAACAAGAAGCATATGAATAGATTGATGTGGATGTTGATGCAGATGATCATTCTACCCCTATGTCAACCGGAACCGGACACTCTAGACCACTGGCACTCAAAAGATAGCTTAGGCATGGGCCATTAGATAAATGGTTGAGACTACATCTCGAGTACGTGGTTAACAAAAGGGGTAAAGAACCTGCTCAAACAACAACACTAGAAAACCGTTTTAAAAATAAAGATAGGAAAACTACGATCTAATATATTGCTAAATGATTATACCAAGCCGCTGTTACTTTTAACATTGTTAAATTCAAGAGCTTCAAAGTATTGAAGCAACAAGTCAATTTGGAGTTGGACTAAAGCCTTCTTTATATCATGAGGTAGGGAGACTTGCCTGAAACAAAGATTGAGTTTACTAGAAGTTTTGTCATCGAATATAAAGAGGTGTGGAAAATATATGGATGTACTCTAATGGCCGATGAATGGACCAATAAATCCAATCCGACACTGATTAACTTTCTCTTGAAATGTCCGGCTGGGACTATGTTTCCTAGGTCTATGGATGCATCAACCCATTCCCACACTACTAAATATTATTTTAAATTATTAGATAGTATAAATTGATAAAAATAGGAAAAGAATATGATGTCCAGGTTATCACAGACAATGCAACCTTCCTATGTGGCTGTCAGTCACCTTCTTATGGAGAAGTAATGTTGTTTATTTTAGACTCCTTGCGTTGCACATTGTATAGATTTAATGTTCAAAGATACAAGTTACATATTAAAGTAATTGCTAGGGCTAAAAGAATAATTGTATTTACGTACAAACATGCCCTTCTACTTTATAACATGAGAAAAAACATCGGTTGTAATTTGCCTTTTTCCAGCCGTTACCTGATTTGCAACAACTTTTTTAACACTATAAATATTGTATGTATTAAAATCCGTGCTTAGAAACTTTGTAGTGTCAACTCATTGGAAAAATGGACCTTGGTCAAAAAAGGCCAAAGGAAATTTAGTCCAACAAACATCCTTTTGCGATAGTTTTGGACACAACTACTACCCAGGGCATTAAAATCTTCAAAATCCCTAGTCAAGGTTGATGCAGGACATGAAAATTAACTATGATATGCAAGATCTCAGGCTTTAGATCAAACTAATTCAAAAACGTTCACATAAAATTTCCACATCCCACATAATAGTTCAAACATTCAAGCAAGGGGAATCTGTGCAGGTCCAGGCCTACACATGCTAGGGCTGGATCGATAAAAATTATGGACCAAACGATACTCAAAGGGAGGTCAAACTCATCCACACATGCACAACAATTTGTCCCCAATCCAAGGGATTCGCCAATTCAATTATGAGAACCCTAAGGTAAGAAAAGGGGCAAACAAATTAAGAATAATGCAATTTAGGGTTAAGGCTATGAAAAACAGGTATGAGAGGGATGAAATAAAGAGGAAACCTGAACCGATCGATAGCCCGCGCTTGCGGACAACGGGCCAGGCCCGACCCACGTGCGCAGGAGCCTGACCGCACGTGCAAGCGGGCCCCAATTCCCCAAACCGACTTCAAGGGTCTGGTCAGCCAGAGGAGGACTCCAAAATCCTTGAATTTCAGCTCAATCCGAGATGCGGTCTGTGCGTGGTGCTCCGCCGAAGTTTCAGCCCTTCTGCAAGGGCAGATTCTGAAGTTCTGCTTTGGGGAGAAAAATTGTTGCAATAGATGACTGATTCGATGTGTAGATGATTGTGTGAGATGAGAAGAAGGGATGGTAGATGATAGGGGCGAATCGGGATAGATGTGGCTTCGTACCACGGTAGTTAGTTAAGTTTTCATAACTCAAAAAGGAGCAGAAAAACGCAGAAATTTTATTAATCTTCAATGGAAAAAAAAAAAGCCTACAAGGGGTGCCTATTTATAAGAAAACTCTATACCCAATAACTCGCGCCATGTGTGCAACCTATTACTTGGCAATGAAGTAAACACAAATAATAACTAATCAAAATAATCTAAACCATCCATGATATTCTAAATAACATTAATAAGCAAAACCTAAAATATGAGACTAATCAGACTAGCGGGCCACGATCATGAGAACCCATGATGGGATTTATTTGACTATCGAGCTCACTCCAACGAACCAAAACTCAGTCTTCTAACTAGGGGGCCCTCCCTGGACGTCGTCATCGATCTAGATCGACGGTGGGCCCTCCTCCTTACGTACGTGCGTAGGGGGGCGGCGTGCGTGTGCGCGTGCGTGTGCGCGTGCGTGTGATGTCCCCATCAAAGGTGTTAAAAAACGGTTACATTACGAGTGTATCGCCCGTTACGTAACAACAACGACAGATACCATTACACAACACAGGGTTAAATCAGTGACCCCCTAAAATTGGAAACAATAACGGCCGTTACGGTTCACGTAACAGTTGTCAAGGGCCGGCAACCCTAAAAGAAAACAAAAAACAAAAAACAAAAAAAAAAAAAACAAAAAAAAAATAAAAAAAAAAAAAACATTCTTCTTCGGCTGCAGCGGCAGCCCTCCTCTCTCTCTCTCTCTCTCTCTCTCTCTCTCTCTCGTCTTTGAAAACGGAAAGCATTAAAAGATTTTTTTTTAAAATACTTTGGTGGCGTATGTCGCTAAGCGCACTTGCATTGTGTCATAGATCATGGGGCCCACTTTGATGTATGTGTTATATATCCACGCCGTCCATTAGTTTTTCCAGTTTATTTTAGGGTATGGTCCCTAAAATAAAGCAGATCCAAATCTCAATTGGACCACACAGTAGGGATTGAATGCCACCGTTAAAAACTTCCTAGGGCCCACTGTAATGTTTATTTGCCATTGAACCTATTGATAAGGTAACATAGACCTAGATGAAGAGAAAAACACAAGTAGCAGCTTGATCTAAAACTTTTTTTTTGGTCCCAACCCAAGAAGTTTTTAGTCGTGGGAATTCAATTCCTACTGTGTGGTCCATCTGAGATTTGGATATGCCTCTTTTTTGTGACCATGCCCTAAAATGAGTTGGCAAAATGGATGGACGGCATGGATATACAACACATACATCGATCTTGATCCATGGATTAATACATGGGAATTTTGTATACCAGGATTGTTTTGTATCACTAATCTGTGACACCAAAAGTATCAGTTGATATAACTTATAAACTGAACGCTGCTTATAAGAGAGCAGTTCATCTACGTGTGGACTTTCTTACTAATGGCATTTGGTGGAACTGGGTATTCTCTCATGTGGATGGCCTATAAGACAAAAATCATAGTGACTAGACAACTTTGGCCATCAATATGTTTGGAGACATGCCCCTTCAATCAAAACATCCCTTATCTGAACTAACTGCCCCTTTTTCAAGCCACTGAGCGCATGGCTACCACATTGAACTGTTAACACGAAAGAAACCTCCAAATCAACACCCTGATCACCATGCACAAATGCCACATGTACCGTAGAGATGTTTTGATTTGCATTTCATCGAACCACGATGCACATGCATCATAGTAGCATTCCTCAATTGCAAAACACATATTCCTACATGATTTTTTTATCTTCTCATTTGTGATCATTTAGAAATTCATTCTTGTTTACTCAAAGCAAGCAACAAAGCATTATAGTCTCTGAATTTACTGCTTTGTATTTGGTTCATTTCTTTCAAATATAGAGCTGACATTTTATGTTTATTTTGCTTGTACGAATGGGCTCAGCTTCCTTTGGCTAGCGACGTTGATCTGGAAGCCATTGCTTCCATAACGGAAGGATTTAGTGGTGCTGACCTCCAGGCTCTTCTGTCAGACACACAGCTTGCATCAGTTCATGAGCTTCTGGAAAGTGGGGATGTTGATAAACCTGGAAAAAAACCAGTAATCAGTGATGTGCTTCTAAAGTCTGTTGCTACGAAGGCAAGGCCATCTGTTTCAGAAGCTGAAAAGCAGAGACTTTATGTCATCTACAATCAATTCTTGGATTCAAAGAAATCCGTCGCTGCACAGGTCTTCATATGCCTTATTTCTGCCAGACATGCACACAAGCACATATGCATGCACATGTGCATGCAGCCACCCCACCAATCTTAAACATGTTCTGGAGTAAACACTCTTGCAATCATGCATGCACTACATGCCAAGTGTTGGGCATGTGGGCCCCAGAAACACTGCATTGACCCACTCATTGGATCACACCCATATTTATATTATACTGTCAAGATTACCTAGAACTTAAATTTTCCAGCCTTTAGCTTCAACTATAAATATAAAGTTGACAGATCGAGATGGGCATCTATTTGGTTTCAGTAACTAAAAAGAAAAAAATAAAATAAATCAAGTATTAGTGTATGCACAAACATTATAAAAGGTTTGCTATAATCACAGGCATGTGTGTGTGCGTGTGTGAGTGGGTGCGTGACATCCTACTGACCAATAGATTGGGCCCACCATGAAGATCACTTAGCCCAAAAATCAGTCTGATTGAATAATCAGGTGGGGAATAGTTGGTTGATAACATCCATCAATGTGGTCAGTTAACTCAACACCCAACTAACTGGATGATAACATGTGCGTGTGTATATAGGAATCACATAGTGGGTGATAATTGGTCGATAACATCCATCAATGTGGGCAATAACTCATCGTCCAACTAATTGGATGTTGTGCTTGTAGACTAAGAGTAATCGTGTAGGGTCAACAGTCAACACTACCGTAAGTTGTGTCTCATGTGTGTGCGTGTGCAGGTGCCTGTGCATTATCGAAATAAGCAAACAACTAAAGCGAAACAGATTTTCTTAGCTATCTCCTTGCATTCAGTTTGGGTAAAACTTAATCATCATCATTATTATCTAATATCTAGTGGAAATGAGGAAAATGCACAAATTCTAATGGATAGCTAGTGGGTCTACCATATTCCAGCTGGCATCATTGTTACCCTACATGTCAATGTAGAACTAATTCGCCTTTTGTTTCATCCACGCGACAGATGCCAGACTCTAGATCCATCAACCATGGAAGACCTGACACTCACATCTGTTCTGAAGTATCCATGGTAAAAGTTTACCGTTAGTACCATGCAAAAAGAAAATCTCACCAGGAGTAATGCAGGGGCATTTTTACACTGGGCTCGAGTGGGGTCGCTTGCGGGATGCAGGGGCACACTCGGGGTGGGTGCGGCCACGGAGGAGGTCTCTTGTTCGAGACTCCTCACCAGGGGTGATTAATGCACATTTCACACCAGGCTCGAGTGGGGTAGCCCGTGGGATGCGGGGACACACTCGGGGTGGGCGGCCCATGTGATTTGGGGCCCACAAAAGGGGTTCGGCCGAGGTCCTAACCCATGCGATGTGGGGCCTGGGCTATGAGATAAAGGGATTAATTCGCCATACTCTAACAGTTCGAGCTTTTAGAGCAAGTGGTTAATTGTCTTGCATCAAATTGGTATCAGAGCGGAGGTCTCGGGTTCGAGACTCCTCACCGGAGTGATTAATGCAGGGGCATTTTCACACTGGGCTCGAGCAGGGTCGTTTGCAGGATGCAGGGGCACACTAGGGGTGGGTGCGGCCCACGGAGGAGGTCTCGTGTTCGAGACTCCTCACCAGGGGTGATTAATGCTCATTTCACACCGGGCTCGAGTGGGGTAGCCCGTGGGATGTGGGGACACACTCGGGGTGGGCAGCCCATGTGATTTGGGGCCCACGAAGGGGGTTCGGCCGAGGTCCTAACCCATGCGATGTAGGGCCTGGGCTATGAGATAAAGGGATTAATTCGCCATACTCTAGCAGTTCGAGCTTTTAGAGCAAGTGGTTAATTGTCCTGCATCAAGGAGTGTATCTTAGTGGCTCCAATCTCCTAAAGCCTCAAGACAAGTGGGGCCCACTTCCCAATACAATTTGACCTTGAGTGGAGTTTTTAACAATCACTAAGATACTTTTAAATAATATTCCTTTCAGGAAAAATACATTAATACCATATAAATAACATATAAATAGTGCTACTAAAGAAAAAGAAAATGAGAAAAAGGACAATATAAGATTTTCCTTAGCAGCGAAACACTCACTTGGCAATCTTTAAAGCATATAGGGTGTCCTAGGTACATACTCTGCTTCTATAAGATATTTCCTTCCCCTTCTTCTTCTTCTTCTTTCCTGCACCTTAAGATGGGCCTTACTGCCAACTCTCTTCTTTCATGTTGCCTCTTACGTTGAAGCATGTCACTAATTAGTTTCTTTCTCTTGCAGGCAAGGGATGTGAAGGGCAAAAGGGCGACTTTAGCATAACCTGGGCCATCATCCTGTGGTAAACAAGTGAGGCTAGCTAAATGGTAGTTTGGTTTGAGAATGGATCTGGTATGTGGCACTTTCTGTGCATCTATCATCTACACATGGCCTGTGTAGGAGATCCAGAGGTTCATCTGCTGGGCCTTGCTGCAGGTGGACTGTATCCCAAAAATCATACAATTGGACAATTCTTAACCATCTGATGGGAGGACTTCTGGCCATTGATTTAGACTTTTGACCCACTTTTAATCATCCATCTTCCTACAATATGGTTAGGATCATCTAATTTGTTTGTAGTAAGACCCTTGCATGGCCCAGCCCGAAGGTTGGTCTCTAACATGGTTCACATTGTTAGGGATGGAGTGGTTGAAAATGGAAGAAAAATGAGGAATTGTTGCCCTGATGTATCAGAATGTAAAGTCTCCTGATGCAGTCATTGTTCACAAGTTTTGAGATTTTAGATGAATCTCCCACCCATGGTGGTCTGGTTAGATCCACTGTATATATTAATGAAACATGCGCCCATTTTTTACAGATTGATGCATCGGGCACCATTCACATTCTTCATAGAGTGTTCAACACTAGATCCTTTCACATTTGTTTACTTGTGTTCCCTGAGAGAAAAGGAATGACAAAAAACTGCCCATGAGTTAACCCTTGCTAATGGGACACATGTCTGGACTTGTCAAGGGACTAGGGTGGTACATGCCACACATGTGCAAGATTCAAACCACTCATCAGGTGGGCCCAACCATGGATGGAATAAATTTATTTGTTAGGTGTATACTAGGATCCATCAAGATAGCTGATTAAGAAGGTAGTATATATAGACTATGGCGATCTGCCCCATTCATATCAAGAATATGAATGTCGGATAAGTCAGTCGCTTTTCCAACAAGGTGATTAAATCAGACCACCCCAGTCTCCACTCATCAAACGGGCAGGTGGTTGCAGAGTTGGCCAATGCTCGCCATTTGACATATGCATGGCTGACCAGTTGAGCAGACTGGCCTGAATTCTGGGCCCGGCTATCTACATGGCAGAGACTGCCTAATGGGCAGCTTTGATCACCCAGAGGTAAGTGATGATGGCAAATGTGGCCAGTCTCTTGGCAAGTCTGAAAAGTTTGCATCTCTTATTATTTTGCTTGATTGTCTCATGATAGTTGTTTGTTCTTGGCAGGTAACGGGAGGGAAGGAATGAGTGGCTAGGCAACCTCAAGGTTGGAACTCAAATAATCACTATCTGATGGAGATGAGGCTTGACCCCATATTTCAGTTGTGGGCAAATACTAAACCATATACATTCAGCTCTCTGTGAGAAATGCTCATCAGTGTCTCCTTGTACTACCAGATCCATGCGGCAAGGGAGCCTGCACAGTTGCTTGACACATCGAAGACTGGACACGTCAGAAACACTTAGCCCATCAACTTTGCTGTAAGAAATAAAACCCTTGCAGACCTGGTCTAGTTAGCATGGCTGCATAGCTCAAGCAGATAAGGCTAAGATCAGAAACCGCCCTGCCAAAAGCATGGGATCCCCCTGTGGGTATTGGTGGGGTTTATGTGGGCGAAAATCAACCACAACCAACATTCCTAAGATCAACACATGTAACACGATTTGCAGACTGATGATGGTCTTGGAGCAAGATGTTTTTTGTTTGCATACCATTTGAAACATTAGAACTAAAACATCTATGATATATCTAACACGGGCAGCTTTAGACATTTTTTGCCCTTGCCATTAAATATCAGAGGGAATAAAACTTTGAATATTCAAAGGACATAGGAAGATATGTTAAATGAAGTCAAGGGTAATTTGGGGATTGGAAAATGTAGCTGTCATCTGGTGTATGATTCAAATTTCACCTCAAAAAGGCTGCAACGGCTTAAATTTCACCTACATCTTTTCAATTCATCGATGCAGAATGCCCTAGTTCTCTGCCTCACGTGTAGCCATAGTAGTAGGGAGATGGTGCAACAAAAGCTTTATGGGGAGCCCTTTGTGATAATTATGTGAAATACACACCATATATCTGTTGAGCCTGCTGTTGTTGGGATGGCAGCTCAAAAAAGAGGTAGATCTAAAACTCAAGTGGCACATAGCACAGATGGTGGCCCACTACAGAATTGAAATTGGGAGTTTGGTTATGTGGTTTGCATGCTAACGGTTTGTTCGGAATGAGTGGGAAATCTTGCACAATGGGCCATCCATAGTAAAGGCATATGGATGAATGATTCTAATTTGAGCTAATCATTCCTTTGCAGTCCTCTGATTCTATCTAGGTGGTGGCTCCGCGTATCAATCCTCTTCATCATCACCATATCAATACATGGTATATGTTTGATGTGTACTATGCTGACTGCATAATGGCATTTCTTGCTCTCGAGAATGTTGAGAACACATTTCAAAATGGATTTTAGTTTATAGACAGACAAACAAATGAAAAAGATGTGGGTAAGTTCTTTTAGCAGTCCATTTGTTTACGCACCATGGCCCACAACCAGCCTGTTATTTCTATGGGTGGTCTACATGGTGGGCCCCACCGGTAGTTTTAACGTTTGGTTTGCATTAGCAAAAACTTCCAATGATGATATCTCAAGTAATAAACTTGCAACAGGTTAGAGCAAAGTATTCCTTTATTTATTTATTTTTATTTTTTTTATAGGCGACCCTAGGTTTTAGAATGGCAACGATCCATCCACCTTACCATTAGGTATTGGTGGGGAAATCTTAGCTGTCGAAATTCTGGGACTCATTCTATATAGAGAATGGACCAAAACATAAATTGCTTGGATGACCTTAAAAATCTAATTATGCATGTTGAATTGGGACAGCTAAATGTGGTTTTGTTAGGGTGATAGTCATGCATTTGGCTGAGGGTAGGATCATTTAAGAAGTGTGATTTTCTGGTTGGGTTATCCAAAGAGTCCATGTTAGCTGCTTCCTAACATGCTGTTGGTCTTCATTACCGGTGTCTTTGCTATATTTGCTTCAAGAAATGAAGAGGAAAATGGCCCTCTGTTGGACGTAGGGACTTATGCGGGCCATCATCCTGGGCCTTTCATTTCAAAGAGATGCCAAAGGTACTATGGAGTTTGACCATCGAGGGGTTTTTTTGTTGGCGAGGAACCAAGGTTGAAGCTATCTCTTTTTCTTTTTCTTTTTGTTTTTGTTTTTTTTTTTTTTTTCCTGTATTGGGCTCACTTCCATATGAATACGGCTATCAATGGGTCAGGCTTCACGTTGCCCAAGCCCTACCCAAAATCATTCAGACTAGCCCAAGTGCAGCCCATGTCAAAAAAAAAAAATTAAGCCAGTCCATGCGCAGGTCATATGACATTTAATATGCCTATAACCAGCCCCGCTCAGCCTGGCCATGCCCACTTGCATTCCATTGGACATGGCCCCACAAACGCTTTCCAATGGAGATGGGATGCCACGTGTGGGACCCATATCTGTGAAAATTTTTAAAGTGCTCATATTGGTAACATGATTCACCATCGCGGCGGGCTTTTCCGTGTAAATGCCGTGTTTTCATGTTGCAACAGACTACTTTAAAATAATGGGCAATAAAGCATGGTCGACAACGTGGTTAAAGCTTTGGGTAACTTTACATGTAAGGATCACCCATGTATGAGCATGAGGTTGGATGTCTTTGAGAGATCATCTTAGTGGACCACTCTCTGCTGTGCAATCACCATGGATGTATTCCAGACCATTACGCTGACTATTGGTGTGGCTTCCGGCCACATGTGTGCTTGTCTTGCCATGCACGTGTCAAGATCGATGTGGGTCCGGTCTAAACCGTGATCATTGTTGAACCTTAGTGTAGAGATAGAGCAGCGTTGGGTCGATTGACCACAGTCTATTCAACCAACAATCTTGCGCTCGTTTTCTCCCTTTACTGGCCGCATTTGTACTCAGCCATGGAAAACACTTATTTTCTTTCCTTTTCCCTCTACAACAGCGCTGTTTCTTCCTCTCTTTGTTTTACTTGCGCCAGACACATATCCAGCTTCGGTATTTCTTCGGATGTCGTTTCCTACGGATGCATTTTTGTTTGTCCACAAACATAAGAATACAACAAACAGATGTGGCTCATTAGCCATGACGTTCCAAATGGCCCTAGCTTCTAAATCATACAACCCTAATCCAAGCCGTTCATCCGTTTTTACAGCTAGTTGGAGGGGTTATGCCCAAAATTGAAGTATATCCAAAGCTCAAGTGGACCATACCATAGGAAACAGTGGGAATAATGATTTCCACCGTTGAAACCATTTTAGGGCCCACAGTGATGTTTATTTGTCATCCAACATGTTCAAAAGATCACACAGACATGGATTAAAGGAAAATATAAATATCAGCTTGATCCAAAACTTTTGTGGCCCCCAATAATTTTTCAACGGTAGACGTTCAATTCACAATGTTTCTTGTGGTGTGGTCCACTTGAAATTTGTATATGCTTCATTTTTGGTCTCATTTTCTTAAAATGTCTGGTAAAATGGATGGACGGAATGGATAAAATACATAGATTACTGTGGGGCCCAAAGAGTTTACTTAGTATGCTGCATACTAAGTCAACGGTACGCAATCTGCTTTTGAAAATAAAAGGAGATGAGGATGTTTCCGTGGCCGAGTACAAATGCGGCCAGTAAACAGCGTTTCGTTTTAGGGATGGAGGAGCATTAAATGTTTTCAAGTGGGCCCCAACTTTTACGCTAATGAAATACAACCACATCAATTCAGTAGTGATGTCACTACTGAAGTGTTTAGTAGCTAATCCACGCCCTCCAATAAGCTCTTTTTGCTTTGTCAATCAAGGACTTATGGAGTTGCAACAGTTATATGATTGAACCGGGAGAAAGTAGACAGAGATGGATGCAAATTCCAAACATGATCAGTTACAATCTTTTACCACAAAGGCAAGATCGCCAGTCCTGTCTGAGAGCAGCAGCAATAGTGTCCTAGTGAGCGGGGTGATAGTAATGCCAGAGATTACAATAGCTAATGTTGGCCCAGCATATAAGCATTGGTGGACGTGTCCTAGAGCTAATAGTCTTCCTTCAGATTCGGTGAGTAGGCATAGATGGATGAGAATTACAGCTACTTGATTAAAACTATGAGTCGATGTAGCATAATCGCAGGGGTGGATTGATGTTATTCCTAACCTAATGGTCCACGGCTAATGAGCAGTGGATGAACTAAGCTAAGATACCATCGGCATTGTGATGGCAAGGGGTTTGTGCTCGGATTGAGGATCCCATTTTCATGTTTTCTTCTGTTATTTATGGCTTTTCTTACTAAAGGTTGAAGATAACCAATGACCCATGTGGTGCCTCCACGTGTAACCAGATGAGAAAGAATGGTTACCCTTCTCTTGACCGTGGGTTGCCTTGGTCAAACGTGCTTCAGCGCTAACGCGTCCATAATGGCTATCCATCCTTATCTGGAGATTGTCTAGCTAACATGACATTTGAAGATTTTATCTGCTTTTTTAGATATTTGGCATGCAAGCTGGACATGTCATAGATGCCATGTGGCATAATTTATGTTGTTGATTTGATCTACCATATTTTGGTGCAAACATTGCCCCCTCACGTTTCTTGTCATTCGACAAAGAATGGCGAGAAATGTGATATAATATTAATGGTTGTCAACGTATCACATACCTCATTCGTCAAATCTTCAAATGACACATCTACTTTTTGTTCTTTTTGTAGTACACTAGCACGTGTCCAATAAAGAAGATATTGTCATATCTCTATGACCACTTTCATCTTGAAATTTGCGTGCATCATCGTGCGGAAAATAATGTGATGCCTACGGCCTTGCCTATATACGCCGATTTATCTTATGTTTCTCATTTTCTCCTCCCGCTTGCATTCTCTAAGAACCCTAGCTCCTTCCTACAATACTTGTTATGGTTCCAAAGAAGTCGAAAGCTTCCGACGTTCTAACAATTCCGCATTCTCCTCTTCCTCCACTGTTGGAGTCACTCCATGAATCTACATGCTCAGAGGTAATCTTTGAATCTGAATCTTCCAATTCCACCTTCTATTTAGTGCTGATTTTCCTTCTTTGTATACCCCAATTTTGAGCCTATTCTCCCTTATTTCCCTGTTGATAAGGGAGAAGCTTTCCTAACTAGTCGGGAGTCCCTTCATTGGACTTATTGGGAACTTGATAAAACCCCTAAGTCATGGCCAACATATCATGAAAGATGGGTAGAATGGTATAGACGTGTCAATGACGAATACAAGGCTTTGTGGGATAACCTTGGCATAACTGAATATATTCATCTCTCTGTCTATAATATAAATCCCAATCCTTCTCTTCTTATCGGTGCAACATGTTTTTGGAGTCATATGACCAACTCCTTTCATTTTAAATATGATCGTATGAGTCCGGCCATTATGGACATTTGTGCTTTGACCAGTCTTGCTCCCACCGGTCTTGAATTTTATCGAGGGTATAATCCTAGAAATCCTCTAGAGAACACCTTCAACCACCTCAACATTCGTAAGTCCTATGGTCCCTTCACGGCCGCAGAAGTAAAAACCAAAGGCGAAGTCTCTTATTAGGTGCATTGTTGCTTCCTTCTAATGTGGATCTGTCGTTTTCTTTGTTGTGTTCCAGTGGATTCAATAACAAAAGAGTATACTGGTTTGGTCGAAGCCTTAATCTTTGGCCATAAAGTAGCCCTGGCCCCTTTTTTGTTGTCACATCTGTATTAGAGTCTCTGTAACCTTTTGTCTAAAGGTCCTCAAACGATTGGAAGTCCTTTATGGCTACTTTAATTTTACTTATGTGAGTATTTTCCACAGCTAAATGAAGATATCACCAAACCAATTAATCAATTCACTTCTTACGGTATGCGTCGGGTTCTTGCGTCTGTGAAACCCCTTTTCTTTAATGAGAGTTTCGAATTTTTTTACACTCTTCCTATTGATTAACATGACTAAATGTTATGTCCCTTTAAAGGAAGACACATTGGCCCAAATTGGTTTATTGATAAGCATTTTGATGCAAGTGATTCATACATGGCCAAAGATATACCAATCGGTGATGTTGAAACTAATAGAGAAAAAAATGTGAAGAACGGTGTCGATTTTTATTCTCCCAATTTTTTCGCCCGGCAATTTGGTTTTGGTCAATCCATTATATTTCTCTTGTTGTCACTCTCTCTCTCAATCAACCTTCATATAAGAGTCGCCACATTACGTCGCTCGATGAAATAGCCTCTGCCCTCACTTGTTACAATCAAGCCCTTTCGTCATTCAAATTGCTTGTAGTCCCTGTGTAACGCCCTGAAAATCGGGGGGTCGAGCATAACTCAACTCCCGAGTTCCAAAACATCACTTATGCAACATAAATGAATATGATTGAATGTTGACTGTGTTAGTGCAATAAACATGAATGAGATTAATCCAAAACAGTAATTCATACTCCAGTTCAATTGTATAAAGGCAAGCGGAAGACTGAAATTGTATTTATCAGGTATGTAAAGAAACAAAACCATCTCGATCTCCAGAGTATGAACACTAACTGAGTAACCATATACATGTATTGTTTCTGAATCAAAAGGTCAAAATACAACTAGAAAAGTAGCCCTGCAATCCTCGCGATCCAGTCAACCTAGGCGAAGCCGTCTGAGTACTGCATAAACGAGAACTCGTCCTGGTCCTCGCCAAAATCTGGCTCAGCTTTCTGAACTGACGCGTCCTCTAAACCTGCGACAGAGTCTGGTTGGTGTGTATACAACACCGTCCCGTAACGTGGGAGTGAGTAGCTAACTCAGTGGAACACTAAAGCATAGGTTAACATGTTATTAATTCAGTCAAGTAGTAATGATAAAGCAGTGCAATCAACAAATCCTAAGTACTCTTATTAATGCAAGCATGAAATGACATGATGATGTATGCCCTTGCCAAACCACCCTCATGCGACATCATCTTACGTTCGCGAATGCTTAACTCCCTCAGTGTTCCACATCTACAAGGCACATGCGGTGCGATGATGAACATGATTACCGAGTTATTATTATTCCATTTCAAACAGCAGTATTGGGAAACTAAGGTGCCTCCCTTGTATCATTCCCAAACATGATCCATTCTAGGGTCGTCAGTCCTAGTTAATATCAGACAACGGTGTGTTTTCTAAGTCACTGCAAAGGCTATCAGGGCTGTTACGCACAAAGGTTACACCTCTCCCCTATCAGCTCTTTAACGATTCATCACTGTACAGAAACAGGCCTAGTTCATACTCTATATACCGCGGCACACCCTAAGGCGCACTGCGATTTCAGAGTATGCTCGAGGTCACTACAAAGGGCTGTCAGGGCTGTTACACGGAATCGTTGCACCACTCCCCCATCACCTTATCAATGTAGGCCGACGGCACAAATATAGTGTCCAATACCACCATAATCGGCTCACGAGTCTGGTTGCTCACTGGTCACTACGGGGAGGCACGTGGCCCCAGCGTAGGCCGACAGCTCAACCACGATGTCCCATACCACCATGTCCGGCTCATGAGTCTTAGCGGATCGAGGTACCATGGTTAACGGGAATGACACTGGTAAGTTTGGTACCCTATGTTCAAACAGTAATGATCAAACATGGTGAACACACATTCGATAATCGGGTTACTTGACGAGCCTGATTAGCTCGAGCGCACAACAAGTTGGGCGATATGAAGCGCAAAAGCGCTCCGTGTGGCCAACCACTATCGCCAACCGAAGTACGACTCGGGTTCGTCAGACAGATCCCTTGTGGCGACATGAATCTCAGCCACAATCTCAAGTCTGGTACCGAGTGCCTGGACTACAGACATAGTCCTACCCTTAATCAATCTTCAACCATAGCATGTGGAGTAAAGCATGATAAACAAAGTAATACAAGCATGTTAACAGGTATGTCATAAGGCATGTTATAAAGCATGAAGTAAAGCACGTTGTAAAGCATGTTGTAGAGTACTATACAAATAGGGATACAATTACATACACATCACAAGTGAGTGGTTAGAGCACACCACCACATGGAGGGTATCCTACATGTCTCTAAGGTAGTCAGGAATTCCATATCAGTACCTATCTAAGGCACTAACACTTAAGCATTTACACTCACAAGCATTTACACAAACACTTAGAGTGCACTATTCCAACATACATGACGTATGTTAGCAAAATACGTATTAGGGCTATCCTTTCGCCAAGCGGGTATTTATCCGTGTATACCATATTCATACAGCAAATAATCATAACAATTGCATTTCCAAAATTTACACATATGCGGTATTTCTAGAATACACAATTTCAACATACGTAGTATTTACAAGCGAACATGTATTACGGCGGTTCCTTTCGCCAAGCGGGTATTTATCCGTGTATACCATATTCATACAGCAAATAATCATAACAATTGCATTTCCAAAATTTACACATATGCAGTATTTTTAGAATACACAATTTCAACATATGTAGTATTTACAAGCGAACATGTATTACGGCGGTTCCTTTCGCCAAACTAGTATTTTATCCATATATTGTATAATCATACATTAAATGAACATGTCAAGCATTTTTCTAAAAAAAATACGTATACAGTATTCCTACATATACCTAGAGTATGTGAAATTCCATATTCTACAACGTTAATCGAAACAGAAAACGGAAAGCACTTTGTACATGTGCAATTGCATACAGATCATGAATCTATCATTATCTGACATTGAAAGCGTTGAAAACCGTAACCTATACACCTAAAGTCCTCACCTTTACGCCTTTGGAGCGTAAGAAACTCGCTAGATTCTTCTAGCCTCCGTGTACAGCGACTAAGCAACCTAGAGAAGGGATTCGGTTAGCTATTTCATCTCTTGAGATGTTCCCAACCTTAGATCAGTTTAGGGTTAGGGTTTTCTTACCTAAAATTGATGTCGAAAACACCGGGAAATCGCCTAGAATAGAGTGGTGCTGCTTGTAGAGCGGCAGGGAAAAAGGGCAGGGAAGATCTCCCACTTCTCTCTCACTTTCTCTCTCTTTCATCTCTTCTCTCCCTTGG
Source organism: Magnolia officinalis (assembly GCA_021015155.1). NCBI lineage: Eukaryota > Viridiplantae > Streptophyta > Magnoliopsida > Magnoliales > Magnoliaceae > Magnolia > Magnolia officinalis. Next base: position 51,349,039 of record JAJHSJ010000002.1, on the reverse strand, counting down.
GTTTCTCTCAAATTCATATGGGCTGAATGAGAGAGGGTTTAAGGTCCTTATATAGGTTAGAACATAACCGAAATAGACCTTAGGTCAAGGTATACTTAGGTTATGTCCAAAACGAGTCAGTTTCGTCTCAAGAGGACGTTTTTGGCGACCCCTTTTCCGCGTGCGATCGGACTTAAGCTCACCATCACCGGATCCATGATCCCCTGAGTTTTCATTCCAGTCGGAATCCCAGATCGTAAATGACGGACCGCTTTCAGTTCAACGGTCAGTGGGCCACGATCCAAAATTCCAAGTACATGTAAATGTTCCTGAAATTTTTCCTGATCCGAGGGTGTAATTTGGTCTGATTCCGACGGTCTGGTTGCTTAATACTGATGCGCAAGCGAATGGTGCCAGATCACTATTCCAGATATTTATTTTGTAAAGGGAATAGTGTTCTTCACACTCCCTCGCTTCGGATCCAAACGAATGGCCGTGGGACATCGGATGGACCTGATTTTCGAGATGATTGTCAAGCCCAGTGAGGCGGTCCTAGATCCTTAAGTTCGTATTAATCGGACTTCCGATGCACGGTCTAGACCTAATACGAAACTTCATTTCATTCCCGGGAGCAGCCGGGAAATGAGTTTGGTTCTAAACTTTAAGGTAACCTAGAGTCACTGATTTTGCAAGTTTTGGGTCTTGCAGATCGTATTTAAAGCGATCCCAACGAATTTCATGGCTAATCGAGTTTTGCACTTAGTTAACTTTGTTAAATTTCTAAAGGATTTAATCCTAATTGATTTCTAGTCGAGATGGTACTCGAGCCAAAGTACAGAAATTTACGGGTCGTTACAATCTACCCCCCTTAAACAAAAAATTTTGTCCTCGAAATTTATATCTTTTCGTATTCCTCGAGAATCTGAGGGTAGTTCTTCCTGACCTCGGCCTCAGTCTCCCAAGTAGCTTCCTCCTCAGAATGATGTGTCCATAGTACCTTCACAAGTGGGATGACCTTGCTACGCAGTACCTGCTCCTTCCTGTCAAGGATACGCGTCGGGCGCAACTCATACGTAGCATCCTCGCTCAGCTGTACCTGCTCCCATCTGATGATATGCGAAGGATCAGGAACATACTTCTTCAGCATAGATACATGAAATACGTTGTGTACAGAAGCAAGTGGTGTGGGCAAAGCGAGACGATACGCCACATCACCCACTCGATCCAGTATCTGAAATGGACCGATAAACCTCGGTGTGAGCTTTCCCTTCTTCTCAAACCGAAGGACTCCCTTCATAGGGGAAACTCGGAGGAACACATGATCCTCGACCTCGAACTCAAGCGGTCGCCGCCTCGTATCGGCGTAACTCTTCTGCCTGCTCTGCGCTGTAAGTAATCGACGCCTGATAATGTCGACCTTCTCTGTAGTCGCCTGTACCAACTCTGGGCCAATCAGACTACACTCGCCAACCTCAGCCCAACAATACGGTGCTCTACAAGGACGACCATATAGAGCCTCATATGGCGCCATGCCAATAGTCGCCTGGAAGCTATTGTTGTAGGCAAACTCTGCGTACGGAAGACAGTCATCCCAACTGTCCTCGAAGTCCAACACACATGCTCGCAACATATCCTCCAGAATCTGATTCACCCGCTCTGTTTGCCCATCAGTCTGAGGATGAAACGCTGTACTGAACTTCAACTTCACACCCATCGCCTCCTGGATACGAGTCCAGAAGATAGATGTGAACCGAGTGTCTCTGTCCGACACGATCTTTAAAGGAACTCTGTGCAGACGGACGATCTCTCTGATGTACAACCTAGCCAGCTCGTCTGCAGAGTTCGTAACTCTGATAGAGAGGAAATGGGCAGATTTGGTCAACCGGTCCACAATCACCCAAATGGAATCGTGTCCCTTCCTCGTCTTCGGCAGCCCTGATATGAAATCCATGGACATGAAGTCCCACTTCCACTCTACTATGGGCATGGGCTGAAGCAGTCCAGGAGGTCGGCGATGTTCTGCCTTGACCTGCTGGCACGTCAAACATCGTGACACATACTCAGCGATGTGGGCCTTCATGTTATCCCACCAATACGTCCGTCTCATATCCTGGGACATCTTCGTGCTACCAGGATGCATCGCAAGCTTCGAGTTATGGGCAGACTCGAGAAGCTCGCGTCTCAAGTCAGGCACATCAAGAACGCATAGGCGACCACGGAATCGTAGACCCCCATCTGTACCGACTCTCCACTCGGAGTCCTCATCATCGCTAGCTTGCTCCTGAAGCTCAATCGAATGCGCATCGCCCTTCTGGGCCTCGATAATCTGATCATCAATAAGTGGTCGCACCCGGATGTGTGCGACACACTCGAATGGTTCCTCCACGGTGAGTTTCTGCTCAAAGTCCCGCACGAACTCAACCATGTCCCATTCAGCTATCATCAGCGGAGCCGCAAATGCTATCGCCTTCTTGCGGCTCAACGCGTCTGCCACAAGGTTCGCCTTGCCAGGATGGTAGGAAACCTCGAACTTGAAGTCCTTCAAGGTCTCCATCCATCGGTGCTGTCTCATATTCAAATCGCGCTGCGTGAATATATACTTAAGGCTCTTGTGGTCGCAGAAAAGCTCGAACTCCTCTCCGTAGAGGTAATGTCTCCAGAGCTTCAATGCAAAGATGACAACTGCCAACTCAAGGTCGTGGTAGGGTAATTCTCCTCGTGCTTCCTTAATTGTCTCGAGGCATACGAAATCACCCTGTCCTTCTGCATAAGGACACAACCCAAACCAACGCGAGACGCGTCAGTATATATCGTGTACTTAACCCCTTGCTCTGGCAATACTAGCACAGGGGCGGATGTCAACCTATCCTTCAGCTCCTTAAAAGCTGCTTCCGCCTTCTCATTCCAGGCGAACTTCAGGTCCTTCCGTGTCAACTGTGACAACGGCCTGGCAATCTTCGAGAAGTCTCGAATGAAGCGTCGATAGTATCCTGCTAGGCCCAGAAAACTCCTCACCTCGGTAACCGAGCCAGGCTGCTGCAAATCCTGAACTGCGGCTACCTTAGTAAGGTCCACTGCTATCCCATCCTTGGACACCACATGTCCGAGGAATTTGACTTCCTCCTTCCAGAAGTCACACTTCTTATACTGCGCATATAGCTGATTCTTCCTCAAGGTATCAAGCACGGCTCTCAGGTGCTCCTCATGCTCCTCCCGACTCGTGGAGTATATCAGGATGTCATCTATGAATACGATGACGAATCGGTAAAGGAACGGCCGAAATACCCTGTTCATCAGGTCCATGAACACGGCCGGTGCGTTCGTAAGGCCGAACGACATCACGAGGAACTCGTAGTGCCCAAAACAGGTCCTGAAAGCTGTCTTCTGCACGTCCTCATCCCTGACGCGTAACTGATGATACCCCGACTGCAGATCAATCTTCGAGAAGTACTGTGCTCCTCTCAGCTGATCAAATAGGTCTTCTATCCTGGGCAATGGATACTTGTTCTTCACCATTACCTGGTTCAACCTGCTGTAATCAATACACAATCGCAGTGAACCGTCCTTCTTCTTCACAAACAACACGGGTGCACCCTAAGGAGACACACTAGGTCGAATGAAGCCCTTCTCAAGCAATTTGTCGATCTGTTCCCTCAGCTCCTCCATCTCACATGGAGGCATGCGATAAGTCGGCAACAAGATAGGTGTCGCACCAGGCATAAGGTCAATAGTGAAGTCGATTTCCCGCCGTGGGGGCAATCCCGGGATCGTCGCAAACACACCGGCAAAATCTCTGACTACTGGTGTGTTTCCTAGCGTCGGCCCATCAACATGCTCCAACAGAGTAGTGTAGCACTCGATACGATAGGGTAAACTGACCTGCACGGGGAATGTGAAAGCTGTGCCATCAGGTCCACAGGCTGTCACGACCCGACTGTCGCAATCAATCTCTGCCCCACTTGATACAGAAAGTCCACCATAGGTCGCGTACATTCGCGTACATTTCTGATTGTAGTGGCTGGGATAGGATCTATCCTGATTTAGACCCATCATATGTTGGCCTAGATGTGGTTTGAGGTCAAATCGCGCGGTCAGAATCGCATACAAACTCGATTAAAACGACCGGTTGCAGTGAACTTAGCCAGTTGGCAAAGTTGGGGAACCTACGACTGTTTCTACACTTTTCTCGTACCCTCCTAAGTCAAAATACGTCAGTGTGTGTCGTGGGAACATAACTCAGGTCCGGTTTAATCAAAATCATGCTCTGATACCAACTTGTAACGCCCTGAAAATCGAGGGGTCGAGCATAACTCAACTCCCGAGTTCCAAAACATCACTTATGCAACATAAATGAATATGATTGAATGTTGACTGTGTTAGTGCAATAAACATGAATGAGATTAATCCAAAACAGTAATTCATACTCCAGTTCAATTGTATAAAGGCAAGCGGAAGACTGAAATTGTATTTATCAGGTATGTAAAGAAACAAAACCATCTCGATCTCCAGAGTATGAACACTAACTGAGTAACCATATACATGTATTGTTTCTGAATCAAAAGGTCAAAATACAACTAGAAAAGTAGCCCTACAATCCCCGCGATCCAGTCAACCTAGGCGAAGTAGTCTGAGTACTGCATAAACGAGAACTCGTCCTGGTCCTCGCCAAAATCTGGCTCAGCTTCCTGAACCGACGCGTCCTCTAAACCTGTGACAGAGTCTGGTTGGTGTTATACAACACCGTCCCGTAACGTGGGAGTGAGTAGCTAACTCAGTGGAACACTAAAGCATAGGTTAACATGTTATTAATTCAGTCAAGTAGTAATGATAAAGCAATGCAATCAACAAATCCTAAGTACTCTTATTAATGCAAGCATGAAATGACATGATGATGTATGCCCTTGCCAAATTCCCTCATGCGACATCATCTTACGTTCGCGAATGCTTAACTCCCTCAGTGCTCCACATCTACAAGACACATGCGGTGCGATGATGAACATGATTACCGAGTTATTATTATTCCATTTCAAACAGCAGTATTGGGAAACTAAGGTACCTCCCTTGTATCATTCCCAAACATGATCCATTCTAGGGTCGTCAGTCCTAGTTAATATCAGACGACGGTGTGTTTTCTAGGTCACTGCAAAGGCTGCAGGGCTGTTACGCACAAAGGTTACACCGCTCCCCCATCACCTCTTTAACGATTCATCACTGTACAGAAACAGGCCTAGTTCATACTCTATATACCGCGGCACACCCTAAGGCGCACTGCGATTTCAGAGTATGCTCGAGGTCACTACAAAGGGCTATCAGGGCTGTTACACGGAATCGTTGCACCACTCCCCCATCACCTTATCAATGTAGGCCGACAGCACAAATATAGTGTCCCATACCACCATAATCGGCTCACGAGTCTGGTTGCTCACTGGTCACTACGGGGAGGCACATGGCCCCAGCGTAAGCCGACAGCGCGACCACGGTGTCCCATACCACCATGTCCGGCTCATGAGTCTTAGCGGATCGAGGTACCATGGTTAACGGGATTGCCACTGGTAAGTTTGGTACCCTAGGTTCAAACAGTAATGACCAAACATGGTGAACACACATTCGACAATCGGGTTACTTGACGAGCCTGACTAGCTCGAGCGCACAACAAGTTGGGCGATATGAAGCGCAAAAGCACTCCGTGTGGCCAACCACTATCGCCAACCGAAGTACGACTCGGGTTCGTCAGACAGATCCCTTATGGCGACATGAATCTCAGCCACAATCTCAAGTCTAGTACCGAGTGCCTGGACTACAGACATAGTCCTACCCTCAATCAATCTTCAACCATAGCATGTGGAGTAAAGCATGATAAACAAAGTAATACAAGCATGTTAACAGGTATGTCATAAGGCATGTTATAAAGCATGAAGTAAAGCACGTTGTAAAGCATGTTGTAGAGTACTATACAAATAGGGATACAATTACATACACATCACAAGTGAGTGGTTAGAGCAAACCACCACATGGAGGGTATCCTACATGTCTCTAAGGTAGTCGGGAATTCCATATCAGCACCTATCTAAGGCACTAACACTTAAGCATTTACACTCACAAGCATTTACACAAACACTTAGAGTGCACTATTCCAACATATATGACGTATGTTAGCAAAATACGTATTAGGGCTATCCTTTCGCCAAGTGAGTATTTATCCGTGTATACCATATTTATACAGCAAATAATCATAACAATTGCATTTCCAAAATTTACACATATGCGGTATTTCTAGAATACACAATTTCAACATACCTAGTATTTACAAGCGAACATGTATTACGGTGGTTCCTTTCGTCAAGCGGGTATTTATCCGTGTATACCATATTCATACAGCAAATAATCATAACAATTGCATTTCCAAAATTTACACATATGCGGTATTTCTAGAATACACAATTTCAACATACGTAGTATTTACAAGCGAACATGTATTACGGCGGTTCCTTTCGCCAAACTAGTATTTTATCCATATATTGTATAATCATACATTAAATAAACATGTCAAGCATTTTTCCAAAAAAAATACATATACAGTATTCCTATGTATACCTAGAGTATGTGAAATTCCATATTCTACAACGTTAATCGAAACAGAAAACGGAAAGCACTTTGTACATGTGCAATTGCATACAGATCATGAATCTATCATTATCTGACATTGAAAGCATTGAAAACCGTAACCTATACACCTAAAGTCCTCACCTTTACGCCTTTGGAGCGTAAGAAACTCGCTAGATTCTTCTAGCCTCCGTGTACAGCGACTAGGCAACCTAGAGAAGGGATTTGATTAGCTATTTCATCTCTTGAGATGTTCCCAACCTTAGATCAGTTTAGGGTTAGGGTTTTCTTACCTAAAATTGATGTCGAAAACGCCGGGAAATCGCCTAGAATAGTGTGGTGCTGCTTGTAGAGCGGCAAGGAAAAAGGACAGGGAAGATCTCCCACTTCTCTCTCACTTTCTCTCTCTTTCCTCTCTTCTCTCTCTTAGGGTTTCTCTCAAATTCGTATGGGCTGAATGAGAGAGGGTTTAAGGTCCTTATAGGTTAGAACATAACCGAAATAGACCTTAGGTCAAGGTATACTTAGGTTATGTCCAAAACGAGTCAGTTGCGTCTCAAAAGGACGTTTCTGGCGGCCCCTTTTCCGCGTGCGATCGGGCTTAAGCTCACCATCACCGGATCCATGATCCCCTGAGTTTTCATTCCAGTCGAAATCCCAGATCGTAAATGGCGGACCGCTTTCAGTTCAACGGTCAGTGAGCCACGATCTGAAATTCCAAGTACATGTAAATGTTCCTGAAATTTTTCCTGATCCGAGGGTGTAATTTGGTCTGATTCTGACGGTCTGGTTGCTTAATACTGATGCGCAAGCGAATGGTGCCAGATCACTATTCCAGATATTTATTTTGTAAAGGGAATAGTATTTTTCACACTCCCTCGCTCCGGATCCAAACGAATGGCCGTGGGACATCGGCTGGACCTGATTTTCGAGATGATTGTCAAGCCCAGTGAGGCAGTCCTAGATCCTTAAGTTCGTGTTAATCGGACTTCCGATGCACAGTCTAGACCTAATACGAAACTTCATTTCATTCCCGGGAGCAGCCAGGTAATGAGTTTGGTTCTAAACTTTAGGGTAACCTAGAGTCACTGATTTTGTAAGTTTTGGGTCTTACAGATCGTATTTAAAGCGATCCCAACGGATTTCATGGCTAATCGAGTTTTGCACTTAGTTAACTTTGTTAAATTTCTAAAGGATTTAATCCTAATTGATTTCTGGTCGAGATGGTACTCGAGCCAAAGTACGGAAATTTACGGGTCGTTACACCCTGACAAGCCTATATCTATGAATTCTTTCAAAGCATGGTGGGCTACTTATTATGATAACTGGCAGCTTCTTCCAAATCAGGAAGTCATCGAAAGGTTATCGCCAATTCCTTCATCTCCTAAGATATTGCCTACCAATCCAGCTACCTCTCGCAAAAGAACAACTCCTTCGATAAGAGGTTCTATACTTTCGGCTAGCGGATCTTCATCCCAACCTTGTTAGTGCACTTATTTGTGCACCTGTTTGTCAATCACATGAGTCCATATGTCAGTGAGTTGGTTGAGTCCTTGGAAGGTAAAGATCAAAGACATAAGAGGACAAGAAGCTTTAAGGAGTAAAGAACATGTAAATTGAGGTGCCTTGGTGATACTATCCTTAGACCTAAAACAACCTAGCATCTAAATTATCTTAAACTTAATAGGTAAACATTAGTAAATTATCACTTAACCTTAGGAGTTATATTAGAACATGATAAGATAAGCTAAAAGAGGTGCAAAGCTGCTGCAAATTAAACCGTTTAAAACAATAGTTTTCAAGTGGTCATCGATCTCATCGACAAGTTGTCGATGGGTCTCGATAGAATAAAAAACCAACTCGATGCAATCGAAAAAACAGTCCAATAACTATACAGAAAATCTTAGAGTTTCTTGATGGGATCGAGAGAGAGCTCAATCCTATCGAAGGACTTCGATCTTGTCGAAAGGCCTTTTGATTCTATCGAAAGAGTTGTTAACTAGTTGTTTTATAGCCGTTGCAACACAATTTATATAAAACGAGCATTCATTTTTTGGTATATGGATGAATTTTTTGTGCAATAGAAGCCTAAGTGATTCCCCACTCATATCCCTCATTCTAAGCCTCTAAACCAATGAGATCTAAGTCATCTTCTTGAGCTTTACCACTCTAATAAGGATTCCAATTTCAATTATGAAAATGAATTTGATCTCCACCTTGTTATAGAGATTAGACATGAACCTATAGTCAAATCCTTGTCTAAATTCCCTAGAACACTCGTTTAGGTGAATCTCCTCTTGGAAAACAATTATACATTTAGTTGTAGGAGACTCCATCATCCTCTCATCACCTTGGTCACCTCATCAAAGCATCGCATGCAAGGTGTTTGTTCATGAAGTTAAACCATCGGCATCGACGAACATGGGAGAAATGGAGGTGTTAATTCAAGCACGTGAGATCATTGAAGAAGCATCTCAAGACGTTATATCATCAAGACTTAATCCAATAAGTAAAGTTTTCAATTTTAGAGTTCATATACTCTTTCCTTGTATAAGATTGAGTGTAAGAGTTATTGAGCCAAACTTGAATAGATTCTTGCATAAGACTTAGATTCTTGTGTAGGGTCGAATTCATTGGATATGGGTGCATACGTGTTAAGCTCCATAGGGAGCCTCCAACGGGAGTGTATGTAGGACCTTGGATTAAGACCGCTAGTGGTCGTTGGTTAGCCGATAGAAAACTAACTAAAGTCTCATACGAGAGCCACCAATACGAGTGGAAATGTGTTCCTCAAACACAGGAGTATACGTGTGTCTAAGTCCTTATGTGGGGTTGTAAAAGTTATAGATAAATCTAGTGAAAACTTTTAAGATAGTGAATATTGGTACACTCGAGGAGAATGAAACTTGAATAGGTTCTTGTGTAGGGTCGAATTCACCGGACATGGGTGTGTACGTGTTATTCTCCATAGGGAACCTCCAACGGGAGTGTACGTAGGGCATTGGATTAGGACTACTAGTGGTCGTTGGTTAGCCGATAGAAAACCAATTAAAGTCTCTTACGAGAGCCACCGATACGGGTGGAAACCTGTTCCTCCAACACAAGAGTGTACGTGTGTTTAGTTCCTTATGTAAGATTGTAAAGGTTATGGATAAATCTAGTGAAAACTCCTAAGATAGTAAATACTGGTACACTCGAGGAGAATGTATCCGCTAGGAGTGGAGTCAAGAAACCGAACCACTATTCTATACATGCTCATGTGATTATTTAGTTAAACTATATAAATGCTTGAATTAGATTGTATGCTAGGCACTTAACTTATAAGCACACACAAGCTCACTATCTCCTATAGACTAGTTACTTGATTGTTATATCTTTTATAGTCTATGTGATTGGACCCACTTTGGTTCAGAAGCCTAAAGTATTATTTGCCTTATTAGTTTTAATTAGTAAATTGTTTTAATTAGGTAAAGATTTTTAAAGTGATCCTATTAAACCCCCCCCCCCCCCCCCCCCCCCCCCCAAAAAAAAAAAAAAAGAAAAAAGAAAAGACTTAGGCGTAATTCTAAGTTCCATCAAGCTTCCGCACGTGCCGTGGTAGACAATCCACACAATTTCAAACCTCAGCAAGACGAAGAGCATAAGAAGAAGCAAAAGTGCGCTGCCTCTGGACTGGTCAAAGCAGGTATTCCTAGCCAAATTTTGACCATCAAATGATTTAAACAATTTTGTAATTTGAAGTACAATCTTATGATACCCTTTGAGGTATATAAACCGCACATGCAAGAGGCTTTAAGGTGTCGTGAGTAGCTCTCGGTACGGTTATGGGAACAAGACTAAATTAACCTATCTATGTTCTACGAAGAGTTGTCGCCATTCCCGGGAGTTCCTCTTGCATTAGCCGAGCTTGCTATATCTGGAGTGGCCATCGCTGGCCAATGGTTGTCAAACCATTCAACAATTCTAAGTCAATTGCTGGGTATGTAACAATATGGTTACTTTGTCTGTATTTTCTTACATTTGTTTCTATATGAATATTCTTTCACCATCTCCTTTCTTTGTCAAACAGTAAAGGAAATTCAACTCGGTATGACTTTCGAAAGTGATGTAGAAGCAACAACTACTACCCCAACCTTGCCTATGATGATAGACGGGACAAGTAGATCAGTTAGGACATCAAATAAGGCTATTGGCTCACTGAAACTTGTAGTGAAGATAGATAGTCCACCTTAAGCTAATAAGGAAGAAGAAGAAACTAAGGGTGATGTACCTACCAGACGCCAGCATTTGGTCCGCCCTGAGACTACTCTCAATGCTTTAGATCCTTTAATTTGTGAGATAACTGGTCCAACTGATTCTGTTGAGAGCCCAGCGCAAGAGCATGTTATCATCGAAGCTACAACTTCTTCTAATGTAGTGGCAACAATTTCCACTCCAACTATAGTAGATTCTCATATGTTGGATCCTCAGGTTTCACTTATCAAAAATTTGCTGCTAGTTTCAGTCAATTCACTGTGCATTGGAGAGTCGGTGGGACCTTTTAGAATGATGAATCAAGATTTTTCTCTTCAGGCTTTGGCGGATATGAAAGCGTTGCAAAGTTAACTCCTTCAAATTCTTAAGCCATGTGAACAAACAATTCATTCTGCTCCAGCCCTGCGTTCATCTTCTGACCAGTTGTCCGAAGTTGATTTCTTAAAGAAAGAGGTCAAGACTTTATTGGCATCCAAGTTGTCTGATCTTTTTGCGGATGGTCAATTGGAATCTCTAATTTTTGATGGTTGCAGTCTCTTAAAGCTCTCGAGAATCCCAACTCGACTTCCTACGGCAAATCTCTTTAGTCGTTCATAACTACAAAGCGACTAAAGATGATGTCGACCAAACTGAAGTGGCCTTGCGATCTCAATGACAACTAATTTCTGGGATAGCTGCCTCGATTTAGAGTTTGGGCATCCAAATCCAACAGATTGATGCCCTGGCCTTAGAAAGAAATTCTTTAGCTTCCGAAATAGATTTAATCTAGTAATTAATCGAAGAGTTACAAAGGCAACTAACTACTCTCTCCCAAAGACTTAATATGGCTAAGGAAGCTAATAGGAAAAAGGATGAAGACTTAGCATCTCTCATGGTAACCTACCGATCTTCTCACACCAAGGTAAAGGACTCTTCGAAGGATATTGAATTGGCAAAGCAAAAATCATATGGCTAGAGGGAGAGAAAAACATGGTGAATGACCAGATGAAGGCTGTGAAAGAAAGATACAATAGTTTACGTAGCTTTAAATTCTGAACATTTCTTTATCATTTTGGTTTATAATATTTCGGCCATGATGGTCGTTTGACTTCTAACTCTTGTCGGACAAACTATTTTTTGGTTCTCCTAGTGAACCGATTTATCAATCTTTTCTTATCTTATGATGTGACTATTCTTATCAGAGAATCATACGAAGATCTAAAAAAATTTCTTAGACATATTTTCCCAATTGCACGTAAATCCGCAATAATAAGTATGGCATTACAACTTCCGAATTTGCCATTCTTTTTTACTATGGGGACTATGTTTGAAATCCACTCGGCATACTCAATTGGCTAGATGAACCCAACTCGTAGTCATTCGATTGAATCCTTTACCTTAGTCACAACTTCCATTGTCATCCTTCTTAGGGGCAATTTTACAGGTCCATAAACTTCTTTCATGAGCAGCCTATGTTCTACTAGCTTATGGCTTAAACTGGACATCTCATGATAATCCCAGGCAAAGCACTCTTTATAATTATAAAGCGACTCGATCATTATCTCCTACTCCTTTGGAAACAAGCATCTGCTGATATAATTTGGTTGGGCATTTCGGTCAGTTCCTAAGTTGATTTTAATCAAAGGACCTTGCACATCAACTTACGAATCATCGAGCTTGGCTGGAGCAGCCTCCAACTCTTCAAAGGAAATGTCGTCGTCGGTAATCTCATCATGTTTCAATACACACTCGGATATGTTAATTACGCAACAGTTATCTAATTCACCTTCCTTACAAGTCCTTGCGAGCTTTGCAATCCAAGTCGTGAGTTCGGCTGTCTCTTCTTCTTTTGGTGTTGTGCAAATCGTGGCAACTCTTCGACAATGTATGATTGTCCTGTCCCAAATATAGAGAGTGTTCTCGCTAATTCTTTACCAGCGGCTCTACTTATGTTTTTTACTTTGATCAACAGGTTCTTGGATACTTATACTCTAGTTGGTCAACTATGCTTATCTTAACCTATAAAATCATTGGTCCAATGTCATCTTCAAAAAAAATAGCATTTGTTATCTTTAACATCGCACAAAATGGCTTGTTGTCGGCCGAAACTATCTTCAAATTTCCTTTGTCCCAAAGGATGATGGATGCAGTAGTTTGCATGAATCCAGTCTCAGCCCAAAAGGGCATTGAAACTCGAAGTTGACGGAACTACAAAAAACACTATGAGTGCCTTCTTGCTTCCTACTGTTAATTCAACCGATAGAATCCTTCCACATCAGTGATGCCACTGGTAAAGTCTATGACCATAACTTCTGCAGTAATCATGTCAAAGTGGCCTTTTTCTAACTTCTTTAACATATTCCTCAGTAAAATGTTAATTGTTGCCCCATTGTCAACCATAATGTGAGGAATGGGGCATCCATTCATTTGTGCTAATATGAATGAAGGTTTCAAATGTTGTGACATCGCTTAGGATGGTTGGTTAAAGATTACCTTATCCAAATCCACACCTTGCTCTATGGTAATGGTGGATGTATCTTTATGCCTTCTCGGTCCTCGTTCAACTACGTCTTTCTTGACCAGCATTACTCCAGTTTCTTCGATATCACCCTCCATATTATTCGACTGATCTGATTTAGCCAAAAAAATAACTAGAAGCATGAATACCATATTGCATTCTACTCATAATGGTGGCAATGTTTCGAACGTTATTGCCGTTGTCTCATCTGTCTTCTGTTATCCTATATTTTTGTAGCTTGTTGAAAATCAACACCGTTCTCCAGCAATTTTGTATTTGCCAACATTTCTTCGATCCGTAAACCTTCCTCCAAGAGATTTAGGTCACTTGATTCCTCTTCCAAGGCTTTATTTTTCTTGATTTCTCCAAATGACTTTTGATCATCTTGGCCAGCTGGTACATCTTCGGGCGGAACAATTATTTTGGCCTTCTATTTCCTATCGAAATTAATCATGCTCTAACTTGACCAAGAGAATATCGACCATGTTTGGTTGGTCTTTGTGATTTGTTGTAGACAGGATTTTTCATTTCCATTGTTCTTTTTACTACTCTTTGTCGTTGTCAATGACATTTCTAAGTCATTGTCATTTTTTGTGGGAACTGTGGAAATTTAGGATGCACAACTTTGGTCCATTGATTAACTATGGTAATGGTTGGTTTGACCATCCTCAATCATTTATGGTCATATCCATTATCAATATTTTTTTTTTCTTTTCAACCAGGCCATTTCCTTTTTGAGTGAGCGGCCTGAGGAATTTGTGTGATACGACTGCCGTGTAAACTTATCCATTTCCTTGTCGTATAATATCTTTTCAACAAATGCTATCATTAGACTTCTTCATGACAATGCTCACACAATCATCTCTCCTCATCAGCTAACTGACCCATAAAAGAACATTACCCCGCAGTGTTCTTTTCAAGGTTCGATTGCTTGTCTTTATACTTTAGATGATGATCGTGTTGCCTTGTTTTTTGTACAAGTTCTACCTTTTTCTAGGGGTATTTATGTTTCGTAGATCTGTAGTTGTCATATTTATTCCCATCGTTAGGGGAAATGGATCTGTGTCAACTAGCATGGCTTCTCTCTCCCTTTCTGAAAACTTAAGCATTATGTAATCAATGTTGTCTTGAATTGTGTTTCTTAACGTGACACAGTTTTTCGTTGAATGAGATCGAGATCTATGCCATTTCCAATATTCTATTTTCTTTAACTCTTATACCAAAAGAATCCTTTGCTTTGGCAGAATTTGATGACTTTAGCGGCTAGTAAGAGATCAAATATATCGTTAGCCTTGTAATATCAAAGGAAAACCTTCTACTCTGCTGAGCAGTCCCCCTTTCGGTATTAAGACCTTGAGGAGATGATTTATCCTCCGATTTCATTAAAGTCGTACAAATGAATGACTTATTGAAGTTTATTTCGGCTAAGACTATCTCATAATTTAGATCACAATAGTAAGTACCCAATGAGGAATTTCTCTGTTGGTTTTCTTCACAAAGAAGTCATTCATATCTGGTCGCTCTATCTAACAGATCTACCAGATCCTCAAAGTCCATACCTTCGAACTTCTTTTGATGTTTGATATCTTGACCTTCTACGACTAACTTAACAAACTAAGTTTTCGGAAGGAAAACCTGACATATGTTGTTCACTTCTTTAAATTGAGCAATATATCGTTCAGCTAATTCTCCTGGTAATTGCCTTAGGCATGACAAGTCAGCCAATGAAAATTTAGGTTCGATTCGATAAAATCGTGCATGAAAATTTTCTCCATATCTCGTTAAGATTATACTAAATTCGTCAGTAAATTAATATACCATGTGAATGCAGTGTTCATTAATAAACTCGTGAACCACTTCATTTTTACATACTCATTTTCTGAGAAATCTCTGCATTGCACAGTGAAATGACCAATGTGTTCTACCATAAATTGGACTATATCTCTAAAGAATAATGAAAATTTTAGAATCTTGGTGCATCTCGGTACCTCAGCGTGCGTACCTATCAATCCAATTAGGATATGGCCTATGATAAACAGGCCGATTGATACGATGACCATGACGTTGGTCAATTATCTCGTTAATCAAGTTATCAATTCATCTCAGCTAGCTAGTAACAAAGTGACAACTCTTGGATCTTGAAGTCATTGATTAACCACTTGAGATTGTACACCTTGGGCAAGTGGAACATGTCCCCCAAGTATTTCGTTATTCAGCATATATTGTCCTACAACAGGTACGTCGTAACCATTTTCATTTAGGCCATTGAGATGACCATTTCGTCTACTCCTCCTAATGCCTACCAGCGGTGATATATTTCATCCCACTAGATGTGGGTCTAGCCCGCATTACGTGGAGGAAAATTCGGCAACTCCGAAGGAATATTACCAAATTGGGGTATTTCCATGTTATGCTGATGAAAATTGGACAGCTTGTCTTGAAGGAACGTCACCAACCTATTAATAGCTTAAGTATGAGCCTTAAAAAAATCAGCCTGAGCCCTGAAATATTCAACTTGCATTCTTTCATGTTCAGTTAGTTCCCTCGGGCCAATGTTGACACATCCGAGAACTCCATTAACATCCACAAAGTTATTCTAGAACGGTGATCCTACTTTTAGGATGATCAGAAGTAGAAGATTCGGGACCTCTAGATCGGCTTGCAGCTGAGATGCATCGGGTAATTGAGTGAGGTCTTGTTCTTCAACATTCCCACTGCCTTGAGTAGATCGCTTACTCATGTTGTCATAATATTCAGTTAACAATTGTACACCGGTCCCACTGAGCATGCCATAAATGGTGTTGGTGTGGTTTCTGGCCACGCATGTGCTTGTCTTGTTGTGCGCGGGTATGCCAGGAATGATGTGGGTCCAGTACAAACCATGATCATCACTAACCCCTAATGTAGAGATAGAGCAACGTTGGGTCGATCGACCACCATCTAATTAGCCAACAATCTTGTGCTCATTTTTACGGAGATTGGGGCTCTCCCTCCAAGAGCTCTTTTTGTCTTGTCAATCAAGGATTTGAGATGGTGTAGTAGCTGTATGATTGAACGAGCGGAGTAGATTGAGATGGATGTGGATTCCAAACATGATCAGTTAAAGTCTCTTACCACTAAGGTGGGATTGCCGGCCTTGGCTGAGAGCAGCAGCAACAGCGTGCTGGTGAGCGAGGCGATGGCAATGTCAGGGATTACAACAGATAATGTTGGCTCAGTGTATAAGCGTATGCAGACGGGTCCTAGAGCTAACAATCTTCCTTCAGATCCAGCTTGTAAGCACAAATGGAAGAGAATTACAGCTACTGGATTAAAACTATGAGTCAGTCTGGACTGATGCTACTTCTAACCTAATGGTCCACTACTGACTTGCAGTGGATGAACTAAGCTAAGATTCTATTCTAAGGTAATCATCAATATTGTATTGGCAAGGAGTTTGTGCTTGGATCGAGGATCCCGTCTTTGTGTTTGCTCGTGTTATTTATATCTTCTCCTGTTGAAGATTAAAGATAATTGATGGCCCACGTGGCACCTTCGCGTGTAACTAGCTGGGAAAGAGCAGTTACCCTTCTCTTCATCATGGCTTGCCTCGGTCGAATGCTTCAGTGCTGACATGTCCATAACGGCTATTCATCCTTATTCGGAGATTGTCTAGTTGACGTGGCATCCAAAGACTTTGTCCACCTTTTAGATATTTAGTGTAAGACCCGTAACCCTACGAGACTAACTATATGCTTCATTTTCGGTGTCGGCATGTCACAGGCAGACTAGATCGGTGAGCTTCGATCGTAACCCTATTTCAGTACCGTAATAACTCGAGATTTGTACCTTGGCTACCATGCAGGCACTGCGATTCTAACACTGTGCGGTGCACCCCATTGCGACACCCAGATTAGAAGTTATAGTTTTTGGCAAAATCCAAAGTGGGCTGCGCAACATACATGTGGCGTGGGCCCCACTTGCACAAATCCAAAGTAGTTCAATCAATTCATCAATCACACACCTCTCTCTCTCCCCCCATTAGTCAAAGAAGCCCATGCCTCCCATCACTCACCCATACCCTTGTCCATGTTAAGCCACTCCCCTCTCTCTTTCCCTCTTCCCATTCTACCCCTCATCTTTTCATAATTGCCTCTCTATTCAAAAAGTTCTACCATAAAGCCCCCAAACCCCTCTCATTTCCACAAAATTTCCTAACAAATGAGAGTAAGAAGAAAATATTTGAGAAAATTAAAGAGAGAAGAGAGAGTGCTTGAAAGAAAGAAGTCTTTTAAGAGAGAGATTAGAGAGAGAGCTTGAGGAAAATTTTGAGGATCAAAGTAGTCTAGGAGGAGATAGGTCCATCTGAGTCGTCTGATCGACGATCCGGCCCAATCCGACCATTCATCATCATTGTGAGTGCAATAGAGGACAAACTCTCCATTTTTCCTTGATTTCTTTAATTTTCATGAGCCTACAAGGAGTAGGACCCACCTTGTTATCTGATAGTTATAGAGGTGGGCATTTTTTACCCAATCCGATGGATCCGACCCGACCAGACCCGATCCAACCCGTTCCAAACAGAACCAACGGCCTGGATCGGTGAGGATCGGGTAGGATCATTTAGATCCGACTAGTTTTCAAATCTAGATCGAGTAATGGTTAATCCGGACCGTTTCGATCCGAAAACCCAATCCGAATGGATCCGGACAAACTTGATTCGGTCAGATCTGGAGTGAAAATTAATATTTTTACTTTTTCCTATGGTGTGGTCCACTTGAGCTTTGGATATTGGTCAATTTTGAGTTCAACAGCTATTATAATCTGAAAAAATGAATGAACGGCGTGTATACACCACATACATTCACGGTAGGCCCCAGCAGAGTTCACTCGCTGCGAGTAACTTGCACGGCACGCCAATTGGCCTGTAACAGCCGTATTTTGATTTCTGAATTACATGCAAAGCACGTCAATACGGTAGGGTGGAGAGTATTTATCAAAGTGATTTAACCAAGTTCTTTGGGCCCCACCATGATGTATGTTTTGTATCCAACCATTCATCCATTTGGAGAGATCATTTCAGGGCAATATCCAAAGAATGAATTACATCCAAAGCTCAAGTGGACCCCAGCATAAAAAGCTTTATGGACAGTGACACCCACCATTAAAAAATTTTAAGGACTACAAAAGTTTTTGATCAACCTGGTATTTGTGTTTTCCCTTATTTTTGTATTTTACAACTTTTGAACCGGTTGGATTTCAAATAAACGTTACGGTGGGCCTTAGGATAGTTTCAAAGGTGGGAATAACTCTCCCCACTGTTTTCTGTGATGTGGTCCACAACAGATTTTCATCTACATCATTATTTGAATCATGCCCTAAAATGATATCTCACAATTGATGGACGGTGTGGATATAACACATACAGCGTAGTGGGGCCCACAGAATTTCGTGATGTTATTTCATAGCCTGCCCGATGGGACAACACAGGCAGCACCGCAGTCGCCTGGCACTGGCAGGCACAGATGTGCCTCTATCTCCGAGTTGTACACGTGTACAAAACGGCTCATATGAGATTATGGGAGGCCCACCTTGATGTATATATGTTATCTAAGCCGTTCATCCATTTTGATATATTATTTTAGGCTTTGAATAAAAAATTATAATATATTGAAGATTGAAGTGGACCACACCATATCAAATAATTCGAATAATGCCCAACCCGATCCGACTCGGTTTTCCTGACCGAGTCAGACTCGGATCGGGTCAAGTCAATGTGGCAGCGGATCTGTCCGAGTCAGGTGACCTGGACTCTATCTCGGATCGGATCGATTTCGAATTAGCATATTAAAATTTGGATCTGACCGGGTTAGGCCCAATTCGGTCTGACCAGAACCGATGCCCGGCTCTAGATAGTTATGTAGGGAGGGCCCCATAGTGGCAGGGGTCCATCCAATGGCTCAATCTCCCCTTCCTTCCTTCTTCCCTTCTCTTTCTTCCTTTAATGATTTTGGAACATTGTGGGGCCCACAAGTGGGCCACGCTGTGAGACAGCATGCCCCGCATGCTATGACAACATGGACCACTTTGTGTGGCCCACTGTGATATTTATTTTCCATTCAACTTCTTGATTGCATCACATAGATCTGGATGAATGAAAAATGCAAAATCAAGTTGACCCAAGTCATTTTGGGCTAACAGTGAAGTCTAAACTGACAGTGTTGTGTACTAACAAGCTAACAAAAAAAAAGTCATTTTGGGCTCACCACGAGGTGGCCCAACAGATGGATGGAGTGGATTGTCCACACATGGGCCCACTTTAATGCAAATCAAACATATATATAAGTATATAGAGCTGGGCAAGCCTGATCTGATCTGATGGATCTGAACCGAACCGACGGCCTGGATTGGTGTGGATCGAGTTAGGTAAGTCAGATTTGAATGATTTTCGGATCAAGTTCGGATCGTGGTGGATCTGGACCGATCCAATCTGAAACCCAATCCCAATGGATCCAGACCGATCCGATCTGACCCGATCCGAAGTCGTGTAGTATATATATATTTTTTAATTTTTTACCCTAAAAAATTACCCTACCTGATCGTTTTTACCCCTTTCTTACCCTACCCTCTCCCGCCCGAACGAACCAGCGAGCACTGATACCTGCCCGGAATCCTCTACTCTTCTTCTTCAAAGGTCGATCCGAAGCCCACCAGCTGTTACCTACCCGACGGTATTCCCCTCATCCAGCCGTCCCTGCCTGCCCAACTCAAATCGGGTAAGTAATGTTGAACTCCAAAACCTAACCCTCTTCTCTAAACCCTAACCCTCTTCTCTAACAGCCCGGCCGCACCCGATCCAAACTCCGAAACCACCCACCTGCTCGTCCGGCCCTCCAAGCTCTAGGGGTGCACATTTAACCGGTAGAACCGTGGAACCGGACCGGAACAAACCAAACGGTCCGGTTTGGTCTGGTTCTAGAGTGCACCGATTCCAGTTCCGGTTCCAAAAATCAAAGAACCGGTGACATCGGTTCGGTTCTCGGTTTAGGGGTATGTAGAACCGAACCGAACCGTGAACCGATCCGTAGAACCAAACCGTGGATCCGATCCATAGAACCGAACCGTGGAACCGAACCGATGTATTTTTGCACACCTTATAATTATTTTCATAAATGTATTTTTGCATACCTTATACAATATCTAAACCATTCATCAAATGGACCACAACATGGATGGACAAGGGCTTGCAATTGGGCTGGATTATAAAAAGCCCAGAACCGTGGAAACGATCCGGAGTTGAACCGGTTTTAACGGTTCAGTTCCGGTTCAGTTCTAGGGTGCCAACGGTCCGGTTCCGGTTCCGAATTTCCTAGAACCGTTAGGAATGGTTCGGTTCCAGTTTCACCCCAGAACCGGACCAAACCGAACCGTATGCACCCCCACCAAGCTCTATCTAGTAAGTTTATAGTTATTTATTTATTTATTTATGGACTCTAAATGGAAGGAGGCAGATTTCCTCCTACGAGAAGTTAAGTGGGGCCTATCATAATGTTCGTGGGAAATCCACCTTGTTCATTTGTACTTTTTTGTTTTTTTTCTTAAAATTTTTTTAAAAAAATAATCTGGACCGATCCAAACCGTGCTCAATCCAATCTGACTTGGATCGAATCAGGCCATGTAGATTTCGGATCGGTTCAAGTCAGGTGATCCGGACTTGGACCCGGATCGGATCGAGTCAGGTGACCCGGACTCGGTCCCGGATCGGATCGAGTTTGAGTCAGGCCATGCAGATTCGGATCGGTTCGAGTTTGACCCAATCCAATTGTCACGCCCCAAACTCGAAAACCGGGCTCACAAAATTCCCGATCATCGAATCCGGCGCCGACAGCCTCCGTAGAACCCCATTCTCGGCTCCCAGCGCCCATACGCCAGGTTCTGATCCTGGGATGCTACAAGGAGGATTTTCAACATCAGTTTAATTTGTAATAAGCATAACCAAAGGCATAACCCACAAACAACAACCAAAAACTCCATCACATTTCCACTATGATTAAAAACTTTACACGTACAATGAGCATAAAGGGAAATACAATGAGAATGGACAAAAGCTCCAAAAAGATCTGCTCTGCACTCCTGCCTCAGCGCTGCTGCATCCCAACGTCACCTGCACGCAACGGTCGTGCATAAGCTTATAGAAAGCTTAGAGGGTGATGAAAGTGTCTGCGCAAGGTAGTAATGCAGATATGCAGTATCAGAGTAATGCGGAACATGCTGGTGAATCCATGAATACCCTTAGTCGTACCGAGGCTATACGATGCAAGACATAAATGATGTTGGCCATACCAAGGCCATGCGATGCGAGATACAACTCAAGCATACAAATCTTCATCTATATCTACATATCAATACAGCTCAAATCTGGAATATCAGCGGGGTCTAGTACACTCTAAACCAGATTGCCGCCCCATCGCGCGCAATAAGGTAAGTGCAAGAGACCTCACTACCCGCCTGCCAATATCGGGCTCGGCTCGTCGATAGTGGACCCATTCCTCGAGCTGGTCAGACTCAGCCTAGCATTGCCCCCTCCTCTCGGGCGGGTAAGGTCATACCCCCTTCCAACCGACCACGACACAGTGGAAAGCGCAACCGTCTGGTAATCGGCAATCGGCGCTCCTGTACCCACTCGGTCTAGACGTTGGAGCAACCTCTTGGTACCATAAGGGTTAAGGGACTTTCACCCAGGGATATCTATAGCACCCCATGTAGAATAAGATTTCCGGTATCTAATCCTGCCAACCACGATATGCCTGTGGAGGCTACAGCGCTGATGTCGCTAGGGCGTACAGTGTCATATCACACAATGCGAATGCATGAATCACACTATCCAGTCATGCAGCAATCTTGCGGGTATCGTGCGCTCATGTGGGGCAACACCGCCTATCCGGGAGCTCCTAAACAATCTGCCCGAAGGCATATGCTATGATCAGTCACTTCTCATATCAAGCATACATATGATGCGTATGATAATGAACCATAGACTATACTAAACATATTATATGGTAATAGATATTGTTCATAATGAAGATGGGTCTATATGGCCTACGAGTATGGGCCTAACAATGGGCCCTAGGGAGAGTCATAATGCGGACATTTAACCAACATTATTCTTCAATGTGGACGTCAAACCAACATTGCTCCCAAGGCATGGCCCGCCTAATATCAACACACAAGTCATGGGGAAGCCACACATTACAATGGACCGTAAGGACACCCCATTGGGCCTCGACCTATGGGCCTTGGATACATCAAATGGGCCGCATCATATGAGCCTTATATAAATCAAGTGAGCCACATCAATGGGCCTTATGTACATTGCAATGGGCAATAACCCCTAGGCCTTTGAGTACATCACAATGGGCCTCATAACATGGCCTTATATATCAAAGTGGGCCTCAACCACAGGCCACAAATGCATCGAATGGGCCTCATAACATGGGCCTTTCATTCACATCAAAGTGGGCCTCAACTGATGGGCCACAAATAAACCAAGATGGGCCTCATAACATGTATCAAAGTGGGCCCACTTGAACTATAGATCAGACACATTCTTTAGCTCATGCCAACAACAATGAACTTCAAAGATGGTTGGACGGATTGGATGCAACCCATGTATCATGGTGGGGCCCATGAAAGCCCACCATCCAGTATTACCTAATATAATATAATATATTTGTATATAATATATATATATAGATTATATATATACAAAAATATATACAATAATATATATACATATATACAGTAATATATATATATATATATATATACAATAATATATATATATATATACAATAATATATATATATACACACACACGCACCCACGCATGCACCCACACGCACACACACGCATGCACCCACACGCACACACCCACCGTCCATTGGACGGTGGGAATACATGCATCACAACGGGCTCCACCATCCAGACGGACGGTGGAAAATACATAAATCATTGTGGGGCCCACGTGGGGCCCACCATAATGTTTACCTCCCATCCAACCCGTTCATAAGGTCACGCAGACCTAGATGAAGGGTAAAAGCAAATTTCAGCTTGATCCGAAACTTCTGTGAGCCCCAAAAAGTGTTTCAATGGTAGAGGTTTAATCCCACTGTTTCTTGCAGTGTGGGCCACCTGAGCTGTGGATGGAACTGAAATCTGGATGGGGCCCACTTCTGGTAGTGGCCCACCTCATGAACGGTGTAGATGTAAAATATACATCATGGTAGGGCCCACGACAGGAGCCGTGGGTGGCTTCCAGGCAGTCCGTCCGCCAGCCGCACGCTGCAGCGCTGCTGCGGCTGCAGCATATTTATTATTTTTTTTTTTTTTTGAAAATCACAATTCCTGTGATTTTTCATAGATGGGGCCCACGTCAGGTGCATCCACCCCGACCGTTGGTTTCCACGGCTCGTGACAGACTATATGAGCCCAATATTGAGGGTATTTTGGTGTATGAAAAACCTCAGGTGAATTTCAACGATAGAAAATATCGTTTGCCATGCCATGCCCCACCAGAAATTCAGATCATCTTCATTCTTCGTCCCAACGCTTAAATGACCTGGAGCATGGGATAGATGGCGTAGATTAAACATATACAGTAAGGTGGGGCCCGCATGAGCGGCCCACCCAAAAAGTTCAAAATATCAAGCTCATATTTGTGTTTCCATTTCCACGTCCAGAGACGCTGGACCGTTCTTGGCTCAATAAAATCTTCAACGTGGCCCCGCCTAGGTGGGCCACTACACGGTGGATGGTGTGGAACATACATACATATAAAGTGGGCCCCACCTACAAATGGGTCGGATCCAAAACATGCTTTATGGTGGGGTCTA
The DNA here is from genome assembly GCA_021015155.1 of Magnolia officinalis. Taxonomy (NCBI): domain Eukaryota; kingdom Viridiplantae; phylum Streptophyta; class Magnoliopsida; order Magnoliales; family Magnoliaceae; genus Magnolia; species Magnolia officinalis. The sequence continues at coordinate 51,324,835 of JAJHSJ010000002.1, read as the reverse complement.
ACAGGGTGGGCCACATGGCCATTTCATCACACAAAAAGGAAGAAGAAAAAGAGGGAGAGAAAGAGAAAGAGAGATCGGTGAGGATGGAGGGACCCCGCCACTATGGGCCCCTCTTGCATTCAACATACATTAAGGTGGGTCCCACTACACATGGGCCCATTAAATCCAAAATCCAACAGTGGGGATCCCTTCTCCACTAAAGTAGACGGTCTAGATGACCCTAGGTATATAAGAAAATAAACATCATGATGATCAAAGTGGGCCACCGGCCACATCTTAGGGTCCCAAGTGAGATCCAAACCATTGATCGGTTGGCCTCACTTGGCTCATCAAAAAAAAATATGAAAAACTACTCTTATCAAGCACCCACCGTTCAATCTTCTTGCTCCTATGGGCTCCTTAGCTTCAATTCCAATGGAGGAGATGAGGTTTGGATGGTGGAGATGGTAGATGAGAGGGTGGGCCACACTTGTGGCTCTCTTGGAGAGGGAAGCTTGGACGTATGGGAATTTCTTTTACTTGGGATTGTGTTTTGAAAATGAAGGAGAGAGAGGGTTGTAAAGGGAGAGAGAGATGGGTGATGTTTGATGTGGTGGTGATGGGTGTAAGAGCCACTTTTTGACTTTTGTGGCAAATGTTGTAAGAGGGGTATGGGTGGTGTAAGAACTTTTTGACTTTGGGGTTGCTTGGGGAAGGGTGAGAAGTGATGGATTGATGGGATTCATTGATGGGGGATTGATGTGACATCTCGTTGAGATTCTCTCGGGATTCGTACACACGGCTTTTTCCTCGCACCGAACGCTGGCCCACATCTCCTAGCAAGAGTATCGCCTCGGCGTGCAAGTCGCGGCATCGGAACTGCGGCGATGGCGCGGTCGCAATAGTACAAGTCTCGGGTTGAGTTTAATCAGATTAACGATGTGTGAATCAAGGTCACGCGCAACTCCGGTTAAGGGTCGAAGGTTACTGAAATTCGACCAGAAAGACCGCGGGAACCTATGGAACGGTACGGTCTAGGATACGGGTCTTACACCAATCCGAATCGGTCCGATGCCCAACTCTCTCTCTCTCTCTCTCTCTCTCTCTCTCTCTCTCTCTCTATATATATATATATATATATATATATATATATATATATATATATATATGGAAAAGGTTCGGTCAAGCTCATGGGAAATTCCCATGAGGTCGAGCTGTGTGGGCCACACCACAAACAAAAGTTGAGAGGGGTCACCCTTCATTAAAACATTCATAATCATTTGTTGGGCCCACCGAGATGTGGTTCATAAATCCAACCCATCCATTGTGTTTCCCACTTGGATGAGGGCTCAGACAAAGTTTCAGACTCATCTAAATTTCAGGTGCACCCCACCATGTGCTTTTATATGTTTCAGGCATGTCTTCACATTATTTTAGATGGTATGGCCCACCTAAGTTCTGTATAGGGCTTATTTTTGGGATATCCCATAATTTAAAGGGGACCCATCAAATGCACGGTGTTGATGTTCGACATACATTATGGTGGAGCCCACACAGGTCGACCTCATGGGAAGTTCCCATGAGTTCGACCCCATAGAAATTAGACAGGTACTTGTGACCAAATTAGAAACTTAGTTAATTTCGTCTAATTTCTAAAGGATTTGGTCCTAAGTGATTTCTACCTGAGGTGGTACTCGGGTCTTTGTAAGGATTTTTCTGGGACGTTACACCAATGAATACCAAGCTAAAGGCAAAAGGATGATCGCCTACCTGACCAGTAGAGCTGGGCATTTCTGACCCGATCCGATGGATTTGACCAGATCCGACCCGATTCGAACCGAACCGACGACCTGGATCTGTGCGGTTCGTGTAAGATCAGGCAGATCCGACTGTTTATCGAATCGGGCTCGGATCAATGTCAATCCGGATCGAACCGATCAGAAATCCAATCCGATTGGATCTTATCCAGACCAATCCGATTCAGGCCATATATGGTGTGTATTTTATAGTTTCTAATAAATTTTATTTTATATATGTATGAACACTGATGAACCAATTCTTAATAGCATACTTTCTTTAGAGAAAATAAATAAATACACTATTATTCTAAAGAGCTGGGCATGGCTGAAATAAGAAGTACAAGTGAAAATGGAAAAAAGCGGGAGTTAATAAGAACTTACATAGGTTTTGAGCTGGTATGCTGAAAATCATGATTCTTTTGCCATGAGAGTTGCTGAGAGAGAGAGAGAGAGAGAGAGAGAGAGGTGCAGTTCGTTGCTTCTTGCTTGATACGCAAGGCAAACGGTTAAAATGTTCAAGTGAGTAGTAGACAGGAAGCAGATTGGCTGGTGTACCTCACACTAGCAATATAGTTGTTATATTAATGTTAGTAAGATCTGTGGGTCTGATATCCAAATCGTCCATCCATTTGGCAAGCTCGTTTTAACGCTTGAGACAAAAAATAAGACAGATCTAACCATCAACTGGACCACACCGCAAAAACTAGTGGGAGATTGAATGTCTACCATTGAAACCCTTTTTAGGGTCATAGAAGTTTTGGATCAATATGAAATTTGTTTTTCCTCTTCATTCAGGTACTTGTGACCTTATGAAATTTTCTTTTCCTCTTCATTCAGGCACTTGTGACCTTATGAACAGATTGGATGTAAAATAAACGTTATGGTGGGCCCTACAAATTTTTTAACGGTGAAAATCATTATCTCCGTTGCTATTTATGGTGTGGTTCAGATGATCTTTGGATATGATTAATTTTTTGTATAACGCTCTAAAATGATCTCTAAAAATAGATGAACGGTGTGGATATAATAAATACATCACTATGGGGACCATGTAACTTTGATCTCCTTTGAACCATTCGTACAACTCGGAGCTCGAGGAGAGTCAGTGCTCGTCTTCGCACGACACATACCTAGAGCAACTATATAGATGGTGTTAGCTACAGACAATACTTAATGGGAATTATAAAGCTTCTTCAAGAAGCTATATATCTAGTGTAAAGCTTTATCAAGAAACTATATAGCTGGTGTGAGCTATAGACAGCAGTACGTTTTTATCCTACTAAATAAACTATGTGGAGCCCGTCTTGAATTTTTTTGGTTTATCCACACTGTCCATCAGTTTTTCCAGATCATTTTAGGGGTTGATACTAAATTTTAAGTATATCCAATAATCAAGTAGATCGCACCATAAGAAATAGTGAGAATAATGATTTCCACACCGTTGAAAAAAATTGAACGATCTGAACCTTGCCCAATCTGATCCGACTCAGTTTTCCTGACCGAGTCGGACTCGGATCGGTTCAGGCCAGCAGGGGTTCGGGTCGGTTTGAGTTAGATGACCCGGACTCGGACCCAAATCGGATCGAGTTCAGGTCAGGCCCTGCAAATTTCGAACCAAGTCGAGTTGGACCCAATCCGATCCTACTCGGTCCAATGCCCAGCTCTACTGACCAGGGTTTGTGAACTACTCAAGGAATTTAAAGAGTACAAAATAATATAAGTCTCGAGATCCAAGAACGTCAACACAAACTCCTTGGTCAGGTTAGCCTCGACCATCGTCTTCGACCTTGTCAGGACCATCCCAATTGAATTCTTACCTGAGCTGAGCATCAGTCAGTCCAACCAAAAAGCGACCCTCCTAGTCAGCCATGCATTGAGTTAGATGGACTCAATCGTATGCTACCTACGAGTTGCCTGAAGACAAACTAGAAGCTCAGAAAATCAGGTATCATTTACTCGATACAAGATACTGGGGGACATATTATATAAAAAGGGGTTCTCACTACCCTACCTGAGGTGCTTACAACCGGATGAGGCCAAGTATGTCCTGAGAGAAATCCATGAGGGTGCACGTGAAAATCACTTGGGAGGGAGAACCTTGACGCACAAAGCAGTTCAACAGGGATACTATTGGCCCACTATGCATGAGGACACCAAGCAGTTTGTAAGAAAATGTGACAAGTGTCAGCTCTTTGCAGTAATGTCGCGACAACCACCCGAGTTGTTGACCCCGATGAGCAGGCCTTGGCCTTTCGTATAATGGGGAGTCGATATCATCGAGCTCCTGCTGACCGACAATGGGAGACCAAGTTCACCATTATCATCGTCGACTACTTCATATAGTGGGCTGAGGTCGAGCCCTTAGCCCAAATCACCGAACAGAAAATAACCAACTTCGTTTGGAAGAACATCATCTGTAGATTTGGCATACCCTCACACCATTATTACCGATAATAGTAGGCAGTTCAACAACACCAGGTTTTGAGGGCTATGTAAAAAGCTCGACACTTGCAACTCCTTCGCCTCACCTCGACACCCACAAGCCAACGACCAGGTGGAGGCGGTCAACAAAATCATAAAGAGCCGCCTCAAGACTAAGCGCGAGAGATTTAAAGGAGCATGAGCTGACAAACTGCCACATGTCTAATGGTCATATTGGACTATAGCGTGAACAACTACCGGAGAGACACCCTTTTCACTAGCCTTCAATTCAGAGGTTGTAGTCTCAGTAGAAATTGAAATTCCCTTGGGCAGAACTGAGCTATTCTTAACATATGAGAACGACGAACATATGCTACTAAGTCTCGATCTGCTCGAGGAACTCAGAGACAGTGCACAGATGAGAGTCACCGCCTATTAACAAATAGCAGATTGGCATTACAACTCAAGAGTGAGGCAGCAGAGATTCAGAGTGGGAGACTTAGTGCTTCGAGAGGTCTCCTTAAGTATGAAGGAGCCCATCTCGGGTGCCCTAGGTCCAAGCTAGGAAGGACCCTACAAAGTCATCGATATAGCCCAACTGGGGACTTATCAGTTAAAAGACTTAGAGGGACAAGCCCTGCCTCATCCTTAGAATGCAAAGCACTTAAAGATCTATTGTCAGCAGAGACTGATCAAATTAAGCCCTACCAACACCTAAGGCATGCCAGTTTGACAAAACACCTATCTTTTATAAATAACAAATCACATTTTTCCTACATCAATGACCTACCGTATATAAGTGACAAGCGCGGTAGCTAGAGAGCTTAGGAAATGGTAAAACCCAAGGAGGTGCCCTTCCAATTATGAAAGACTTGGCGGCTAGGAAGCCGAGGAGAGGGAGAGGCCGAGAAGGCACCCTCCAGTTGAGTTGTTACCCTAATAAGGTAATGAACTAAAGGTCATAACATAGAGACGAAGTTCGACACCGACCTAAGTATTCGGGAGGAATATTCTTGAAGAGACTCCTAAAGGGTTTGATCTCTACTGACCTTCACCATCTCACTTCTGAGCTTGAGCAAGCTAAGCTCGGAAGTGGGGGGCAACAAGCATACACATAAGTAAAGGGCGAGCACATTAAAAGTAAAGACAGAGGAGGTAAGATTTTAAATAAGATTCTGTCAGTAAAAGGAAATATGGTTACAAGTACAATTATTAAAAAAATACAAAATTTATTACATAACTAAGGCCCAGAGTAGACGACATACGAGGGTGGAGGTCCCTCTTGCTTGGGGACAACCTCATCGGCGCCGCCTTCTTTGTTAGTAGTCGGCCAAGAGACGACCTCGCTGACGATCTCATCTCAAGAGACCTGTTGATCGACAACATCCTCAGTGGCCAAGACCGCCTCTTCGTCCAGCCATGACAAATCAAGCTCAATGGACTGACACTGGACCTCCTCTCCATAGTTCTGGAAGCCAGCGTTGAAGAGCTCCTCCAGCTTGGTGTTGTGGCCCTCGGAGACCTTGTAAGCCTCCACAGCAGCCGCCTCCCTCACCGGCATGCCAGCCTCCACATTGGTCGCCCTGGCCTCAGCCTCCATTGACCTCGCCTCCACCTCTGCAGCCCTAGCCTCCGCCTCAGCCAATCAGACCCCTAACTCGGGAGCCCATGCCTCCAGCTCAGCGACTTTAGCCATTAGCTCAACCTTTTTGTGCCGCTCTGCCGCTAGTCGGGGCATCGGCCTCATGTTCCTTCGAGGACACCCTCAGGGCATCTCGAAGGGCCTCGGCCTTAGCGTGAAGAGCCATCTGGGCTTCCTTGGCTACCAACGGCTCCGAGGCCTTCACCTCATGATCGGCCCAAGCAATGTCGAGCCTTCGGTTCGCCTTATCGACCAGGGCCTTCAGGTTGAGCGAGAATCAGTGAACCGCAAGGACTCTCAGGGCCTCCTGCAAGAGAAAGAAATCAAGTTAGCAGAAGGATAGTAAAAAAAAATAATAATAAAGGCACTCGACTACGACACCACGACTAACCGTCTCATCTTTATGTGTGACGAAGCCATCACCCCGAGGAGGTGGCCAGGACAGAGGGACAACATTGAATTGACCTCCTCCTCAAGCATGTGGCCCCGACCTTAGTTCACCAGCATGGCTAGCTGCCTGGGGATGAAGGAAGAGGAGGCCCCCCCATCACAACGTCCTCGGGGGCTGAGCTCTGGTGTTCAAAGGCACCCTTATAGCCCCGAACCTCCTCGACTAGGGCTCACTTGGTGAGTGAAGAGGACGCGTCGAGGTCCACCACAACACTCGGTCGATCATTCCTTGGAGGGGTGTGGGCGGGTGTAGCAGCTACGATGTCATTAGTCGTTGCCTGACGCTTCGTGGGAACAGCAACAGCCTCAGCCTCTACTCGAGCGGTTAGAGGAGTGGTCCTAGTGGCAGCCTTGGCCGCTGGCCGCTCAACCTCGGGGGCAATAGATCTGCCCAAAGGGGCACCAGCAGGTGAAGGCCAAGCCGTAGTAGCTGGTGTTGTCTTCTTAGTGATAGCCTTTATCCGCTCCATCTTAGCCACAACCGGCATCTTCCTCTTCTTTAGCTGCAGGAGACTAGATAGCTCTCTAAGAAAAAGGATAAGTAAGGATGCAACAACAAGAGTAATTGGCCAAGTAGCAAAAAATTACGAGACTTACCAGTTGGAGCGAAGCCAAACTGATGAAGAAGCATAGCGGTCACCAACTTCCTGTGGTCCCGCTGGTCAGCCAGTCGCTTCCTTGTGATCCTTATTTGATGTTGGTGGTATACAAAGAGATTGGGATGTGATCAGAGAAATGTTACAGAGAAGAGCACGACATTAACAAAAAAAAAAATCAGCAAAGTGAAGCAGCTCAATGTGTTTTTGACTTGGCAAGGTGTAGGAGGTCTGGACCTAAGACTACGAACCCTTTAGCTCCACCAATGGAGCCTCCTACTCTCTCGACACGAAGAACCACTTATCCTTTTACCCTTATTGGAAGACAGGTTGTTGGTTATGATGGCCTAACCTTGCCCAGTTGGGAAGAGAAATAGTAGTAACCGTGCGAGCCCGGGCTGCTCTTGGTCTGGTTCAAGTGAAGGAGCTCATCCACTATGACTTTGGAGTTTTCGACTACCGAAGATGGCCCATAAAACATTCAGGTTTAGCTGCCCAGGGGTGACTTGAAGATGACATAACACCTCTCTTACTACGGGGTAGAGAGGCAGATGAAGGCCACGAGGAAAAATGCAGAGTACAAGACGACCTCTCCCTTGGGAGGTTGGCTAGGAACTTCCCTAGCTCGGGGGAGATGAAGTCCAACCGAGCTGGGAATAAAAAAATTAACATGAAGGAGTGCATGTCGACAACACTCAGCCTCAATAAGGAGTCGGCAGTGAGAACTAGGTCACCAAAGGACTGGGAGGTCGCCTCGACTGGCAATGCCACACTTGTGGTATAAAGAGGTCTCCGGTGACCGGACTCGATAGAGGGGGAGTAGGCCTCAAGGGACCAGACTCGAAGGACTCATCAATGGGCAAGGACCTGGAATCAAACATCACATCCACCGACTCCTGGAAGTGGTAAAAAATTGTAGTCGCCCTGGAATCTTCCCTGGAAGACATTAGGGAGAGAGAGGAGGAGGAGAAAAAGAAAAGGAGAAAGGAAAAAAGAGGTCCGACATACCAGAAAAATACTCGGGCACAAACTCCTAAGAACTAAAGGATGCTGGAAACTGTTTGGTTGAGGTGAGATTAGACGCAGGTCGACAGAGCTCAGACTTCTCAAAGCAAACAAATGAAAGGAAAAAGGGGGTCGGGGTAATAATGGAACTCCCCTAATAATGCATTTACTCTTGTACAGTGCCACGTGTTAGCACAAGAGCTTGAGGTGACACTTTGACTATGCCCCTCCACGTGGCAACAAGGGATTCGCCCAATCAATATTATGACAGTTGTAGGCCTATGATATGTCCAGAATCTAAACGACGATCTGCCATTAATGCACATCCCCTTGTATCATGCGTCATTAATCATGCCCTTTTTACTTCTGCATCGGGCACCGACCTTTCAGCTCTTACCTCTACAAGCAAATGACAAATTTAGGCTCAAGTTAAAATTTGAAAAAAATCGAGTTGCTCAAAATTTGAATTTGAATTCCCATACTTTTAGACCAATTTGAGATCTATCTTCCTGAGCTCGTACAAGTTCGGAAGGGGGGGGGGGGGGGGGGGGTCAATTGTTGTGAGCATAACCGAACTAGTCCATCACATGGGAAGAATGAGCAAATATGAGAGAAGTGCCTTAAAGCTGAGGTAACGAAAGGATCTGGACAAGTTTTTGGCTCGAGCTGTTAGAGCATCGGGCTCGGAGACAGAACTAGCAACTCTCCCTACGAAGAGGTGAGCCCCCGAATTGAGTCGTCCAAAGATATAGCTCAGTAGGGGAAGAGTCATCTCACCAGGAACATCTACAAACACGAGCAAAGGACATGAAAGGCAAGGAACTCGGGCCTCGAGCTCCCAACACCCCGAGCTATCTAGGTCAACCACTATAAGAGATGAGGAATGAGAAATCTGGAGGGAATCTTGCCCCGGATCCAGGAAAGAAGATTCTGGCCGATATTGACTGAAGATCACGCCGACCGAGGTGGGCTTCGTGACCTTTTTTGGAGTAGTTTTTCATCTAAATAGGGACTTCCCAACGTATCCCGTGGATCCCATAAAGATAAGACGGTTTCAGAAACGCCCAAGAACCCTATAAGTACAACTACCCTAAACCAGAGGAGATAAGCTCAAAAAACCCAAACTCTAACCTTTGATCCTAATCTACTAGTCTAATTTAGGCATAGGAGGGTCCACAATCGTTCCCAACACCCCCCGCTATCCACATCTTCCTTATTCTTTACAAGTATATCGGAGTGTATACCTCCCCAAACAATTGCATCTGTTGGCCCCAAAATCCAGAGACAACAATACATACATATGTAGAGAGAGTAATACTCACCTTGAAATAGGGTTATACATCAAGCCGAGTTGAGTCAAGGTGGGCAAAGCTTGGCCTGACTCGTCCATGCTCTCCATGAGCTCAAGCTTACCATTGGAGGTTAGCTTGTTTGCCAAACCTTTCGAGGCGATCGACCTAGTGGATCAAGTCGAGGAGAGCTTACCTTGAGTCAAGTCAAGCCTGCTTGCACCTCAATTTATTATATTTTTTTTACATAATATAAATTAAAAGTCAACAACATTAAGTCCAAAAAGTCCCACATGCCACAACATCAAGTCCAAAAAAAGTCCCACATATATTATCTAGATGCCATAACATCGAGTTCCAAAAGTAAAAATATATTACAAAATACAAACTATTAAATAGAACTTTAAAAGTATACATTCTTTCATGCAGTTTTAGATGCATGCAACATTCTTGTCTTGACTTCTGTTATGGGTAAAATGGATTGGCTAAGGAAGAGAGGTCAGCTCAAACCTCTGTGCTCGTCACAACATCAGCCAGCACAAGTTACAACAAGGAGCCCCTCAATAGCCAAGAGCAGCAATTCATTGCCGAGGAAACAACCTACTCTTCGAGCTCGGCCATCAGGAGATGAAGTATCTACACTCTCATCAGATGTTGAGCCCTTCCACGGTTCCATCCATTTCCAAGCAGTTGCTTAGAACATCTCTTGGCGAGGGCCCCCGAGGCACAACCTTGCACGAGGCAAAAGTTTAAGCCACTACACTCAGGGAAACCCTGTCCCATGCGGTAAGATGAAGAGTATGGTCATCCCTGATCCCGCCCAATAAGGAAAGGAGCTCAGTGTCAGTGCTGGACACGAATCTTAATGGTAGGTCGGCAGGTCGACAAGCTGCTTGATACCAAGGGAAAGCTCAATCACGACTCACTAGAGAATCCAGGTCGGCAAACTACTCTTCGGAACGTCCGTCACCTCAACCTCCTACTACGTGCTTCTAATGGTTCTGACTGTCCAAATATGATTGAAGATACCTACCCGAGATTCAGCCGAGGATCTCAGGAGACAACTACAACACGAGTCTGCTCGCGATCTCAGCCAAAGATCTCGGGAGATATTCCCAATATGCTCGGGATACGATTCCCTCTGCAACACACATTTACTAAGTAGGGAGATCACGATTTACTCCACCCCCCTCTTTCAACTATAAATAGGAGCATCTCTAACGACGAAAGGTACACACAACTCTACACTCAAAACCTTATCCTTTACTAGACCAGATTCCCTATCTAACTTAGGCATCGGAGGGTCCCCTACTCTAGTCAGGGTCTCCTTTGTCTCTTTTGTGTGTAGGAACTCGAAGGTCGAAGAAGGGTTAACCAGATTTCTGCATCAACAACTTCCATTCTCGTCCTCATCCTCCTCAACATCGAAACTGCTACCACGCCCAAACTGTATACAACCAATCTTGTGCACATATCAGTGTTTCAACTATTTTCGAGGCAAGTGAGCTTCAATACTTGCTCACAACCCAACTCCTCGTGCCAAAAGTTGATTCTGATGCCACGGTCGAAATTGGAATTGACAATGTCTCGTGCTATCATCGAAAGTCTAGGGTATTCACAAAATCTCAACTTCCACTACTGTAAAACATAAAAATCCACTTCTTATAACCTTATGACTGGCTCCTTTAAATACTTCTCCACTTCTGATTAAGTTTTCTGTATCTCTGTTTCTTCTTCATCTAAGAAAGACATAAAATCATGAAGTCGCTTTCCTCCTGTAGAAGTACTACACATAGATTGAGGAGTAACTACTGTACTGGATGTTGTGACAAAAGTACTAACATATGAAGTGAACAACTCTTTAACTGTAGCATGAATAATGGAAGTCTCTGCTGAAACTCTTTCAAAATTAGAATAAAATGACATGAAAACATACATAACCATTTCCATCTTGTATCGCGGATTCATAACAACTGCAATAGCCATTAACGAATGGCAGTTAGCCCAATACTAATTGAATTTTGTTGATGCAAAAATCTGGTTGATCTTGCCTCACCTCCTGTTAGTCGAAGTACTTGCAATTTATTTGAAAATAAGAGAAGACATTGGGGGCGCCGTGTCAGGCATGAGTCCAAGTACCATTCCATTCCTTAAGATCCCGCGATTCTCTCCGTTGAATTCCGGCAACCCGTGGCCCGTAGATAGCATTTGCGAGCGACCCTGAGTTGCATCCAGCGAACTCGAGTCGGCTTAACCCAAGACCTATGCCATTGCGACACATCGTCGCCTGTAACACCCTGAAAATCGAGGGTCGAGCAAAGCTCAGCTCCCGAGTTCCAACGCATCACTTATGCAACACAGATGATGATGATTATGATGAGAGCATTGAAACATGAATGGGATTATACCAAAACAACATATCATACTCCAGAGATAGTTAAATTGCAAGCGGAAGACTGTGATAGATATATAAAATATAAAATATACAAACTGTGGTGAGTCTCCAGAGTGTGATAACATTACCAGGTTAATAAATTACAAGTACAATTCCAAAATATACCAAATGTGCAAGGTCCTCTAGTCAACATCCCTGTAACCCCGTCGATCACGACACGGCTCACATGAAGCCGCCAGAAAACAGCATATGCGAGAAAGCATCATCGTCGTCACAAAAGTCCGACTCCGCCTCAGGAGTAGTGTCGTCATCTGCAATCAGACAAAGTCTGGTGGGTGTCCGGAACACCGTCCCGTAACGTGGGAGTGAGTGATCAACTCAGTGGAACAATAAAGCATAGGATAACATGTTATCAATTCAGTCAAGCAGTAATGATAAAGCAGTACAATCAAACACTCCTAAATACTCTTATTAATGCAAGTATGAATGCAGTCATGATGCATGCCTTCGCCAACATACTCCCTCGTGCGACACCATTTTACGTCCTCGGCATGCTTTCATCCCTCAGTGTTCCACATCTTCCACTCACATGCAGTGCGATGATGAGCATCATTACCGAGTTGTTATTAGTCCTTTTCATACAACAGTATTGGAAAACTAAGTTACCTTCCTTATATCATTCCCAAACAATGATCCATTCTAGGGTAGTCAATCCTAGATAATCTCATACGATAGTGTGGTTCTAGGTCGCTGCAAGGGCTGTCAGGGCTGTTACACGGAATTGTTGCACCACTCCCCCATCACCTTATTAATGCAGGCCTAGTTTACACTCTGTTTACTACGGGAAGGCTCGTCACCTCTCCGTAGATTCAGAGTATGCTCGAGGTCACTACACCGAGTACAGTCAGGGCTGTCAGGGCTGTTACACGGAATCGTTACACCACTCCCCCATCACCCATCAAAGCAGTTGTAACATCCCGGATTTTTGACAACCTGGGATTAGACGTCCTAGGGCAATGGGTTGATCCTAAGACCTTATCAACTTGTCAAAACTCAATCCCACAGTCTAAAATTGCTCTTTAAACCATTTTCTTCACAAATCCCACCCTTCACTACCTTATGCTTTCAATTTTACAAAGCACTTTCGCCCTAGACACTAACTTAAACTAGCTAAGTAGTAAAACTTGGATCACTTTATATACAAACTACAAAGGCCTAAGTACCATCTCAACCAGAAAACAATTAGGATTAAATCCTTTAGAAATTTAACAAAGTTAACTAAGTGCAAAACTCGATTAGCCATGAAATCCGTTGGGATCGCTTTAAATACGATCTGCAAGACCCAAAACTTGCAAAATCAGTGACTCTAGGTTACCCTAAAGTTTAGAACCAAACTCATTTCCCGACTGCGCTCGGGAATGAAATGAAACTTCGTATTAGGTCTAGGCCGCACCTCGGAAGTCCGATTAACACGAAGTTAAGGAACTAGGACTGCCTCACTAGGCTTGACAATCATCTCGAAAATCAGGTCCAGTCGATGTCCCACGGCCATTCGTTTGGATCCGGAGCGAGGGAGTGTGAAAAACACTATTCCCATTCCAAAATAAATATCAGGAATAGTGATCTGGCACCATTCGCTTGCGCATCAGTATTAAGCAACCAGACCGTCAGAATCAGACCAAATTACACCCTCGGATCAGGAAAAATTTTAGGAACATTTACATGTACTTGGAATTTCGGATCGTGCCCCACTGACCGTTGAACTGAAAGTGGTCCGCCACGTGCGATCTGGGAATCCGATCGAGTCGAAAACGTAATCCCACATAGATCCATATGTGGTGAGCTTAAGTCTGACGTTTGACTCAAGGAGGGCCACCAGAACCTCTCTTTTGAGCTGGAAAAGTGACGAAATACCTATATTAGCAATAACCCTTGAACAGGAGTCTATTTCGGTGAGTTTTGAGACTATATAAGGACCTTAAACCCTCTCTCATGGCAGCCATACGAATTTGGAATTTGAGAGAGGGAAAAGAGAGAGAAAGTGAGGGAGAAGTGGGAGAATCTCCCTGCCGTCCTTCCCTGCTGCTATCCATGCTCCACTGCATCGTTCTCATCGCTTTCCCGGCGATTCCAGCCCCGTTTCTAGGTAAGAAACCCTAACTCTAATCTGTTTTGAGGTTTAGACTGTTGTAGGTTGTGAAATAGCTAACCTATTTCGTTCTCTAGGTTGCCAAACTGCCGAATACGGAAGCTTAGCAAACCTATCAACTCCGTTACGATTCTACGACAAAAGGTGCGGACTTTAGGTGTATAGGTTATGGTTTTCAACGCTTTCAATGTCAGATAATGATAGATTCATGATCTGCATGCAATTGCACATGTACAAAGTGCTTTCCGTTTCCTGTTTCGATTAACGTTGTAGAATATGGAATTTCACATACTCTAGGTATACGTAGAAATACCGTATACGTATTTTTTTTGGAGAAATGTTTGACATGTTTATTTAATGTATGATTATACTATATATGGATAAAATACTAGTTTGGCGAAAGGAATCGCCGTAATACATGTTCACTTGTAAATGCTACGTATGTTGAAATTGTGTATTCTAGAAATACCGTATATGTGTAAGTTTTGGAAATGTAATTGTCATGATTATTTGTTGTATGATTATGGTATACATGGATAAAATACTCGTTTGGCTAAAGGATAACCCTAATACATGTTTTACTAACATACACCATGTATGTTGTAATAGTGTATTCTAAGTGTTTGTGGAAATGGCTGAATGAGTATAGAATTCTCATTCGTGCTCGCCATGACTACTTGTCATGGATTCATGATTGATGTATTGGCGATACCCCCTTTGACGAAAGGATTTGCCCTAAGTCACGCCACGGCCAATATACACTATATATGCTAAAATGTGTGGCCCAAGTGTTTGTGGAAATGACTGAATGAATATGGAACTTGGATTCCTGCTTGCCATGACTATCCGTCGTGGGTGTACGCGTGTTATGATTGGGGCAACTCCCTAGTGAAAGGATTTGGCCTAATGCCTATGTGATCGACATATGTCGTGTATGTTGATGTATGTTTATTTAAGTGTTTCTTGAAATGTCTGAATGAGTAGTAGTTAGCAAATTGTAAAGTATAAGGGTGTTGAGATATGATTCTCAACCTCTTTTAACTATGTGTCTGATCTCCTTTGATAGTTGTGTGATTAGGAATTGAACATGTACAAACTCATGCTTGTGTTGTGATTCATAACATGCTCAACTGCTTTATGATTTTAACTATGTAATGCATATGTTTAAATTTATATTTACGTTGTATGATCCGTCATGGGTGATGGGGGAGCGGAGCAACGAGTGCGTGCAACAGCCCTGGCAGCCCTAAACGGATAATACCAGACCTTGATTGTATGAGTTGAATCTTGATCCATTACTGCTTTACCTATCTGCAATTGATTGTGTTTGGGGCTATGATTATGGCCCAGGCAATCGGTAACGGGATTGAACTCGTGGCTGAGATTCATTTGCCACGTGGGATGTGTTCGACGAACTCGAGTCGTGCGTTGCCTGTCGGCAGTGGCTAGGCCACACGAAGTTGTTTATGCACTTCATGTCGTGCAGCTCAACGGGCGATCGTGCTAGTCGAGCTCGTCAAGTAACCCGATCTGTCTTATGCATGTTCACCCTGTTTGGACGCTACTGCTTGAACCTAGGGTACCAAACTTACCAGTGAAACCCCCTTTTAACCATGGTACCTCGATCCGCTAAGATGCATGAGCCGGGCATGGTGGTATGGGACACCGTGGTCGAGCTGTCGGCCTACGCTGGGGCCATGTGCCTCCCCGTAGTGACCATTGCGCAACCAAACTCGTGAGTCGAATACGGTGGTATGGGACACTGTATTCGAGCTGTCGATACTTACGGCGAGAGCCGAGTACGGTGAGACCTGTGCTCGTGCGTGGACGGGCGACGTGTCCTCCGTAGTATCTTCGAGTATACTCCAAGGGTTTGTGATTGGCGACGAGTCTTTCACAGCAACTAGAGTATGAGTTGAGCCGAGTACGGTGAGACCTGTACTCGAGCTGACGGCTAGTGATTGAGCCGAGTACGGTGAGACCTGTACTCGAGCTGACGGCCAGCAATTGAGCCGCATACGGTGAGATCTGTATCCGCGCTGACGGGTGACGAGCCCTTTGCGATGCCTTCACTATGCTTCTCAAACCATAATATCGTATGAGATTAACTAGGATTGACGACCCTAGAATGGATCATGTTTGGGAATGATACAAGGGAGGTACCTTAGTTTCTCAATACTGCTGGTTGAAATGGACTAATAATAACTTGGTAATCATGAGCATCATCGCACCGCATGTGCTTTGTAGATGTGGCGCACTGAGGGAGTTAAGCATTCGCGAACGTAAGATGATGTCGCTTGAGGGTGGATTGGCAAGGGCATACAGCATCATGTCATTTCACTCTCGCATTTAATAAGAGTAGTTAAACTTGTTTGATTTGTACTGCTTTATCATTACTGCTTGATTGAATTGATAACATGTTAACCTATGCTTTACTGTTCTACTGAGTTGATCACTCACTCCCACGTTACGGGACGGTGTTGTACACACTAACCAGATTTGTTGAGTTTCAGGTGGTGGCGATGCTTGTGAAGCAGAGCCGGACTACTTCTATGATGATAGGAGGAATTCTCCTATCTGTATCTCTCTGGCAGGTCAATGAAGACCTGATATTGTATTGACGGGACTATGGTACATGGGATAGGAGGCATTACACTTCCTCACATTTGGTACATTTTAGAACTGCACTTGTATTTATTTAACCTGGTAATGTTATCACACTCTGGAGACTCATCATAAGTTATATATTTTATCTATCTATCACAGTCTTCCGCTTGTAAATTAACTGTCTCTGGAGTATGATATGCTGTTTTGGCTTAATCTCACTCATGTTCAATGCACGAATACAGTCAACATTCAGTCATCATTCATTTTGTTGCATAAGTGATGTTCTGGAACTCGGGAGTTGAGTTTATGCTCGACCCCCGATTTTCAGGGCGTTACAAGATGGTATCAGAGCGTGATTTGGATTAAACCGGACCTGGGTTATGGTCACACGACGCACACTGACGCACACTGACTTAGGAGGGAGCGACGGAACATAGAAACAGTCATAGGTATTCCGATTTCGCCAATCGGTGAAGTTCACTAAAGTCGAACGCCGAAATCAAGTCCGTATTCAACCATGGTCGCACGGGTCGACCTTAAAACATTCCTAGGTCGTCTATTAAAGATTCTATATTACCCTAACCATTGAAAATAGATAGAATACGGGATAAATGTGATGAAGGTAACTACTCCGAATCCTCGGAGCTTCTCTGTACTCCTCACAGAGACTTCTCAAATCCACGAGGAAAGAAAGCAGAAAATATAAATAAATTCAAATTCGAAACTGATTAATGAATGACTAAAAACGAGTTCACAACCCTTTAAATAAGGATACCAGGTAATGGGAAAGAAATCAGGAACAAACTACAACTAAAACTTCTAGAATTCGCGACTTACTATGGGTCGTGATGTCTACTGGTGGGTAAAGTTTTCGGTCAAAAATAGTAAGTGTCCTAAACGACTTCACCAAACCATTCTCCTAATTATTCTAAGCTCTTTACACGATGAGCGCAACTCCTAAAGCCCAACAGATGAAGAGTAATTAAAGTAAAACTACCATTTTTAGCAAAACAAAATTGAAACGGGGAAATGACCATCAATCGGGGGGTTTTCTCGCAATTCCGGGCTGCGCAACCCGGCCTAGCGAGTTAATTGGCTTCATTAGCTCGTTCTACCCCAAATTCATATATTTTACGTCAGATAACTCATTCCGGATTGCAAGTTACGTCCGGTTTAACCCGAAACTACCCGAAATTGAACGAACCGGATTCGGGGGCCTCCCCACTTAAACCCGATGGGACCCAGGGTCGAACCAGGGTGCGGTTGGCACCTTGGGACCATGGAGAACACACCCCACCCACGGCGGCAGCCCACCGGCCACCTTGGACCGCAGTGGAACCGCGGTTCCGGCGGTGGACCGCGGTCAGGTGGGCCCTCTGGTGTGGGGCCGGGCCTGGGATGGGTCGGCCCGACCTCCCCTACCCCTTGGCACGTGTGGTTTTGGCTGGAGTTTGGGATTTTTAGGTCTGGAGCTCCCCTTTCTCTCAAACGCCCCTCCAATCTCTCTTTTCCTCCTATTCTTGTTGTGTTCTCTTCAAATCGCCACTCCAATCGTCTCATTTCCCATTTTCGGTCATCACCCACTCCCTTCCATCATTCACAGTAACACCCACCCTCTACCCTCTCCGTTTCCCTCATTTGGACTCCCACACGCCCACTTGGAGCTCAAAATCGGGCAAGCCCTCTAACCCATCCATTTTCTTCATTTTCCTTTCTTTCTTTCTTGTCAGTTGGGCCTCTACAACCCCTGATGAGAACCAAATCTATGGAGAACCAAACCTCCAACCCTACCTCTCTCTCTCCATCACTTTTCATTCGCTTTTCCATGGCTCTATCCGAGCATGTACGGCTATTCTCTTGGATGTCTAATCATCCATACTGTTGCCTCGTAGTTCACATGGGTTACTGTCTTAGGGTGCTTATGACTTCATGTTGATGGTTGTGGTTGTTGGTAGAATATTTTAGATATTTAAGGACGTTTAGGGCCCGTTCGGCCAATTGCATTAGGTGAGTTAGGGTGGATAGAATTGAAAGGTAACAATAAATGTATGTGTAGGTATGGCCCTAGATTGGTTGTATCCCATGTTTTCCAATGCCATGTTTGGAATGTATGCAATAAAGGGTATATCCCGGGTGTTCCTCTTACACTTAGGAGTTCCGATTCCTGGGATTTGGAAATCCCATCTCACACTTTCCGACACAGGCTCATTTTCCAAAGCCTATACCATTAATTTTAATCCCCTCCACCCTCCCACCCTCCTACCACAAGCCACTTCTAATTCCAAGGTAGGATTAGTAATGCGGTCCCATTCAATACAACTTAAGACCACTTGCCAAATAGTGTTGAAGTGATAAAGTCCCTTGATATACATTAACCTACCGCACTCTGATAGCTTAAGCTTTTTGAGTAAATGGTTGTTTGACAAATAGACCCTCGGAGTTTTGGACCTAGAGCAGTGCTCCTAGATTTCGACAGACCTGACCGTAGAGGAAACCCAACGAATTAATAATGTGAAGCGTAGGATCCTCTTAGCTGGTATGAGCATATGTGAAATGCTCGGGCGTAGTTAAATTCAACTATAGGCAACTCAGTTCCAATTAGACAACTTTGACCCTAAGTGACAAAACCCTTCCTTGTATTAGAAATGAAGTGAAATCATCTAGCGTAGAGGCATAGACTTTGGATCACAACTAGTGGATTACCGCTAAGCATATGTTGAGCCTAGGCTGCTGATTAGACTAAGAAATATAAACGACTAACAATACTAAGATAATTGAGTGATGGACGTGGTTAATTGGCTTGAATAGGTTGGAACGAGACCCCGTTCCTTTATGAATCCTCTCGATACCCATAGGTATCAATGTCATAGTACACATCGTCGATGAAAGGCAGACCAATGTATTTCCCATTTCATGTCAAGGATAGGTTATAAATTACACCTTGATCCGACTTACGGATCAGGACATAGCTCTTGAGCCTTGAGGGTGAAAATAAAATTTTAAGGGGGGTAGAATATTATGAGCCCAAGCTAGTTAGGTCACCTAATACACCTCTTTGATCTGGGTGGCGCAGCAGAAACGTGGTGGACCCTACCCCACTGGCCCAGGATCGAAACGGTGCTCGATAAATACGAACAGTATAGAAGCCCTAGTAAGTTCTACTATGAGAAACCGTTTTAGGATGATCTAGTAAGATTTGGTTCACCATTTCCTGGGACAGAGATAATAATAAGGACTCTTTTAGACTAAGACTTAAAGGGTAACCTTAGACATAGACCATTTGAGCCTTTCAATGATGGACACTCCCTACGTTTCTAGAGTGATCGGACTACGGAGGTACTGAAATATACAACTGCGAAACATTCGCGGCTTGACCCAATTCTCAATCCTGGGTGACTACCAGCGGACTCCCTGCTTGACCGAGCAGAAGACCAGGATCTACCAGGACTGGGAAGGGATACGATGAGCCTTCTACCCTGGTCAGGTAGATGATCGATGTATCGGGATCGAGCCCACTATTATCGTCTCTCCGTGTTGGTCAAATAATGAAAACAACTATCTTACTCTAAATTGTGGGAATTATCATCAAGCCTCCAAATAGGTAAAGAAATAAATGGTAGCAACCATCAGGGTATGAGAAATGGATAGAGAATAAGTTTTAAGGGGGGTAGACTAAAATGAATCAGCTGGTATATACCCTACCACGCGTAGAAACTTGGAAATCAATCAGTCTTAGGCAAGTGAAATAATAGAAATCTTCCCTTATTACCCTTAGCCAATTTCGGGGACGAAATTTTGTTTTAAGGGGGGTAGATTGTAACATCCCGGATTTTTGCCAACCTGGGATTAGACGTCCTAGGGCAATGGGTTGATCCTAAGACCTTATCAACTTGTCAAAACTCAATCCCACAGTCTAAAATTGCTCTTTAAACCATTTTCTTCACAAATCCCACCCTTCACTACCTTATGCTTTCAATTTTACAAAGCACTTTCGCCCTAGACACTAACTTAAACTAGCTAAGTAGTAAAACTTGGATCACTTTATATACAAACTACAAAGCCTAAGTACCATCTCAACCAGAAAACAATTAGGATTAAATCCTTTAGAAATTTAACAAAGTTAACTAAGTGCAAAACTCGATTAGCCATGAAATCCGTTGGGATCGCTTTAAATACGATCTGCAAGACCCAAAACTTGCAAAATCAGTGACTCTAGGTTACCCTAAAGTTTAGAACCAAACTCATTTCCCGGCTGCGCTCGGGAATGAAATGAAACTTCGTATTAGGTCTAGGCCGCACCTCGGAAGTCCGATTAACACGAAGTTAAGGAACTAGGACGCCTCACTGGGCTTGACAATCATCTCGAAAATCAGGTCCAGCCGATGTCCCACGGCCATTCGTTTGGATCCGGAGCGAGGGAGTGTGAAAAACACTATTCCCATTCAAAATAAATATCAGGAATAGTGATCTGGCACCATTCGCTTGCGCATCAGTATTAAGCAACCAGACCGTCAGAATCAGACCAAATTACACCCTCGGATCAGGAAAAATTTCAGGAACAATTACATGTACTTGGAATTTCGGATCGTGGCCCACTGACCGTTGAACTGAAAGTGGTCCGCCACGTGCGATCTGGGAATCCGATCGAGTCGAAAACGTAATCCCACATAGATCCATGTGTGGTGAGCTTAAGTCCGACGTTTGACTCAAGGAGGGACACCAGAACCTCTCTTTTGAGCTGGAAAAGTGACGAAATACCTATATTAGCAGTAACCCTTGAACAGGAGTCTATTTCGGTGAGTTTTGAGACTATATAAGGACCTTAAACCCTCTCTCATGGCAGCCATACGAATTTGGGATTTGAGAGAGGGAAAAGAGAGAGAAGTGAGGGAGAAGTGGGAGAATCTCCTTGCCGTCCTTCCCTGTTGCTATCCATCCTCCACTGCATCATCGTTCCATCGCTTTCCCGGCGATTCCAGCCCCGTTTCTAGGTAAGAAACCCTAACTCTAATCTGTTTTGGGGTTTAGACTGTTGTAGGTTGTGAAATAGCTAACCTATTTCGTTCTCTAGGTGGTTGCCAAACTGCCGAATACGGAAGCTTAGCAAACCTATCAACTCCGTTACGATTCTACGACAAAAGGTGCGGACTTTAGGTGTATAGGTTATGATTTTCAACGCTTTCAATGTCAGATAATGATAGATTCATGATCTGCAGGCAATTGCACATGTACAAAGTGCTTTCCGTTTCCTGTTTCGATTAACGTTGTAGAATATGGAATTTCACACTCTAGGTATACGTAGAAATACCGTATACATATTTTTTTTGGAGAAATGTTTGACATGTTTATTTAATGTATGATTATACTATATATGGATAAAATACTAGTTTGGCGAAAGGAATCGCCGTAATACATGTTCACTTGTAAATGCTACGTATGTTGAAATTATGTATTCTAGAAATACCGTATATGTGTAAGTTTTGGAAATGTAATTGTCATGATTATTTGTTGTATGATTATGGTATACATGGATAAAATACTCGTTTGGCTAAAGGATAACCCTAATACATGTTTTACTAACATACACCATGTATGTTGTAATAGTGTATTCTAAGTGTTTGTGGAAATGGCTGAATGAGTATAGAATTCTCATTCGTGCTCGCCATGACTACTTGTCATGGATTCATGATTGATGTATTGGCGATACCCCCTTTGACGAAAGGATTTGCCCTAAGTCACGCCACGGCCAATATACACTATATATGCTAAAATGTGTGGCCCAAGTGTTTGTGGAAATGACTGAATGAATATGGAACTTGGATTCCTGCTTGCCATGACTATCCGTCGTGGGTGTACGCGTGTTATGATTGGGGCAACTCCCTAGTGAAAGGATTTGGCCTAATGCCTATGTGATCGACATATGTCGTGTATGTTGATGTATGTTTATTTAAGTGTTTCTTGAAATGTCTGAATGAGTAGTAGTTAGCAAATTGTAAAGTATAAGGGTGTTGAGATATGATTCCCAACCTCTTTTAACTATGTGTATGATCTCCTTTGATAGTTGTGTGATTAGGAATTGAACATGTACAAACTCATGCTTGTGTTGTGATTCATAACATGCTCAACTGCTTTATGATTTTAACTATGTAATGCATATGTTTAAATTTATATTTACGTTGTATGATCCGTCATGGGTGATGGGGGAGCGGAGCAACGAGTGCGTGCAACAGCCCTGGCAGCCCTAAACAGATAATACCAGACCTTGATTGTATGAGTTGAATCTTGATCCATTACTGCTTTACCTATCTGCAATTGATTGTGTTTGGGGCTATGATTATGGCCCAGGCAATCGGTAACGGGATTGAACTCGTGGCTGAGATTCATTTGCCACGTGGGATGTGTTCGACGAACTCGAGTCGTGCGTTGCCTGTCGGCAGTGGCTAGGCCACACGAAGTTGTTTATGCACTTCATGTCGTGCAGCTCAACGGGCGATCGTGCTAGTCGAGCTCGTCAAGTAACCCGATCTGTCTTATGCATGTTCACCCTGTTTGGACGCTACTGCTTGAACCTAGGGTACCAAACTTACCAGTGAAACCCCCTTTTAACCATGGTACCTCGATCCGCTAAGATGCATGAGCCGGCATGGTGGTATGGGACACCGTGGTCGAGCTGTCGGCCTACGCTGGGGCCATGTGCCTCCCCGTAGTGACCATTGCGCAACCAAACTCGTGAGCCGAATACGGTGGTATGGGACACTGTATTCGAGCTGTCGATACTTACGGCGAGAGCCGAGTACGGTGAGACCTGTGCTCGTGCTGACGGGCGACAAGTCCTCCGTAGTATCTTCGAGTATACTCCAAGGGTCTGTGATTGGCGACGAGTCTTTCACAGCAACTAGAGTATGAGTTGAGCCGAGTACGGTGAGACCTGTACTCGAGCTGACGGCTAGTGATTGAGCCGAGTACGGTGAGACCTGTACTCGAGCTGACGGCCAGCAATTGAGCCGCATACGGTGAGATCTGTATCCGCGCTGACGGGTGACGAGCCCTTTGCGATGCCTTCACTATGCTTCTCAAACCATAATATCGTATGAGATTAACTAGGATTGACGACCCTAGAATGGATCATGTTTGGGAATGATACAAGGGAGGTACCTTAGTTTCCAATACTGCTGGTTGAAATGGACTAATAATAACTTGGTAATCATGAGCATCATCGCACCGCATGTGCTTTGTAGATGTGGCGCACTGAGGGAGTTAAGCATTCGCGAACGTAAGATGATGTCGCTTGAGGGTGGTTTGGCAAGGGCATACAGCATCATGTCATTTCACTCTCGCATTTAATAAGAGTAGTTAACTTGTTTGATTTGTACTGCTTTATCATTACTGCTTGATTGAATTGATAACATGTTAACCTATGCTTTACTGTTCTACTGAGTTGATCACTCACTCCCACGTTACGGGACGGTGTTGTACACACCAACCAGATTTGTTGAGTTTCAGGGGTGTGGCGATGCTTGTGAAGCAGAGCCGGACTACTTCTATGATGATAGGAGGAATTCTCCTATCTGTATCTCTCTGGCAGGTCAATGAAGACCTGATATTGTATTGACGGGACTATGGTACATGGGATAGGAGGCATTACACTTCCTCACATTTGGTACATTTTAGAACTGCACTTGTATTTATTTAACCTGGTAATGTTATCACACTCTGGAGACTCATCATAAGTTATATATTTTATCTATCTATCACAGTCTTCCGCTTGCAAATTAACTGTCTCTGGAGTATGATATGCTGTTTTGGCTTAATCTCACTCATGTTCAATGCACGAATACAGTCAACATTCAATCATCATTCATTTTGTTGCATAAGTGATGTTCTGGAACTCGGGAGTTGATTTTATGCTCGACCCCCGATTTTCAGGGCGTTACAGCAGTGTAGGCCGACAGCTCGAATACAGTGTCACATACCACCGTATTCAGCTCACGAGTCTGGGTTGCTCACTGGTCACTACGGGGAGGTACATCACCCCAACGAGGCCGACAGCTCGACCACGGTGTCCCATACCACCATGTCCGGCTCATGAGTCTTAGCGGAGGAGGTACCAAGGTTAAAGGGTGCACTGGTAAGTTCGGTACCTTAGGTTCAAGCAGTAGCGTACAATGGTGATCATATATTAGACAGATCGGTTACTTGACGAGCTTGGTTAGCTCGAGCGCACGACAAGTTGAACGACATGAAGTGCATAAGCACTTCGTGTGGCCAACCACTATCGCCAACCGAAGTACGACTCAGGTTCGTCGAACACATCTCACGTAGAGAATGAATCTCAGCCACGAATTCAATCCTGTTACCGATTGCCTGGACTATACAATAGCCCCAATCACATTCAAGTACAGAGAGTCAAAGTAGTAATGGATCAAGATTTCACTATCCAATATTGCCCGCTTAGGGCCGTCAGGGCTGTTGCACGGAATCGTTACACCACTCCCCCATCACCCTTCATGGCCTTTATGGAATACAACTTAAACATGAATTTAAACATTGTGTTACATAGATAAAATCGTACAATCAGCTGAGCATGTTATGAAGTACAACATAAGCATGAGTTTGTACATATTCAATTCCTAATCACACAGACATCTAAAGAAATCATACACATAGTTAAAGGAGTTGAGGATCATATCTCAACACCCTTATACATTACAATTTACTAACTACTACTCATTCAGACATTTCATCAGACACTTTAGACTACATACATCAACATACATGACGTATGTTGATTACATAGGTATTAGGCCAAATCTTTTCACTAGGAAGTTGCCCCATTTATAACACGCGTGCCTCCATGACGGATAGTCATAGCAAGCATGAATCCAAGTTCCATATTCATTCGTTCATTTTCACAAACACTTGGACTACACACTTTAACATACATAACGTGCATTGGCCGTGGCGTGATTTAGGGCAAATCCTTTCACCAAGGGGTTGTCTAGTACACTACAATCATGTTCTTGCATTCAATACACATGGCAGGCACAAATCATGAATCCATATCCATTCAGGCATTTCAGCAAACACTTAGGCTACACAATATATCATACTCAACGTATGTTGACAAAACAGGTATTAGGCTAATCCGTTCACCCAGAAGTTGATACACATGTATCTAGCATACATAGACAGCAATTAATCATGGCAAGCACAAATCTGTATTTCATACGTATACGGTATTTTCTACAAATACGAGGAATATAGTATATTCAACATATTTAACGTATATCTGAAAAACGAAACGGACAACACTTTGTACATGTGCAATAGCATCCAGATCATGAATCTATCATTATCTGACATTGAAAGTTTTGAAAACCATAACCTATATGTCTAAAGTCCGCACCTTTTGTCGGTGAACTTGAACTGAAAGCAGTTTGAACCCAACGCCTTTGTCTACGGCACAACGACAACCTGAATCATGAAACAGGTTAGCTATTCCATCACCTACACTCTTGAAAACTCTAAAATAGCATAGGGTTAGGTTTTCTTATCTACGAATGAAGCCGAAATCGCCAGAAAATGATTAGATCGTGATGATAAATCATGTAGGATAGCAGGGTAGAGCATCAGGAAGAATCTCTTACTTCTCTCACACTTTCTCTCTTTTCTCTCTTCTCTCTCCTAGGTTTTTCTCAAATTCATATGGGATGAGAGAGTGAGGGTTTAAGGTCCTTATATAGGCCCAAAACTCACCAATTTAGGTATACTTAGGTTATGTCCAAATACGGACAGTTCCGTCTCAACGGAGCACTTCTGGAAGCCCCCCTTGAGCTAAAGGTCGGACTTAAGCTCACTGACCTTGGATCTAGGTCGAGTTACGCTTTCGGTCCGATCGGATTTACAGATCGCCCGTGGTGGACCAGTTTCAGTTCAACGGTCACTGAGACTCGATCAGGGCCATAAGTACATTGCCATGTATATGAAATTTCTCCTGATCTGAGGGTGTATTTGGGTCAAATTCCGACGGTCTGATTGCTTATTTTTGGCCCGTAAGTGACAAGTCTCAAATTCTAATTAATTTCACGTTTCTCATACTCTTCACTCCAGGCTCAAGCGAATAGCACTGGGACACTATTTGGATTTGATTTCTAAGATGGTTGTCAAGCCCAACAAGGCGGACCTAAACGTTTAACTTCGCGTTAATCAGACTTTCGATGTGCGGTCCAGATCTGATACGGAGTTTCGTGATGCTCCCGAGAGCAGCCGCGTAATGAGATTGATCCTAGATTATAAGGTAATGTAGCGTCAATGATTCTACAAGTTTTGGGTCTTGCAGAACGTATTTAAAGTGGATCAAGCAGATTTCGTAGCTAATCTAGTTTAGAACTTAGTTACTTTTGAAGTATAAGGTAGTGAAAGGTGAGATTTGTGAAGGAAAAGGGTTAAAAAGTGATTTTAGACTGTGGGATTGAGTTCTAACAAGTTAATAAGGCGTTAGGATAGACCCATTGCCTAAGGATGTCTAATTCCAGGTTGGCAAAAATCTAGGATGTTACATCACCACGGTTCCAACGTCGCGTCTCATGCGCCAATCCGACGCTTAGATTGTGAGATGTGGCCCGCGTATCATCATGGACGTGGACCGCACGTTGCGGGGCCATTCCAGTTAGTGCATTTCCCTAGAACAATCATGATGATGACATCACCACCCATGCCTCTTACATGTAATCATTCCAAACATGCTCTTTCTCTTCCCCATGCTTGCTAGGCATGCTTCTCTTTACCCCATGTGCAATAATTGCTAACCTAGCTAGCCTAACCCTTTCTCCCTCTTATCTCTCTCTCCCTCCCTCTTTCCTTTTCATTCTCCCCTTGTTAGAGAGAGCTTGGACATCCCAAGAAACCTCCATGGCCAACCACTTCAAGCTTTAGTTCCCCCAAATCCAGCCCTTAAGAACCTATCTCAACCATTAAAACCTTTCTCTTGGAGCTCTAGAACCTAAAGGTGAAAGGAGGAAGAAATTTGAGGTGAGTGCCATGTCTAGGAGTAGATCTTTCATTTTCTTCCTTAGATCTTAATTTTTCTTACATGGGGGCATGTAGGACCCACCAATCAATGGTGAAGATCCTACTTGACCCCTTAGGTGTGGCCAATGGCCCCACCCTTGTTGCATGTATGAGCCATGATGGGGCCATTCTCCATGGACCCCATCATGATGTTTCATTTAAATTCATGGCTTTAATGGGTCATCTAGACCTTGATTTCATGGTGGGGATAGCATCCCCACGTCAGATTTTTAGATAAAGGGCCCATGCATGGATGGGACCCATGTGATGATCATGATATATGGTTTGGATCTTTTGAGGGGCACATAGTGGCAGAGCCTCTCTCTCTCTCTCTCTCTCTCTCTCTCTCTCTCTCTCTCTCTATCTCTCTCTCTCTCTCTCTCTCCTCTCTCTCTCATCTCTCTCTCTCTCTCTCTCTCTCTCTCTCTCTCTCTCTCTCGCTCTCTCTCCTTTTTTTCCTTGTATGATGGCCCACTTGATGATGAAGGAGCGTGATCCACGTTGTCCAAATGGTGGACCACATGGTTGCCCAAAAGTGGGACCAGCCCACCTTGCTGTCCACTGTCCATCAGCCCTCGCTGCCCATTTTTAGGCTAGCCTAAACGGAGGGAAAGCACAAATATCAGCCTGATCTGGGGCTGTGTGGCCCACCACATGGACACCACCTTAATGATTGTGTTTTACCCTTGCCGTCCACCTGTGGGGCCCACCTTGCTGATGTCCAGCGATAAGCTTGGATGGTCCAACATGCTGGTACCGTCCAGCAGGCTGGACGAAGGGAAACTACAAATATTATCTTGGTCCAGCTGGTGGGCCACCCACGTGTGGACCTGCCTTGACGTATATGTTGTATCTCCACCGTCCAGTCCCAGGACGGTGGGGACTACCTTGATGGAATGCATTGTATCTGCACCATCCAGTCCCTAGACGGTGGGACCCACATGATGTAAGTGTTGTACTCACACCGTTTGTCCATGGACCCCACCTAATGTAGGTGTTTCATCCACGCCGTCCGGTGTTTGGACGTGGGCTGGACCCCACCATGATTTATGTATTATATCCACGTCGTCCGGTCCCTGGACGGTGGGACCACCTTGATTTATGTATTCGTCCACACCGTCCAACTGGGATGGTGGGACACCCTGATGTATCTGTTTCATCCCCACCGTCCAGCTGGGACGTGGGACCCTCCCGCTGAACATGTAGGATCCACCATGATGTATTTGATCCACACTGTTCAGCAACCTGGAACAATGAGATCCACCACGATGAATGTGTTGTATATCCCTGTTGTCCATCTGGTGGGGCCCATCTGGCACGTACAGGGCCCACCTGCCGTATGTGCATAGCCCACCTTGTTGTACATATATGTTGCCCATCCATTTTGCTGAATCATGTGCTGCCCCATAGGCCCACAATGATGTATGTGTTACACACATTATCCACCCCATGTGATGAGCCCATTGTGATGCATATGACGCCCTCGTGTGAGGCCCGTTGTGATGTATGTGAGGCCCATGTGTGAGGCCTCACTATGATATATATGGGCCATCATGAAGTAATTGTTTTGCCCAAATAATGCATTTGCTGGACCCCAGCTGTCACGCCCCAAACTCGAAAAACGGGCTCACAAAATTATCGATCGCCAAATTCGGTGCCGACAGCCTCCGTAGTACCCCATTCTCGACTCTCAGCACCCATACGCCAGATTCTGATCTTGGGATCCTACAAGGAGGATTTTCAATATGAAATTTTTTTATAATGGAGCATAACCAAGTCACAAAACAACATCACCACATATCTACTATATCAAAAACTTTCAAGTACAATGCGGAAAGGAAATACAGGGTGATCAAAAAGCTCCAAAATGATCAGATGCATGCTCCTGCCTCAGCGCTGCTGCTGTCCAATGCTACCTGCACGCAACGGTCGTGCATAAGCTTACAAAAGCTTAGAGGGTGGTGTAAGTGTGTGCGCAAGGCGAGCGCCAAGTGTACAATATCAGAGTAATGCGAAAATATACGATAAGTCCATGAATGCTATCAGTTGTACCAAAGCTATGTAATGCAAGACATGAATGCTATCGGTCATACCAAAGCCATGCGATGCGAGGCCTATGTAGCCAAATTCATATGCGAGATGCAATACAAGCATGTCAGTACTCATCAAGTACACATATCAGTACAGTTCCTCTCTGGATATCACCGGGGTCTAATAACCTCACACTAACTGTGTAATAACCCAAATAAATTCTGACTATCGAAATTTAACCATTGATCGACATACCCAATTAGTCTGATTTGACCGTCGATCTACAAGATCAATTGGTTCAATCTCAACCATTAATTTGGACATATCCAAACCAACTGTTCATTAACTAATGAATCTAACCATACATTTAACCATTCATCCAACAATACAACCATCTAACCATCCATATGTTGAAAATCATCGGAACACTTGCCTTTGCATCTGAACTGACCATCCATCATATTGGTCATATGGCCACCAGCAATCCTACCCGTCCATCCACAACTATACCTTGGAGTCTAGCCATCAATCATACAACAACGCATCTGCATATATCTATTCATCCATCTATGCATACATTAATCCATCCATCCATCTACATCATACACCTATGCACCATCAAATACATCACAACCACACACATGCACCAAACACATCATGCACATCCATTCATCTATCCATACATCCATCCGTCCATCTATTGATCCATCCATCCATCTACATCATACACTTATGCACAATTGAATACATCACAACTACACATACAGCAAACACATTACATACATACCTCTCACGCATACACAAGTAGCCCATGCATGCCTCATAGCTTACACATGCATGCGGTGCACATAAGATGCATACTACATATGTGCATTTAACCAGCCCACGTTGGAAAAAAAATAAAAATAAAAATAAAAACGTGATGAAAAGAATTGCATAACGGAAGCATAAATGGTGTGAAGTGTTTAGACTTGTGCACGTGGTGTAAATCAAAAGAGAAACGTGATGTACAAAGATTTTTAAAAAAAAGGGAAAGAAAACTAAAATTTTAAAAGTGCATTAATAGCACACGTGATGTTATTAGTATAAATAAGGAACAAAGAAAGAGAAGTGGGATGTGGTGTGACGTGAGGAGAGTGAGGAGAGAGAGAGAGAAGAGAGGGAGAAGAGAGAGAGAGAGAAAAAAAAAAGAAAAAGAAAAAGAAAAGAAAAGGCTGCTGGTTATTCACGTTGGGAAGATAGGGAGAGAGAGAAGAGAGAGAAAAAGTAAGAAAGAAAAGGAAGAGAGAGAAAAAGGAAGAGAAAGGAAGAAAAGAAAAGAAAAGAAAATATTTTTAAGAAAAAAAAGGGTGAGTTTCTCTCACTTGATATTTTTCTTTATTATTTTCTTATATTCCACTTAGTTTCCTTTATTTTTATTATTATGTAAATAATTCAATAATTGTGCATTTTTCTCTTATTGATTTATTTATTTGATTCATAGTTTGTTGTGTTTATTCAACATGATTTTTTGGTAGTTCTCTTTATTTTAATTAGCAAGCCTTAAATCAACTTTAAATTTAGATTATTATTTGCCCATGCATCAATAATTTTTTATTTTTTTTATTTTTAATCAGAATTTAAAGCAATTTTTTTGAAACTTCAAGTTCAATATACTTTTCTAGACTATCGGATCGGATCTGATGGATTACATTGCATAAATATATTTTTACGTAGAACTTTAAATCACGTATGAACAGTCTACAATGATTAGTAACAATTTGTCCTTAGAAATATTTTGCTCATGAAATATTAAAATTATATATCCTTCAAACAGTTTTGGAACACAAGAAAATAGGTGGGGCGATCAAGTCCTCTGGGTTGAAAATCCCTAAAGTGTAAATAGGTGGGGCGATCAAGACCCTTGGGTTGAAAGTCCCAAAAACCCAACTAGTACATTTTGGAACCTCTACCGTACCCTTTGAGTGGGTGAGCATGTCAGGATTGCAAAAGGTTCTCACTGCCAGGTTCGTTAGGGTAGTAGTCTGACCAGCTAACGTACAAATGGGTCCCTCACCAAGTGCCCTTTGGATGGGTGAGCATGTCATGCGAAAGGTTCCCATTGCCAGGCTAGGTGTTGTATTGGCGCGGGTGTTGGCCAACCGGTGTAAACTGGCCCTGGTGTTAAAAAGAATAAACCGCACATGTTATTATGGAGCATAACATATGTTGATTTCATTCATTCATTTTTCTTTGAATTTACAAGGAAATATTTTGTTTATTAAATCTCCTCATTTGTTGTTTTGCCTAAATAGGTATTGTATCTTTTAATATCATTATTCATGTTATATGAGGCTATTTTGAAACCTGTGTTGAGATTACTCACTAGGCTTCGCAGCTTACCCTGTTGGGATTTTAAAATTTCAGGATCGGGATCACATGGAGGAGCTTAAAGAGATTTCTTTTATTTATTTTTGTTTCTTTATTATTTTTAAAATAAAGTGTAATGAACATTTAGTATGACAACATTACGATGACATGTGTTTGATGATAATCTTGAATAGTCGGAACATGGACATTTTTCTTCTTTAAATAAATGTTTAATTATTTAAATTTTGGATTGTTATATTTTATGAATGAGATCATTTTGTCAATATATGTGGATTAGTAAATGTAAATATACAAAACATAAGTCATGCCTGTGGGTACGGAATCAGGGTCGGATATACCCAGGTGTCGGAATTCGGGGCATGACAAATTGCCTCCTCCCTAGCTGCACAGTCAAGCAGGTAGAAGAGACCACACTATCTGCCTGACCAGGAGTCTGCCAATACCTACCAGGCTCGTCGATAGCGGACTCATTTACGAGCTAGTCAAACTTAGCCTAGCTTATAGCCCCCTCACTCGGGCGGATAAGGCCACACCCCCTTCCAACCAACCATGACACAGTGGGAGACGTGGCCTACTAGTATTTGGCACTCGGACGCTCGTGTATCCACTCGGTTTAACGTTGGAGCATCCCCTAGTACCAAAAAGGTTCTGGGATTTTCACCCAAGGACATCCTAAGTGCCCACAATGCTAGAACCAATATTTCCGGTATCCGATACGACCATCCACGATGTGTCTGTGGAGGCCACAGCCCTGATGTTGCTAGGGCGTGCAGTGATCAAGTCATACATATGCAGAATGCATGAGTCACATCATCAAATCATGCAGCACTCCTGCGCGTACCACGCGCTCATGTGAGGCAGTCTGTCCCATAAGAAGTCCCGTAAATGTTCCAGCCCAACGGCTTATGCTATATCAAACATTCCTCATATCAAGCATACATATGATGCGTATGGGCATGAATCATGAAATTATACTAAGCATGTTATAAAGTGATGAACTATTAACAAGTATGGGCCTATCAATGGGCCCTAGGGAGAGTTATAATGCGGACATTAAACCAACATTATTCTTACAATGTGGATGTCAAACCAACATTGCTCCCAAGGCATGGCCCACCACAAACCATGGAGGAATCACGCATTGCAATGGACCCTAAGGACACCCCGTTGGGCCTTGACCCATGGGCCTTGGATACATCAAATGGGCCGCATCATATGAGCCTTATATAAATCAAGTGGGCCACATCAATGGGCCTTATGTACATTGCAATGGACCATAACCCCTGGGCCTTGAAATACGTCACAATGGGCCTCACAACATGGGCCTTCCATTCACATCGAGGCGGGCCTCAACAACGGCCTCATATACATCAAGGTGGGCCTCGACAATGGGCCACAAATACATCGAAGGGGCCTAATCACATGGGCCTTATGTACATCAAGGTGGGCCTCAACAATGGCCACAAGGACATTAAGATGGGCCCACCTTACCTGGGCCTTATATATGTCAAATGGGCCACAACAATGGACCACACCCGAATACAAGTGGTGATAATGTTTCCCACCATTAAAATTTCTAAGGCCCACCATAACATGTATTTCCCACCCAACCTGTTCCTAAGTTAACATAGGGATAGATGAAGTGGAACGAATATCAGCTTAATAGGAAACTACTATGGCTCCTTAGAAATTTGAACGGTGGAATCCATTGTCCACTACTTAAAATGGTGAGGTCCACTTGAATTTTAGATCTGACTTATTTTTAGTCTCAAGCTTGTAAGGCAAGCTTGCCAAATGGTTGAACAGTTTGGATGCAACACAAGCATCATGGTGGGGCCCATGAAAGCCCACCATCAGGTATATTACATAATATAATATGTAATATATATATATATATATATATATATATATATATATAATACACATAATATATATATATATACACACACACACACGCACAGCCCCACATGTACACATGCACACACACGCACACCCACCATCCCCTGGACGGTGGGGATAGAATAAATACATCACTGTGGGCTCCACCGTCCAGGCCAACGGTGGAAATAAAACACATATATCGTGTGGGTCCCACGTGGGGCCCACCATAATGTTTATATGTAATCCAGACCGTCCATAAGGTCACGCAGACCTAGATGAAGGATAAAAACAAATTTCATCTTAATCCAAAACTTCTGTGGACCCAAAAAGGGTTTCAATGGCAGAGGGTCAGCCCCACTATTTCCTGTGATGTGGGCCACCTGAGCTTTGGATGGGCCTGATTTTTGGAGGGGGCCCACTTCAAGCAGGGGCCCACCTCATGAATGACATGGATGACATACATACATCATGATGGGGCCCACGACTGGAACCGTGGGTCTTTGCTCGTCTGCCCAGCGCAGGACACCCACCCAACGCAGGACGCCCGCTCGTCCTCTCTCTCTGACAGACAGCAGCAGCAGCAGCAGTGCTGCTGTTGTTGTTATTTATTTTTATTTTTTTGAAAAGCTGAGATTTGAGGTTTTCCGTATGTGGGGCCCGCACCAGCCGAATCCAGCCCATCCATTGCACTCCACGGCTCAAGACCAACTAAATGAGCCCAATATGCAGCATATTTCGGTGTACCGAAACATCAAGGTGAGTTTTAACGGTGAAAATCACCATTTACTATGTTATGACTGCCCGAACCTCGAATTGGCCCCATTTTTCAGTTCAACGCCTAAAATGAGTCAAGGAATGAGATGGACGACGTGGATTTAATCAATACATTAAGGTGGGGCTTACATGAGCAACCCGCCCAAAAGCTTGTAAATCAAGCTGACATTTCTGTTTTCCTTACACGTCCAGCATCCAGGGATACTGGACGGTTTGGCATAACACATACTCACGGTGTGCCCTACTCAGGTGGGCCACCAAATGATGAATGGTGTGGGTACAATACATATATAAAGTGGGCCCCACCTATATATGGCTTGGATAAAATACATGGGTCATAGTGGGGTCCATCTGGGTGGGCCACATAGCCACATCATCACACATAACCAATAATAAAATTAAAGAGAGAGGGCTAGAGAGAGAGAAAGAGATAGAGAGACAGGACACGCATGATGGAGGGCTCCGCCACTATTAGCCCTCCCTTACAAGCAATCATACATCAAGTGAGTCCCATTGCATGTGGGCCCACCAGATCAAGAATCAACGGTCGAGATCCCTTCTCCACCAAAAATGAAAGGTCTAGATGACCTCATTCAACTAAGAAAGTAAACATCATGATGGGGTCCATGGAGATTGGCCCCATCATGCAATGATCATGAGAATCAAGGTGGGCCATCGGCCACACCTAGGGTCCAAAGTGAGATCCACACCATTGATCGGTAGGTCTCACTTGGCCCATCATAAAAATATGAAAAACTAGCCTATAGGAGCACCGACCGTTCGATCTTCTCGGTCCGTTGGAACACCGGTCTCCTTGTGCTTCACTTTGATGGAGAGGATGAGAGTTAAATGGCTAGGATTGAGGATTTTTGGGAGAGGAAGGTGGGCCACACACTCACTTTTCTCTCTTGAGAAAGGCTTGGACGTGAGCTCATTTGGGTGCTTGGAAAATGTGTTGAGAAAGAGAGAGAGAGAGAGAGAGAGAGAGAGAGAGAGAGAGAGAGAGAAAGGGTTGTAAGGGAGAGAGAGTGATGGATGTGAGGTGAGTGATGTGAGGTGAGTGATGGGTGACGTGAGTGATGGGTGACGTGAGTGATGGGTTGACTTTGGTGGTTGCTTAACTTGTGGAGAAAGAAAGCATGGGTTACTTTTGTACTTGACATGATGTGATTGACTGATGGATTGATTGATTGATTGATGGGACATGTTGTAGGAATCTCTTGGGTTTTGCAATGCGTGGCGTTTTCCTCGAACTGAACGTGGGCCCACATTCCCAGTCAGGGTATCGGATCGGTGCGTAAGACGCAACGTTGGAACTACGGCGATGGTACGGTCGCAATGGTACAAATCTCGGATTAAGCCGACTCGATTCTACGGGATACGACTTAGGGTCGATCGCAAACGTTAATTATAAGTCACAGGTTGCCGGAATTCGACGGGAAGGATCGCGGAAGTCGACGGAACAGTACGAACTAGGATACGGTCTTACAGCTCTCCCCACCTAATAAAAATTTCATCCTCGAAATTTACACTACTATCGCAACTAACCATAACTCATAAGGGAGTAGGAAGCATAACATCATATATAATCAAAATATAATACAACATACAATCAAACATTGAAAAGATGGGGATAACGCTCGCGAATCTCTGCCTCGCGCTCCCAAGACGCCTCATCCACACTATGATGGCCCCACTGCACCTTCACTAAGGGAATGACCTTGGTTCGCAAGACCTGCTCCTTCCGATCGAGGATACGGACTGGCTGCTCAATGTAAGAAGCGTCCTTACGAACCTCCAACGACTGTCAATCAATAATGGGAACGATGTCTGACCCACATTTCCTCAACATGGAGACATGGAAGACGTTGTGGATGCTAGACAACTGAGGTGGCAAGGCAAGCCGATAGGCCACGGCGCCAATGCGCCAGGTGATCTCGAAAGTTCCTATAAATCTCGGGGCAAGCTTGCCCTTCACTCCAAAATGAACCACACCCTTCATGGGTGAGATCTTAAGATACACATGGTCCCCAACGGTAAACTCCAAGGGACGACGCCGACGGTCAGGAAAACTCTTCTGCCGGCTCTAAGCTGTGCGCATTCTCTGTCTAATGATATCGATAGCCTCTGACGTCTGCAGCACAAGCTCGGGACCCAGGAGATGCCGCTCTCCAACCTCGGTCCAACAACTCGGAGATCTGCACGATCTGCCATATAATGCCTCAAACGAGCCATACCAATGGTCGCCTGATAGCTGTTGTTGTACGCGAACTCAGTCAATCCAAGTGCTCATCCCAACTACCCGAGAAATCAATCGCGCAGGCCCGAAGCATATCCTTAAGGATCTGGTTGACCCTCTCGGTCTGGCCATCGGTCTGCGGATGATACGGGGTGCTGAGCTGCAAATCGGTGTCCATCATTCTCTGGAAGCTCCTCCAAAATTGAGACGTGAACCTCGGGTCTCGGTCTGAAACGATCGAGAGAGGAACACCGTGTAGTATCTCGATCTCATCAACAAACATCTTGGCGAGCCAGTCCATATGCTAAGTCTCACGAATCGCTAGAAAATGTGCCGACTTCGTCAGACGGTCCACAACAACCTAGATGGCGTCATGACCGCACTGAGTCCTCGGCAAACCCATGACAAAATTGGAAGATACATGCTCCCACTTCCACATCGGGACGCTCAATGGCTGCAATAGACCAGGGGGTTTCTGATGATCGACCTTGACACACTGGCATGTGTCACACTTGGCCACAAAACTGGCTATCTGGCGTTTCATCCCCGACCAAAAATAGTGACGCCTCATATCGCGATACATCTTCGTCGAGCCAGGGTGGATAGAGAACCACGATCGATGTGCCTCGATCATAAGATCTCGGCGCAACTCAGGAACATCCGGGACACATAATCGGCATCTGAAGCGAAGTCCACCATTAGAACCAACCTGCCAGTCTGACTGACTCTCAGATGCTGCCTCTGCTCGGTAATCCCGTAACGACTCGTCTGCCTGCTGAGCCTCGATCACCCTTACGACAAGAGAGGGTTGAATCGACAGGCTCGATAACTGAACGATAGAAGACTGCAGACCAAACTCAAAGTCGTACTCTGCTACATCCTCGAGCATCCTCCACTCCCGAATCATCAAGTGTACCACCAGGCCTCGTGGCTAACGGTTGAGGGCATCCACCACCACGTTCCCCTTACCCGGATGGTGCTGGAGATCAAAATCATAGTCCTTCAGGAGCTCCATCCAACGCCTCTGCCTCATGTTCAGCTCGGACTGAGAGAACAGATACTTCAAGCTCTTGTGGTCGGAGAAGAGCTCAAACCTCACCCCATAGAGACAGTGCCTCCACACCTTCAGTATGAAGACAACTACTGTCAGCTCTAAATCATGCGTGGGGTAGTTTAGCTCATGGACCTTGAGCTGACGAGACGCATAAGCCACCGCCTTCCCGTGCTGCATCAGGACAACACCTAAACCAACTCGTGAGGCATCAGTAAATACAACAAATCCATCACTCCCAGAGGGAAGAGTGAGAACAGGAGCGGATGTGAGACGGTCCTTCAGCTCTATAAACGCATGTTCACAAGTGTCACTCCATACAAACTCGGCACCCTTCCGGGTCAACCTAGTCAACGGGGCTGCAATGCGAGAGAATCCCTCAATAAAACGTCGGTAGTAGCCCGCTAAACCAACAAAACTACGAATCTCGGTCGCGTTCGTGGGCTGGCCCCACTGACGCACGGCATCAATCTTCAAGGGGTCCACTACGACACCCTGCCTCGTCACCACATGACCAAGGAACTTCACCTCCTCCTGCCAGAACTCGCACTTCTCCAGCTTCGCGTAAAGCTGGTGTGCATGGAGGGTCTGTAATGTAATCTTCAGATGCTGCTCATGCTCCTCACGGGTCCTCGAATATATCAGAATGTCGTCGATGAACACCACAACAAACTGGTCGAGATACGGACGGAAGACCTCGTTCATCAACTGCATGAACACTGCAGGCGCATTGGTCAGTCCGAAGGACATGACCTGGAACTCAAAATGACCATAGCACATCCTGAAGGCTGTCTTCGGGATATCCTCATCTCGAACCCGAACCTGATGATAACCGGACCGCAAGTCTATCTTCGAAAAGAACTGCGCCACCTGCAGCTGATCAAACAAGTCATCGATCCTCGAAAGCGAGTACTTATTCTTGATCGTGACCTTGTTGAGCTCGCGGTAATTTACGCAAAGTCTCAACGAGCCATCCTTCTTCTTCACGAAGAGTACCGGCGCTCCCCACGGCGAACTACTCGGATGGATAAAGCCTAGCTCACGCAACTCGTGCAACTGTTCCTGCAGTTCCCATAACTCCAACGGTGCCATACGATACGGGGCCTTTGAAATAGACACGGTACCGGGCACGAGATCGATCTGGAACTCAGTGTGCCGACAAGGTGGTAACCCCAGAATCTCCTGGAACACATCGGGAAAAAACCACAAACAACCGGCAGCTGGTCGATACACAAAGCAGCTGACTCCTCAACGGCACACGATAATAGGCAAGAAAGCTGCTCTCCCCTGGGCTCGCCAACAAATTGGAACTCTGGCACGCCAGGTATACAGAACGTGACTGTCCTCGTGAAGCAGTTAATATGGCATGGTACTCAGTGAGTCAATCCATGCCTAGGATGACATCAAACTCGGACATCGGCAATACGAATAGGTCGGCAGGCAAGAAGATATCCCCAACTAGAACGGGGCAAGACAAGCAAAATTGGCCCAACACTGCAGTCCTCCCTAAGGGCGTCGACACCGACAAACCCTCACGGGCAGACTCCATCGGCAAACGGGTCAATCGACAGAATTCATCGGCCACAAAGGAATGTGATGCACTAGAATTAAATAATACACGTGCAATGCATGCAGAAACAGGGAGAGTACCCTCGAGGACCCCTCCTGATGACTGAGGGTCCTGCTGGGCGGCATAAAATCTGCCTTGGGCCTGCTGGAGAGGTGCAGGTCCCCTCTAAGGTCTCTGCTGATGCTGTTGCCACTGTGGTGGCCTGATCTGCTGCCTCTGCTGTTGTGGGGAAGGCCCTTAGCTGTTTATTTCAGGGCATATGGGATGCCCATGAGGCCCACCATAATGCATGTATTGGATGTTTTCTTTGGTCATGATGTTTTTGAGTCATGGGCTGCCCCTTATATAGCCCATTTTGATGTATGTAGGCCTTGGGCTGTTTCTTGAGGCCCACCATGTTGTGTATAATGTTATGAATGCTACCCATTTACTTTCCAAGTAGTATTCGGGCCATAGGCCCCGTTATAAGTTAGATTTTTTTATGGGCCACTTTCTAGGGGACAATGGTGGTTAAATGTCCACGTCGTGAACCTCCCTAAGGCCCATTCTCATCAATTTGGGCCCCCATAATGTTACCTATCTAGCCTTAGTGGGCTAACCCAAATCGTTGGGCCCCCACTATTGATTATGTTTCCTCCATGCCTTGTAGACTTGTCCAAGTCATAGAGCCCACCTTGTGCTTATTGGGCCCCATAGGAAGCCCGGTTCACTATGTGATGGAACGGGTGATGAAGCCCATTCCTTGTTCTTAGGCCCATTCCTGATATGGGCAGGCCATCTAGGCTCATCCTTGATATGAGGAGAGTACATCATCTCCATAGAGCATGCTTAGTATAGCTTCATGATTCATGCCCATGCGCATCATATGTATGCTTGATATGAGGAGTGATTGATCATATCATATGCCAATAGACTGATTGTTTATGGGACTTCCTGATAGGCGGAGTTGCCTCACATGAGTGTACGGTACGTGCAGGATTGATGTATGATTAGATAGTATAACCCATGCATCTTGCATTTGTATTATGAGATCACTGCATGCCCTAGTGATATCAGGGTTGTGGCCTCCGCAGGCATAGCGTGGATGGCAGAATTGGATATTGAAAATACTTGTCTCTAACACTGGGGCGTGATAGATGTTATTGGGTGAAAGTCCCAGAACCCATATAGTACCAGGAGGATGCTCCAACGTCGAGACTAAGTGGATACATAAGCGCACGAGGGCCGTATACCAGTAAGCCGGGTCTCCCACTGTGTCGTGATCGGTTGGAAGGGGGTGTGGCCTTACCCGCCCGAGGGAGGGGGCAATGTCAGGCTAAGTTTGACCAGCTTGAGAAATGGGCCCGCTATCGACGAGCTGGGCCGATATTGGCAGGCGAATAGTGAGGTCTCTTCTACTTACCCATTTGTGCGCTTAGATGGGGTGGCAAACTAACATAGAGTGTACTAGACCCCGTTGATATTTCAGAGATGAGTTGTATTAATATGTGGATTCAGATGAGGATTGGTATGCTTGAGTTGCATCTCGCATATGTCATTAGCCATGTAGGCCTCGCATCGCATAGCCTTGGTACGGCTGTTAGCATTCATAGACTTACCAGCATATTTTCGCATTACTCTGATATTGCATACTTGACACTTACCTTGTACACACACTTACACCACCCTCTAAGCTTCTTGTAAGCTTATGTACGATAGATGAGTACAGGTGACGCTAGGAAGCAATCGAGCTGAGGCAGGAGCGTGCGCCTAAGCTTCTGGAGTTTTTGATATTTGTCTTGTATTTTCCTTCATGCCTTATACTCAAAGTTTTTTATTATTGTGGATATGTGGTGATGTTTCTTGTTGTTGTTGTGGGCTATGCTTATAGTTATGCTTCTTATGGAACAAATTTACGCTGAAAATCCTCCTTGTAGGATCCCAGGATCGGAATCTGGTATATGGGTGCCAGGAGCCAAGAATGGGGTACTACGGAGGCTGTCGGCGCCGGATTCGGTGATCAAAAATTTCGTGAGCCCGGTTTTCGAGTCTGGGGCGTGACACGCCGGTTAAGGTCGGGGACCCTCCGATGCCTAAGTCAAGTAGTTTCGCAGAAGTAAAAGAATCAAGATATTTGTTATGTGTACCTTTACTCATGGCAGTGGGTGCATTTATAAGCTTTTGAGGGCGGTAGCGTATATGGTAATGCCTCTCTATGATGGATGCATGTCACGCCCCAAATCCGGGGGCGGACGCTTTTGTAATGCACCGAATCCGGCACTCGACTTCTATACACCAAGTCCCGAGTTCGGTGCACTACAAGGAAGATTTTTTACTGAAATTTTTTATATATATAATAATCATACCTGAGCATGATGATCCGTAGTCACAATACTATCAACAGTCTCCATTATAAATCTGGATGGTTACAAGTACAACGCTTTTCCAAAAGGTACATAACGTCAATATTGCCAAATCACAAAATAGATACAATGCACCGAGAAAGCTATATCCTTCAAGTTACTCCTGCCCTTTTAAAAAATGGAAAATAGGAAACTTAGGCAAAAAGCCTAGTGAGTACATTCGTGTGTGCGTAGTGTACAAGCATGCAGTAACAATCAAAATATCAGAGTACACAAGCTGAAGCATAGTGACCAAGTAATGCTGCATAAATCCAAGAGGATATGATGCAATGCAAGTGATGATATGCAAAGGTATGCTGGATGTATACAGGCATGCAAATCCTCTTCTAAAAGTCCACATCACAATACAGTTATCATCACTGAAAATCACCAGGGCTAGTATCTAAAACAAGTCTAAAACTTTTTGAAATGAGGCCTCGCATACCCATCTTGTCAGTGGAGGGCCTATAGCCATGCCAATACCCACCCAGCACACCGGTAGCGGACCCATTTCGGGGGCTGGTCAAACCCAACCACATTCGCTCTAACTCTTCGGCTAGGCGTGGCCGAACCTCTTCTCACCTGACCGCGTCGACGGGAGTCAGGCCTACAATGGTCTTCAACACTAGGTGACCCATGACATCCACCCGGTCTCGATGATGAGGCTCGAAGGTACCACTCGAGGTTTAGGGAATTTCACCCAGGGGTCTGGGACCCAGTATAAGAAATCCAAATTTTCGGTGCCCACAAATACCAACGATGCCGTTGTGGTGGTCTCATCAGTATAACCACGGTGTTGTTGTGGTGTTCAATCCATCTCATGAGGATGCTATGCAAAATGCAATGATAATCCACAATCACGCTATGCAGTATAATCGCACTCAAGCAATGCTATGCATGCAAGCCACATATGCATTCGAGGCACCCCTAATGCCAATCGGGCTCCTCTGGCAGCCACATCCGATCTGCAATCCACTCTCATCGTGGAAAGGATATACATGTAATATCAGCATCAGGATAAATATAAATTACAATGTAGCATCAAATGAGCTTTGGAGCCTTCAACTCAGGGACCGTGCCCGATATATTCACATAGGGACTTCAACCCAAGGATTATGCCCGATATATTCGCTTAGGGACTTCAACCCAGGGACTGTGCCTGTGGTCTCAGACCAGATAACATCCGCACATACTTCATCATGTGTATCCTGCACCAACATCCTCTACCACATGCATATGCTCTCCACATGATCAAACTATGCACACCATGCACTCCTCATCTATGATGGATGTACATGTATGCATACGTGCAGATGCAATATGCACAAATATCATCAAACCAATCAAAATGATTACGGTACCAACATGGAAAAATAACATTCTAATGTGCACTCTCCCTCATGATCATGGGGCTATGCGAGTGTCCACATCTTCCACGTCACAAGTGTGCACCAACCACATAATAGCACAATTAGGATCAATCCATCACTTAACACCAATCTTATGGCCAAAATCTCATACAGTGTCACCACAACAGATTGTATATCAAACATGTGCAAGGAATACGCACATACCATAACATGTATCAAACCCACGTATAAAGATCCAAGCATTTGGACATAAGCTAGCATTATAACATACAATCATTGCATTAAACTACATGTATCATATCACACAATCATCACACACATCATCATCACCGCAAGTATCACATTACACAATCACTGCACATGTGCCATCACCACATGCATAATTAGATTTTAATCCAACATCTCAACAAGTCTAGCTATCATCTCAAGTAGACTAAGGTCACGTTCAATGCCGCACTCGAATGACTCGATTAGTGGGCCGCTACATCCTAACCTTCTGGCTTGTTGGGTGGTCCATTTGATTATTACAAACGGTTCATTCGAGAACTCAATCATAACTCATTCACAAGGCCCAAATGGGACTTGGCATATATACATCACAAGGAGTCTCATGCACTTACCAAGAAGTCCAAACATAGGCCCAATATGCACTTCTCATGGAGTCTTACATTCTTTGTAAGAGAAAGGAACCTATGGGCCCGATAGGTTTACCGCTAATGAGCCCATAAGGCGTCCACTCAAGGTGGGCTTTAAGGCTAATAGGCCCACCACTCTAATGTCATTGTGAACATATTAGTGGAGTCCACAAATCAAGCCCAAAATTATTAATAAGATGGGTCCAACAATCAATTTGACACACGTCC
The DNA here is from genome assembly GCA_021015155.1 of Magnolia officinalis. Taxonomy (NCBI): domain Eukaryota; kingdom Viridiplantae; phylum Streptophyta; class Magnoliopsida; order Magnoliales; family Magnoliaceae; genus Magnolia; species Magnolia officinalis. The sequence continues at coordinate 51,280,903 of JAJHSJ010000002.1, read as the reverse complement.
TAAGTTCACATACTCAAGAGATTACATCATCAGCATAGTCCACGAGTCTGGAGTGACCACACAATTCTCATATGCCCACATGGTCTTATGGCCACTCCGTTATCAAAAGTTCATATGGTTGAGACGCCACATAAAAATCACTCTACTTGTCATAATAAAGGACTTAAGGTTAGATGGTTACGTACTTTCATTACATCATAACTCTCATAATGGGGCAACTTGTCACACCCCAAACTCAGAAAACGGGCTCACAAAATTTTCGATCGCCGATTCCGGCGCCGAGAGCCTCCGTAGTGCCCCATTCTCAGATCCCGGCACTCACATGCCAGATTCCGATCCTAGGATCCTACAAGGAGGATTTTCAGTATGATTTTTTTTGTAATGGAGCATAACCACAAGCATAACCAAGTCACAACACAACATCACCACATATCCACTATATCAAAAACTTTAAGTACAATGCGGAAAGGGAAATACAAGGTGATCAAAAACTCCAAAATGATCTGATGAGCTCTCCTGCCTCAACGCTGCTGCGATCCAAGGCCACCTGCACGCAATGGTCGTGCATAAGCTTACAAAAGCTTAGAGGGTGGTGTAAATGTGTGCGCAAAGCAAGCACCAAATGTATAATATCAGAGTAATGCGGAAATATGCGGTAAGTCCATGAATGTTATCAGTTGTACCAAAGTTATGTGATGCAAGGCATGAATGCTATCGGCCATACCAAGCCATGCGATGCGAGGCCTATATAGCCCAATGTCATATGCGAGATGCAAAGCAAGCATGTCAGTACTCATCAAGTACACATATCAGTACAATTCCTCTCTGGGATATCACCGGGGTCTAATACACTTTACACTGATTGCCTCCTCCTTAGCTATACAGCCAAGCAAGTGGAAGAGACCACACTATCCGCTTGACCAGTAGTCTACCAATACCTACCTGGCTCGTCGATAGCGGACTCATTTGTGAGCTGGTCAAACTTAGCTTAGCTTATAGCCCCCTCACTCGGGCGGATAAGGCCACACCCCCTTCCAACTGACCATGACATAGTAGGAGACGCGGCTTACTGGTATTCGGCACTCGGTCGCTCGTGTATCCACTCGGTCTAGATGTTGGAGCATCTCTTGGTACTAAAAAGGTTCTGAGATTTTCACCCAAGGACATACTAAGTGCCCACAATGCTAAAGCTAATATTTCTTGTATCCGATATGACCATCCACAATGTGCCTGTGGAGGCCACAGCCCTGATGTCGCTAGGGCGTGCAGTGATCACGACACACAATACGAAATGCATGAGTCACACCGTCAGTCATGCAGCAATCTCGCGCATACCATGCACTCATGTGGGTAACTCCTATCAATGAGTCTCATAAGTAATCTGCCCAATGGCATATGTTATGATCAGTCACTACTCATATCAAGCATACATATGATACGTATAGCATGAGGCATGGAATTATAGTAAGCATGTTATAAAGTGATGAACTATCCTCACAACGAAGATGGGCCTAGGCGGCCTACACGTAACAAGTATGGACCTATCAATGGGCCCTAGGGAAAGTCGTAATGTGGACATTTAACCAACATTATACTTACAATATGGGTGTCAAACCATCATTGCTCCCAAGGCATAGCCCGCTATAAATATTATTACATAGACCATGGTGGAATCACACATTGCAATGGACCTTAGGTACATCCCATTGGGCCTTAAATACATCAAATGGGCCATATCACATGGGCCTTATATTCATCAAGTGGGCCACATCAATGGGCCGCACCAATGGGCCTTATGTACATTGCAATGGACCATAACCCATGTGCCTTAGAATACATCAAAATGGGCCTAATCACATGGGCCTTATGTATATCAGATGGGCCACACCAATTGGGCCCCATGCATATCAAATGGGCCCTACCCAAAGATAAGTGAAGATAGTGATTTTCCATCATTAAGATTCCCAAGGCCCACCATAACATTTATTTTCTACCCAATCTGGTCATAAGGTCACACAGACCTGGATTAAGAGGAAATAAATTTCCTAATGATCTAAACTTTTGCGACAACAAAAGAATTTCAATGGCAGGAACTCAATCCCCACTACTTTTTGCTATGTGGTCCACTTGATCCCAGATCTGCCTCATTCTTTAGCTCATGCCATGAATGAACTTCAAAATGGTTGGACGGCTTGGATGCAACACATGCATCATGGAGTGGGTCCCATATAGATGGACAACATAGATGATACCGGTGGGACCCATGGAACTTGGTGACGCCACTCCATCAGAGGTACACCAGTTGTTCACTCCCATATGTATGGGGATGGTGTGGGTGAAACATAACATTAGTGGATCCCACGTGAGGCCCACCATAATGTAAATTTTCCACCCAACTGTTGATAAGGTCCAATGGACCTAGAGGCAGAGGAAAAACAAATTTCATATTGACTCAAAACCCAAAAGATCTCAATGGCAAATGGCAGTCGTGCAATCACCACTGTTTCCTATGATGTGGGCCACCTTAGCCATGTATATGGCTGATTTTTGGAGGGGCCCCACTTCAGGATGGGGCCCACCGAATGCATGGAGTGGATGTTGAACACAAATCATGGTGGGGCCCACGGCTGGGACCGTCGGTCCCTACCGTCCGCCTGCTGAACACCGCAGGCGTTGCCTGCGCGCCTCTAGCAGCAGCAGCGCCTGCTGCAGATGTTTTTTTTTAAATCAGATTTTTTTATGGTTTTTCAGGCGTGGGGCCCGCATCGAAAGAATCCACCCCGCCCACTGGTCCTCATAGCTCTAGACAAGCCAAACAATCCCAACATTCAGTATATTTTGGGGTATAGAAATGATAGGGGGTATTTCAACGGTAAAAATGTTGTTTGCTATGCTATGGCCCACCAAAAAATCAGATCAACTTCATTTTTCGGCTCAACGCCTCAAATAATCTGAAGAATTGGATGAACGACATGGATTACATTCACGCATCAAGGTGGGGCCTACACAAGTGGCCCACCCCAAATGCTTTACACCAAGCTAATATTTGTGTTTTCCATTCACCGTCCAGCGTCCAGGAACACTGGACGATTGTGCATTTCAAGTGGGCTGCCCACATGGGCCACCAAATGATGGGTGGTGTGGATACAACACTTATAAAGTGGGCCCCACCTATAGATGACTTGGATAAAATACATGCCTTATGGTGGGGTCCATCCGAGTGAGCCACACGGCCACATCATCACAAACAACAAGAAAAAAAATGAAAGAGAGAGGAAGAGAGAGAGAGAGAGACGCGCGTGTGATGGAGGGACCCCGACACTATGGGCCCTCCTTTGCAATCAACCATACATCAAGTGGGTCCCATAACACGTGGCCCATCAAATCAAAGATCAATGGTGGAGATTCCTTCTCCACCAAAATGGAAGGTCTAGATGACCTCTAGCCATGCAAAGAAAATAAACATCATGATGGGGTCCATGGAGAATGGCCCCATCATGGAATGATTATGTGGATCAAGGCGGGCCATCGCCCACACCTAGGGTCCAAAGTGAGATCCATACCATCAATCAGTAGGCCTCACTTGGCCCTTCATCCAAAAAAAAAAAAGAAATCTAGGCTAATAGAGCACCCACTGTTTGATCTTCTTGGTCCGTTGGAACGCCGGTCTGAAAAGGCCAAGCTATATGTCCTAGAGGGGGGGTGAATAGGACTATGCCAAATTAAAATTTAAGAGTAGAATTCAATCAAAAATAAGATAGCCTTATAAACAGATAAATAAAAGACAGTACTTTAAATAAATCACTGAACAGAAATGAAAAGCAACCTTAAATAAAGAGCTTGATACTAATGTTGTTCTAAGGACAACCTTTGCACCATAAAAACCAAGGGTTTATGGCAGGACAACCTTACTAGAACAAATTGAATATCAAAACTCAAATAGAAAGGAAATAAAGGAAATAGCTAGAAATAAATTCTAAACTATTACAACATTCTCCACTTTGCTTGAAATGTAAATATTATAACATTTACATCCACATATACATTCCACAAATCTGAATGATTAAAGATATAGAAATTAAGTAAACATCCAAATCACAAAACACACCGATATATAGTGGTTCGCCAGTGTGTTCACCAACTGTTAAACAACAGCCACACAGCTTGCTACTCCACTCCTAATATCCTCACACAGGGGATATCAGCGTTCACTATGAAAATAGGTTTCATAAGTTCACCTAAAACCTTTACAATTGTGTCTTTCAAATGGGCTTACACAATTTAAAAACCCCACTTCTGAGTTTTTCTGGCTCTCCTGAGATAACCACACAAATTGAGAGATTTTCTGGCTAACCTAAACCAAAAAAAACAAAAGATGGAAATTTACAATAAAGTAAAATACATGGATTTCTCCTTTTGTAGCCGCCTGGAAGAACCAATCAGAGTAGAAGTTCGAATGTAGAAGTTTAATGTCCAATACTCACTTTAAAATGGTTCTAGGTTCTAATTGATTTTAAATTAAACCGGTTGGGCTAACTATATTTGATTTTGATTCCAAGAAGAAGGAATACAACAATTCCGCTTTTCAATTCAGATTGGAATATAGAAACAAAATCAAATACACAAAGCTAACAAAAGAGAATATAAAATACGCACAGGTAGCTTAAAATGAACACTAACTTATCTCAGATTGATGCCTTGAATTTTCTTGAATTGAGTTATAAATCTCTAAAATTCGTGCTCTATTTATAGTTGCGAGAAATCGCGTCTACGACTGGTCGTGTGGCTACCATGACTGGTCGTAGGACGAACTACATTTTGAAATTTTAAGCGCAATCTGGTAAAACCGTTCCATGACTGGTCGAAGGTAGTCTACGACCGGTCGTGTGCACTCTACGACTGGTCGTGAACCACCCACGACTGGTCGTGAGACATAAAGTTTAGTCACTGGAGTTTGAGTCGAAGATTTAGGACTGGTCAAAGGACGAGTCATGACCATTCCTACGACTGGTCGAACAGTCTCCAGGACTGGTCGTAGAATAACCAAAAATTTTCAAAAAATTGAAACAACTTAGACTGGTCTTTGAATTTCTTAGACTGGTCGAACCAGTGCTAGGACTAGTCGAACAAGGTCCAGGACTAGTTTAGAATAGACCAAATTCATCTAAAAGATTCATCTTGAATTATGTATACAAAATGACCTACTCTAAGGTCAAACTAAGGTCTATCATACCTGGGACATGAAGTATGAATATTGAAACTTCATTCTATCAGATGATGGTTAACCTTTGAACCTTATGAAGCTTGAGATCTCTACTTGATGTAGCTTGATCTTGAGATCTTCTACAGCTGGAAATTAGACTTTATCTTGACTTGCACTTGAGTCTTGAAATGCACGTGAGTCTTGAACAAACACTCTTCTTATTGATGTAGCTCTGGATATTGATGCTTACAGAAGAGGACAAAATAAATGACCTTGCATTTCTTGAAGTCGATTACCATACTTGACTTGAAGCATTGTGATGTCGTGTCTTGAAACACACACACACACACACACACACCACACACACACACACACACACATATATATATATATCAACATACAAACACAAGACACAGATAGAGGTTTTGGCATAACAAAATTTGACAACCAAACGAGCATGAGACCATAGCACTTACACGGTCTCCTTGTGCTTCTCTTTGATAGTGGGTGATGAGGTTTGAATGGCTAGGATGAAGGATTTGGGATGGGAAAGTGGGCCACACACATGCACTTTTCTCTTACATGGGAGAGCTTTGACGTCCCCTTTTTTTCTCTTTGGAAATGCTTAAAAAGTGTGTTGAGAAAGAGAGAGAGAGAGAGAGAGAGAGAGAGAGAGAGAGAGGTGGTGGTTGTAAGAGAGGTGATGGATGTGATGGAGGGATGGATGTTAGGTGAGTGATGGATGAGGGGAGAGATTGGTTGACTTTTGGGGTAGATTGCTTGACTTGTGGAGAAAGAAAGCATGAGTGTGTGTACTTGACATGAGGTGATTGATTGATTTATTTATTTATTGATTAATGGGACATGTTGTAAAGATTCTCTTGGGATTGCAAATGCACGGCGTTTTCTTCGAAATAAACGTGGGCCCACATCTTCGGACCTAGGTATCGGATCGATGCGCGAGTCGCGGCGTTGGAACCGCGGCGACGGTGCGGTCGCAATGGTACAAGTCTCGAATTAAGCCGACTCAAATCTACAGGATACGACTTAGGGTCGCGTGCAAACATCGATTATAGGTCGCGGATTGCCGGACTTCGACGGAAGGATCGTAGAGTCGACAGAACAGTACGGACTAGGATACGGGTCTTACACAACCGCTTTATTAAACTTTCACATGGTCGGGCGGCAAGTACCACAATTTCACATAGTTTAGTATGTATACAATTACTATCATGATCTAGTGTCCATATTTCAAAATATCCAAAACATAATTGAACAATCACAATCATACCCACCATTCATGGCTACGCTACGTTATGCTAAGTCATATACTATAACCACTTCACATGTCACATAGTTAATGACTCATATTTGGTGTCACATGGTTAAGGGTCAAGGGCTACATTTCATCATACCATTTACGGTTTAGAGATCACATCGCATAGAATCCAGGACCTTGATAGCATTAGCTTGGGTAACATAACCCACATCACACTCGGTCTAATATACAACTTGGTCATACGTGATTCAAGTGGCGGTGTCTATGTCACGGCCCAAACTTGAAAATCGGGTTCATAGGAATCCCGATCGCCGAATCCGGTGCCGATAGCTTCCGTAGTACCCCATTCTCGGCTCCTAGCATCCATACGTCAGATTCCGATCCTAGGATCCTACAAGGAGGTTTTTTTTTACATTTAACTTGTAATAAGAATAACCACAAGATTACCCAATTCACAAAGGCAACATCATCATCACATATCTACTAATACAATCATTTAAATACAATGTTGAAAGGAAAATACATAAATCAAAAATCAAGCTCCAGAAGACCGCTGCACGCTCTAAGCTCAACACTGTTGCAACCTAACGCCACCTACACGCATCTATCATGCATAAGCTTATAGAAAGCTTAGTGGGTGGTGAAAGTGTGTGCATAAGGTAAGTGTCAAGAATGCAATACAATGCCATAAATCATATAACATCGGTAATACAGTCAAGATCATGAATCATACGATAACAGAGTAAGCGAAAATACTGGCAATCTATAAATCCATGAATGCTATCAGCCGTACTAATGTTATGCGATGTAAAAATATAATAACCAATATACTGAGGAAGCAATATAGATCAGCTATGCAATGTGAAGACAGTAAGCCAAATACTATGTGTTGGGGATGTAAGGCAATATGCAAATCATGCTAAGTCCGTCTAGGCTATATAAGTGTTGAAACATAACAACTCAAAATGCCATATGTCGTGGATGTAATGCAATATGCGATGCGAGTGAAATGACCAAGCTGGAGTGAGGTCGGGATGATAGTACGTAGTATCACAAGCTATGGGGTCTATCACACAGAACTTTTATCCAAACCAGTCCCATACCTAAATTTGGATAGTCAGACTCAATGTGGTAAACTCCTGATCTCAGGTTAGTCGCACGCCCAACCGAAATCCTTGTCATGCGAAGGTACACAACAATTAGTTGCACACCACCAGCCCGAGTGGATAGTGAATGAAATGAATGTATGAGTATGCAAATCCTGCTCAATAAGTCCACATATCAGTACGGTTCCTCTCTGGGATCATCACCGGGGTCTAGTACACTCCAAACCAGATTGCCGCCCCATCGCGCACAACAATGTGAGTGGAAGAGACCTCACTATCCGCCTGCCAATATCGGGCCCGGCTCGTCGATAGCGGACCCATTCCTCGAGCTGGTCAGACTCAGCCTAACATTGCCCCCTCCTCTAGGGCAGGTAAGGCCGTACCCCCTTCCAACCGACCACGACATAGTGGGAGACGCGGCCTAACGGTATGCGGCCCTCATGCGCTCATGCATCCACTCAGTCTAGACGTTGGAGCAACCTCTGGAACCAAAAGGGTTTAGGGACTTTCACCCAGGGATATCTATAGCACCCCATGTAGAACAGATTTCTGGTGTTTCATCTGGCCATCCACGAAATACCTGTGGAGGCTATGACCCTGATGTCGCTAGGGCGTACAGTAATCATAACACACAATGCAAGATGCATGAGTCAAACAATCCAGTCATGCATCAATCCTATGCATGTCATGCTCTCATATGGGACAACTCCGCCTATCAGGGAGCCCTATGAACAACCTGCCATATGGCATATGCAATGGTCAATCACATCTCATAACAAACATGCAGATGATGCGTATGGGCATGTATTATGATGTTATGCTATCACATACTCATAATCGGTATCAATAACCGGCATCAACCATCGGCCTCGACAATGTGGACATTTAACCAACATTGCCCCCAAGGAATGGCCACATAGAGCCAAACATATAATGGGCCCACGACCTCATACAAAGGCCTAATATACAACACAATGGGCCTTACTTAAGGGCCACATATACACAACAGGTGGACCCTGCTCATGGGCCTAATACATATCACAATGGGCCTTACCCCATAGGCCATATATGAATACGTCATAATGAGCCTTACACATGGGCCATGAACACATCACAATGGGCTTTGCCCACGGGCCTCAAATATATGACATGTGGGCCCTAAACATGGTTCTCGAATACATTAAATGGGTCATGCATCATGGGCCTACTACGTGTCCTCAACTACGGGTCGCATGTACATCATATAGGTCACGACAATCAGCCTCGACAATCGAATCGGCATTCGGCCACGGCAATCGGAATTGATCAATAATAAGAATCGGCAAATCTGTCACAACCATCGGGATAAATCAATAATCAGAATCGGCAAATCAATCACGTCGATCAAAGTCGGCAATCGGTCACGACAATTGGAATCAATCGATAATCAGAATCGGCAAATCGGTCACAACCATCGGGATAGATCAATAATCAGAATCGGCAAATCGGTCACGTCGATCGAAGTCGGCAATCGGTCAGACAATCGGAATCGATCGATAATCAGAATCGGCAAATCGGTCACAACCGTCGGGATAGATCAATAATCAGAATCGACAAATCGGTCACGTCGATCGAAGTCGGCAATCGGTCACGACAATCGGAATCGATCGGTAATCAGAATCGGCAAATCGGTCACAACCATCATGATAGATCAATAATCAGAATCGGCAAATCGGTCACGACGATCGAAGTCGACAATCGGTCACGACAATCGGAATTGATCGATAATCAGAATCGGCAAATCAGTCACAACCATCGGGATAGATCAATAATCAGAATCGATAAATCGGTCACGTCGATCGAAGTCGGCAATCGGTCATGACAATCGGAATCGATTGATAATCAGAATCGGCAAATCGGTCACAACCATCGAGATATATCAATAATCAGAATCGGCAAATCGGTCACGTCGATCGAAGTCGACAATCGGTCACGACAATCGGAATCGATCGATAATCAGAATCGGCAAATTAGTTACGTCAATCGGAATCGGCATTCGGCCACAGCAATTGGAACCAATGATCGGTATCGACAATCGATATAGACAACCAGCACATAAACAGGGCGGAGTCCATAGATGAACAACCGATCAACCATAATATAAAGATCGGCCCTCGGCCGTGGGTATATCAAATCCGGTAACACGGAGCCATTCGTTCATGGTGAATGGGGCCCACTTATTTGGGTTAACCCACTAAGAGGATGATGAGAGTGGGCCTAACAAGGCCTAAGGGAAGGTCACAATGTGGACATTAAACCATCATTGTCCAGCAATGTAGCCATTTAACCAACATTACTCCCAAGGAGTGGCCCATACAAGGAATTCATACACAACTTAACGGGCCATACATACATCGCACTGGGCCTCAACCATGGGCCTTGAATACATCACAATGGGCCTCAACCCACAGGCCCTAATGCATCACAATGGACCTCAACCCATGGGCCCCAAATACATCATAATGGGCCTTACTAAATGGGCCGGAAATATATCACAATGGGCCATGTCCCATGGGCCTCAAATATATCACAATGGGCCTCAACCCACGGGCCCTAATACATCACAATGGGCCTCAATCCATGGGCCCCAAATACATTACATCGGGCCTCATCAAATGGGCCTTATATATATCAAGGTCGGCCTCAACAACGGGCCTCATACATACCACATCAAGGTCTTATCAAATGGGCCCCAAGTCCATTACATTGGGCCTAATCACATGGGCCTCATGTGTATATCAAGGTGGGCTTCAATAGAAAGGCACAAATAAATCAAGGTGGGCCACACCAATGGGGCCCCATGTATATCAAATGGGTCATACCCGATATAAGTGGTGATAATGATTTTCCACCATTAAAATTCCCAAGGCCCACCATAACGTTTGTTTTTCATCCAATCTGATCGTAAAGTCACACGGTTTCATGTTGATCCATAATTCTTATAATACTAAGGGGATTTCAGTGGTAGACGTTTCAATGCTCACATTGTCGTGTGGTCCACTTGATAAATAGATCTATCTTATTTCATTTCAAGCCTTAAAATAAGCTTGCCCAAAAGGTTGGACAGTTTGGATGCAACACATGCATCATGGTGGGTTGCCATATAGACGGATGGCATGGATGAAACAGGTGTGTCCCACGAAGGGCCCACCATCAGGTATATATTATGTATAACATAATATATAAACAATATATAATATATAAAATATTATATATAATATAATACAATATTGTATATAATATATATATATATACACACACACTGCACACACACACCGCACACACACACCGCACATGTACACGCACACACACGCATGCACGTACACACACGCATGCACGCACACACACCCACCATCCCCTGGACGGTGGGGATATAACAAATACATCACAGAGGGCTCCACCGTCCAGGCGGACGGTGGAAATAAAACACATGTATCATTGTGGGTCCCACGTGGGGCCCACCGTAGTGTTGATATGAGATCCAACCCGTCCATAAGATCACACAAACCTAGATGAAGGGTAGAAACAAATTTCATCTTGATCCAAAACTTCTGTGGACCCAAAAAGGATTTCAATGGCAGATGGTCAATTCACACTATTTCCTATGATGTGGGTCACCTGGGCTTCGGATGAGGCTGAATTTCGGAGGGCCCATCGCCCAAAAGGAGGCCCACCAGATGCACGGTGCGGATCACCCAACTCACATCACGGTGGGGCCCACGGCTGGGGCCGTGGGTCCACCCGTCCGTCCGTCCTCCAGTGAGCAGGCAGCGCCTGCTGCTGCATTTTTATTTTTTTATTTTTATTTTGAAAACAAGAATTTCTGAGGATTTTCCATGGTAGGGCCCGCGTCCAGAAAATCCAATCCAGCCGTTAGATTCTACGACTCATGACAGGCCAAATGAGTCCAATGTTCAAGGTATTTTGGGTGTCTAGAAACAACAGAGGAGATTTCAAGGGTAGAGAGCACTGTTTCCTATGTTATGGCCCGCTGAATAATCGGACTGGCCTCACATTTCGGTTCAACGCCTAAAATGTTCTGCAGAATATAATGGACGGCGTGGATTAAATGCGTTCATCAAGGTGGGGCCTACATGAGGGGCCCACCCAAAAACCTTAAATAAATTATTTATTATTATTATTATCTTTTTCTTCTCTGTTGCTATTAGTACACCCACGGTCATTTCACATTTCACGGGAGCACGATGTGAATACACATTCCATCAGGGTGGGTCCCACATGGACGTGGCCCACTTGGTTGGATCAACCTGATATGTGTGTTTTTCCTTTCCATCCAGGCCCGCTAATGGGCTGGACAGTGTAGGTCTAACATATCCATCAGGTTGGTCCCAAGAAGATGGATGGTGTGGATAGGTTGCATACATCATAGTGGGAGTCTATCCGAGTGGGCCACACGGCCACATCATCACAAAGAAATAAAGAAAGAGAAAGTGAGAGAGAAAGAAAGAAGCACCCACCTTAGATCTTATTGGTCTTTTTCTTCCATCAATGCATGCTAGAGGTCCAATAGATGAACTTCAACGGTTGAGATCGACTTAGGACGGTGGAGATGGGAGATAGGAAGTGGGCCATACTAGCTTCTCCCCCATGGAAGCCATGGACGTGGGTTGCTTGGAGAAAATGAGGGAGAGAGATTGTTGTAAGAGAGAGAGGAGTGAGGTGATGATGGAGTGGTGGGATGAGAGTGGTGAGATGGTGAGTGAGTGTGTAAGAGATGGGATGGAAAGGTTGACTTTGGGGTTGCTTGGGGATGAGTGAAAGTTGATGTGTACTTGACATGAAGTGTGATTGATGTGTACCTTGATTGATTGATGGGATTAATTTGACATTTGGTAAAGATTCTCTTGTGCGGCGTTTTTCCTCGTACTGAGCGCGGGCCTACATCTCCTGGCCCAGGTATCGAATCGGTGCGCGAGTCGCGGCAACGGTGCGATCGCAATGGTACAAGTCTCGAATTAAGCTGACTCAATTCTACATGATACGACTTAGGGTCGATCGCAAACGGTGATTATACGTCGCAGGTTGTCGGAATACGCCGGGAAGGATCGCAGGATTCGACGGAACAGTACGGTCTAGGATACGGGTCTTACAGTCTATGTCGATAAACACAAACCCACATTGTTGAATGGCCATCAATGCCATTTGATTTCATACGGTTAGGTGGCCTTGTGTGTATTTCACAATCATACGATTAGATGGCTACATATACACCACCTTTATACATGATTATGTGGCCATACTTACGCCACATGTCCTCATAATTAAGGAGGTTAAACCCAAATCACTACCTCACATTGGTCATGCCCACTATTCCATCAGACCCTCACAAAACTAGTGCCCACACACAAGTGATAATCAAACATGTTTCAAAGGTTGAATACACATCGCACCAACCTACGACTTGGGGTCACACTCCAATCACGATTTCAGGTGGTTAAGGACTTTCCAAGCATTATGTAATTACTTAACTAAGGGCCAGAAGTCAATTACATGTAGTTTAGGGGTGCATATAAGTTCCCATGATTTAGAGGCCACCACATGCACACCACAAGTTCACCTAGTTTAGCGGTCACCTGAGCATCACATGATCATATGGTTGGGCCACACATTCATAAATCACTTAGACAAGTAGTTATACAATTACCCCAATTTCATACAGTTTAGTGGGTTGTAAAATTCATGAACTCACAGGTGTGGTGATCCACATGATCCTACCAATTGACAGGCTAAATGAGGAATAACCATTACAATGAGTACCACGAAAATGGTTTAAGTAGCAGTAAATATACAGGCAATCCCACACTCTAAAATGATCTAACAAAATAGATGATTAACTGGTAAAACATGTACATTAGGTGGCTCATGGTCAATTAAAAAAGATAGATGGGCAAGTTTCTCAGAACATTATTGCAGCTTTAGGAAGTCTTTAACGGTGGACAAGTGATCAATATTGCTCCCGTAGCATGAGATTTGGATCTGACTAATCTATGGTAACATACCCTAAAATAATAAGGATAAACTGATGAATGGCATGGATCTACGTCGTACTACAAGGTGGAGCCCATGGAGACTTCCTGTAAGGTTGAGTTGTGTGTGACCTACCGTGATGCGTGTCGACCCTCATACCATCAGTCAGATGCACCAATCCATGGTGGGCCTGGGGCTTAAAATCAAGTCAATCTATGGCACATGTGGGCCACACCACATGCACAAGTTGAGAGGGTTACCCTCTATTAAAACATTCATAATCATTTGTTGGGCCACCGAGGCGTGGTTCACAAATCCAACCCACCCATTATGCGTGTCCCACTTGGTTGAGGGGTCAATCCAAGTTTCAGATGCATCCAAATTTCAGGTGGACCCCAGCAAGTGCTTTTATATGCTCGAGCTCCGAGTTGTACGAACGGTTCGAGGAGATCAAAGTTACATGGGTCCCAAAGTGATGTATTTATTATATCTACACCGTTCATCTATTTTTAAAGATCATTTTAGAGCATTATCCCAAAAAAATGAATCATATCCAAAGATTATTTGGACCGCACCTCAAATAGTACTGGGCATAATGATTTCACCGTTAAACAATTTACAGGGCCCACCATAATGTTTATTTTCCATCCAATTTGTTCATAAGGTCACAAAGACCTGAATTAAGAGGAAAAACAAATTTCATATTGATCCAAAACATTTGTGACCCCAAAAAGGGTTTCAATGGTAGACGTTCAATCCCCCGCTGCTTTTTGTAGTGTGGACCACTGGATTGTTAGATCTGTCTTATTTTTCTTCTCAAGCCTTAAGACGAGCTTGCCAAATGGATGGACGGTTTGGATATAAGGCATACCTCATGATCAGACCCACAGAACTTACTGATTTAACCAGTCTTCGCATGTTTTTAGATGGTGTGGGCCACCTGAGTTCCGTGTACGGCTGATTTTTGGGGGTATCCCATTTTTAAAGGGGACCCATCAAATGCATGATGTAGATATTCAACATACATCAAGGCGGGACCAATGGTGGGACCCACCGTCCCTGCCAGCGTCCAACAGCAGGACGCTGCAGCACCAGCATCCAGCAGCAGGACGCTGCTTGCTGTAGCGTCATCTGGACGCTGACAGCAAGTGGCGTCCAACCCTTGCTCTTTTTTTTTGGGTGGGGGGGGGGGGGGTTATTTCCTAAGTGGGGCCCATATCAAGATGATTCAATCCATCTGTTGGATTCTATGGCTCGTGACAGACCCAACGAGCCCAATATTTAATATTTTTTGGCGTACAGAAATATCATAGCGGGCCCTAATAGTTTTCTAATAGTCAAAATCATTAATACCATTGTTTTCTATGATGTGGCCCGCCAGAGACTTAGATTGGCTTCATTTTTTGGCTCAAGGCCTACAATGAGCTAGGAAATTGGATGGACGGTGTGGATCAAACACATACATCATGGGGGGGGGGGGGGGGGGCGTTGTGGTCCCACAGCCCAACCCCTTTATATAAAGCAACTGGGACGCTGCTTGCTGCAGTGTCAGGGTCCTTACTATTTTTATTTTTATTTTTGAATGGCATGTGCACGTGTGTGCATGGGTGTGTGTGTGTGTGTGTGTGTGAGTTGGGCCAGCCCAATGGGCCACACTTGGACTGTTTGGATGGCATACAAAAATTCTGTTGGGGCCCACTATCAATGGGTCCCACATCATATCATCATCAACAACAACATATTATCATCATGATCATCATCATCCATACCATAAAAGACTAAAAGACTAAGTGAAAGGGGGTGTACTCACCTTGGTGGACTGGATGGATGGTTAAGTGTTGAGACTCAAATATTGCATAATTTCTCCCATTTATATCTTGGTTTTATGAACATGAATCAGCTTAATGTTCTATTTTACTCATGTATGTGTTGCAAGGTGAATTTAAGAGCTTGGATTAAAAAAAGGTGCTAAAAGCATGGATTTGATGCTCAATAATCACCGAGGCAATGGATGGATCTTAGGAGACCAAGATTGAAGAATTTACATGCCAAAGATCTAAGAAAACCAAGTGAAGAATGAAGAGAATTGAAGATTTGAAGTGGAGAATCCTGAAATGTCCTAAAAAAGTTTATTTTGAAACTCTGAAGTCTATTTTGGGAAACTGTGCAACGTAAAATATATTTTAAACAAACTGCGTAGTGTGAAGTCTATTTTGGAAAACTGCGTATATTTGAAGCAGTTTCTAGAGTTTTCCAACTTTGTACGAAAGTTGATGTTCCCCATTTATAAATAGGGCCTCCCAGGGCATTCCTAAGCATCATTCAAAGCATTCAAGAGCAAGATTTAAGGTTTTTAGAGAGTTTTCAATTTTATTTAAGTTTTATAAATTAATTTTTTTTGTTTTAGATTTTTCTATCTGCATTTATTTCTTTCCCTTTGCTTTCTTTCTCTATTCTAATTATGTTTTTCTAAGTTCCCTCTAGCCCAAACTAGAAGGGAAGCACATTGGTTTAATGTTTTTACAGTTATGATGATTAATTATTTTAATAATGATAAAAATGGTGTATGCATGTTATCTATTTTTCAAGTTTAGTTTTGATCTTAATGTGAGATCTATATGTTTCCATCATATGACATCCATATTGATGGGTAGGCTTACCCTAGATTAATTAGATTTCCTAGATAGGAGAGGTTCTCAACCTGCTACATTTCTTTGATTCATTATCTCATTGATATTAAATTCTTAAAATCACTGGCACTTGAGAATATATATCAATGGTGTAAATCCATGATTTTCTAATCTTTTATATCATTTATTAAAATATTTAAACTGTTTTATTTTCCAATTAGGCTGACCATAGTGCTCAGATCCTACTTGTGTTATCCAAGTCATCATGATTTTGGAACATTAACCTATGTCCGAAACTTTGTAGCTTGGGTGTTGTTTTAATTCAATTGAATTACATCTATTCAAAACTCCTAAAATCAAATCATCAGTTTAGTTTTTTTTATTACTTAGTTTGTTTTGCGTTTGATTTTCTCATTCTCACAATTCATCTCCCTGTGAGATCGATCCTGTATTCACGGGATATTACTTACGAACCTCTGCACTTGGAGGCAAGCAATCATTAAGATGAATGGAAGGGATGGGATTGATGGAATGGATGGTTAAGATAGATGGAAGGGATGGGATTAATGGCCCACCAAGATCTCTCTCTCTCTCTCTCTCTCTCTCTCTCTCTCTCTCTCTCTCTCTCTCTCTCCTTATTGTAGAAAATGGTGAAAATGCTAAGGGATGGAGGACTATGTGTAGAGAAATGGATAAAAATGTGGTTAGGTTAGGTTAATCTGATTAATGTTAGCTTAGGTTAGGATTATGGGAATTCGTGCATGATTAGGAATTAATGGTAGATTAAAGGGGCATGGGATGGCATGGTGTGATGACATCATGCATGGGATATGGTATGGAGAAGAGTTGATTTTGGGGTGCACATGAGAGGGGGGTATGGGTGTGTGACATCACACGCATGGGTAGAGATTCTCTCACCCATGCGTGGTATGGTGCATGTGTGAGGGCATGTGTTGTGCACATATGTGAAATGGAGTATATGGTGACATGCACACATGATACTGAAAAGGCCTAGCTATATGTCCTAGAGGGGGGGTGAATATGACTATGCCAAATAAAACTTATAACAGCGGAATTTAAAAAGAATATGATAGTCAAAATAAATCACAATGCAGGAAAGTAAAACATCCTCAAAATTCAGATCTTGAGAGGTTGATACAAATGTTGTTCTAAGGACAACCTTACACCAAAAACCAGAGTTTATGGTAGGACAACCTTATTTCTAGAAAGATCTTTGTATCAAATCTCAAACCAAAGAGGAATACAGAAATAAACACAAACTGAACTGAAATAAATTGTAATCACAAATGTATTGTTCTAGGGACAGCCATACACCATAAAAATGGCAGGGCAACCTTGCTGGAACAACTTTAAAGGAAATTGAATATCAAGCTGATAAAGGAATAGCAGAAAATAAATTCTAAACTATTATAAAATTCCCATAATGCTTGAATTAAATGATTACAACATTCACCACCATACATACATCCCACAAATAAATAATTAAAGATTAGAAGTATAAATCATTCAACCACAACACAAGGGATTATAGTGGTTCGCCTGTATGTTCACCAATTATTAAACAACAGCCACACAGAATGCTACTCCACTCCTAATATCCTCACACAGGGGATATTAGCGTTCACTAACAAAATAGGTTTTCACAGGTTCACCCAAAACCTTTACAATTGTGTCTTTGTCTGTGGGCTTACACAATTAAAAAAACCCCACTTCTGAGTTTTCCTGGCTCTCCTCAGATAACCAATACAACAAGATTTTTCTGGCAAATCTTGAAAGAAACCAAAACTGAAAGGAATTTACAATTAAATGTAAAATACCTGATTATCTCCTTCGTTGTAGCAGCCCGGTAGAACCAAGTCAGAGTAGATGATTGAATGTCCAAGTTCAATGTCCAGTACTCAATTACAATGGTTCTAATTCTAATAGATTTTAAATTAAACCAAATAGGGCTTGCCTTAATTGATTTTGATTCTAAAGAAAGGGAATAACAATTCCTCTTATCAAATTAGATTGGAATAACAGAAACAAAATCAATTAAATAAACCTAAAGAAAGAGAATATTAAATAAGCACACTTAGCTTAGATGGAGCACAGAATTATCTCTCAGAAGTTTGACGAAGATTGGCTTGAATGGATTAATTAATTCCCGTAATTCTTCTGAGATTCGTGCTCTATTTATAGGTGAGCAGATCGCGTCTTCGACTGGTCTAGGGAGCTCTTCGACTAGTCGAAGAATTAACAGATATTTGAAAAAAAACGGGCGTGATAAGCTTGGCCATTTTATGACTGGTCGAAGGTCTCCTTCGACTGGTCGAAGAACCTGAATTTCATCGCTGGACTTTGAGTCGAAGACTTTCGACTGGTCGAAGATGCAGTCGACACTGTTCCTTCGACTGGTCGAACAGATTCCTAGACTAGTCGAAGCCTAACAAAAAATATCCGAATTTTGTAACAAACTCACGACTGATCGAGGAATTTCTTAGACTGGTTGAAGCAAAGCTAAGACTAGTCGAAGAAGGACTAGTCGAAGAACAGACCAAACTCACGTAAATTAAACATCTGACTTATGTATCCAAAATGGCCTACTCCTAAGGTCAACCTAAGGTCAGTCAAACCTCAAACATGAAGTAAGGACATTGAAACATTAGGAACAAGTGACCTTGAAGTTTAAGCTTTGAAGTCTTGATGTAGTTCAATCTTGAAATCTTGATGTAGCTCAACCTTGAAAGAGTCTTTGAATTCTTTACGAACTGCCTTGTACTCTTCTTGAAGTCTTGCATTCTTGCGAGTAGTTCTTGCAGTCAAGGTTGATCTTTGTACTTGTGAGCTTTGCTTGTTGTGAGCTTTGCTTGTTCATGAATGTTGATCTTTGAGAGAGTTTTACTTATGCAAGTTATATAACAGTGATTTTGGCACCACAAATTTGACAACAGACAGGGATATAAACTATAGCACTTACAGATACACCAACGATTCTTCGCGCGTATCTCGCTAACAGAGCATCGTACAAATGCACAGGTGGTACCTCCGCGATCACGGCAATGGGGCAGTTGATATGAAATAGGTTTCGAGGCCTTGGGGTTCCGGTCAGTCAGGTGTGTACTATGCACGGCTAGTTCAGGTTTGCCAAGGGTGTCGATCATCGTGCACATAGGCATAGAAAATGGTACGGAATGGACGGGTTCTTACAATACGTATTGTGGAAGGGACTTCTTCCGAATGCATTGTAGTTATCTCCCCGAGATTCAAGGTGAATATCTCGGGAAGAACTTCTTCAGATAAGATCTCCGAGTAGTCAGGGTCCGAGGAGGTCTGGGTAGATGGTTGAGACCGACCTCCGGGATGGTTGGGTCGAGATCTTACAGAATGAATTGAACTGTCAGCCCTGATCGAGAATGGTACAAATCGGGCTGAAGTGTTGATCGTGATCGAGGCTCTTCTTCGAGGCTGAGGTCGCCATCCGAGGTCGAAATTGGTACCCAAGGCCGAGGCCAATATCCGAGGTCGACCTCCAAGGTTGATAACCGAAGCCGAGGTCGAAGCAATCTGCAGTCGTCAAGTCTGGCTACTTGGCTCATCTGTCTCATACATCTGGTTAGTCCATTTTTACCTATAACAAATTTCATTTGCATTCCCAAAGCCATCACTTGTAAAAAATATGGATCCTCATTAGCATATTTTTTTAGAAGGTCCATAATTAAAATAATTTTCTGAAGAAATTGATTTGCCGTAAAATACTTAATCCAAAAAAAAATCTTTGTGCAGTCATAAAAACCTTGAGAAACTAATGAACATGTTCAGCTTCGTGCAGTCTTCATCACTATGCATGTATGTGTACATTTTATCACGCGCCGCAAGTTCATGGAATGCAACTTTAAATTCTAAAGCAGTATCTAATATTTCATAAGTAAAATTCCAACGCGTGTAAACATCTAACTTGAAATGCTTTTTAGATTTCAAATCCAAACGTTTGATTATAACATCAATCGTACTCGGTCTTAAAGGCGACCCCTTATATATGTAACGTTATCTCATATGTTAACGATTGTGGAGTCAATTGCTTTCAGCCTTTCTTGTACAATCAAGTTTAGTATGTAGGCACAACATCTGAATTTGAATATTTTACCCTCAAAAAATAAATTTTCGACAGCCTTGAATTGACTATGTAAGAAAGAAACCAATGTGTCATTAGAAGATGCATTATTTCAAGTTATTAAATAGATTTTTCTTTTTGATGCCCTACTCAACGAGGCAATTGTAAATGCAGTCCAACATTACCACACTAGTATGAGGAGGATGAACGTAGCGAAAGTTCATAACCTTCTTTTGGAGTTTTCAATATGCATCAATGAAGTATGCGGTTAATGATATATATCCCTTTCTTTGATTTGATATCGTTCACATGTCCGAAGTCAAATTTATCCTTGATAAATACTAAAAGAGCTTTCAAGTTTGGATTCTCAATCACATATATCTTCATGCTCTTTTCATAGTAAGACAAGAGGCCTTCTCACATTTGAGATTAAGGAATTTGTAAAATCTCATAAAAACTTTGCTTTCTGCAATGTTAAACAGCTTCTTATTAATTATTACCAATCTTGCATACCACTCTTTCAGCTTTTCTAATCATACTTATAGGTGGAGACTATAGCTTGAGAGTCGTCATTTTCAGAAGTGGTAAATGAAAGCAGTTGCTAAACTCCACCCATCAACGTTCTTGGTCTCTTCACACATTTATCAAGATGCCTCTGATAATGATTAGTAGAAGAACTAAAATGCCTGTTGTAAAGAGTTTTATAATACTTGCATCTAATCTTAACCGAACCATCTAGTAGCGTGATTTCATCAAAAAAATTTCATATCGCTATCATTGAACTTGAAGTCATTTCAACTTTATTTTCCAATATGACTCCCTCTACAATAAGAGAAGATATGATTGATACACCGGCACCAGAAGTATTTGGCTTTTCCTCACCAGTCATCTATAAATCAAAATATAATAAGGGTAATGTAAGATCAAGGCTTTTACAGGTTGAAGTAATCAATCAATTACATTTATATGTGTATATAAATATATAGTGCAAACAATATCGGGGCTCCTCCATAAATTGCATGACAAAAGCATCTTAAATAGTCTCCTAATAAATAAATCTGTCGAGGTGCATACATATAGATAACTATATATTGTCCCTAATTGTTTTAAAATTTGTTTACTAATTTTCTCTAAATGTCTCATCTATTCCTACTTGTCTCTATCTAAATGTGTGAATTGTCTCTATCCCATTCTGTAATATATCATGCACTGTCCTCATACAGTTTATATGCGAGCCAAGATTTTGGTAGCATCTCCCCATATTCTCTAGATATATGTAAAAATTAATACTGATTAGTTGCCACATGTAATCCATTATACATGGTTAGAGGCAACCAATAAGTAAAGAACCACATATCTGAAGAAAATATAAGGAGACACTATCGAAATTCCAACCACATGTAAACTGAAAATAAGGACAATATAAGTACATGGTATGGTATCAAACTGTCCAAAATGGGACAATTTAGGAATCCATAAAGAACAAGCATTTTCAGTCGAATGATTGTACTTATTCAATATGAATTCATAAACGGTGGATACATTGCTAAACCACTAGGTGACCTACATACTAATTAACAACATTAGTTAACAAATAATCATAAGCATAAACATTTAAAGAATAAATATCGAAATATACAAGAAAAAGAATATGATAATGATTTAAATGTAGGTTAAGTAACTTAAGTTAGTGTATTTATGTAGGCAGGTTAAGTTAGTGTATTTAATCCATACAAGTAAAAAATTTAATATATCTTTCATAATTTTAATACTCTTAAACTCATCTCTTTTATTTAAACTAGGATTGGATCCATCATTTTCATGGTGGTATCTTCTTCAAG
>JAJHSJ010000002.1:51248703-51253703 GCA_021015155.1 Magnolia officinalis | reverse complement strand
TACCCTGCCCGGACGGTCATCCATCCCGGCAGGGCTCCGTGGGGCCCACCATGATGTAAGTGTTTTATCCACGCTGTTCATGGTTTTCCTTATATCATTTTAAGATATTATCCAAAAAATGAGGTAGGTCCAAAACTTAAGTGAACCACAAAGTGGGGATTGAACATCCATCATAAGTTTCAGATCAAGCTGATATTTGTGTTTTCACCTCATGGACGTCTACATTACCTTATGAATATGTTGGATGGTAAAAAAAAGCATCACGGTGGCTGTTCGAAAGGTTTCAACGGCGGTGTCATTATGACTGCAGCTTCCTTTAGTGTGATCCGCTGGATAAAACACTTACATCTAGACAGTGGATTTCCTACGAGAAGTTGCTGCGCTGAGAACCAGGTGGGGCCACTTTGATGTTTGTTTAGAAATCTTCCCCGTCTATTCATTTTGTGAGTTCATTTTAGGACATTATACCAAAAATGAACCATGTCAAATGCTCGAGTGGGCCGTAAATGTGATAATTGAACGTCCACAGTTGAAATAATTATGGGCCACCAAAGTTTTAAATCATGCTAATTGTTGTGTTTTCAGTTCATCCCAGTAGTAATGACATTATTAATGGTATAGATGGCATGTAAACATTACAGTTGAACCCAGGTAGGCTTCGACGGTAGGAATTTTCCTATCAACATTTTCCTTTAGTACATCACACTTGAGCTTTGGATACCTTTCATTTTTGGTATCATGTCCTAAAATGAACTCACAAAAATGGATGGATGGAGAGGATTTCTCACAAACATCACAGTGGGCCCCACCTGGGTTCCCAGCGCACAGGAACTGCATGCGGAAGGCTTTTGTAGGACACCGCGTGGCTGGTGGTTGGTGCTCTGTGGGCTCCACTATGATGTGTGCTTCATCCATTCCGTTCATCCATTTTTATAGATTATTTTAGAGTTTTTTACTAAAAATGAGAGGGATATAAATCTCAGGTGGACCACACCACAAGAAAACAATGGTGATTGGGATATCCACCATTAAAATCCTTCTAACGTCCACTACACTGTTTATTTGACATCCAATCTATTGATTAGGTTATACAAGACCAGATGAAGGGAAAAACTAAAGATTATCTTGATCCAAAACTTTTATAACCCCCAAAAGGTTTTTAATGGTCCATTTATTTGACATCCAATCTATTGATTAGGTTATACAAGACCAGATGAAGCGAAAAACTAAAGATTAGCTTGATCCAAAACCTTTATAACCCCCAAAAGGTTTTTAATGGTCCACGCTCATTCAACACTGTTTCGTGTAACGTGGTCCATTTGAAGATGGGATATATCTCATTTTTGGTTTTATACCATGAAATTATCTGGAAAAGTAGAATGACGGCATGGATGAAACACCTACGTCATGGCAGGACTCAAAGAGAACCGACTGTCAGCCATTGGCCAGTGGCAGGGAGCAACCAATCCGTTCCGTAAAAATCGTAAAAAGATCGGCTACTCCCCCCCACTAGCATGCGGCTAGTATTCGGTGCTCCGTGGGCTCAACCATGATGTATGCATTTCATCCATGCCATTCATCCATTTTTAAATATCATTTTAGGGCTTGTTCCCAAAAATGAGAGAGATATAAATATTAGATGGACCACACCATAGGAAAACAATAGCAATTGGATATCCACCATTAAAATCCTTCTAAGGTCCACTATACTGTTTATTTGAAATCCAATCTGTTGATTAGGTCATACGGACCTAGATGAAGGGAAAATAAATAAAGATCAGCTTCATCCAAAACTTTTATGCCCCAAAACGTTTTTAATGGTCCACGCTCATTCAACACTGTTTCCTATAATGTGGTCCACTTGAGATTGGGATATACCTCATTTTTTATCTTATACCCTAAAATAATCTAGAAAAATAGATGGGCAGCATGGATTAAACACATACATCATGGTGGGGCCCACAGAGCACCGACATTGGCGGCAGTAGCCCATCCGATTTCATTAAGGTGAGACCTACTTAATGGTCTTGCTATCCTCATAAGGGATAAGGGATGGAGGCAGAGGATAAAAAACTGCTGCCCATACCCGGATCTGACAGGGAATGGAGAGACCATGATGTATGTGTTGTATCGACATTGTCCATCCATTTGTAGAGATCATTTTATGGCATGAACCAGAGAATGAATCAGACCGAGAGCTTGAGTGGACCCCACCACAGAAAACTGTGGAGAGAGTGACGCTCACCATTAAAAACTTTTAAGGGCCACAAAAGTTTTCTATCAAGCTGATACTATTGTTTTCCCCTCTTTAATGTTTATGTTAACTTATGAACAGGTTGGATCTTAAATAAACATCACAGCGGACCTTAGGAAGGTTTCAACGGTGGGCGTCTTTCTCCCCATTGTTTTCTATGGTGGGGTCCACTCTAGCTTTCAAACTGCTCATTATTTTTCTAGTGTCCTAAAATAATCTCTAAAAATGAATGGACAGTGTGGATTCAACAAATACATTAAGGTGGGCCCACATAACTTGGTGACGTCACTTCAAGTCCCGCTGCTCAACTTGCAGTAGCTAATCCCCGTCGGTAGGCGTGGGTGCAAGAGAGTAATTTTTAGACTCTCTCAGTGCGCGTATAACTTTCTTTGAGTCGGGATCCTCTGTTAAGGTTAATAGAGAATTCCTGTTACCTTAATGGTTTGGCGTCCGAAGCTGTTTTTTTATTTATTTTTATTTTTTAGTGCGTGGGACGTGGACCAATGAGGATTAGGGTATCAGGAATTCTGTGTTGACCCGATAACAGAGGATTTGGACTCAACTTTCTTGCGGTACATTGCGCGGGAAATCACTAGTCTCTCTCTCTCTACACATTCTATGCAGTCGAGCTCATGGGAACTTCCCATGAGGTCGAGCTGTGTGGGCTCCACTGTGATGCGTGTTGAACATTTACCCCATAAGTCAGATGCACCATTCCATGATGGGCCTCAGGCTTAAAATTTCAAGTCAATTGGTGACTTGTGTGGGCCACACCACATATAAAAGTTGAGAGGGGTTACCCTTCCATTAAAACGTTCATAATCATTTGTTGGGCCCTTCGAGATGTGGTTCACAAATCCAGCCCATCCATTATGTGTGTCCCACTTGGATGAGGGGTCGGACCAAGTTTCAGACGCATCCAAAATTTAGATGGGCCCCACTAAGTGCTTTTATATGTTTTAGGCATGTCTTCACATGATTTTAGATGGTATGGCCCACCTGAGTTCCGTATACGGCTGATTTTTGGGATAACCCATAATTTAAAGGGGACCCATCAAATGCACAGTGTTGATGTTCAACATACATCATGGTGGGGCCCACACAGCTTGACTTCATGGGAAGTTCCTATGGGGTTGACCGCATAGTACCTTTTCCCATATATATATATATATATATATATATATATATATATATATATATATCTGAATGCTCAATGCGTACCAATTCGTACAGAACTCATTGTCCAAAATTTGAACGGTCTACATGAAGTATAACCTCATGAAATCCCCCAGCTAGGGGTGTACATCGAGTCGAACTGAGTCGAGCTGGCCTTAGCTCGACTCGACTCAGCCACTAGTTGACCTCAGCTCAAACTCAGCGTGGCTCGAGGCTCGATCCTCGAGCCCGACTGGCTAGCTCGGCTTGGTTCGGTTAGTAGCTTGGGCCAGTTCGAGTCGAGTTGGAGCCAAGATCAATCCGAGTTCGCCATTGCAGCAATTTTCACAAACACCTGGACTGTACCTTCAAAATCTCACTTTGATTGAGACAGCTACAATGGTTTTATAGGTATTTTATCAAACACCTTCTAAGCAACATAAAAATAAAGAAAAATAAGGGTGTTGGTTTCATATACATACCTTCCTTGCCACCCGCCACACTTCTTTGAGTCATTTCATCAAACACTTAGTGAGCAACACCAATATCAAAGTAATCACGTCATCGAACTGGTTCAATCTGAGTTCGATTCGAGCTGGGTTCGATCTGAGTCAAGTCAAGCTGGGCCAGCTCGAACTCGGCTCGAACTCATTTTCGAGCTAAAAAAATCAGCTCGACTGGACTCAAACTTAACTTCGAACCGAGTCGAATCGAGCCTTTTCGAGTGAAGTCGAGTGAGCTAACCGAGCTATTTCGGTTCATGTACACCTCTACCCCCAACCCAATTTTTACTTTGATCCAAAACTATGGTGAGCCATGAAAAATGAAAACAGTTTCCTCCCTTGATTTGCATTTATCTTTACTATGGCCTACAAGAAATTTAGATCAAGGTGAAACTCTGTGTTTCATGAGATTCAGCATCACATAGACCGTTCCGATTAGACGCCCATGACTCTTGTGCAAAGGTGTGCACATGCATAGGTGCGCAAGTGAGCTCTCTCTCTATATTATATATATATGAAACTTCCCGTGATGTGATCTATGTGGGCGCCACCATGATGTGAATCAAACATCCACCCCATTAGTCAGATGCACCCTTATGTGGTGGGCCATGGAGCTAAAAATCAAACCAATCCATGACTTAGGTGTCCCACATCATAGACAAAAGTCGAGGATGGAAACCTGCCGATTGAAACCTTTATAATCATTTACAGGGTCCACTGGGTTGTTGTTCACACATCAAGCCCATTCATTGTGTGTACCCCACTTGAATGAGGGATCACACCAAATTTCAGCTATATTCATAACTCAGGTGAGCCCCACCAAATACTTTCAGACATTTTAGGCATGATTTTGCACGATATCAAACAGTGTAGCCTACCTGAGTTCCAAATACGGTTGATTTTTGGGAAATCCCTTAACCTAGAGGGGTCCCACCAAATGAACAGTGTGGAGGGGCCACAAAAGTTTTGGATCAAGCTGATATTTATGTCTTCGTTCATGGATCAACCGTGTTTGTGTGATGGTATGAACAGGTTGAGTGATAAATAAACATCACCGTAGGGCCAACGAAGGTTTCAACGGTGGATAT
>JAJHSJ010000002.1:51094345-51248603 GCA_021015155.1 Magnolia officinalis | reverse complement strand
GAATAGAACACAAAATGGTGGGGCCCACTACATCCAATGCATAAAAGAGAGAAGAAGAAGAGAAGAAGAAGAAGGAGAAAGAGAGAGACGGGTGCAGGAGGGAGGGACCCCGCCACTAATGGGCCCTCTCTAAAACAATGCATACATCATGTAGGTCCCACAACAAGTAGGCCCTTTAAAATTTAAAACAAGTATATCACCCACCTCTTGCACTCCACCTTGCTCCCAAAGCTTCCTTTACTCCTTGCCTATACTTTTGATGGTGGATGATGGGCTTTTAATGGTGGTGGATGAGGGATGAATGGCTGGGATGATAGGTTTTTGGATGGAAAGTGGGCCACACAACTCACTTCCTCATTTTCTCTCCTTAGAAAATTTTGGACGTGTGTGAAGCTTGTTGGTTGCTTGGGATTTTTTGAGAAGTGAGAGAGAAAGTGAAGTGATGGGATGATGTATGATGGAGTGATGGGGTGATGTGGTGGTTGTAAGAAAGTGATGGGTGAAGAGTGAAGTGATGTGAGGGTTGACTTGTGTGAGTTGCTTGTGTAGAAAAAGGTATGGGTTGTTGTACTTGGGTAGGTGTGACTTGACATTGATTGATTGATTTGATTGATGGGACATCTCGTAGAGATTCCCTCGAAGTTCGCAACGTGCGGTGTTTTATTCGAATTGAACGCAGGCCGACATCTTCTAGCCTGGGTATCGGGTCGGTGCGTGAGTCGCGGCGTTAGAATCGCGGTGACGGCGCGGTCGCCAAGATACAGGTTTCGAGTCAAGCCAACTTCGGCATACGGGACTCGGCTTAGGATCGTGCGCAACGTCGGAAATGGGTCGAGGGTTGCCGGAATTCGACCGGCAGAATTGCGAAAGCCGACCAAATGGTACGGTTTAGGTTACGGGTCTTACAGGAAATGAGCGAGGCAACGTAGAAATTCAGCGAGGGAAGCTAGAAATAAAACGAGGGAACCTAGAAATTCAGCGTGACAACCTAGGATTTGAGCGAGGGAAGCTAGAAATTGAGCAAGGGAACCTAGGAATTGAGCGAGGCAAGGTAGAAATTCAGCGAAGAAAGCTAGGATTTGAGCGAGGCAACCTAGGAATTGACCGAGGGAAGTTAGAAATTCAGCGAGGGAAGCTAGAAGAATTTGCGAGAGAGAGAACCTAGAAGTTCAGCGAGGCAACCTAGGATTGAGCGAGGCAACGTAGGAATTGAGCGAGGGAACCTAGGAAATGAACGAGGCAACGTAGAAATTCAGCAAGGAATCCTAGGAATTAAGCGAGGGAAGCTAGAAATTAAGCGAGGGAACCTAAATTCAGTGAGACAACCTAGGATTTGAGCGAGGGAAGCTAGAAATTGAGCAAGGCAACGTAGGAATTGAGAGGGAGGGAAGCTAGAAATTGAGCGAGGCAACGTAGGGATTCAGCGAAGTAACCTAGGAATTGAGAGAGGGAAGCTAGAAGGATCCTAGAAATTGAGCGAGGCAATATAAGAATTCAGCGAGGGAAGGTAGAATTAGCAAGGAAGCTAGAAATTCAGCGAGGCAACCTAGGATTTAAGCGAGAGAATCTAGAAATTGAGCGAGGCAATGTAGAAATTTAGTGAGGGAACCTAGAAATTCAGCGAGACAACCTAGAATTTGTGCGAGGGAAGCTACGATTGAGCGAGGGAACATAGAAATTGAGCGAGGCAACCTAGGATTTGAACGAGGCAACTTAGGAATTGAGCGAGGCAACATAGGGATTGAGCGAGGGAACCTACGAATTGAGCTAGGCAGCGTAGAAATTCAGCGAGGAATCCTAGGAATTGAGTGAGGAGGAAGCTAGAAATTGAGAGAAAGGGAACCTAGGATTTGAGCGAGGGCAACCTAGAAATTGAGTGAGGCAACGTAGGGATTGAGCGGGGAAACTAGGAATTAAGCGAGACAACGTAAAATTCAGCGAGGAATCCTAGGAATTGAGTGAGGCAACGTAGGATTTGAGTGAGGTAACCGAGGGAGCGTAGGAATTGACGAGGAAAGCTACAAATTGAGCGAGGGAACCTAGAAATTGAGCGAGGTAACGTAGGAATTAAGCGAGGAAAGCTAGGAATTGAGCGAGGCAACTTAGGAATTGAGTGAGGCAACGTAGAAATTGGAGCGAGCCAACATAGGAATTGAGCGAAGGAACCTAGAAATTGAGCGACGGAACCTACAAATCTCTTTAAGTGATCAAGAGGGCCCCCTTTTCCAATAGATGAGATTATGACGAAAGGTATTATCTCAACGCTTCTTTTCTCTCTCTTGCTCTTAAAAATCGTTGAATCCAAAGCCCTCAGAGAAGAAAGATCCTGGTTGCCTCGCTCAAATCTTAGGTTGCCTTACTCAATTCCTAGGTTCCCTCACTCAATTGCTAGGTTGCCTCGCTTAATTCATAGGTTGCCTCGCTCAATTTCTAGCTTCCCTCGCTCAATTCTTATGTTGCCTCGCTGAATTATTACCTTGCCTCACTCAATTTCTAGGTTCCCTTGCTCAATTTCTAGCTTCCCTCGCTCAAATCCTAGGTTGTCTCGCTAAATTTGTAGGTTCCCTCACTTAATTTCTAGCTTCCCTCGCTTAATTCCTAGGATTCCTCGCTGAATTTCTATGTTGCCTCGTTCATTTCCTAGGTTCCCTCGCTCAATTTCTACGTTGCCTCGCTCAATTCCTAGGTTGCCTCACTTAATTTCTAGGTTCCCTTGCACAATTTGTAGCTTTCCTCACTCAAATCCTAGGTTGCCTTGTTGAATTTTTAGGTTCCCTCGTCAAATTCTAGCTTCCCTCGCTCAATTTCTAACTTCCCTCGCTCAATTCCTAGGTTGCCTCGCTACAATCCTAGCTTTCCTCGCTGAATTTCTACCTTGCCTCACTCAATTTCTAGGTTCCCTCGCTCAATTTCTAGCTTCCCTCGCTAAATCCTAGGTTGTCTCGTTGAATTTGTAGGTTCCTCGCTTAATTTCTAGCTCTTCCTCTCTTAATTCCTAGATTCCTCGCTGAATTTCTACGTTGCCTCGTTCATTTTCTAGGTTCCCTCGCTCAATTCCTACGTTGCCTCGCTCAAATCCTAGGTTGCCTCGCTCAATTTCTAGGTTCCCTCGCACAATTTGTAGCTTCCCTCGCTCAAATCCTATGTTGCCTCGCTGAATTTCTAGGTTCCCTCGTCAAATTCTAGCTTCCCTCACTAAATTTCTAACTTTCCTCGCTCAATTCCTAGGTTGCCTCGCTCAAATCCTTGGTTTCCTCGCTGAATTTTTACCTTGCCTCACTCAATTTTTAGGTTCCCTCGTTCAATTTCTAGCTTCCCTCGCTCAAATCCTAGGTTGTTTCGCTAAATTTGTAGGTTCCCTCGCTTAATTTCTAGCTTCCCTCGCTTAATTCCTAGGATTCCTCGCTGAATTTCTACGTTGCCTCGTTCATTTTCTAGGTTCCCTCGCTCAATTCCTAGGTTGCCTCGCTCAATTTCTAGGTTCCCTTGCACAATTTGTAGCTTCCCTCGCTCAAATCCTATGTTGCCTCGTTGAATTTCTAAGTTCCCTCGTCAAATTCTAGCTTCCCTCGCTCAATTTTTAACTTCCCTCGCTTAATTCCTAGGTTGCCTCGCTCAATTCCTAGCTTTCCTCGCTAAATTTCTACCCTGCCTCACTCAATTTCTAGGTTCCCTCGCTCAATTTCTAGCTTCCCTCGCTCAAATCCTAGGTTGTCTCGCTGAATTTGTAGGTTCCCTCACTTAATTTCTAACTTCCCTCGCTTAATTCCTAGGATTCCTCGCTGAATTTCTACGTTGCGTTGTTCATTTTCTAGGTTCCCTCGCTCAATTCCTACGTTGCCTCGCTCAAATCCTAGGTTGCCTCGCTCAATTTCTAGGTTCCCTCGCACAATTTGTAGCTTCCTCACTCAAATCCTATGTTGTCTCGTTGAATTTCTAAGTTCCCTCGTCAAATTCTAGCTTCCCTCGCTAAATTTCTAACTTCCCTCGCTCAATTCCTAGGTTGCCTCGCTCAAATCCTTGGTTTCCTCGCAGAATTTTTACCTTGCCTCACTCAATTTCTAGGTTCCCTCGCTCAATTTCTAGCTTCCCTCGCTCAAATCCTAGGTTGTCTCGCTGAATTTGTAGGTTCCCTCGCTTAATTTCTAGCTTCCCTCGCTTAATTCCTAGGATTCCTCGCTGAATTTCTACGTTGCCTCGTTCATTTTCTAGGTTCCCTCGCTCAATTCCTACGTTGCCTCGCTCAAATCCTAGGTTGCCTCGCTCAATTTCTAGATTCTCTCGCACAATTTTTAGCTTCTCTCGCTCAAATCCTAGTTGTCTCGCTGAATTTCTAGGTTCCCTCGCTCAAATTCTAGCTTCCCTCGCTCAATTTCTAGCTTCCCTCGCTCAATTCCTAGGTTGCCTAGCTCAAATCGTAAGTTCCCTCGCTCATTTTCTACGTTGTCTCGCTCATTTTCTAGCTTACCTCGCTCAATTTCTAGATTCCCTTGCTGAACTCCTACCTTGCCTCTCTCAATTTCTAGGTTCCCTCGCTCAATTCCTACCTTGCCTCACTCAATTTTCAATTTGCCTACTCAATTTCATATTTGTCCCGCTCAATTTCTAATTTGACCGCGAAGTGACTGAAATTGAAAGCGAAGTGAATGAAATGTATTTTCAACCATCGACTTGATGGAATCTTGAAAAATAACTAGGTTGGTTGGCTAAAGTAGCTTCTCTTACCCCAAAATTATATGTGGTATGTCAAGTAACTAATTTTGGTTTAGAAGATATTCTTGTTAAATGATTAAAGAAATAAATGAAAAAAAGAGGGAAAAAAATTTTATATGCTTATATATACCTATTTATATAAATATGTATTAAAGAAAATTGCAGGTAGAATAAATTTCTCCATGTAAAAAATAAAATAAAAATAAAATAAAAATAAAATAAAAATAAAAAATTTCATAGATTGGCACAGACTACAGTTATGGCTATGGTTATAATCCGTAGCTAAAGGTAAAACACCTTTTTCGATATATCGACAGGCCGTCGATATATCGAAAATTGTAAGATTTTTGAGGAAAACTCACTGGACAGTTCTGGACCATTTTCGATATATCGACTGGCTGTCGATATATCGACAGTTTTTTTTTTTTTTTTTTGCTGTTGTAATCCCACCGCTTTTTGTGGGTCCTATTATGAGGTATGTGTTATATCCAAACCATTCATCTATTTGGCGAGCTCATATTAAAGCTTGAGACTAAAAATAAGATAGATCTAACTATCAAGTAGACCACACTGTAAAAGGCAATGGGGAATTGAACGTCTACCATTGAAACCCTTTTAGGGGTTATAGAAGTTTTGGATCATTATGAAATTTGTTTTTCTTCTTCATCCAGGTCTTTGTGACCTATGAATGAACTTAGACGGGAGGATTTCTCACAAACATCACAGTGGGCCCCCAAAATGTTTTTAATGGTCGACGCTCATTCAACACTGTTTCCTGTAATGTGGTACACTTGAGATTTGCATATACCTCATTTTTGGTAGTATACCATAAAATGATATGGAAAAATATATGGACGGCATGGATGAATAGCATACATCATGGTGGGGCCCACAGACCACCGACCATCCGCCATTGGCCGGTGGCAGGGGAGTACCCAATCCGTTCCCGTGAAAGGAGGGGTAGTTTCGTCCTCAAAGTCGCTGTCCGCACGTGATAGTCTAGATTGGTAACTAAAGTTTGTATTCTTTCATAGAAACCGCTGGGTAAAAGGTTTTGTCTACAGTGGTCATTTTCTCTACAGAAAAACGAATGGACGGCGTGGATAAGACGCATACATACACGGTGTGCCCCCACAGAGTTTACTCAGCACGCAATCCGCTTCCAATCTGTAGCTTCTTTTGTTTACGAGTTGCTCTCTCTCGCGATCGGTGGGACGTCAAGAGAAGAAGAATGTCGGTTCTGATAGTAACGAGCTTGGGAGATATAGTCATAGATCTTCATACGGATCGATGCCCCTTAACCACCAAAAACTTCTTGAAGCTCTGCAAGTATTTACCCATGTTCCCTTTTCCCTCTCTTTGATTTCTTCTTCCTCCTTTCACAACATGTGGTTTTTATTTCTATGAATTTGTAGAAACCCGTATTGGAATCGATTGGATATGCTCGGTTTTTTTTGAAAAATTAAAAATAAAATGGTGGTGGGACTTGTCCTCGCAGAGGAACTTTCTGGTGGTCCGCGGGACTACCCAAAACTGTATTCCACGGGCTCTCCGTCACACATCAGTCCCAATGGTTGATCAATGATCATTGTCTTTGTGGGGGGAATGTTGTTCGCTTCTTTCCTTCTTCTTTTCCAACTTTTCAGGGTAGGGTATATGGTAATCTTGTGGTATTTAATTTTGTTATATAATTTAGTATGCACGTTAAAAGTATACATTATGCGCTGTATGGTTTTCCTATGAATGGATTGAAATTGCTCAAGTAGAACACTGGAAAAGTATTTTTTTATTTTTATTTTTATTCTCCTCTGGTAATAGGTTGCTATTGAATGCCAGAATTTCGTTTATCTAAGCTTAATTAAATGAATCAATTAGATCATCATTTGTATATTCCAAATTTCAGTACGGAGATCAAATGGATTATTGGGTGCATTATGTAGAACTTGGCTTGCTCGAATTTCTTTTTTCTCTTTGGTATTCCACAGATGTTGGATGTGGATAGATTTTGTTTATTGTATAATGCTTAAGTTATTAATAAAATTTCTTTTAAATATTAGGGGTTTCTTATAGACTTTATTTCCGTAATGATTTTGAAACTGGTAATCTACTTAAGGCAATAAAATGAGTCAGTGTGCCGTAAAGGCCATTACGCAAAGGTAATGGTGGCAACCGTTACATGTTACGGGGTCGTAAAGGCCGTAATTGCCGTTACAGAAAAAATGACCCGTAAAGGCCATTATAGACCCCTGTAAAGGCTCGTTACACATCCTGTAAAGGACGTAATGACCCCATAATGGATTGTTACGGGGCCGATACAAAAAAAAGAGAGGCTTGTTACGGCCCCTGTAATGGCCGTTACTCCCCATATTGTAAAGGCTATGGTGGTGGCAGTTGTGGCCGCCGTTATCGTTATAGAATACCTTGAAAATGACACAAAGGGTATTGGGTTCTCATTATAAATCCCTTTTGTTTTGTTTTGTTTTGTTTGGGTAGTGATTAGTTGCTGAATGTGTTATCTCTCAAAAAGAAGAAGAAGAAGAAGAAGAAGAAGAAGAAGAAGAAGAAGAAGTTGCTGAATGTGTTAATATTTAGCCATCTAACATTAAGCTATTAACCGAGGGTTTTGTATCTTTATGTTCCTCTTGGATGGTCAAATGCAGGATTAAGTATTTCAATGGCTGTCTATTCCACACAGTTCAAAAGGATTTCACTGCACAAACTGGTGACCCTACTGGAAAGGGCACTGACGGAGATTCAGTGTACAAGTAAGTATCCTCACATTTGTCTGTGGACGGCATATATAGTTTATCCACTAATGTTGAATGACATTTATATTTTTCATTTGTCCTTAAATCATCAGTTGCGATGTATGGGCAGTAGAGTCATCTTCCTTTTCTTTCAAATATGAAGGTGGGGTTGTTGGAAGAAGTTTTTTGACCTTTAAGTTGAAGAGGACATATAATTGACAAAAGAGATTAAAATGCTGAATAATCTCATCTTCACTTATCAATTGGCATGGTCGCTGAGTGCCAGGCAAAAGCCTTGGGATCATGCTTAAGAGCTCTAACTGCTATTGTGTGATCATATTTTGACTTGATGCCACCTGAAGGTCCATCAAAACATGAAGTCACATGAGTGGTTTAGTCATGGTCAGGGTGACCCTTCTTGCTAGCAATGGAGTTCATTCAGTTCAAGCATTCTAGCTATGTGAAGGAATGCATATTCTAAACACAAGGAGTTAACTGATCTCTAAATGCAACATCATGATGTATGCAAGATTTGTGGAGCCTAACACCATTTAAGAAATGGAAGTAGGCTCTCTCTTCAGTCTTTACCATGTCAATCCAAATACATTTAGTTTAAATAACTTGCTTGTTCTAGAAGTCCAGTTAATACTTCCGTATTGATGTGGCAAGGGTGGCTAACAACAGTGCTGCCATTCTAAAGATTTTTCATTTCATTGATTTCCAGAGAGATGAATGCATTGTGTTCAAATTTACATCTTTTAGTTTTTCCTTGCTATGATGTAACGACATTAGCCCTCTTTCTTGGTTTGTGTTGGCATCTCAATTAATCTTCACTATATTTTTAATTCTTAGCATGCAATTTAAATTGATAATATACTTCTTTTACAATTTTTTTTTTCCCCCTTGGAGTAGAGTAGTCTTTTAATCCCATTAGATATATTTTTTTCGAGAGATAACAAAGAAATTTTATTGACTACGAAAGCGGGAAAAAATACAAAGATAAAAAACAAAACCAAGCGGACAAATCAGCGAGTAAAAAGTCCATTCCGAAACCGCGGATGTAACCAAGCGAATAGTTTCCAAAATTGAGCAATCCTTGTTTTGAAAAGCAATGAAGGTTAGAGCCCTCCAAATAAACCAAAAAATTCCAGTCACAACAAGTCTCCAAATGGCTTTCCGCGACTTTCCCACACAACTCCTATGCCAGGCCCACAATAACTAATCAACCGATTTAGGCATCACCCACGAGATATGAAAGATGCGGAAGAAGTGCTCCTAATGTCGCTGGGCGAAGGCGCAATGAATGAAGAGATGGTCAACGGATTCTGCCTCCCTCGTGCACATGAGGTAGATGTTCGAAAGGATGAGAGACCTTTTTTGAAGGTTATCTATTGTTAGAACTCTTTTCCTGCTCACAAGCCAAACGAATGTCGCTATCCTCGGGGGAGCGCCATAAGACCAATGGAAATAAGGGAAAGAATGCGATTGACTGGAGTGGGAAGTTTGAAGCCGAAGGAGCAACCCATAGAAGTAGCTCATGGAGAAACGACCAGAAGCATGAACTTTCCAAACCAAAGAGTCTTCATCTTAAATCGAGGGCATGGTAAGTTTCAACAAATTGAGAAGAGAGAGAAGGTCATCCAACTCCTCGTCTGACAAATTCCGCCGAAAAAGGGGACACCAAATTACAACACCACCGAGATAAGAGAAACGTTTCTCCACCGTGATGAACCGGTTGGGAGTGAGCTTAGCCAAACCCGGGAAAAGATCCTGGAGCGAAATATCTCCACACCAAGTGTCCAATGAAAAGCGGATACGGTTGTCCTTTCCCAAAGAGAAAGAAGTACTTGTACGAAGTATCGGTATCGCTGATCAGGGATACAAAAACAATATCGATATCGCCGATAATATCGTTGATAACCAGAAATGTGGGGAAACATGGGAAAAACGATGGAATTTTCAGTGAAACTTCAGAAGATTAAAATGTACATATTTGCATATTTGGAAATAAAAAAATTGCAAAAAGAATGCATACATAACAAGTTTCCATTTAATGGGGCCTTAAAAGCATGTGTTGTTGTAAGAAATCAGTCCAACCATCATCCAACCTATTTAACCATCCAACCTTTCATCCAAACATCCATCAATATTGCAAAATATCAACAACACATGATATTTCACCAAGAAATCATCAACAATTAGAAATGAAACGAAAGATTGTGGTCTCAATATCACGCATGTTACGATATCGATAATATCGAGATATTATTAATATTATCAATGACAAATTGAACACTACATACAACCATGTGCCTATGAAAAAAATTCTAATAAATAAAATTCTGATGATATCAATACGTTGGTGATATTATTGAAATATCATTGATACACTTATGATACAAGCATTACCTAGAATTTACATAGTCGAAAATATTGATGATATTGATGCATTGGCAATACAAGCGACACCTAGAATTTACATAGTTGAAAATATTGACGATTACATTAGCGATATTGATACGTTGGCGATACGTAATGATACATTGCTAATACCTGGAATTTATGATACTACCAGCGTTATCTGTATCGCTACCAGTGTTATCGGTATCATTGAGTTGGAGATAAAGATAATATCAGAGATAATTCGAACACTACGAAAGAGGTGATCGGTAGCAGAAATGGCCTTCCAAATATGAGAAGCATGATAAAACGAAGATGATTTTGTACCCCAACTGCAAGGTTGAACATCGTATTTGGAAACAATAATCTCTGTCCACATCCTCCCACTTTCAGACGTGAATCTCCAATTCCATTTGCCAAGCAGTGCAACGCTCATCAAATTTGCCCCTCCCTTCGCTATTAGCTTACAAACCTCCTCCTATTTGAGCAAATGAAACTTGGTGGAATCCTCGGATCCTTCCCAAAAAAATCCCTTCTCAATTTCTCTAATTTGTCAAAAACGGACTTAGGACACTTAAAAAGAGACATGAAAAAAATCCGCATGTTGGAAAAGACGGGTTTGATAAGAGTCAAGTGGGCCTCCAAAGAAAGATATCTATGCTTCCACCTGAAAAGGTTCCTCTCTATTCTTTTGACCACTTTGTCCTAAAGATGTTTAGCTAGCTTGCCGACACACAGTGGTAGCCCAAGGTAAGTCGAGGGAAAGGACCCCGATTTGCATCTAAAAATAGCAGTCAACTGATGATGGTTATCTTGAGGGACATGGACACCCAACATTTTGCTTTTGGAATCGTTAATGTTCAGAACACCACTACCTTATGAAGATTGTCGACCAAAGCGATGTCCGCATCACAAAATAGAATCGTGTCATCCTCGTACTGAAGATGGCTAATTTTCACCCTGAATTTGCGGACCTTAAACCCAATAATAAGACCATTTTCCTATGCTTTAACAAGCATCATACTTAACGCTGACTCGATAACCATGAAAAGGTAGGAGGATAAAGGATCACCCTGTCTAATACCGCGAGAAAACTTAAAAGTAACCAAAAGGGGATCCATTAACCAAAATAGAGGAGGGAGACCGAATGAAAGCTTGCATCCGCCCTTGCCATTTGGATCCGCATCCAATCCTATCCAACATATAATCTAAGAATTGTCAATCGACGTGATCGTAGGCTTTCTGGATATCCAACTTGCAAACAATACCTCCAATGCCTTGTCTGTGTCTAGAGTCTAAGCATTCATGCGCTAAGACTTTAGCCAGTAACTTATATGGACTGCCAACAAGACTTATCGGCATGAAGTCTTTAAGGGATTCCACACCTGTGATCTTTGGGATGAGGGCGATATAGGTGGCCCCGAGGTCGTTAGAGAGGTGACCTTTATCGTAGAATTCGGAGAAGTCTATGACATCGCATCCAATTGTAGTCCAAATTTTATGAAAAAACATCATTGGGAGTCCGTCGGGGCATGGGGCTTTATCCCCATACATTAAAATCTAGGGCCAATTTCCCTTCTTCTTCCGAAAAAGACTTTTCTAAATCATTAGCATCTTCAACTGCCAAAGAGGGGAAAATAGGTTATTCAGCTTGGGCCTCCTCCACTGCTCCCTGGTGAGAAGATTTTGATAGAACTGAAAAATGACATTGCAAATCTGACTGACTGTTCATAGCTCTGTTAACAACCAAACTGCTAATACAATTTACCCGAGCTCGAGCACTAGCCATGCCATAGAAGAATTTCGTATTCTTATCTCCGTCCTTGAGCCATAAGGCCCTAGACCGCTGACGCCACTTGATTTCCTCTTCTTTAGAGAAGGAAGCAAAATTAGCCTTCAAATCAACCCTCTCCACTCTTTTGACTTTCGACAACTGACCGCCTTCTTCCTTGAGATACATTTCGTGAAATTTGGCCAACATATCATCAAACTCTGCCTCCCAAGTCCCCATGACCTCTTTTTTCCAAAATTTGATCTTCTCCTTAAGTTGCCTAAGCTTCAACCCCAATATGAATCTCACGTATCCTGTACTTGAAAAGATGACCACCAAACAGATATGAGATCATAGAAACCATCAATTTCTAACCACGCCAACTCAAATCTTAACGGACGAGGACCCCAACTATCTTCCTTGACCTCGAGAACACTAGGCTTGTGATTAGAAAACATTTTAGGAAGGCCTTGTTGATTAACCGAGGGAAATTTATCAATCCAAGAGTGGGACACAAGAAAGCGATCCAAACGCGAGAGAGTTAAGGAAAGCTTGATTGTTGGTCCATGTGATTTTAGCCCCCCCAACATAGAAAGAACCCGTCATGCTATCAATCATTTTCCAAAGATCTGAATTCCACGCCAATACTATCCCCCTGTAGACACCACTGCATTTAAAGAAACCCAATCAACATTTAAGATACCCTAGATGGAAGAAAGCATACCCCATGGATGTCAAGAGCCTGACCAGTGTCATGTAGGCCCTTAGGATGAAACTGGCGTGGACAGTTAAGTGCAAGGGAAAAACCAGCTGTTGGGCAGATTTTGTCAAAAGGAAATACCCCATGGATCTCCACTCATCAGTTGGTTTGAGTGTGGCTGCCTATGCGTCACCCATGTGGAAACATATTTGTAATTTCTTCCTGACAATTGCTGCCGGGTCAAGGTGGATAGTGGGCTGAGGTGATTGCAACTTCTGGGAAGATGACTGGTCGGGTTTAGGGGCACTATCCGGCT
The DNA here is from genome assembly GCA_021015155.1 of Magnolia officinalis. Classification (NCBI taxonomy): domain Eukaryota; kingdom Viridiplantae; phylum Streptophyta; class Magnoliopsida; order Magnoliales; family Magnoliaceae; genus Magnolia; species Magnolia officinalis. Next base: position 51,235,956 of record JAJHSJ010000002.1, on the reverse strand, counting down.
AGAAACTGCAATCTGCTACGTTGCAGAATTAGCTCGTTCGATTCTTCATCGGGCCCAACGGCTGGAGGGATCCAGATGGAGTGCGCCAGCTTCTCCCCCAAGTTGTGATAGACCACATCACGGATGAGGGGACCTGCACCTCCTTCGAGGAGGACACTCAAATTTGGGTTCCATCTGTAACTGGGGAATTTCAGATCAGGTCAGCATGGGATATAACTTGATCTGGAGGGGATAAAGTTCCGTGGTCCAAATGGATATGGCACCCCAAACTGCCGCCTAAAATCTCGCTTCTTACCCGGAAGATTATCAACAAAGCAATCCTCGTAGATGCTAGAGTTCAAGCCAAAGGGATCCACATGGCCTCAAAATGTGATTGTTGTCCTCATCCGCTTTGGCCCCACACGGAAACGATTGACCATATTTTCTCCTTGGGAGGCATAACAACAGCGGCGTGGGGCCATTTTCAAACCCTCTTCAACCTCAGGCCATCGGCCAATGATACCGTGGTGGGTCGAACAACCAAATGGTGGGCGGTGGCTGCCCCATTCGATCGTCTTCACATCTTGCGAGGCCTCACCTTGGGGCTCATTTTCTGGGAGATCTGGAAGTCCAGAAACGCCTCTCGCTTCGACAACTCCGTCAGCACCACAGCCAAGGTCATTGCATCGGTCCACCGGTGGATTTCCACTCTCGGCCCTTCCCTCCCCCTCCCAAAGGTGGTGAAGCATGCCTCTGCTCTAGCCCTTAGAAACCTGGGGATCAATGGAGTGTCGATGCATCTGAAGAAAATCCAAGTTGTCAAATGGATTAGCCCAAAGAGGGATTGGGTTAAAATTAATGTTGATGGCTCCTCCCTTGGGAATCCGGGCCCTACGGGGGGTGGGGTTGTTTGTAGAGGTAGTGGAGGAAATTTCCTCTTTGCCTTCGCGTCCAGCTATGGTATTGGCTCAAACACTCACGCTGAGATTCGGGCGATCTATGAGGGGCTTTCTCTTTGCGCGGACCTGGGCTTCTCCAAGGTGGAGGTTGCGAGTGACTCCAAATCTATTGTTTCCTCAATCTCCTCAAACCAAGAACTCTCCTAGCCCTTGCGGTATTGGAGGTCCAGGATTAAGGCGCTAATGGGTACTATGGAGATTTCTATCTCCCATACCCCTAGGGAGGCAAATGCAGTTGCCGACCACCTTGCTCAGAAGGGTAGCAGTAGTCAATCAAGGGCTTTAAAAAAAAAAAAAAAAACTTTGCAAGCCGATTTGCCCGGCATTACCAGAGGCCTCTTATTTTTGGATAGGGTTGGGTTGGGGATTTTGGGAGAGAAATGATCCTCTATTTCTAGCCCCTATTTTTCTTTTTTCTCCTTGTCTTTTCTTTTCTCACGATAGGCGGGCCTATCGTCTTTTGTTGGGTAGCCCCTCCCAAAATATCTCTTTGTATATTCTTTGCCTGTTGAATGGAAAATGTTTTGAAAAAAAAAAAAACTAATTAGGTATTGAAGTAGTTTCTTTCCTAGGGCACTTGTCCCCTCTCTCTCTCTATTTTTTTTTTTTTCCTTTTCCCCCCAAATTTACCCCTTTCTCCCTTTCTCCCAATCCTTTTCTTCCCCTTTTCCCTTTACCCATTTTTTCCAATCCCAAAGTGTATTATTCTTCATCGTAAATCTAACCCTAATCTTGTTTCCCATCCTAAATCTAATCCTCGATCTTCTAATTTCCCCAACCCCATATTCTCTACTCTCAAAACCCCGACTGTAGCCCTATTCTTCAATTCGTAGCCCCATAACTACCCAAATTTTGTGTTGTACCCATCCTTGCACTTGGATCACAACCCTTAAACCCCAATCCCGTGAAGAGCACAAACAATAGTCTATATACAACTGTTGCCCGATTTCAGCCTCAAATCCCATCAAAACCCTAACCAAATCTTTATAAGACAAGAACCCCAGGACCCTAGCCACCCCCTCAACCCTAATCCCATCTCCAACCCTGCTACTGTCAAACCAACAACCATCATAAACAATCCCAACCCCACCCAAAATCCCCTAACCAAATCTTTATATGACAAGAACCCCAAGACCCTAGCCTCCCCCTCAACCCTAATACCATCTCCAACCCTGCTACTGTCAAACCAACAACCATCATAAACAATCCCAACCCCGCCCAAAATCTGCCCACCAACTGTAGACAGAATCCTAATTCTTCGCACCAATTCCACCCAAAACCCATCTTTAATCCTCTGCACACGCGTACGTGCACACACACACACACACACACTCAAACCCAACTACCAACCTTTCCCAGAAAGTAAACCTTAACCCAAAGCCCTAGTACCACCCAAAATCTTAACCTCAAACATATTTATACTTCCTTTAGCTTAAGTCAAACCTATAACTTCTCCAACAAGGCATCCTTAGACTCACAGTCTACATCTGTCCCTAAACAGCCTTAAAGCATCCTTGGACTTACAGTCTACATGCTATCCCTAAACAGCCTCAAAAGATCACTTTGAAATCAAAATAATTCCAAATCTTCCTGTAAGTGAATACCTATCTATATGACAACCGCTACTCCCCTAATCCTTTATGAAATGCTAAACGAAGGTGACAGTAGACATTGAAGTTCCTCATTCTTTGTCTGTTTAGGCTAGTCCAACCATCACACAATGGTGTAATCTCTAGCCTCCTATATCCTCCTACATCTCTTAACATAGTTATGCACTTCTGTAAATTCCTTGTCCATATATTTCATGTAAATTTCATATTCCATGGGCATGAACTGTTGGGCTGCCTTTGCTATTGGATCCATCAGAACCTATCCATCAGGGAATTTTGTAACATTTGGAGCAATGTTACCATGTATGAAGGGCTTCACAACTGGCCTTCGAAAGTGATCTATCATACCTTTTGACTAAATCTCTTTCAACCTCTATTGATTTGAAGATTCTATCTATACAAACATTAAATCACTTGCAGGTCGCGGTAGCTCCCCCTAGCATCATGCTGAGATATTATTTTATGGTTCCTCCTAATTTACTACCTCATGCTGGTCAAGGCCACTACATGCTAAAGGCATGGCAAGACCACTAAACTATCCCCCTCAATTGCTCCCAGTACCATTGCTCGAGATACTTGTTTTGTAGTTCCTCTTCTCCTAGTTGACTAACTAGAGTTGGTGGGGGCTGTTGAGTGCTAAAGGTATGACGTAGAAAACTAAGAGTCCCCCTGGACTGCTGCAACTCCCACTACCTCTCCAATAACGAGTAGTTGATAGACCTCTCTCCTCACCATTGTTACCTCTATGTTAGTGTCTTTTGACCCAATGTCATCACCCATTTTGATCCCACTCCCTCCTTGGGAAATCTCAGACTCCTCTATTTGAGCCACATCAAAAGAAACCTTCTCTTTCATAGCTTTTTTTCCATCTTACCTCTTCTATTTTTTTCCCTCATATTCTCACTTACTTCTTCAGGGAACTTGGGACAATTTTTGACTTTTCTCTCTTTTGATGTCTAGGTATTTTTTTTTTTTTTTATACCACCATGTGCATCACTAGCACAACAATTACACAAAATGTGGTCTGCTCCAACCTATTCTAGATCCATGCTACCATCCTATATTTTCATTTTCATTCCCTGCCCTTTTTTGTTACTACTTGCTACTACTTACCAATTGGATTTTGCTCTCTGCAACTCATGAACTCTCCAACTTTGCAAATTTTCTAAAATATGAAAAAATCTTTTATAAATACATGTTTGAATCATCATGTCATCATCATCTAAGCCTTATCCTAAGTAATTGTGCTTGGCTACATGAATCCTGTTCAGAATTGTAGATCAGCCTCCAACATGTTCAACTTCAATTTTGCAGTCTAATTGCAATTTAAATGGGGGAAACTGCGGAAATTTTGGATTTTACTCATCCCCCCCCCCCCCCCCCCCCCCCCCCCAAATTTCCAATTTCCTAAATTCTCAAATTAGAGTGTATCTGATGATGTTATCAACAAGCACTCCTAAACACTTGCAATTTGGGGCCAATTAATTGCTAATCAAACTGGAATTTCTTAAAAAAAATAATTTTAATTTAAAAATATTTTTTTCCCCCAAAACTAACCAAACCACTATAAATATGTAGATTGGCCTCCAACATGATTGATTTCATCTTTCCATAGTCAGCTTACAATTTAAATGGGTGAAATTAGGGAAATTTTGGATCTTCCCAAATTCCCCCCATTTTCCCCAAATCCCCAAATCGGAGTTTCAAATCCATTGATCCCAGGTGATTTACATGAAAGAAAAAAGAATCAAAATAAAAAAAATCTTACTGTTTTGAAATCAGCCCCAAATTGACTCTGATCATGATTCCAGCCCCAAACTAACTCTGATCTTGATTTCGGCCAAATAATTCAGTTTTTCCTCCAAAGATTTGCAAGGGTGTAGTTGGATTTGTGTTAGGTTGAGATTATTATTATTAGTTGAAGAAATTACAGAGAGGAGATTTTTTTGAGTTTTTATTTTTATTTTTAAATGGGCTGTCGGTTTCGGTGGATATCAAAATGTATCGCGGGTCTCAACAATAATATTGTCAATACCTGAAATATGTATAGAGGGGCTGTAATTAGAGCTGTACATGAACCAAGTTAGCGTAGCTCGCTCGACTCGACTCGAAAAAGCTCGATTCGAAACTGAGTTTGAGCCGAGTTGAGCTGATTTTTTGAGCTCGAAGAGCTGAGTTCGAGCTTGCCCGGGCTCGACTCGACTCGACTCGGATCGAACCTCAACTTGAATCGACTTGGCGACTCGGTTATTTTGATATTGATGTTGCTCACAAATTGTTTGATGAAATGACTCAATGAAGTGCTGTTTCGTGTGCATACATTCTCCGCGGGATTAGCCAGTAGCGAGGAAGGAATGGATATGAAACAAATCACTACAAAAAACAAACTTCACATTATAAAACTGCCCTCAAATCGTGATTTTGATGTTGCCCGCCCAGTGTTTGATGAAATACCTGTATGCTGCTGTAACTGTTACTGTTTTGCATTCTGTGAAAATTTGAAGATGCGCTGTATGTGTTTGAGAAAATGCCGCATAGGCTCGAACTTGCCCAAGTTGCTGACTGAACTGAGCCGAGCCGAGTTCGAGCTGGAGTTAGCTACTGGCCGAGCCGAGCCGAGTTGTGCGAAGCTCGACTTGTTTGACTCGTGTACAGCTCTAGCTGTAATGGTATATCTCATAGTATTGCTATATCGGCAATACATAGCGATATTATCACTGATATCATGAAGAACAACACCTAGGTGAGGGTTTCGTATTTCGTATTGCTGACTTGCGATACCAATAATATCAGCTGATACTATTGATATGGCATTCTCTTGGTTCAATTTATATTGTCTCGTGCACTAATCAATTTTGGATTCCATCTAATTGTATAATCAGCTCATTGGATGCTCTTCTTTCAGATTTCTTTATGGTGATCAAGCTCGCTTTTTCGGTGATGAGATCCATCCTGATTTGAAGCACTCTAAAACAGGCACTGTAGCTATGGCTAGTGCTGGAGAGAATCTTAATGCTTCTCAGGTATGTAGCATAAATTGCAAAATGATTAAAGATCTATCTTTTCATGCTTTTCCTCGAAGCACGCTATATGCTTTGTATTTGTTTTGGAATGCTTTCATCTCATGGAAATGTTTTCTACTAGAATACACTTATTCTCTGTTGTTAGTCACCATGTCAAAAAGAGAACCTATATTATCAATATATATGCGCAAGTTTTTATTTTTTGAGAGTTTATATATCAGCCTAAGTTACATGCCATTTGCCTAAAGTGCGATTTTGCTTTTGAAATATGTTTGGAGGGAGAAAAAGATGTTTGGGGTGTTTAGGAGTCTAGGTATATGTCAACTCAAGGATGACCTGCCCAACCTAATAGTACATGGACTAACTTGAGCCATCCAACTTGAAGTTAATCAAGCTCGAGCGCCACACAATATGCAAACAAGTATGAAGTACCTAATTCAGATCATCCTGGCTTGCACGTTTGATATTGTTAGTTATAAATAATTATATGCTTAATTTATAGCATTACCATGGATCAGCCTGAGTCAACAGGCATAGGAGCCTCAGTAGGCTATCCTGCTGGAAGCTATCCAGCAATAGATAGGCAATAGGAGGAAGCGTAACTCAGGTAGAATGGTTAGAGCGTCACCAGTTAAAGCTGGAATTTTGAAAAGAAAGCAGAGGAGGAAATCGAGTGGTGGCAAAGATCAATTGTAGTCTAGCTCAAAGTAGGGAACAAAACACAGTTTTTCCAAGGCATAGTGAATGCAAGTGAAATAACTGGGTTGCTACTAAGGAATTGGGAGAAAGTTGAAGAGAAAGCGACTATGTGTGAGACAATTGTTAGATTCTATTTGGATCTATTATTTGGGAAAAGGTGGAGTTATCTGTGGCTGGATAACTTGGCCTTTGATCATGTGGCAAAGAAAGAAGCAAATTTACTTGAGAGACATCGATGAGGAGGTGATGGAAGCGGTCAAAGGCCAAGTCAGGGATATAGCCTCAGGATTAGACGGTTACCCAATTGTATTCTTCGAAAAATTTTCTGTGAAGAGATCAAATGGGACTTGCTCTCCTTCATATCTGATTCTATGCAGTTATTGCAAAGGACATCAGAGCATCATTCATACAGTTGTTCCTTAAAAAAGGAGCTGAATGTCTGAAGGATTTCAGATGCATAAGCTTAATCTGAAGTCTGTACAAAGTTTTGGAACAAAAACTTTGCAGGCATATTACACCATGAGTGCATTGAGTCCGGATATAGGGCCAGAAAACCTGGGCTTATTTGCAAATTTGACATGGATAAGGAATACAACTATGTGGATTCGAACTCTGTAAATTATTTATTGAGGAGGTTGGGTTTTGGGGTTAAGATGGATAAATTAGATGGAGTTCAGATCACCTTTCATTGTTGTTTAAGGGCTCCCCCAAGGTTTTGTGAAGATAGTCACAGCTTGTGTCAATGCGATCCTCTTTCCCCTTTTCTCATTGTGACCGATCATGATTCTGGACAAGTCAGACCAGGTTGAGACCAATTCATCCTCTTTATGCGTGTAGGCGGGCTGAATTGGACCAGTTCCTACCAAAACTGATATCACTTGATGAAAACGAGTCGTATTGGATGATATTTGAACCACGTCTAGAACTCATATTTACTAGAGTTTCATCTTGTCTAATAGAGCTATTTTATATCATTAGCTAATGCTTACAGACAATATGCTGTTTATTATATCCATATCTAGTATCTTAGTTGATGATACTTACAACATGCCAACACATATACACCTTACTAAAAAAAAGTCAATGCATATATCTTTTGATCAATTAATACTGAAAGTGAAAATGTTCTTTCATGTTACAAAATGAAAAATTACAACTAGTCGATATTCACCAATTGCATCGATATTCACCAATTGCATCTAGAACTACACATCAAAATCAATTGCTGTTCAACATCGTAGTAGATTGACAAAAGTTCTCTGTTTAGTCTGTTATGGAATTTGCTTTGTGCAGTATCTGAGATCTGGTCCATGTAGAATACGGAGGTAATATGCAGTACCTTGTGGTATCCACAGTAAGACAGAAGACTCTTAACTTGAACGATTTGATAGCATTAAACGAGTCCAGTGTTCGTAATATCGATACTATCGGCCGATATTATCAGTATCGCACTCCAGCGATACAAAACCTTTCGAAAGATACTAAGAAATCAAAAAAGATACTAAGAAAAAAAATAAAAATTCACGGAATACTTGGTTTCGTTCGATATTGCTAAATATCGTGCGATATCGATGAAATTATCACTTTTATCGTGATTTTTTCACGATATTTCCCTGTACAACACATACCCGGTCACAGCCGGGATTTTGGGAGACTCGGGATAGCGTAAATAACAAAAAAATCGAAAAAAAAGAGAGAAACTTTCAACAGGGTGGATTTGGTACCTGTAGAAGAGATTGCCATGATCGGAAGCTTCATTTGGTGGGCCTTTCGAATCGAAGCGTTGCGCGGTTTGTAGGTGAGTGCAAACAGAATCTCCGAGTATGTCTCGAGCTAACCCAATCAAAACGCAAGTGATTTCGGTATCGTGCTCGGAAAAAATCCGAAGAAATCCGGAGAAATCCCGAGATTTAGGAGGGATTTTGGGGTTTTAGGGTTCTTGCCTTCCGTAACCCTCTCTGGCTTTCGAAATAAGCTTTGGAGCCCTTTTTTATGGGCGTGGATCAAGTTAGCTCGAGACGAACTCTCCTATCAGAGGTTCTGTAGGGTCCACCATGATTTATGTGTTTTATCTACACCGTCCATCCATTTTGATATTTCATTTTAGGGCATGATCCCAAAAAGTAGGGACATATAAGGCTCAAGTGGACCACACCACAGGAAGCCGTGGTGGCAATGGTGTCCTCCATTGACGCTTTCCTAGTGCCCACCGTGATGTGGATTTGCCATCCAATCTGTTTATAAGGTCTGACAGACCTGGATGAAGGGAAAATATCAATATTAGCTTGATCCAAAACTTCCGTAGTCCCCAAATTTTTTTAATGGTGGCCATTTAATGACCACTGTTTCATGTGGTGCGGTCCACCTCATATTTGGATTTGCCTTATTTTTCAACCCATTTCCTAAAATGATCTGTCAAAATGAGTTGATTTCGTGGATACACTGTATCACAACGAGGTGGCCTCGCGGTCAGGGTCCCACCTAATTCACTAATTGGCCCAGGGACGTGGGTTTAGGGATACAGATTGCATACGTAAGTAAACTCTTTGGGGCCCACCTCGAAATATATACTATATATCCAAGTCGTCCATCTGTTTGGACTGCTTATTTTATAGCATGGTCCCCAAAAAATAAGAATATACAAGTTTCAAGTGGACCACGCTACAAGAAACAGTGGTCATTGATCTCCCACCATTAAAAAATTCCGAGGGTCCACCGTAACAGTTATTGACCATCCAACCTGTTGATAAGTTCACACGGACTTGGATGAAAGGAAAAAAACAATATTAGCTTGATCCAAAAATTTTGTGGCACAGAAAAGGTTTTTAATGGTCAATAACCATTGTTGCGTGTGGAGTGGCCACGATCACTAGAAAATTTGCATATGCCTTATTTTTGGGACAAACCCTTAGAATTATGTGGCAAAACAGATGGACGATGTGGATATACCATGCATGCATCAAGGTGGGCCCTACTGTTAGGGTCCCACCCACTTCGCTGGTTCTGCGTAGCGTGAGACCCGTACGCGTATTTCTTGCTAAAGCCTTTCATAGGAAGTTCAAGCGTTGGGATGCTAGGTGGGGTCCACCATGATGTTTGTGGGAATTCCACTCCATCCATCCGTTTTTCCAGATCATTTTAGGGCATGAGATAAAAAATAAAGTGGATCCAAAACTCAAGGCATCCATATGAGAGGGAAAAGTAGGGAAAGATTCACCCAAGACGGTGTGGTGTGGCCCTTATTGTGCGGTTGCTGTGGGGCATTATTCCAAAAATGAAGCAAATTCAATTATTAGGTGGACCATAAGAATAAGTGGTGATTGACCGTTAATGGGGTACAAAAGTTTTGGATCAATCTGAAATTTGTTTTTTCCCTTCATCTAGGATCATGTGACCTAATCAACAAATTGGATGGTAAATAAACACTACGGAAACATTAAGGTGCGCCTGAAGAAGTGTTTAATGGTAGGACATTCAATCACCACTATTTCTTATGGTGTGGTCCACCTGATAATTGGATTTGCTTCATTTTTTTAGATAATGCCCCTAAAATGATTTGGAAAAACAGATGGACGGCATGGATACATATTACGCACATTTATAAATATTATGCATCATATTTGAATATAGTTGCATTAGTTCAATCAAATAATGCATAGCTTAGGACCCTATACAAATGAAACTTATTATGTACACTTTTTTTTTTTTTTTTGAGATTTTTAAATTTGAAAGTGTGTATTAAGGTCTTTTTAAATAATCCCTGAAGTTTCATTGAAAAATTCAGCCATTTTCCCAATGTTTCCCCATGTTTCCCAAAAAATGCGATAAATTACGCGATACAAACGTTATATCCCGTACGATAACCGTTACGTATCTGTATACCAAGGTTGCGATACATTGCGCGATACTGATATTTCAAACACTGAGCGAGTTTGCATCCATCCATGGTATCTCCTAGGCACAAGGCTATGACCTTTGCCCACTCCACAAGGCTATGACCTTTGCCCCGATCGCAATCTTGTTCTCAACTGGCTTGACATTGTATAACCATGCTCATTGAAGTCTCATCCCCCAAACCAGCCTGACAAATATTTTACCATCATAAGAAGCGTTATTTGCCACCAAGGGCTGATCCCAAATATTAGTCTCACTACCTCAATGTCCATATGATCATCATGTTATCAACAAAGGGCACCGAGAAGATCTTGGAATTCATTCCATATGCACCACAAGACAACCGGTAGGATGACCATTGGCCAAACAAGCCCTAATGGGCGAAAGCCTGACAGAGCAATGCCGCGTGGCCCCAAGACGGGAGTGGGGAATGGTCCTACGCGCAGGTAGCAGCTGGATTTGTAAGGGGGAATAGGGTCTACTTTGGTGAAGATTTCATGAGCTTTTATGATGACCATCCAGCCATTAACATGTATGGGTAAAGATGTCATGGAGTTAAAATCCTTCATCAATGAAGATCATGGGTTTAGAAACTTCTCAATGTTAGAGTTTGTTGTAGTCAGTGTTCGAAATATCGATATTATCAGCCGATATTATTGTTATCGCACCCCTGCGAGACAAAATCCTCGCGATAACCCCCGGAAGGTACCAAAAAACCCAAAATCCAGATATCGGGCTGATATATCGTCGATATCGCACGATATATCGTCGATATGGCCACAACCGACCATAAGAAGCTGTGTATATGTGAAGAATATAAAAAAGAAAGAAGAGAAATCGGAGAGTACCTGTATGCTGCACTGAAGATCGGTGATCGGAGGTGGGCCATTCGACAACAATTTCCCTCTTTCTTCGCTGATTGGAGAGTGTCTGTGGGAATTTTTTTGAGATTCCGGCGAGAAATCAAGCCGGACTGAGGAAACCTCGCCGCGAATGTCGCTCCGTTCGTGAAGGAGAGAGAATGTGAAGGAGAGGGGCGCGGTTGGGTTTAATGGAAATCGGGACGCGTACTGAGTTACTCGGTACACTCTCATCGTACTGAGTAAACTCTGTTGGGCCCACTGTAAATTCATGTGGTTTATCCACACCGTCCATACGTTTTTCCAGATCATTTTAGGGGTTGAGCCTAAAACTGAAGTATATCAAAAGCTTAAGTAGACCATACCAAAGGAAATAGCTGAAGTATTGATTTCCACCGTTGAAAGATTTCTAAGGCCCCCGGTGATGTTTATTTGTCATCCAAACTGTTCATAAGATCACGCAGAGATGGATGAATGGAAAACACAAATATCATCTTGATCTAAAACTTCTGTGGGCCCCGAGAACTTTTCAACGGTAGACTTCAATTCACACTATTTCAGGTGGTGTGGTCCACTTAAAATTTGGCTATGATTAAATTTTGGTTTAAAGCCCTAAAATTATATTATAAAGCTGATGTACGGAGTTGATACAGTTCATGAATGACGGTGGGCCCCACAGAGTTTACTCAGTACGCTGAGTTACTCCGTACGCAATCCGCTTCGTGATAATCCGATCGGTGCGTGGTGCGTTACTTAGTACGCTCTTATGGTACTCATTAAACTCACTTGGGCCCACCTTTAATGTATGTGGTTTATCCACGCCGTCCATCCGTTTTTACTAATCATTTTAGGTGTTGAGCTGAAAATTAAACCATATCCACAACTCAAGTGGACCACATTACAGGAAACAGTGTTGAATGAGCGTTGACCATTAAAAACGTTTTGGAAGCAATAAAAGCTTTAGATCAACCTGATATTTATTTCTTCCCTTCATCTAGGTCTTTACGACCCAATCAACAGATGATGTCAAATAAATAGTACAGTGGGCCTTAGGTGGATTTTAATGGTGGATATCCAATCATTATTGTTTTCCTGTGGTGTGGTCCACCTACGATTTACATCCCTATAATTTTTTTGTATCAATACCTAAAATGATCCGTAAAAATGGATGAACGGAATGGATGAAACAAATACATTATGGCGGGGCCCACAGAGCACCGACCACCAGCATTAAAGCAACTGACATTTAATGCTTTGTGCATTTTAATGCAACCAAGCTTATTATTTGGTGTGGTCCACTTGAGTGTTGGATCCGCCTCATTTTTGTGCTCATGCCTTAAAATAATATGAGAAAAGGGATTGACGGCTTGGATTTACAGATACATCACAGTGGGCCCGCCCACAGAACTGCCCGTTTGGAGCTAGGGATGGGAGGGGGTAGTAAGCAATACGCGTCCGGACGCGGAAGACACTGATAGGTTTCATAGCCAGACTGGCTACTGAAGTGACGCACGAAGTTTGTGGGGCCCACCATGATGTATGTGTTGTATCTACACCGTTCATACATTTGGCTATATCATTTTAAGGCATGATGCAAAGAATTAGTCAGATCCAAATCTGGAGTGGACCCCACCACAGAAAACAGTGGGGAGAGGGATGCCCACTGTTGAAACCTTCCTAAGGTCCACTATGATGTTTATCTGAGATCCAACCTGTTTATAAGTTAAGACAGACATGAAAGAAGGGAAAAAACAAATTTCAGCTTGATTGAAAACTTTTGTAGCCCTTAGAAATTTTTAATGGTGGCCGTCCCTCTCTCCACTGTTTTTGTGGCGGGGTCCACTCGAGCTTTGGATCTGACTCATTCTTTTTCTCATTGCCTAAAATGATATCTCCAAATGGATGGACGGTGTGGATACAACACACATCATGGTGGGCCCTATAGAACTTGGTGATGTCACTTCAGGGTCCACCATGTCATTTATTTTCCATCTGACATGCTGTAAATGTAAAATCCACCGTTCATCCGGTGATCCGTACATACAAAAGCTGCCTGATTAAAAAACTATGGTAGGCCACACCAATGGGAGGAATGTAAAACTGCTTCCAAATTGAGATGGAGATGATGATTACGAGGCACCACGCAACTCTATGTGGGTCTAGACCACAACTAGTTCCCATCATTGATATGTGTATTTTTCAAATTTTACTTCTTCAGTTCTTCTTTTGTTTTTCAATGAATTGGTTGTGTTTTCATACATGACTATGATATATTTATAAATATCATGCATCCAATTTAAATATAATTGCATTAGTTCAGTTAAACATCGCATGGCTTAGGACCCTATACAAAGGAAACTTATTATGTGCATATTTTTTTTTGAGATGTTGTGATTTAAAAGTGTGTATTAAGGGCTTTTTTAACAATCCCCAGAGTTTCATTAAAAATTTCAACCATTTCCTCAATGTTTCCCCATGTCTCCCAAAAAGTGCGAATATATCCTGTGCGATAACTGATATGTATCTGTAATCTGTATCCCAAGGGTGCGATACATAGTGCGATACCGATATTTCGAACATTGGTTGTAGTTGCCTGATTTTCATTTGATTGGGGATATGGAAACATGTATCGATGACTGGGGGTATGGAAACATGTATCGATATCGCCAATACCCGGAAAAATATAGTTGACAAAGGGAAACATGGAGAAAAAGGTGGAATTTTTCAGCGAAACTTCAGGAGATGTTGGAAGATGTGTTTACATATTTTAGAAATCTAAATATTGCAAAAAACTACACAATAAATTTCCATCTAATAGAGGCCTAAACCACATGCTGTCGTAAAAACCAGTTAATAGTAACCAAAATGAGTTCATATTATTCAAATGGGCTCAACACTAGTCTTTTAAATCCTACCTTAGGTTGTACAATTTGGAATTTGCAAGCTATTAATCTAGACTCTTCACTTACTAGTGAATAATCTTAGATGTTATTACTTATTAATAGCTTTATTTTTTGTATTCAGTTTTATTTCACATTGCGCGATGATCTTGACTATCTCGATGGGAAACACACTGTGAGTCTTCTGACTATTGATCATGGTTAGGCTTTTCAATTTTAGACATTTCATTTTCATCTAAATGTGAAGGAAAGCTTCCCTATTCCCATCAATGCAGGTGTTTGGGGAGGTAGCTGAAGGGATAGATACCTTGATGAGGATAAATGAGGCATATGTGGATGATAAAGGAAGACCATACAAAAACATACGGTTTGTTTTCATTTTAGCCTTGGCATTTTCTTCTTGACTTGCTGATGATTTAGTAGATGACTTTTGTTTTCATAAAAATGAAGCGTGCATCATGCAAAAAGTTTCTATCATTGAAAATGATCATATAAGAAGGTTTAGGAATTATTTTGAGCCTAACCAACATAAGAGTTTTCTGTTGCACAGTATCCGTTGCATGTGGGTCCAAGGTTCAGTGATCCAGTTGATTTGATGGGCCCCACCATAGATGTGGGTACCCATGTATAATTCCTTAATTCCTGTATTTTGGTGCACCTCTAGATGCTTAATTCCTCTCATAAGTTTTGATTTTAGTAGCTAACTAATGGTTTGTTGCCAGTGGCTTCTAGATTGCATATGTGAGCGAGAATGCCGGTCTTGGTATGCTGAAGAGTTGTTTTTTTTTTTTTTTTTAAAATAAAAATAAAAAATAGAGAGAACAAAGAATTTTATTCACAAAAAGCACCAAAGAGGCAACAAAACTATACAAAGCAAAGAAAAAAGGAACATCCTGAATTTACAAAAGAAGATTACAATCAGCTTCCCCTCCCAAATTAATAAGCCAATCCGTCACAAATCTCACCACCCTCAAGGAAACCCAACCTAGAGTGTGGCTCACATCTGGAAAACATCTTTTGTTCCTTTCTTCCCATATCCCCATAAACCAGCCAGCAAACTTAGGTGCCAAGCTATCCTGAAATCCTTGCCACCCATAACGCTATGCCACACCAAAAAGAATTGCTTGATAGAATGCGATGACACGGTGACACCCATGAGATGTGATATTTGGATAGAATACCGATCCAAATAGAAGCAGCTAGCGGACAATGAATAAACAAATGATCAATCGATTTTGAACTTGCCTTGCACATCAAACAAACATTTGGTAATATCATTCCCTGCTTCTGAAGATTATCCACAGTAAAAAATCTTCCTCTCCCCACAAGCCACGCAAAAGCAGCTACTTTTGGAGGAGCTCCATAAAACCATACATATTTACTAGGAGTGGAACCCCTACTTGTGCTTTGACTATAGGTCATCTTATAAAAAGATCGAACGGAGAAGCGCCCGCATTTGTCCCGACGTCATATCATCTTATCCTTCTCCCCATTAACTGAGGAATGTAAATGGATGTGATTTAAAAGAGTAGCCATTTGAACCACCTCGTCATCCGAGAGGAAAAGACTGCACAAAGGGGTCCACACCACTGAATCCCCACAACACGAAAAACATCGAGCTTCTAGAATAATTTCATTTGTTGATAAACAAGCTATTCTTGGGAATAAAGCTTGCAAGGTCTCTTCCCCGGCCCACACATCTTTCCAAAATCTAATATTCTCCCCACCCCCAACACAAATCCCACCCCTTTGCTGAAGCTTGACTTAACAAAAACGACTCCTTTACAAATAGACGAGGTCCTATGGAAATAAGAATCCTTGGTGCACAGATCACCTACACTAAAACCATATTTACTGGCAATAATATCCCTCCATAAGGCTCCTTCTTCCATCCCAAATCTCCAAAGCTGCTTGCCAAACAAGGCCAAATTCATCACACCCAGATCTTTGATTCTAACTCCTCCTTCCTCATAGGCTTTGCAAGCTTCACCCTAACTAAGAAAATGGAATCTCTTAGCACCTTTTGCCCCTTGCCACAAGAAATCCCGTCTCAACTTATCAATTCTCAATAAAATAGATTTTGGGCAATAAATAATGACATGAAATAGATAGGCAAATTAGAAAGAGCAGCTTTAATGAGAGTAATACGGCCCCCAAGAGAAAGGTACCTGCTCTTCCATCTAACTAATTTCTTTTCCACCCTTTTTACCCCACATCCCACAAATGCGTAGGTGGTTTTCCAATACATAAAGGTAAGCCGAGATAAGTGGATGGGAACTCTCCCACCTCACACCCAAACAAAGAAGCAAGCTCCAAGAGCTCATCTCTTGGAATGTGAACTCCCAGAAAAACGCTATTGGCAATATTAACCTTCAATCCTGACACAACTTGAAACCAACTAATGGCCAACCTTAAAATTTCCACCATACTTGCATTGGCATCGTAAAACAGAAGTGTATCATAGGCAAACTAAAGATGGGAGATCGTAGAACACCAAACAAAGAACCCGCGAAACAAACCAACGTTTTGCCTAGAGTCTAAGAGTATTTTCTTCCTTTCAAGCCTTAAGCTCTAATGTTTTAGATCTGACATCGTTGTTTAATGAAACCTTATTCACTGTCATTAAATATTGGAAGTTGCGTTTATCAGCTGAAAATTATCTATGTAAAATGAAGAATTATAAACCTACAAAGGCATCTAACATCATATTTAAGTTTTATTTGCCTTCTGAAAGAACATAATGGGCTCTTACTAAGTCTGCTAATTTGACATGCTAGTCTCTACACAGTACACTCTCACCTACATGTGGCCACATGTTTGAATGTGGCACATTCAATATTTATATCAGGTGGGCATTTGGCACACCATGGTGATACTCTAGCTAGCAAATAAGGCTGGTCATATCATCAGGTGGCCCACACATCTATGTTTGACTGTGGTTGGTGGATAGTTCTTTTTCTTTAACCGTCCATTCTTTTTGTGCATGCTTGACCTGTCTGATGACTGGAGCACTGGACAAGGAATCTAAACCACTGGGTGGACAGCCGGGATCTGGCACACACCTACCAATTGGCATAGGAATTACTCACATAAAAATTATCATGTTGACACCTTTTTTTTTTTTTTTTTTTTAAAATTATTATTCACAAAAGATTTCGTCTGTTTTTTCCCTCCTCCCAGGCTTGCTTTGAAGGTCCTGTTGAATGATTAATGCATGCTATTGCCTGAAATTTCTGTAGACACTGTAAAAGGTTTCTTTGGTTTCTCCTATTTCCTGGGTTTCTTTCACTGCTAGTGACACCTCCATTTTGCCGTAATGTAACAGAATTAAACATACCTATATACTGGATGATCCTTTCGAAGATCCCACTCAACTTACTGAATTAATTCCTGAGAGATCCCCAGAAGGCAAACCACTCGACGAGGTAAGTTTTGTAGTAGGTTAAATTGGTTCATGGACTGGCAATTTAGTTATGATCAATCTTTAGGAATATTTTATGTTTTTAGAGTGACCAATCACCAATCTCATCACTTTCCCTATGTTCAAAATGGTAAACTAAGGTATTCTTTTGGAAGAGGGTTGCTGAGCCACAATCACCTATCAACACAATCCAACATGTATGGAAACATGTGCCAGCTTGCAACATATGTGGACATACAATCTGTTGATCAAGTGGGTGTCACTACGAAGATGACCTGGCCAAGTTGGTGCCACTGTGAAGATGACCTGGCCTAAAAATAGGCCTCTCCGCTCATCAGGATGGCCATACAGTGGGGACCAGTGGCAATCTTTTTTGAATCATCTGTTGCTTTGCTTTGTGTTTCTCGGTTTCTCCTACCTAATGAGTTGACCAGCCTGATTTTTGGGCCAGGTCATCTACATTGTGGGGCCCACCTGATGCTTGGCACTGATGTCCCACATGTGCTAGTGTGGTTCATATGACCCCATTTTGAGGTCCGTGTGGGCTAAACAGAACTGGAAATGGTAAGAGTTCCTTCTGTACTAGCATCCATGTTCAATTCTTTTGCACTACATTTGTCTATTTATTTTCAGATCAAAACCTTCAGACCTTATGTGTCTGTGCTTATGTTTGTGCATGCACACACTGCTTGTATGGTGGCTTAAGGTCTATCTGACATTGGGTCGAGTCAGTACCTCCATGATAGATAGGCATCTTTTAAAAATTGAGTCATCAGGTTCAAGCCCAGCTCACTTATCAAAGAAAAAGGTGTTTTTGGGTTATAATTTCAGCTTGTCTGACTGACAATTTAAGACTACATTTGAAATGATTATCCACCCTCTTATAAGATTATCCACCCTCTTATAAAGAACTCATCTACCATGTCAATACTAATCCTTTTACTAGGTTCAACGTTAAAGGCTTTTTTCCCAAAGATTTTGTCATGATCATTTGCTATCCAACATTGAGAATTATTTAATCTTCTCCTTCCTTGCCATTGACGTATGCAGATGGAAGAAGTACGCTTGGAAGATGACTGGGTGCCTATGGATGAGACGTTAGGTCCTGCAGAGCTTGAGGAGGCACTTCGTTTGAAAGAGGCGCAGTCAAATGCAGTTTTTCTTGAGACTGTATGCCTTGGTTCAATATATCTTTTGTTCTGGTACTTGATGTTGGAGCTAGCTCAAAATCTTTTATTGAG
Source organism: Magnolia officinalis (assembly GCA_021015155.1). NCBI lineage: Eukaryota > Viridiplantae > Streptophyta > Magnoliopsida > Magnoliales > Magnoliaceae > Magnolia > Magnolia officinalis. The sequence goes on along the minus strand of JAJHSJ010000002.1, from coordinate 51,217,370 downwards.
ATAGTAAAGCTACTAATGTTGACTTGCATGCCTTACCAGGTAGGAGATATTCCAGATGCGGAGATAAAGCCCCCAGAGAATGTATTATTTGTTTGTAAACTTAACCCAGTAACACAAGTATGTGCTCGTTCTTGACTTTACACAGATGTTGCTTGATTCGTGCTGGAGGCATAGTTGCCAAAACCATACAATTTACAATTTAAGTTGAATCTTAGGCATAATTATTTGAATCCCTTTTTGGATAAATCCTATGATTTTATGATTATAATCCTACAATTTACAATTCAAATTATACTTATTCTCATGTTTTAAATTTGGAAGGGGGTGGGGGGTTCTTTAAGAACCTTTTAACATAGGTCGATTGTTTTATTTGTTCTTTATAAGCAATTAAATAAGGGATAGGATCCAAAAAAAGCAAAATAAAAATAAAAAGAAATGTGGTGTGAGAGATTCCCATGAGACCATTGACAAGAGGAAGCGAGAGCAACGAGAGTACATCGATACCATTAGTGAGAGCAATGGTGAGATTACCGTTCTCAGCAAAGGGGGGCAAAGCCGTCACGAGGGACTTGAGGCGATCAACCGGAGAGTGCCAGATTTGCAATGTGAGCTTGGAGTTGAACGGTTAGAGGGGATTTGAGGTTCAAACAAAGGGGTTGGGAGAATCACGGAAATAGGGGTGTATTTGAGAGGGGAAGGTCGAGAGTCAGGGATAGGAGCGAGGATGGGTTAGCTTAGGTTGGGACCGGGGGCTCAATGAGAAGTAGGGGAATGGTAGGGAGGATGAGGGGGAGTTTGGATTGAGGTAAGAAAGAAACAAAGAGTGGGGAAGACAAGGGAAGAGCTTGGCCCCTTAATGACTTCTTCTAGAATACCCGATGTTGTTTGCGTAGAATTACCCAACGTAGTGGTCGAAGAGAACTGGCTTACGAGTTTGAAGGCATTAGAGCTTTGCATGAAGTGGTAATGCCTCGTTCTTAGCAGTTTGCTAGACGCTTCGCCTTTGTTAGAATGGATTGAGAAGAGGATGCCAACGATGCTACTGTTGAGCTTAACAACTGCTGCTTCGAAGGTTGTCGGTTCCTGGTTAAAATAGCCAAGTATGGGCCGGTGGAAATCAACAATAGGAGTCTTGGGAAAGAGGGGAAGATGGGTAGAGTGGAGAGGGGTATCGGGAGGAGAAGATAACAGTAGTAGAAGGGAAACAGGGGAGGAAGGGATGGGAGACAAGGAAGAAATCCTACAAAGAGATTCTCACAAGGGAGGGCACAATCAATGTGGGAGGGAAGAATACCGGTCTAGAGGTTGTGGAGGAAGTAAAATGGGTCTATCGTAGTAACAACTCATTTGCATCGGCCATAATCGCCAATCCAAAATGGTAGATGAGGTCGCCCTGAATTTTCAATGTTGCTTGGTTGCTTCGGTGAGAGAAGGGTCCTCCCTCTGGAGGAGATGAGTGTATGTCTAAAGGAGACTTGCTGCCATGTCTCTCATTTCTCCGTTGGACTGTTGTTGGTATGGAATGCTGGAGTGTCATAGGGTTTTGAAGCATCTTTCCTGCTCTAAGATGCTCATTTTGTTGAATCCAAAAGCTAAGCTTGATCGGGTGATTTTCGGTGGGTTGAGTCTTCATAGATGATCTCGTGAGAGGGATTCAAAGATGGGAAAGTTGGTCAGTGCTTGGTTGGGATAAGCTTGGATTCAACTATGGGCCTGCCTTTGGAGGTGTGGTCATAGGAGGTCCTCACGATGATCGGAATCTTTGCAGGGGAGACAATTGCCATCGACGAGCTTATGAAGAGTTGCTTTGAGATTAGGGTGGTGAAAGTCTGCTCAAGAAATGGATTGCTCAATCGATTCCTTAGTTGGTGATGGTGAGGATTGGAAAATGCGGCATCCTGGTGGATCTTTAGAGAGAAGAACGGAGGGGGTTGAGAACGATTTGGTTGGAATTTGAAGAAAGAAGATCATTGGAGATGAGAAAGACTGGAAAGGCAGCCATGACTGGAGGCGAGGAAGCTCGGGTTTGGTGCTCTTGCGAACCACTAAACTAGGTTGGGGACACTTGGTGGGGGAGACCTTGCATGCAATGAGGACGAGAGATGTGGTAGGGGGTATTGATGAGGGTGGTGTCTTGCTGCTCGAGACTCATGCGATGGTGATCACAGGGCTTGACACTTGTAGGGGAGTCAGGCTGATGTCAACAAGGTCATGATGGACTACCAGCTGGTCCGTTCAAGGTTAGCGGAGTGAAGAGGGAGTGACGAGAATGGGGACACGTGTCCAAGGTGGTAGGAAATATTTGAAAACAGACCTTGAGACTCGACTCATGGTGAGGAAAACCCTTATATATATGTCTTTTTCTCAAGGAGAAATCTTAGCCAATGATTTCATTTGAAGAGCCACTCACGTGGATTGATTCGCGTGCGAACTTTCAACATTCTCTTGCTAGGTGGATGACTCACTTAAGTTTGGCACATGTGACTCGATGTTACAAATGGCGGTATGGGAAGCCCGTTCATCTCAGTTGTTTAAGGCTCCTGGAAGTAGCCTCTCGACAGTAGATGCAGAAGAATTCGAAGGAGGAGACGATGGGCATAGGTGAGCTCTTTAAACTCGGTTGTGGAGCTGAAGTGACGGTTGAGGAGGAAACAATAGAAAAATCGGGGAAGTAAATCGAGGTTTTCAACGAGCCATCAACAATTGTTACAATGCTCTCTGAAGGTGCAGTGGAAGACTGGGAACTGACGCCACTTCAAGCAATCAGAAGAGGAGTATCAAAAGTGAATCGTTCTTGTAGAGCAGATGGTACTAATAAGGAAGCAGTTATTACCGGTGTTGACTATCATGTTTTTGTGGTGAAAGGTGCGGTGGGTTGGAGATACATTGGGGAATTTAGGAAGAATTATTGGGGTAACTTTTGGGGATTATGAGGACTATGCTGCCCTATTTGATCTTATCTAATAGAGGGGGGCTTTGATAATTGCTTCAGTAGGGTTAGGGTCTTCTTCTTAGTCAGGTAAAGGGAAGAGGGAGCTCAGTCAAAGTCCAAATTAGAGACCTGTGTAGGGGGAATAAGGCCGAGCTAGTTGCGATTCAGGAAACAAATATGGAATCTTTGGATTAATATGTAATTGATGCCTTGTGGAAAGGTTGATCAACATAGTGGGTGGCAATGGATGCTATGGGGTCAGCAGGGGGAGTGGCAATGTTGTGGGACTCTGCAAAGTGGGAAACAAAGGATTGGTGACATGGGGACTTCTCTGTGTCAATTTTATTTACAGATCCTGGGCATAGTTTTCAATGGGCATTCAATACTGTTTATGGCCCTAATGATTCAAAAAAGAAAAAGAAAAAAGAAAAAGGGAGAGATCTTTGTCATGGGAAGAAGTGGATAGAACTAAAAAGATGTGGGGAGCGTTGTGGTGTATAGGAGGGGATTTTAATGTTATGATATTTTCTTTTGAGTAAGTTGTCTGGGAGTCGAATAACTAGAAGCATGAAAGAATTTTCACAGTGGGTTCAACGCAACGAGTTGGTTGATTTTCCGATGGCAAGTGTGAAATTTATATGGTCTAATGGTTAAGAGAAAATAATTAAATCAAAGCTCGATCGGTTTTTGGTAAGTGAGGATTGGATAGATAAATTTCTCCTTGTTAGGCAATGTGCTGAGACCCATTTCGGATCATCGTCCTATTTTATTGGAGGCTAATAAGGAGGATTGGGGGTCCTAGACATTTTTGCTTTGAATAGGTTGGTTAGAAATAGAGGGCTTCGTGGATATGGTTAAAGGGCAGTGGTCTTCGTTTAAATGGGATGGATACTCGAGGTTTGTTCTCATCAACAAATCAAAATTGCTTAAAGGAAAACCGTGCACTGGGAAGAAGAAGTTTTGGGGAATAGAGATAAGGAATCAGGATGTATGTTAAGCAACGATTCTGATGCTTGATATTTTGGAAGTAGGAAAAGAGTTGGAGGTTGAGGAGGTGGTTAAAAAGAGTCTCTATCTCTTGAGTACAGAAAGAGGCTAAAGGAGGAAGAAATCAAATGGAAGTAGCTATCTAGGGAGGTGTGGTTGAAAGAAGGTGACAGAAATACGAAAATTTTCCCTAGCATTGCAAGTGTGAGGGCAAGGGTAAACAAGATCTAATCCATTGAGGTGGATGGGAAGAGAGTGGAGGAAAAATTTCAAGTGTGCGGTGTAATATTTAATTGTTATAAAGATCTATTATCAGATGAAGGGTTGAGCAGGCCTAGGATAGATAATATTACCTTCCATAGGATTCCAAAGGGGGTACCGAGGATATTCAAAAGCCAGTTTCGGAAGTTGCAATCAAGGGCAGGTTGATGCACTTAGTAGAGATAAAGCGCTAGGCTCTGATGGTTACCCCTGCCCTTTTTTTAGGTGTTTTGGGATTTGGTTAAAGAGGATATGAAGGCCTTTATGGTTGATTTCTTCTTACATAATTGGCTTGCTTTGGAATTGGGTGCAACGTTTATTGCTTTGATTCCTAAAAAAGTGGGCGTTGAGAATTTGAAAGATTTTCGACTGATAAGTCTATTAGGTTCTCCTTACAAGATCATTGGAAGATTCTAGCTACAAGGTTACATGCCACATTAGCGTATGTGATATCCAAGGTCCAAGGTGCCTTTTTGGAAGGTTGTCAAATTAGTGCCTTAATTGCACATGAATGCATCAATTCTTGAGCTAAAGATGGTAATCTAGATGTAGTTTTCAAGCTTGACATTGAGAAGGCCTGGGACCACGTGGAGGGGATTTTCTGGACTATATGTTGGAAAGGTTAGGCTTTGGTGGAAAATGGAAGGCTTGACAAAGAGAAGGCCTACAACCACGTGGAGTGGGATTTTTTGGACCATATGTGGGAAAAGGTTAGGCTTTGGTGAAAAATGGAGGGGTTGGATTAGAGAATGCACTTGATCGACAAATTTTCTGTCTTATTCAATGGTTCTTCGAGGATCGAGAGTCTTTTTCAGATCATTTAGGGGGTTAAGACGGGGATCCGCTTTTGCCTTTCCTTTTTGTGTAGGTATGGAGGGATTTACCCAAGGTGTCCCGTATCGGTATCGGTTGGCGTAACGGTGCCCTCCGAAACCGATACGGATAAGGGGGCGTAACGGCGATATGGGAGCGTAACGGCCCGTAACGGCGCAAATTTTTTTTTTTGCCAAAAAAATATTTAAAAATATGGATTAAATCCGGAATATTCTAAGCATTCCAAATATGCATTCGTTTATAAATTGGAACATGTTTATGGTGGTGTAACGGTCCACTCTTTGGTGAGAAGTTGTATCGAACTGTCTGATGAATTTATGAACCAGATAACTTGAATTTGACTACAAAATTCATATATTTAATTTTCTGAATATCTAATTTATATACTTAACAATTTGATATCATTTCTCCCAATAGTTCTTTAAAAAAATGAAATTAAATTTAGGTAGATGGCGTTGCCAATTTGGGGCTGACTTGGAGGACCAATCCATGCCCCAAATCAGCTTCAAATTCATGCAATTTATTGCCATTATCCCACTTATGAATTGGTGGACATTTATTGGATAGTGAATCATGAAAAAAAAAATTCAAAAGACCCTATTTTAAAAAATAAGCGTCCACAAATTAACAATTAAACTATTCGAACAATTTGATTTTGGCATTATAAGTTAGCAATTACAGTTCATAATTTAATTGGTAAATTTTAAGTTAATACGTGTCTTGTGTACAATTTTTTAAGGGCCCAAATTAGGTGAGACTTGGATTGTGAAATGTAGCACACGAGTGTCAAAGTTTTTTTCGGCCCCACCCGTGATGAATGTGTTATATCCACACCGTTCATTCATTTTGCCAAATAATTTTAGGGCATGAGCCCAAAAATGAAGCAGATCTAAAGCTTAGGTGGACCGCACCATAAGAAACAACAATAATTAAACGTCCACCAGTAAAAATTTATTGGGGGCTGCAAAAGTTTTAGATCAAGTTGACATGTGTGTTTTCCCTTCATCCGTGTCAGTGTGACCCTATTAACATGTTAGATGGAAAATAAACATTACAGTGGACCCTAAGAAATTTTTAATGGTGAGCATTCTATAACCATTGTTTCCTATGCTGTGGTCCACCTGAGATTTGGATCTTACTAATTTTCTGAATCATGACCTAAAATGATGTGGCAAAATGGATGGACGGCATGGATAAAATATATACATCATGGTAGGGCCCACGTGGCATGTGTACTATGTGCCATGGAAGCGTGCGTGCTGCGTAACTCCGCAGTCCATTCATTTAACATCAGCAATTCCTGTGGATATGATCATGAGGTATGTGTTATATCTAAACCGTCCATTCACTTGACGAGCTCGTCTTAAGGCTTGACACAAAAAATAACACAGATATAATTATCAAGTGGACCACACTGCAAAAAGCAGTGGGGGATTGAGCGTCTACCATTAAAACCTTTTTTAGGATCAGAGAACTTTTGGATCAATATGAAATTTGTTTTTCCTCTTCCGTCAGGTCTTTTTGACCTTATGAACAGATTGGATGGAAAATAAATGTTATGGTGGGCCCACAAATTGTTTAACGGTGAAATCCATCATCTCCGCTGCTATTTTTGTTGTGGTCCAGAAGATCTTTGGATACGATTCATTTTTTAGGTAATGCTCTAAAATGATATTTAAAAATAGATGAACGGTGTAGATATAATAAATACATCACTGTGGAGCCCATATAACTTCGATCTCCTTTGAACCGTTCGTGCAACTCGGAGCTCGAGGAGTGTCAGCGCTGTCTTAGCGTGACACATACCTATGCGGTACACCTGCAACAAAAACAAAAAACAAAAAAAACAAAAAAAAAAAACGAGGAGAGGGAAACCGAAAAGAAAAAACGAGGGAAAGAAGAGAGAAGAAAAAAGAGGGAAAGAGGGAAAGAACAGAGAGAGAGAGAGAGAGAGAGAGAGAGAGAGAGAGAGAGAGAGAGAGAGAAGAAGAAGAAGAAGAAGAAGGAGAAGAAGAAGAAGACAACGACTGCAGCCGTAGCCGCAGCCGCTGAAGGGCCGCAGCCGCAGCCGCAGCAGGGCTGCAGCTGTCCGAGCAGAGGAAGAAGAAGAAGAAGAAGAAGAAGAAGAAGAAGAAGAAGAAGAAAGAAGAAGAAGAAGAAGAAAGAGAAGAAGAAAGGTATGTTTTTTTCTTTCTTTTGTTTTTTTTTTTTTTTTTTTTTTTCAAGGCCCGTAACAGCCGTTACGGGTCCGTAACGGCCGTTACGGTCACAGAATTTCGTAACGGCCGTTTCGACCCCGTATCGCGTAACGGTGTCAGCCGTTACCGTTATGTATCGGCCGATACGGCCGTATCGTAACAGATACGGCACACCCTGGATTTACCATGATGATGGATAGGGGAGTTTCAAGAAATATCATTCAAGGGTTCAAGGTTGATAAGGGGGAGTTTATGTAACGCCCTGAAAATCGGGGGTCGAGCAAAGCTCAGCTCCCGAGTTCCAACGCATCACTTATGCAATACAGATAATGATGATTATGATGAGAGCATTGAAACATGAATGGGATTATACCAAAACAACATATCATACTCCAGAGAGTTAAATTTGCAAGCGGAAGACTATGATAGATATATAAAATATATAAACTGTGGTGAGTCTCCAGAGTGTGATAATGTTACCAGGTTAATTCATTACAAGTACAATTTCCAAAATATACCAAATGTGTAAGGTCCTCTAGTCAACATCCCTGTAATCCCGTCGATCAAGACACGGCTCACATGAAGCCGCCAGAAAACTGCATATACGAGAAGGCATTCTCATCGTCACAAAAGTCCGACTCCGCCTCATAAGTAGCGTCGCCATCTGCAATCAGACAAAGTTTGGTGGGTGTTCGGAACACCGTCCCGTAACGTGGGAGTGAGTGATCAACTCAGTGGAACAGTAAAGCATAGGTTAACATGTTATCAAAACAGTCAAGCAGTAATGATAAAGCAGTACAATCAATAATCCCAAGTACTCTTATTAATGTAAGAATGAAATGCTGTCATGATGCATGCCCTCTCCAACATACTCCCTCGTGCGACACCATCTTACGTCCACGGCATGCTGTCACCCTCAGTGCTCCACATCTTCCAGGCACATGCAATGCGATGATGAGCATGATTACCGAGTTGTTATTAGTCCATTTCAAACAGCAGTATTGAGAAACTAAGGTACCTTATATCATTCCCAAACAATGATCCATTCTAGGGTCGTCAATCCTAGATAATCTCATACGATAGTGTGGTTCTAGGTCGCTGCAAGGGCTGCCAGGGCTGTTACACGGAACCGTTACACCACTCCCCCATCACCTTATCAATACAGGCCTAGTTTATACTCTGTTTACTACGGGAAGGCTCGTCGCCTCTCCGCAGATTCAGAGTATACTCGAGGTCACTACATCGGGTACGGTCAGGGCTGTTACACAGAATCGTTGCACCACTCCCCCATCACCCATCAAAGCAGTGTAGGCCGACAGCTCGAATATAGTGTCCCATACCACCATAATCAGCTCACGAGTCTGGGTGCTCAATGGTCACTACGGGGAGGCTCGTGGCCCCAGCGTAGGCCGACAGCTCGACCACGGTGTCCCATACCACCATGCCCGGCTCATGAGTCTTAGCGGATCGAGGTACCACGGTTAACGGGATTCCACTGGTAAGTTCGATACCTTAGGTTCAAGCAGTAGCGTCCAAACATGGTGAACATACATTAGACAGATTGGGTTACTTGACGAGCTCGGCTAGCTCGAGCGCACTACAAGTTGAACGACATGAAGTGCATAAGCACTTCGCATGGCCAACCACTATGGCCAACCGAAGTACGACTCGAGTTCGTCGAACACATCTCACGTGGCGATTGAATCTCAGCCACGAATTTACTCCCATTATCGATTGCCTGGACTATACAATAGCCCCAATTACATTCAATTACAGATAGTTAAAGCAGTAATGAATCAAGATTTCAAGTCATACAATCAAAAGTCCGATATTGTCCGCTTAGGGCTGCCAGGGCTGTTGCACGGAATCGTTACACCACTCCCCCATCACCCTTCATAGCTTTTACAGAATACAACTTAAACATGTGAAGTAGTCAGAGCAGAATTAAATAAACAAGTAATTCAAACATATTAACAAGCATGTTATAAAACACAATGCAAACAGGAAATCCAAACACATACGTTTCATAAACCAATAAGTGATTAAACTAAACAACTTACATGAAGGAAATCATACACATCTCTAAGGTAGTTGAGAATCCTATCTCAACACCTACTCAAGGCACTACTAGATTAAGTACATATCTATACAAGCATTTTCACAAACACGTAGACTACACATTCCAACTTACCTATAATATGCTAGTTAAAACACAAGTCGTAGCGAATCCTTTCACAAAGGATTGCCACATGAACCACGATCATGCATTCACGACCAATAGTCATGGCAAGCATAAATCATAGTTCCATATTCATTCGAGCATTTCTACAAACACTTAGGCTACAACTAGCACATACACGACGTATGTTAATATAACAGGTGTTAGGCTAATCCGTTCACCCAGAAGTTGATACACATGTATCTAGCATACCTAGACAACAATTAATCATGGCAAGCACAAATCCGTATTTCATACGTATACGGTATTTTCTACAAATACGAGGAATACAGTATATTCAACATAGTTAACGTATAACCGAAAAATGAAACGGACAACACTTTGTACATGTGCAATCGCATGCAGATCATGAATCTATCATTATCTGACATTGAAAGCGTTGAAAACCATAACCTATACGTCTAGAGTCCGCACCTTTTGCCGTAGAATCGTAACGAATACGATAGATTTGCTAAGTCTTCGTATACGGTAATTTGGCAACCTATAGAATGAAATAGATTAGCTATTTCATCATTTGCAATGATCATAACCCTAAAACAACTTAGGGTTAGGGTTTCTTACCTAGAAACGAAGCTGTAATCGCCGGGAAAGCGATTAGAGCGGGATGGTTAAGCTTGGATAGCGGCAGGGTAGAGTATCAGGGAGATCCTCCCACATCTCCCACACTTTCTCTCTCTTTTCTCTCTTCTCTCTCTTAGGTTTTCTCAAATTCGTATGGAATGAGAGAGTGGGGGTTTAAGGTCTTTATATAGGTCCAGAACTCACCAAATTAGACTCGGGGTCAAGGTATACTTAGGTTATAGCCAAAGGGAGACTAGTTCCGTCTCAACGGAGCACTTCTGAAAGCCCCCCTTGAGCCAAAGGTCGGACTTAAGCTCATAGACATTGGATCTAGGTGTATTTAAGTTTTCGTTCCGGTCGGATTCCCAGATCACGCATGGCGGACCAGTTTCAGTTCAACGATCAGTGAAACTCGATCAGAGATTTCAAGTACACTGACACGTGTATAAAATTTCTCCTGATCCGAGGGTGTAATCTGGCCTGATTCTGACGGTCGGAATCCTTATAACTGATCCGCAAGCGACACGTGCCAGATTACCTAAATTTATATTTTATTTTTAATCAATTTCACATTTCTCACACTCTTCACTCCGGGCTCAAGCGAATAGCGCTGGGACATTATCTGGATTTGATTTTCGAGATGGTCGTCAAGCCCAGTAAGGCGGTCCTAATTCTATAACTTCGCGTTAATCGGACTTTCGACGTGCGGTCCAGATCAGATACGGAGTTTCAATGTGCTCCCGAGAGCAGTCGGGTAATGAGATTGATCCTAGATTTTAGGGTAACCTAGCGTCAATGATTTACAAGTTTTGGGTCTTGTAGATCGCATTTAAAGTGATTGGTGCTAATTTCACAGGTACTCTAGTTTAACACTAGCTAATTCTCGCCTAATTTCTCAAGGATTTAGTCCTGTATGATTTCTGTCTGAGGTGGTACCCGGGCCTTTGTAGTTTGTATATAAAGTGATCCAAGTTATTAATACTTAACTAGTTTAAGATAGTGTCTAATGTGAAAGTACTTAGAAAAATTGACAGAACAAGGTGGTAAAAGGTGGGATTTGTGAAGGAAATGGGTTAAGAGGCGATTTTAGACTGTGGGATTGAGTTCTGACAAGATAATAAGGTGTCAGGATCGACCCATTGCCTAAGGACGTCTAATTCCAGGTTGGCAAAAATCCGGGATGTTACAGTTTATGATCTCTCACTTGTAGTATGCGGATGACATTATCCTATATGGTGAGGCAGTTAGGCAGATAGGGTTCAAGTGGATAATTTGAGGAAGATAGTTTTTTCCTTTGAAATGATTTTAGGCTTGAAGGTGAATGTTATCAAATGTGAAATGTTGGGTAAAGGTATTTCCTTCGTATAAATGGACTTGCCAAAGGTTTTTGGTTGCAAGGAGGAATCCTTTCCTTCTACTCGAAAGTGCTTCCGTTTGTCAATTAGCATGAAGGTTTAGTCAGTAAGTCGAGTGAGCCCCAAGTGAAGACAATACAAGATGCTGCCTCAACTGGATGTGTGATTCAAGAATGTCAAAGGTAAAATTAAACCTCACATCCCATGTCCAAAACACCCAGGTATATAATTATCTTTAAAAATGGTAGAACAACAAAGGAATTTAGTGTTTGAAGACTTTGGGCAAATAGGTAAACTTTCTAAAGTTCTCTGCATGTCACTTCGAGTCATCAAACTTGATTCGATGACATCGAACACTCGTGTTCGATGACATCGAACATGTCTCGATGAAATCGAAAATGACTCCCACATGTCCAACAACAAAATGAATATATGGACAGAAAATTCGATTCATTGAAAGTATCGTCGATGACATCGAACATGGATATTTCGATGACATCGACAGTGATTCGATGACATTGAAGAAAGCAGAGTGTTTGTCAGCAAGCTTTTAGGAAAATCCCCTGGATAATTTGAGGAATTGAACCGGACTCGATGACATTGGAATTCAAACTTCAATGACATTGAAACAGGTTCGATGACATTGAAAAAGGACAAGGTTCTGTCCAGCAAGCCTCTAGGAAAATCTTCTGGAAAAATTCGAGGAATCGAACTAGACTCGATGACATCAAGATTCAAAATTCAATGACATCGAAACAGGTTCGATGACATCGAGAAAGGACGATAAACTATCCAGCAAGCTTTCAAGGAAAATGCCCTAAAAAGTTTGAGAAATCGAACTAGACTCGATGTCATCGGAATTCAAACTTCGATGACATCGAAACAGGTTTGATGACATCGAAAGAGGGCAAGAAAATGTCCAGCGAGCTTCAAAGGAAAAACACTTAAAAAGTTCGAGGAATTGAACTAGGTTCGATGAATCGAGATTCAAATCTCGATGACATCGACAATATTCGATGACATCGAATAAGGTTTCAAAAACGTCCAGCAAGGTTTGAAGATAAATCACGCATAAATTTGAGGAATCGAACCATTTTCGATGACATCGAGATTCAAATCTTGATGACATCAAACGCAGTCAAATTTTGACAATTATATTACCGTTGGACTTTTTGCCTTTATAAACTGAAGCTCGGTTCTAGTAATGTATTGAGAAAAAGAGAGAGTTCCAAGGAGGTAAATTCTTACCTACCATCATTAACCTTCTTCTCATGGAAGTTCATTCCCCAATCCCTTCTTATTTATTGAATACTCGATAGATTGGATTGGAGAATGAACTTCAACATTCAAGGATCCTCTAGCAACCTCTTAATGACAAATCATTAGGCTAGAATCTCTTGAATGCACAAACACTGGAATTACTCTATCTTTTAATGATTCATATTTAATAGAGTAGATTCCACCTTAAAAAAACCTTGACCCAACCCGGGCTACTTATATTGGAGCATCTTTTAGTGTTGCGGTTCAAGGGAGCTGAAGAATCTCCGTCATCAAGGGAGATTGTCTTCATCATGTGCTAAACGGGGCTCACCTACTTTCAGGTAAAGTTTAAGAGTCCACAGACCTTGGGGATCCTTCTTGTGTAGGATTGATTCCTCATGTTGTGTGTTATAGATCATCAAGACCTTTTACAGGCCTCCAATTGGAGAATACGTATAGAGTCCTTGTGTAGGCATTGATTGTCTTGTGTAGACACATCTGATTGCCTTGTGTAGGCATGATTAGTTGTCTTGTGTAGACACATTTGGTTGCCTTGTGTAGGCATGTTTGAGTCCTTGTGTAGGACGAGTTGCCTTGTGTAGGCATCCTTAGGAACCTTGTGTAGGTCCTAGTGTTAACCTTGTGTAGGTTGTAACGGTTTGAGGTGAACTTGGTTTGAAGCCTCCGTTAGTGAAATCCGGTACACTCAAGGGTTGAGTGCATCCGCTAGGAGTGGAGTAGACACATAGTTGAACCACTATATATGATTGTGCTTGGGATTGCTATTTGCGTACTCATTTAATCATGCTTATCTTGAATGCTTAAAATGATGCATGTGAATGGTTAGAACTGATATGAATCACATCCCACACACTCATACACTCTACATAGACTAATTGCTTAAATTGTTGAACTAAAGTAGTCTATTGTTTGGATCCTCTACATGGCTTGGAAGCCTGTAGAGTTAAGGTTGCTACATCTTGATTAATTGCATATTAGATCAAGATTGATAAATTAGGATTTTAAATTGGTATAAATTTTATAGAAGTCCTATTCACCCCCCTCTAGGACACTTTGACCTATTCCATACTTCTACTATAGCGGTCTGAACCTCAATTTCACTACTTATTTGAGGCTACAACTTTGTATCGGTAAGCCAACTTTACATTTGTGGGACAAGGTAGTTGAAATAGTAGAAAGGAAGTTGTCCACATGGAAGCTCCGCCATTTATTGTTGGGAGGAAGATAAACCCTCATTAAAGTGGCTCTATCAAATTTACCGATCTACTTTCTTTGTCCAAGTGCCCCAAGTCTGTTATGAGGAAAATAGACTCTAAGAAGGGATTTTTATGGAATGGTGCAGAGGAGAAGACCAAGATTCATTTGATGTGGCGGGAAGATGTTTGCAAACCTTTTTCTGAAGGGGAAGCATGCATGAAAAAATTTGGCTATCATGAATGAAATGATTATTGGTAAATGGTTATGGAGGTTTGGTAATGAAGAGGAAAGTCTTTGTAGGGAGTTCATAGTGATGGGACAGGTGAGAGGGGTTGGTGGACAAGAGAATCGTCATTATATAGAGCAACAGGGTTTTAGAAGGACGTGGTAAGATTAGGGGGCAGTTTAAGGAAGCCCCAATGGTTTTGCTCATGGAGATGGTAGTAGAATTAGATTTTGGGATGATGTTTGGGTAGGGAATTGAAGCCTTGGGGAAGAATTTTTGCAATTGGCAAGTATGACCATCAATGGAGATGTCACGATGGACCGTTGTTGGTCATATTTAGGGGCTATTGGATCATGGACTCCACATAAGAGTAAGAGGAAGGAGGACGAATTTATATCCTTGATAAAGTGGCTTTTGGGGATTAGTCTGTCAATTTTGGCTAAGGATTCCATCATTTGACTTGTAGGAAAGAAAGGAACCTTCTTTGTGAGATGTTTTTATGTTAAGTTGGAAGCGTCATCTACGACTCCCAATTGTATGTACACTTACTTTGGTTGGCGTTATGGATGATGCAGACATCAGAGGACCTACTCAGGTGTACCAGAGACAGAGACGACCACCCACATCAATGCAACTTTCTTTGTGGATGGGAGACAAGTTCCAGATGGGGCCCGCCGAGCCATTTTGAAGACCCCACATGCATTGGATGTGCATCAGGAAGACTCCACTTTGGGACGATGCATGTGGGCTGCTTAGGAGACCATTTTGGTCATAGGATTTTTATTTCGTGTTGATCCGATCATTGGATCTTGTCGATCAGGCTATCAGACCCACGCTAGATTGGAAGTCCCTATTTCCAAGTGGGCCATTCTTGAATTATTTTATATTTTCATGCACCGCGTATGTGATAACTAAGGACCTTCGTGTTATAAATATGAATTTTCGAATCTATTATGTGGTTATGTTTGATTTTACATGTTAATTGCCGAAATTAATGTGTGAATTGATCTCTCATCTTGCATCTTGGGGTAGTTTCCATCATCCTACATCAAATTTGGTATCAGAGCCTAGGTCTAGCGTAGGGTAGGTGTTCGACAAAATTCCAATACCCATAGTAGAGCATATAGGTCGCATATAGCTTGCTGAGTTTTCTGATTTGGCTTGCTGAATTTTCTGCTTGGGTTTTTTCAAAGTCCTATATTGCTGGAATTTTCAGATTTAGTGACTTTAAGACACTTAGTCGCTCAATTTTCAGTTTGTCTTATTAGAATCATTCTAGTGTTGTCCATAAGGTTTAAGGTACTAAGGGTCATCATACATAGAACACATGTGCATCATATAACATCACATTGATCGCCGTCAAATCTGATTTTTTTTTTTTTTTAAATTTTTAATTTTAATTTTTTGGGTTTTTTGTGCACTGCATTCATCATATAGTACACATTCAACTAGGTTGTCTCTCCTTAGGGTCGTTTAGTTTATGCAAATGCGAACAGGTCGTGGTTTTGGTCTATTTCCCAACATGAACCCGGATCAATTGTCGAGACTCTCGAAAAGATTAACCGCCGTTTGAGGGCCATTGACACGCACAATAAGACCACTGTCGCTCAATTGACTGCCAGCAACCAGCGTATCACGCGGCTAGAGGCTACCTCTCATGGTACCCCCATCACCGGGGAAGACCATCAGTCTCAGGCAGGAGAGCCAGCAGATGAGGACCCAGTTGAGCAAGGTCCAGTCCCAGTAAAACCCATTAGGGGTCATACTAGGAACTTTGGTCAGGGAGTAGGTCACGTAGGACCGTGCTCCCACGTACCCCGTAGAGAGTCACGAGATTGTTATGACCTTAAGGAAAGGGTTATGAAGAGCGTCAAAGTCGATGCTCCCAGTTTTGATGGTTGCTTGAATGCGATGCATTTCCTTGACTGGCTAGATAGCATTGATCACTTCTTCGAGTGGCATGATATGTCAGATTTTTGTCGAGCGAGGTTAGCTAAGATGAAGTTGACGGGTCAAGCTAAGTTGTTCTAGATCAATACAAAATGGAAAGCAGAGTGGCGTGGAGATGAACCCATTACATCATGGGTTGAGATGATATAACTTCTTAAAGAATAATACATCCCGCTCTCTTATCGTGATTGCCTTTTGGACCAGTGGCAGTCCTCGAGGCAGTGGTCGATCTCTGTATGGGATTACATCGAGAGATTCGAGGAGTACATGATGCGATGTGATGTCGATGAGTCCCCTACTATGACCTTATCTCATTTTAGGACAGGCCTGCCCCTTGAGATTAGGTGTGAGCTCATCCCTCATGATGTTGGTATACTAGAGGAGGCCTACCTTAGGGTAGAGGTGCTTGAACTATACCTAGTGCAATCGACCATGAAGTGATTTGGGTCTCGTGATTCCAGTGTTAGGGTTGCTGATGCAGGACATGAAAATTAAATATGATATGCGAGATTTCAAGCTTAAGATCACGTTAGTTCAGAAACAGTTACACATTCCATATCCCACATGAAAGTCCAAACATTCAATTAAAGGGAATCTATGTGGGTCCAGGCCTACACATGATAGGGCTGGATCAATAAAAATTATATACCAAATGATACTCAAAGATAAGAAATAATTATCCACACATGCATAGTAATCAGTCCCTAATCCAAGGGATTCACCAATTTCAAATCAAGGAACCCTAGGGTGAGAAAAGGGGCATAAAATTGGAGATTTGAGTAATTTAGAGTTAGGTTTAGGGATTTTGAGTGAAAGCAGAGTGAAAGAGAGGAGAAACGAACCATAGAAGTACCGCAAACGTGGACAACAACAATGGCCCAAACGCACATGCATGTGATCTCGGCCGCACGTGTGTGGGGCCCACTATTCAGAAAAAAGTCACCTTGGCCTTGATCGGCCAGTGATGGACTCAAAAACTCCCAAATCTCAGTTCGATCCGATGTACGGTTTGTGCGTGGTGCTCCGCCGAAGTTTCAGCCCTCCCGTAGGGTCAGATTCTGAAATTCTGCTTGTGGGGAGGAGAATTGCTGCAATAGATGATTGATTCAAAGTGTAGATGATGGGGTGAGATGAGAAGAATGGATGGTAGAAGATGGGTAGTAGAGATGACGATGGATGGAGGCGAATGTGGATAGATGTGGCTTCGCACCACGGTAGTTAATCCTTCGATGAAGGAAGGGCTTCGCACCCAATTAGGCTTCACAATTCAGAGAGTAGGAAAACGCAGAATTTTTATTAATCTTCAATCCATGAAAAAAGTTACAAGGGGTGCCTATTTATAAGAAAACTCTATACCCCAAAAACTCGCACTATGTGCGCAACCTATTACTTGGCGATGAAGTAAACTAAAATAAAAACCAAACAGAAAAATCTAAAGCGTTCATGATGTTCTAAATAATAACAATAAGCAAAACCTAAAATATGAAATCAATCCAACAAGTGGGCTACGATCATGAGATCCCATGATGAGCTTTTCTTGACTATCGGGCCCACTTTTTTTTTGAACCAAAGCTTGTCTTCTAGGTAGGAGGCCCTCCCTGGACGTTGTCATTGAGCCAGATCGATGGTGGAGTCCTCCTTCTGCGTATGTACGTGCGTAGGGGTGTGGTGTGAGTGTGTGTGCGTGATGTCTCCATCAGTTGCTCCTCAGGGAGCTAAACCTAACCTTGGGAGCCAAACCAAAGCCCCAACAGGTGCTCCCACCTATAACATAGATGTTAAAGGTAAGGGTCTAGTCAGCACTAGTTCGAAGGGAAGTGAGCACACGCAGTGTTTCTATTGTAATGGTTATGGTCACCTTGCAAAGGAATGCCCAAACAACAAAAGTGGTAAAGCTCTTATGATAGATGAAGCAGATGAGGATGACGAGGACAACATGGTCTCACGGTAGTTAGATGTGGAGTTTGATATTGGTGCTAGTGATGTTGGTGCTAGTGATGAGGAGTTTGATGATCATGAGACCCACACTCTCACAGTAGTTAGATGTGCCTTTGCCCAAGTTAAAGAAAATGATGATTGGTGCAGGAACACGGTCTTTTACACTTATACCAAGTGTGGAGAAAAGAATTGTAAAGCGATCGTGGACAGTGCTAGTTGTGCGAACATGGTCTCTACTAGCACCGTGAGTCAACTGGGCTTGAAAGCCGAGTCTCACCCTCAGCCCCACAGAGTGTCGTGGGTTGATGAGTCCTCCATTCCAGTCTCATAGCAATGTCGTATTCCCCTCCAATTTGGGTCGTATAAGGATTCACTATGGTGCGATGTGGTTCCCATGGATGTCAGCCACATCATCTTGAGTAGGCCCTGATTATTTGACTTGGACGTTACAATATTCGGTCACTTGAATATTTGTACATTCATGTTTGAGGGCTAGAAAATTATATTGAGTCCTCTTCCACCCAAGAGCATACCGGGAAAGAAGGAGATCACCAAGAAGGGTGATCCTGTAACTTCAAGGAAGTCCAAACCTAAGTCTCTTCATATCATTGATGCAAAAGAATTTGAAAGAGAGACTAGGGAGGATTCAGATGTGTACGCCCTCGTGACTAGAGAGGCTACTCCCTAGGTTGGTGTAGAGTTGCCTAGTGAGGTGATTTCGGTGGTGGATGAGTTTGTTGATGTTTTTCCTGACGACCTCCTGGATGAGCTTCTAGCTATG
This sequence comes from Magnolia officinalis, assembly GCA_021015155.1. Classification (NCBI taxonomy): domain Eukaryota; kingdom Viridiplantae; phylum Streptophyta; class Magnoliopsida; order Magnoliales; family Magnoliaceae; genus Magnolia; species Magnolia officinalis. Next base: position 51,198,630 of record JAJHSJ010000002.1, on the reverse strand, counting down.
AGGGACATCAAGCATGTCATTGATCTAGTCCCCGGGTCGACTCTCTCAAACCTTCCTCATTACAAAATGAATCCCACAGAGCATGCAGAACTCAAGAAGCAAGTTGGTGAGCTTCTTAGGAAATGGTTCATTCAGGAGAGCATAAGTCCATGTGCCGTGCCCGCCCTTCTGGCGCCTAAGAAATATGGCACGTGGCATATGTGTGTTGATATCAGGGCTATCAACAAGATTACTGTTAAGCACCGGTTTCTTATATCGCGTCTTGACGATATGTTGGATATGATAGACAATGCCACAATTTTTTTCCAAAATAGACCTCACGAGTGGGTTGTACGAGTGGCTAGTCATGTCTTTTGGTTTTACCAATGCCCAAGTACATTTATGTGGGTGATGACCCAAGTGTTGAGACCCTTCATGGGGAAGTTCCTAGTTGTGTACTTTGTCAACATCCTTATTTATAGCATGACTAAGGAACAACATCTTCACCATCTGAGGCAAGTGTTTGGGACCCTTAGGGCAGAGAAGTTATATGCCAACCTCAAGAAGTGTTCATTTTTGTCTAGTAGTGTTATATTCTTAGGTTTTATCGTGTCATCTGGGGGCATGTCTGCAGATCCCGAGAAAATCAAGGCCATAGTCAGTTGGCCTGAGCTGCGTAATATTCATGAGGTGCGTAGCTTTCCACGGCTTAGCCACCTTTTTTAGACAGTTTCATTACAGGGTTTAGGTCCATCATGGCTCTCATTACCAATTGCATAAAAAAAAGGGGAGTTCCAATGGACTAAAGCAGCCTCTAGGGCGTTCAAGGAGATTAAGGTTAAGATGGCCGAAGCTCTTGTCATGCGACTTCCAAATTTTTCCAAGGCTTTTGAGGTGGCTTGTGATGTGTCTGGTGTCGGTATAGGTGGAGTGCTTAGTCAGGAAGGGCACATTGTCTCTTTCTTTATCGAAAAACTGAATGAATTATCTATTACCGTAGGAGTTCGTCTTATTTTCTGACCATGAGGCTTTGCGCCGTCTCAACTCGCAAAAGAAGTTGAACCTAAGGCATACCAAGTAGGTCAAATTTCTCCAAGAGTACACTTGTGTTGAAGCGCAAGGCCGAGGTTGAGAATAAACCTGCCGATGCATTTGAGTCATAGGGTTGCGTTACTCCACTCCATGAACGTCGAAGTCACTGGGTTTGAGCGTTTAAAGGAAGATTAACTTAGTTGCCCAAATTTTGGAGAGGTGTATGTATCATTGTTAGATGCTCAGTCTAGGGGTAGTAGTGAGTTTGTCGTAGTCAGTAAGTTTTTGTTTAGAGGTGATATATTGTGTATACCTCGTACATCCCTTCGTGACTTTCTCGTATGGGAGCTTCATGCTAGAGGGATAGCTTATCATTTTGGGTGTGACAAGACTATTGCCCTTGTAGAGGAGCATTTTTATTGGTTAAGTCTCATGCGAGATGTGACTAACATTATAGGGCAATGTAGGACTTGTTAGCCGGCAAAGCATAGGAACCAGAACACAGGTTTATATACACCTTTGCTAGTCCCCCATGCCCTATGGGTTGATATTAGCATGGATTTTGTGCTTGGGCTCCTCAAGACGATTAGAATGTACGATTCCATTTTTGTAGTTGTGAACCGTTTTTCGAAAATGGCTCACTTTCTCCCATGTTCTAAAATGTTTGATGCCACTAACGTGGCTAAGATATTCTTTGGGGAGGTAGTTTATGTGCATGGTTTGCCGAAGACCATTGTGTCAAATCGAGATGTGTGGTTTATGGGTTATTTTTGGAAAACTCTATGCCACATGATGGAAACTAAGTTACAGTTCTCTTTGGCATACCATCCTCAGACTGATGGTCAGGTGGAGCTTGTTAATCGAAGCATAGGGAATCTACTATGATGTCAGGTGGGAGACCATATTAGGACTTGGGATGTGGTTTTTCCTATAGTCGAGTTTGCATACAACAATTCCATCAATAGGTCCACAGGAATGAGTTCATTTGAGATAGTATTTGGGTACAAGTCTAGAACGCATATAGATCTCATACCCATGTACGTTTCACATGGGCCATTTGAGTTCGCAGATGCATTTGCACGACATATTCATGATTTGCATAGTGGGATCAAGAAACACAATAATGCTAGTAATCAATATTATAAAATCTCTACAGATTCACATCGTAGGTTTAAGGAGTTTCAGGTGGGTGACTACGTCATGGTTCGCATTAGGCCCGAACGATTCCCACAGGGAACAGTGAGGAAATTGTATGCCCGTAGTGCATGTCCATATAAAATGTTGATAAGATGGGCCCTAATGCGTATGTGGTGGATCTTCCATCTAACATGGGCATTAGTGCAACATTCAACGTGAAGGACCTTGTGCCTTGTGACAGACCCACACATCTATCTTCTAACCCTCCTGCAAACCTTTCTCCTATGCCAGATGATGGTGTCCCTGACCTCGTCCCCAGCCCATGGCCTTTACCAGGCTTTACTTCCCATCCCACCCATTGCCTTCTCTTCCATCACTACTTGGTCAGAAAGAAGAGATCAAGGATGTTTTGGACCACCAAGCGGTCTCTACCTGCCATGGAAGATATCAGAAATACCTCGTGAAGTGAAAGAACAGGCCGAAGTCAGAAAACACTTGGATTACAGAGGCAGAGTTTTAGCGCATTGATCCTGACCTCCTCGAGCGTTATAACAGCTTTATTTCGCCAGTGGTGAATTCTTCTTAGCCGATGAGAATTAATGGGGACATCAGAGGACTTACTCAGGTATACCCACTGTTTGTGTTGTTGACGATTCGTCGATATATCGTCGATAATATCGGCGTCGCTGCACTGGCGACACCGAAACCCTAAGTTTTCGTCTCTCCTGAATATCGGCAAAATTTTCGATATCATCGATAAAAATGGGTTCTCGCCGAGAATATTGGTGTGGCGTGGCTGAAAGAAAGAAAGAAAAAAAAATCGCGATTTTTGTACCTGATCAAAACTCGGAAGAACAAAGTCGACAGCGCTGGTAGATAAAAAAAAACCTCGAAATTTCCCTCTTTTTTTCGATTGGAAGATCAATGTCGCGATTTTGGCGAAAAATATGAAACTTTGCAGGATTTCATCGGGTCTGATTTAGGGTTTTGAAACTCTCGGCCAAAAACCCCTCAGCAAAAAACCCTCTTGCTATGAAATTTTTGGTTTTTTTTTTTTTTTTAATTACTTCGAGCCTTCGAAGGAAGTGGTTGCGTACCGAGTATTATCGTACTGAGTAAACTCTCTGGGTCCCACCGTGAATGTATGTTGTTTATCGATGTCGTCCATCCATTTTTCCAGCTCATTCTAAGGGTTAATCCCAAAATTGAAGTATATCCAAAGCTCAAGTGAACCACACCATCGGAAGCAGTGAGAATAATGATTACCACCACCGTTGAAACCTTCGCCCAAAGTGATTTTTAGTTGTGGTGTGATGTGGTCACGATGGACGTTGGTCATATCTTGGGAAGGCCATGGCTCTATGACAAAGATGTCACAATATTCGGGCGTACGAATAATTGTGTGTTTAAACATGAAGGAAAGAAGCTTGTCTTGAGCCCGCTCCCTCCTAAATCGTCCACAGGAGTGCAAGATATTGCGTCCCCAAGCGGTCCTAAGAGTCAAAGAGCGCCTCTATCGAAATCTCTCCACATCATAGATGTTAAGGAGTTTGAGAGAGAGACCAAGGCGGGGACTATGGTGTATGACCTACTAGCTAGGGAGAGTACACCCAAGGTTGCTATGGGGATACCTCAGGAGGTTCGTCCGGTCCTGGAGGAGTTTCGGGATGGCTTCCCTGAGGAGCTTCTAGACGAGCTTCCACTGATGCGAGACATTCAGCATGCGATCGATCTAGTCCCACGGGCGACCCTACCAAACCTCCTTGACTACAGAATGAATCCCACTGAGCATGCCGAGTTGAAGAGGCAGGTGAATGAATTGCTTAAAAAGAGATTCATTCGTGAGAGTCCGAGCCCGTGCGCCGTGCCCGCGCTTCTTACGCCCAAGAAAGATGACACGCGGTGCATGTGTGTCAATAGTAGGGCCATAAATAAGATCACTGTCAAGTATCGGTTTCCCATCCCGAGGCTTGATGACATGCTTGACATGATAGCCACCTCTACTATTTTTCGAAAATTGACCTCAAGAGTGGTTATCACCAAATTTGTGTTCGCCCGAGAGATGAATGGAAAACTGCATTCAAGACGAAGGACGGGCTGTACAAGTGGCTGGTTATGCCCTTCGGGTTAACCAATGCCCCAAGTACGTTTATGAGGGTGATGACCCAGGTTTTGCGACCCTTTATGGGCAAGTTTTTAGTCGTGTACTTCGATGATATCCTCATCTATAGTACGTCCCCTAGCCAGCACATCGAGCACTTGAGGCAGGTCTGCAACACCTTGCGCGCAGAAAAGCTTTATGAGAACCTCAAGAAGTGTTCCTTCTTGACCTCCCGAGTTATCTTCCTGGGGTTCGTTGTGTCGTTAGAGGGTATGTCTGCAGACCTTAAGAAAGTCAAGGCCATTGTCAGTTGGTCTGAGCTGCGTATCATACACAATGTGTGAAGCTTTCTCGACCTAGCTACGTTCTATCGGCGGTTCATCCATGGATTTAGCTCGATTATGGCTCCCATCACAGATTGCGTACGAAAAGGAGAGTTTCAATGGACTAGAGCCGCGGTGCGGGCTTTCTTAGAAATTAAGAAGAAGATGACGGAAGCGCCCGTCATCCGTCTACCTGACTTTACCAAAGTCTTTGAGATAGCATGTGACGCGTCATGAATTGCCATAGGCGGAGTGTTAAGCTAAGAGGGACATCCTATGGCCTTTTCAGTGAGAAGCTGAACGAGGCTAAACAACGTTACTCCACTTATGACAAAGAGTTCTATGCAGTTGTGTAATCATTGTGTCATTGGCGGCATTATTTATTACCGCAAGAATTCGTCATATTCTCTGATTATGAGGCCTTGAAATATTTGAGCTCTCAAAAGAAGCTAAGCCCTAGGCATGCCAAGTGGGATTAGTTTCTTCAAGAGTACACATTTGTGCTAAGCACAAGGCCAGAAAAGAGAATAAGGTTGTTAACGCACTTAGCCGTCGCGTCTTGATGCTACGGTCCATGAGCATTGAAGTTACAAGCTTTGAGTAACTCAATGGTGAGCACTCAAACTATCCTGATTTTGGGATCATTTATGCGTCATTGTTTAGTGATTCGCCCTCGAGGAGTGCAGAGTTCATCCTTACTGATGGATATTTTTTTAGAGGGGATAAGCTTTGTATCACACATACATCCCTCCGCGATTTTCTAGTTTGGGAGCTGCATGTTGGAGGGATGACATGTCACTTTGGTCGAGATAAAACAGTTGCCCTTGTATCTGATCGTTTCTATCGGCCTAATCTCCAACGAGATGTGGCTAAGATTGTAGGGTAATGTTGGACATGTCAACTGGCGAAGCAGAGGAAACAAAATACAAGTTTGTATACTCATTTGCCAGTTCCACATGCCCCGTGGCAAGATGTCAATATGGACTTCGTGCTTGGGCATTCCCAAGACTATTCGTTAAGTACGATTCTATACTCGTGATTGTTGATCAACTTTCTAAGATGACCCATTTCCTACCATGTTATAAGACCTCAGATGCCTCCCACGTTGCCAAGTTATATTTTTAGGAGGTTGTGCGACTTTATGGAGTACTTAGATCCATCGTGTCTGACGGAGATACTAGGTTCACCAGTTATTTTTGGAAGACTCTCTGGCATCTTTTGGGTACGAGGCTCCAATTTTCTTCAACATATCATTCACAGTCGGATGGTCAAACAGAGGTAGTGAACTGTATACTAGGGAATTTGTTGAGATATCTGGTTAGAGACCACCACAGGACCTTGGACATTGTTCTTCCCACAGCAGAGTACGCGTATAATTCTTCGGTGAACAGGTCCACATGAATGAGCTCATTCGAAATTGTTTTAGGTCTTAAACCCCGAGCCTTCATGGATTGGATCCCCATGGCTACCCCATAACGTCCTTCAGAGTTAGGAGAGTCATTCGCCTAGCATATAAATGCATTGCATAGTGAGATCAGGAGGAAGATTAATTCAGGTAATGAACATTATAAAATTTCTGCTGATACTCACAGGAGATTTAGGGAATTTCAACCTGGAGATGACATCATGGTTCGTATTAGGTCTGATCGGTTTCACCTGGATCCGTCAAGAAGCTTCATACCCGTAGCATAGGCCTACATAAAATTGTGAAAATGTTGGGGTCTAATGCTTATTTTGTTGATATCCTTGCCACCATGGGCATCACTTCTACATTTAATGTGGAAGATCTAGTTCCATATCACGAACCATCACCTCTATCTACTGGTTCCCCTGTTTCTTCCTAGACCCCCTCTATATATGAACCTTGGCCACATCTTGACCTTCCTATACCATCTTACCTTCTCTTCCACCTGCATCGAGAATAGACGAGATATAGGAAATTTTGGACTCCGAGGCTGTTTCCACTCGCTCCGGGGGTTTCCAGAAATTCCTACTCAAATGGAGGAACATGCCCATTATAGATTACTCTTAGATCACAAAGACAGAGCTGCAGCGCATCGACCCCAATTTGCTCGAGAGATACAGATGTTTACTTTCGCTAGTGGCGAATTCTTCCTACCCGGGGAGAATTGATGCGAACATCAGTGGTGCATCCTTTAAAGTGTATCAGAGGAGGAGGTGTCGTTGACTGAGTACTGGAGCGGAGGAGTTGATGTGGATGGATGCCAGGTCCATCAGACCCATTTTCTGACGCGCTACGAGTGCAGGAGCGGCACGACCGCACCCTGATTTCAGGCCCATGGGGTGGATTTCACACCTTATCACGCGGGTGTTTTAGTTTTAGGCGTCTTTTTATTCTTTTCTTTGTTTTCAGAGGCTTTGGTGCACTTTTTGTTTTTCTGTGGCTTATATATATACACTGTGAGAAACCTTATTTTATTTAGTGAATGAATGAGAATTCGTATGTTTTCTTCCTCTTTTTACCAAAGAGATTAGGGTTTCAGGATTGACCCTTGGGTGTTAAGGATTCCACTTTGGTTTCAGATTTTCTTTCTTTCTACATCTTCGAGGTGTAGGAAAATATAAGAATCAGCCGTCTTCTTTTCTTTGATGCCCTAAAACTAGTACTCTCTTTCATCTCGAACCCATCTCTTCTTCATCTCTTTCGTTATACTCTAGATATTCCTTTTTAGTTTGAACGGAAAAGAGAGATAGCTAGTCAGGAGAATTGGATCCAAAGTTGACTGTGGATTGGTTTATGCTAGATCAGGGAGATCCGCATATCCCTAGGTCCTTCCTTTTTACTATTTACGTGATTTTATGCTAAGGGGCATGATCCTGATGGAATGATTTCATATCTGTGTTGAGATTTGCTTAATGAACGTAATTGATAACAGTTAGTTGATTAATTTTATTATCTGAATCTCTTCAACCTGATTATACATGCATCTATGGTTAGGCCATCACATGTCCCTGCATCACTCCCTCTCTTATATCTCTTTACAGAGATCCATTCCACATTCTCTCACTCTCTCTCCGTTTGAAATGGATAAATTTCTTGTTCTATTTGTTAATGGCATTTAAGATAGTATAATCCTTTTTCTATTTCTTTTTTCTCTAAACCCAGCCCTAAAGTGCAAAACCCAATTGGCCAGGTAGACGGGCTTCTAGACAGCTATGTCCAAGCTTGACCCACTTGAGAAACAGGCTCCAACTTTAAGCTCAAACCCGACCCTTGGGCCTGATATTCCGACCCAAGCCTGACCCGAGGTGGGCCAGTCTCAGAAGCCTGTCGAGCCAGCCTGATCCATTGACAACCCTAGGTAAGAAGAAGGGAAAGAACCACTTTTGCATCCAAAAAAATTTGCCAACTGAAAAAGCTCCGTACAGTCCACATGAATTCCCAGTAATTCTCATTTAGAGACATTAATGTTTAGCCCCGAGACCGTTTCAAAACAAACAACAATCTTACGGAGTTTATCAACCGCCTTCAAATTAGCGTCACAAAAAGGAACTATATATTCTGCATATTGAAGGTGACTAACTTACACCCCTGCATCCACAACCTTGAAATCATTAATTAACCCATTCTCCTCTGCCTTGTGAAGCATCATACTAAACACTTCCCCAGTGACCACGAAAAGGTACGAGGAAAGAGGGTCGCCCTGTTTGATACCACGAGAAGCCTTGAAGAATCTGAAAGGGGACCCATTAATAAGAATTGAAAAAGATGGGGATTTAATCAAGATTGGGCCCATCCTCTCCATTTAGGACCGCCATCAAGTCTCTCAAACATATAGTCTAAAAAATTCTAATCGACATGATCATAGGCCTTCTTTATACCAAGCTTGCAGACCAAACCGCTTTTTCTTTCTCGATGCCTGGAATCGATAACTTCATGAGCTATGAGGGCTCTATCTTCATAAAATCTAAAAAATAAGATATGATCAAATATTCATTTTTCTATCATTCCACATTGTATATTGTTACAGGTTTTACTACTTGGAAAATGGAAATCATTCTCTAGATAGACATCCAACTTTCTATTTAAATTTTAAAATGTGACTGTGTTCTTTGAATTATTTGATCAAACAATCTATTGAATTGTAAAATGATTAGGTCCAATTTGGCAGTACCTCAAAACCTGGATGATTTGCATCTTTTTATTTTTATTTTTATCTGCACCATGCTCCAAATGCAATTCACACCTAGTTGGTTTTCAAGTCCTGCCAACTGCCAACTGCCATCAGCACTACATGAAAACATCATGTTAGGTATTGTGAGGACCCACCTAAGTTTTTTGATTGTTACATGTTTCTTGATTATTCAAAATGGAAATCCTTCTCTGGAATTTTTTAGTTAAAATGTAAATGTGACCATGGCGTTCTTTTGACTTGTACAATCAAACAGTATGTTGAGTCAGTAATATCATAAGGGACACTTTGGTGGTACCTAATCCATTGCATAATAAGATTACAGGCCTAACATGTTATCATTACATTCTCATTTTGAGCCTTTTGATGATGGGAAGCATATCCTGCTATCTGCATTTGTGGGATGCGCCAGATGGTTTGGCCTCTTTAAAACTTGCATGGGTCCTCGTCCCAATTGATTCCCATTCTAGGGTTCATCACCCTTAATCTTTTCAGTTCTACTCAAGATTACATCGACACAAGTGATTGATATCTCATGAGTATCTATGATGCAGGATGAGGATTTGGATACAATCTTTTCACGTTTTGGAACTGTATTATCGTGAGTGCATAAATTATTCATTTTTTTTTTTCTGCTAATTTTCAATCATGTCTAATAGTAAATCTTTTTTCCCCCTAATTCTTCTTGCTCTTTTCATACATAAATTTGCAATTGCAGGGCTGAGGTCATTCGAGATTATAAGACTGGAGACAGTTTATGCTACGCATTCATTGGTGAGTTTAATTTTCCTTTGTTTGACAATCCTCATGTACGCACAATAGTTATCTTTCATATACACAAAACAATAAAGTAGTGAAAAAGTTTTCTAATGTCTAACCTTAAATATTTCTGAAGTTGTATAGGTGTATCAGGTTTTGAGGGTCCCTATGTTTGACACCTTATGCTCATGTCCAAGTTACATAAATTGGAAAGAATCCTCATAGTAGTTCCTAGTCAAGAGAAGACTATAGTTGTATTTGCTTAGTGCCACTGCCAAAGAAGCATTTTGTGCAAACTCCCTCCCATAGGGGGCCACGATCTCTTTTTGAACATTGAAAATGAGTTTCTTAGTTTGGAATATGAAAGATAATGTTTCATCTGTAATTCTGTTTGACTTTTCTTCCACCTTAAGTTACATAAAAGCATTCTAGAACTGAAGGTAATACTACCTTTCATCTTCTTCAAGATGTCTTCTCATGAATGTTATTATTGTTGCACTATATGTGATTCTTCAATGGCTCATTTATGTCCCTTCTATTGGTTTATGATATTTAGAGGAATTATCAATCTTGATGCATTAGGATATGATTAATATCCGGATGCACTCATTCTTATAGATTTCGCCTATTGGTCCTGACCACGTGATTTGATGATGGGATCCATTGTGGAAAGAGGATGGCCAAAAAAATCTTCCAGATTGGAAGGTCCTTCATCTCAAGTAGGTGCTTAAGAGAACATATGTCAAGTCTAAAGAAAAGGCAAAAGATTCGGATGGCTAGGACTGGAAGACTTTTGGGACATCTCCCATCCACCTGTACAGAATGGGGGTTTCAGGGAATATTCCAGTTGTAGCAAACCATGTGCATGTGGCCAAATATAAGATTTTAGCTTCAATAAAATGAATATGTGAATACCCACCCCCCCCCCCCCCCCCCCCCCCCCCCCCCCCCCCCCCCCCCCCCCGAGGAGGATTGTGGCTTTTGTTTGGCTTGTGGGAAGGAAAATAGTTCTAAGTAGATAATTTTCAGAGGTCTCTCATCCTTCTGAACATCTGTCTCATGTGCATGAGGGATGCGGAATTCGTTGATCATCTTTTCATTCATTGCCCCTTCGCCAGGCAAGTCTGAGAGCACTTTTTCCGCATTTTCCATATTTCGTGGGTGATGCCGAAGTTGGTTGATCAGTTCTTGTGGGCTTGGCATGGGGGAGGAGTGGGGGGAAGTCCCGGAAATCCATTTGGAGACTTGTTGTGACAGGAACTCTTTGGTTCATTTGGAGGGCCTGTAATAGCCGTTACTTTCAGAACAAGGACTGCTCTCAAGTAGAAACTATTCATACGATTACTTTTGTGGTTTCGGAATGGGCTTTCTTTGTAAAATCAGCTAAGCACGCTGATCTTTCCTCCTGGTTTTCTGCCTAATCTTAGTTTTTTCTTCCTGCTTTCGCGGTCTTGCAATAAAATTTTGTTCTCTCTCTTTAAAAAAAAAAAAAAAAAAAAAAAAAAAGAGAAAAGAATATGGCCCGTCGCCTCCAACTTGAAGAATAATCAAACTTCTCTTGATTGAACATGACTATTTTTCTTTATTTTTAATTTTCAGAGTTTGAGACAAATGAGGCATGTGAACAAGCATATTTCAAGGTATTCTGAATTCTATATCTTCTTCAGATTTGTTTGTCTTCTGTGCTCTTACTTTTCTTTCCATTAAGTTTAAATTACCAGGAGCCATGTCACCATGATTTCTAGTATTAGAAGACAAGAAGTATGCTAATTCCAGATACATGTACAACCCATCCCATATGATCGCCAAATATACCAATCTGTTCCTTATGTGGATTGTTCAAGCTGTCCATGAGAAAGGTTCCACTGTGTTATCCCCTGACTCAAAATCAGGCCATTCCACCTATCAGGTGGGCCAGAATGAAGGAAAAACATGATGAGTAGTGCATACAGATGTACATCCTATAGAAATGTAGTTAGAGTATTATTACAAATATGCACACAATCATATGATTATTCTCAATGTAAGATATTTCCCACCATGTTTGAGGACTTCTCTTTTCCCGATTCTCAGTTGCTCGATATGGTTCCCAAGTTGTAAATGTCTGATGATGACCCATCTTAATGCCTCATGTGGAGAATTGTTTGCCTCAGCAGTTGGTTGGGCTTCTTCTTCATGTTTTATTTTTTATTTTTTATTTAAAGGTAATGAGATTTTATTAAAGAGGTGTCAAAGAAAAGATTCTAAGGCAAAATACAACAGCTAATGCCCAAGCAAAGAAGACATTACAATCATCGAGAGCCTTTATGCACGAGGCCCATCCCATTACATCTAACTTTGCCACTTCAATTCTGAAAACACTGATTATTCCTTCCCTTCAAAGGGCCCAAATGATTACGAACAAGACAAGGTAATAGACCGACCTTCCTTTTTTTCCCTACCCCACCCCTATGCCATGCTAGGAAAAGGCCATCAATGGACTCTAATATCACCCACAACACTTTAAAGCAGTTGAAGAATCTTTCCCGCACCCGTTTAGTAAAAGCTTAGTGCAAAATAAATGATTAACTGACTCCACATTCTGCATGCACATCACGCAAATGTTGGGAATCACCATAGGATTATCGTAAACACCCTTTTCCTAGCCAACAACCAAGCAAATGTTGCTACCTTAGGAGGATGCCATTGAACCAATCATAAGAGGCGTGAACCTCTCCTCCCCCCCCCTCTCTTTGTATTAACTTCTAGAAGGAATGGATAGAGGACCTTGTTCAGCACCATCACATCCCTCTCATCCACTGAAGGGTGGTAGCAATGAAGACAGGCCAGGAGCTGAATGAATTCGGCCGCTTCCCTGTCTATCAAATTCTTCTGACATGGAGACCAAACAACTGCCTCACCTGAGAGAGAAGCAACAAGCAATGCGAATATTTGTTTCCAGAGATATCCTTGCTAACCTTGGAAACTTGGCTTGGAGCATCCTCTTTCCTATCTACACATCCTCCCAAAAACAAATCTTCTCCACCGATGATGAACGCTGCAACCACTGACGATGAACGCTGCAACCACCGACGATGAACGCTACAACCACCGATGATGAACGCTGCAACCACCGACGATGAACGCTGCAACCACCGATGATGAACGCTGCAACCACCGACGATGAACATACCAACGACGATATGATGGAGAAGAATGCTAAGTCAATGGCATCGACCTCCCCTCGGGGACACTGCTTACAATCTGATGAAGCAATCGGTATCACAGATAAGGAATGGAATCTTGTCCAACCAAGACGACGAACTCGGAATACCGGAGCGAACAGCCGCAGGGCTCATTCCTCCTATCCCACCCTATTCGTCAAAGGCTATCCCAACGGGTGGTTCCCTCTAAATCTTGAGAAAGTCTTCGGTCGAGCAGGTGCGGTCATGGATGTGGTTATGCCCAGAGACAAGAATAGCGGTGCTTATCGGGGCTTCGCTCTCATCTATATGAGCAACGAAGCGGAGTTGGCCAGGGCGGTCGCCATGCTTCATGGCGTTACCTACGGTGGTACGAAAATGTTGGTCCAAAGGGCTCGTTTTGGCCCGGAAACCTTACCCGCCTCTAACCTCTTGAAACGTCCTCCTTACCACCATCCCAAACACCCCAAACCTCTTCAACAGGTGAACCCAAGAGGCCAATCTAACTCTCCTCCCTCTACAACCGAACATCGTTTGTTCAAACAAGCATTACTACATGACCCTAATCACCCCAGCCCTCTTGATCAGATGCCGGAGGAGATTCTGAACAATCCGACTAACCCTGACGACAACAGCGCTTCTGAAGATGCCTCCGACTACACCCTTGTGGTAGATCAAGAAACTTTCGATAAAAATTGATTGGAGCTTGCAAAGTCGGTGGTTATTCTGACCCGAGAAGGAGCTTCAATTTCGACGATCAGAGCTTGGATCCGTGAGTGCACTGGTTTCCATTACGGTAACTCCGATATTAAACCCCTTAGCTACAACGCCCTTTGGGTTCGAGTTTGTCCCGGACTCAATCCAGACATGCTCACAATGGCGGGAGAACTCCATGCCTCGGGACCGGTCTGCAAAGTCATACCGTGGGAGGAATACTCCATATTCGGTAAGGAAAACATATGGGTGCTAATCTGGGACATCCCTATGAAGTGCTGGTACGACGAATTTCTTATTAAGGCCGCTTCTCGATTGGGGTTTCTCCTTGAAATGGATTCTAAGACTCAATTAGGCATCGAATTAGGCGTTATCAGAGCCCGGGTAAGGAGGAAGAAGGGGACCCCTCTGCCGAACCATATCCGCCTCAAGGTGGATGGCAGAACAATCCTCTTACCAGTTCAGAAGGAAATCCCGAAAATGATTCAACATAGATGGGGGGATGTATGGAACAACAGGGAACCAGTGACCCCTATAGCGGTACAGCCCCAGGGAACTACGGAAGATGATGGTTCACGCATCCCATGCTCCCGCGGTCCACCACACCTTCCGATTGACCTCCCTCCTGCAGCTGTCTCTCATCACGTCAGTACCCAGCTTCTCCAGCTGCAGCAGGGGGCACGTGGCATCACCCCCACATCGCTCCCGTCTCAGACGTCTGACGTGATCCTGGCAAGCAGCGCGAAAATCTCATTGAGACAGGAGATCGAGGCACGTCTTCACCGTTCTGACGACGATCATCATGACGAGATTTCTTCTCCTATTTGAGGAGCGATTGTAGTGACACGTGGTCCCTTAAGTCAGGTGCAACAGAACGCTATTAATGACGAAGCAGTTGCTGAAGCAGATTTTCGACACGCGTCCCCCACTACCTTTATCAACGGCAACAAATCCTCTCACGTCGATGATCAGGCGCGGTCTCCCAAGCTCACCTCGCTCATCGACATAGGTTCTAGCCAAGCGGGTCCCATCCCGATCCGATTTCATCTCTCCCAACAAATGGGCCACTATCACCCTACCCGAACCCGTTCCTACCCTTAACCTCCACCATCCACCAAGACCCGACCTTCCCCAATCCTCCTCCAGCTCACCCAAACCCCTCATACCCTGACCCGGATCCTGTCCTCATAATACCCCCCTTTCCCTCTACCCACCCCCTCCCCTGCATTCTGCCTGGTGCGACGACTTCTCTCATGGTGAACTGTCAGACTTTTGTTTGTCCGACTCCCAGTCCGTCTCATCCATCCCCTCTTCCCCTGTTACCACCGCCCCTCAGAGCACGGACCGGGCGGATATGGGTCCCATCACCCTTTTCCAGGAACAGCTCCCCAGCAACGTTATCATCGCTGAACCTTTACAGATGTGTGTCGATTTTCCGCCATAGCAACATGTTCAACCTCTACCAGGGCCTTCGAGAGAGAAGCAGAGAAGAAATTTTTGAAGAAATCAGAAACAAAAAATGGATCAGAGATGCAGTGGGATGTGTAGGTCGGTCTCTGGGCCTCTCTTTTGGCAACAGAATTGAAGACTATAATGGCCTTTTCCAATTTATCGAGAATAGGGGCAGGCCCCTTCCAGCGCCAAAGACTCCGGTTAAACAAGTCACTCGATCCACTAGCAACCGCAAACTTCTCAGGCTTCACTCATCTCCGATCTCAGCTCCCTTATCCACGGGCAGACGTGGTCGCAAGGGTCCTCGAGGTAGCTCAGTCCCCAATGATTATTCTCTCTTGGAATGTTAGGGGTGTCGGCTCCAAGCAGAAACGGAGCTTGATCAAGCGATCTATTAGGCGCAAGAATCCGGACGTCATTTGTCTTCAGGAAACCAAGGTCCCTGTTTTCTCGGACACTCTTCTATCCACAATCTGGGGGGTCCATGACGAGAAGTTCGTCACGTTGGATGCCATTGGTTCGTCAGGAGGTATCCTCATCGTCTAGAAATCCTCCGGATGGGATCTTCTCATCTCCCTATCTGGATCCTTTTCGAAAGCTGTTGTCCTTCAAGATAAGTCATCACATTTTAAGTGTATTATTATCGCTGTTTACGGTCCTAACGACGATTCCTTAAGGCCATCCTTTTGGGATGAGCTATCTGCCATTAGACATTCCTTTATAGGGCCCTGCTGTTATGTTGGTGACTTTAATGTCACTCACTACGCGGAAGAACACTCTCGCTCTCGTAGGTTAAGCCAGGCGATGCAATCCTTCTCTGATTGGATTCAAGAGCAGGAGCTTGTTGATCTGCCAATGGTTGGGGCCAAGTTCACTTGGACCAACGGAAGAAAATCCCAAATTCAATCGAGGCTTGATAGATTTCTCCTTTCAATGGATTGGATCGAGGAATTCCCCACGGCCAATCAATTGGTTCTCCCTAGAGTGACATCCGATCACTGCCCTATTCTCCTTTCCCTCCTGGATGTCAACTGGGGCCCCAAGCCTTTCAAATTCAACTCCTCTTGGCTTCTCATCGACGGATTTAAGGAGAAGGTTATGGACTGGTGGCATTCCTCCCAGGCAAAAGGCTTTGCGGGTCACGGTCTGATCAGTAAGCTCAAAGCTCTCAAGGAAAATATCAGAGTTTGGAAGTCAGAGGAACTTCGGAGAAGACAGTTCGAAACTGAGGCCTTATTTGCAGAGCTGCAGAGTATCGACTCTTCGGTTGAAGGCATTGATATCCCCTTCGATATTCTTCTCTGACGCATTCAGATCATCCAATCCTTGTCAGCCAGATCCTTAGAAGAAGAGCGCTCTTGGAAATTTAAGTCAAGAGCTAGATGGGTTTCAGAAGGAGACAAGAATACTAAATATTTCCACTATCTAGCCAACATGAGGGCTCGGGCAAAAACCATTACCTCTATCCAAATCGATGGCAAACTTATTGACGATTGTGATCAGATTTCTGACCAAGCAATTTCTCACTTCAAATCTATCCTCTCTTCTGAAGGATGGCCCAGGCCCCGATTGGATGGGATTCCCTTTCAATCTCTCCTGAGTACGGACGTGGACTTCCTCGAGGCCCCTTTTTCAGACGAAGAAGCGAAGGCGGCTATAAACGCTATGGAAGGCGACAAATCCCCTGGACCTGATGGCTTCCCCATCTCCTTCTTTCAGCATTTTTGGGACACCGTCCGCCCTGATGTAATGCAATTCCTGAATGAATTCCATTCAACAGGCAAACTTTCTAAGGGCGTAGGTGCCTCCTTTCTAGCTCTCATTCCTAAAGTACCTGGTGCCAATTCCTTCTCGGATTTCAGACCGATTAGTTTGATAAGTGGCCCGTATAAAATCTTGGCCAAAATGCTGTCCATCAAACTCTTTGCCGTCATCGGGAAACTAATCTCCAAATATCAGAATGCCTTCATAAAAGGTAGGCAGATCATTGATGGTGCTCTCATCGCCAACAAAATCCTTCATTCTTGTTACAGCTCGGGGAAGAAGAGTATTTTCTGCAAATTGGATTTGGAAAAAGCTTACGATCATGTGGACTGGGGTTTCCTTCATTATATGCTCCTCCGTATGGGTTTTGGTTGGAAATGGAGATGGTGGATTCAATCCTGCATTGAATCGGCTCACTTCTCTGTCCTCCTCAATGGCGTTCCCGAAGGCTTCTTCCCTAGCTCCAGAGGTCTTTGACAAGGAGACCCCCTATCGCCCCTCCTTTTCCTGCTGATTGCCGAGGCCCTCTCCCAAATCCTCCTAAATGGTCAGCGCGCAGGTCTCTTCAAAGGTATATCTATGCCTGGAATTCAGATTCCCATCTCCCACATCCAATTTGCCGATGACACTCTCATCATGATTGAGGCGGACTCCGATTCCATCGCCAACCTCCATACGGTTCTCAAATGTTTCCAGGCAGTCTCGGGTCTCAGCATAAATATGTCCAAATCCAAGATATATGCGGTGAACATCTCGGATCTTGACCTGTCCTCCTTCGCTGAATCCCTGGGTTGCAAATCGGCTTCCTTTCCGACAACTTTTGTTGGCCTGCCCCTGGCTATTGGCTCTCCTCCCAAATCGATGTGGAACAATGTCGTTGAAAAAATTCAAAAAAAACTTGCGTCGTGGAAAGGCAGATACCTTACAATGGGGGGCAGACTTACTCTTATTAAAGCAGCGTTATCCAACATCCCCATCTATTTTATGTCTCTTCTCAAATGCCCGTCCTCAGTTCTGCTTCAGATCGATAAGTTGAGAAGAGATTTTCTGTGGTGTGGAAAGGATAACCACAAGAAATTCCATCTCCTTGATTGGCAGGAAGTCTGTTCCCACTTTCGTGACGGTGGTGCGAGCATAAAAAGGCTGAAAATTATGAATAAAGCCCTCTTGGGCAAATGGTCCTGGAGATTGGCTTCGAATCAGGATGCTTTATGGTGCAAGATCGTTAAAGGCAAATATGGCCACTCACCGGAGGATGGTGGACTAGGGACTCGACAGTCTATAGAGCTTCACACATTTGGAGGGGTGTTCTTCGTTCCAAAAAATACATTCTCGATAATGTTGCTTTCTCTCTCGGTAAAGGCTCAGCGATTCGCTTCTGGGAGGACACATGGTTGGGAGAATCCTCTCTGAAAGATAGGTTTCAAACTATTTACCGCCTCTCGACCCTTAAACAAAGCCCCGTCTTGGTCTTTTATTCAATTTCTTCTGCGGGTACTGTCTGGGACATCCCCATACATAGGAATCTTCACGACTGGGAGATTAGTGAATATGCTCATCTACTGGAATGTCTATCCACTGCCTCTCCAATTTCGGAGGAGACTGACAACATCATTTGGACTAAGGAAAAATCTGGCCATTCTCGGTGAAGTCGTTGTATGAGGTTATTGACAACAACAATCCCTCCGCCCCTCTGACCTCTTCATTCATCTGGAAATATCCACCCCCCCCCCCCCCCCCCCCCCCCCCCCCCCCCCCCCAAGTTTCTCTCTTCTTCGTTTGGCTCGCATCTAAGAATCGGATTCTCACAATCGATAATTTGATAAGGAAAGGCATGCAACTAGCTAATATCTGCCTATGTTGCATGAACAGTGAGGAAACTGTTGACCACCTTCTTGTTCATTGTCCGTTCATCTCCTTTATCTGGGTTGATTTTTTCAATAGATTCAACTTCAGCGGGTGTCTTCCAGCCTTTGCATCTCAGCTTCTAGTGTTTTGGAATGGGACCAATTTCGGCAAAACAAGAACCAGGGTGTGGAGAATGGCTATTGTCGCAATCTGGTGGACAGTTTGGATGGAAAGGAATAATAGATGTTTCAATAACTCGCATTCCTCGCCTCAATCTGTCGCCTCTTATGCGAAATATCTCATCATCGAATGGGCAACAACTGTTTCTATCCTTAAGGATTTCGACTTTATGTTTTTAGGCTCTTAAGTTTTCTTTTCTTTGTTGTTCTCTGCCATCTCGGCAGCCTCCTTTGTACTTCTTTCTTTTTTATTAAATCGCTTTTAAAAATAAAAAAAAAACAAAAAAACATATCTTCTCCCCATCACTCAATGAGAAACTAACCTTAAACTTAATCACCAATCTAGTAACCGCCTTTCGCAACCTTGTAGCCCTATATAATGATGAATCCTTTACTCATCACTCCTTACTGACAATCACCTCTCTCCACAAGCTCTCTTCTTTCATAGGTTACCTCCATAACCACTTAACAAAGAAAAAATCATCAGCTCCAACTTCCTTATTCCTGCTTCCCTTCTCCATAATCTCAGTAGATGAAACTTTGTTTCTCTTCGGCTCCTTGCTACAAAAAATCATGCCTTAATGTCTTCAACCTATCCAGGATGTACTTCGGACGCCTAAATAGATACATGACGTAAAGCGGCAAATTTGACATCACTGCTTTTGTTAATGTTAGCTTGCCGCTCAACGAGAGTTGCCAACTCTTTCACCTTGACAGATTCTTTTCTACTCATTCAATTACCTTATCTCACAGATGCCTTGCGAGTTTGCCAATACACAAGGGAAGGTTGAGAGACGACGAAGGAAAAAGACCCTGCATGACAACTAAACACCTCTGCCAACCCCACCACCTCTCCTTTGGAAATGCAAACACCCAATATATCACTTTTAAGGATATTAACTTTCAAGCATGAAAGCAGTTCATAAAATCTCACAATTTTGCTCAAATTATCTACCATATCTACGTCTACATCACAAAAAGAATGGCGTCAGTGGAAAATTGGAGGCGAGAATTCTAAAGCTCAATGTTCTCCACCCTAAACCTGCTAACGAGACCAGCTTATTGACCTTTATCCAACATCTTACTAAGTGCTTCCGCTTCCACCACGAAGAAGGGAGAAAGCAAATCCCCTAGCCAGAAACCTTTTGAAACCTTGAAGAAGTCTTTGAGGGGAACTGTTGACCAACACAAAGAACTTGGCCAACCGTATACATTCTTGGTTCTACCTCCTCCACTTCTGTCCCCATCCCAACTGCCCCAACATGTGGTTAAAGAAGTCCCAATACGCATGGTTATATGCTTTCTCAATATTTGGCTTGCTAAAGATGTCCTTTTTTCCTTCCCTATGCCATGAATCGATGCACTTGTGAGCAATGAACGCTTCGGGAGCTATCTTTTGGCAACAAACGTACCTTGAACATTGGAAATTACATTTGCTAGGACTGGTCAGAAATTGTGAGCTCAAATTTTAGCTAGATCTTGTACAGGCCCGCCGCAATAAGGCTGATTGGCTTGAAAACTCTCAAACATTCAGCTCCTATTTTCGGAATAATTGTTATGAAGGGGGTACCTAACTCTGACTGTAATTGACTTCTTTCGAAAAATTCGGCTAAAAAATAACCAAACCACTCTTCACCACTTAAAAACTGGAAAAATACCATGGAGAAGTCATCAGGACCTGGGGCCTTGTCCCTACCCAAGGACTCCACTGCTACTTTGACTTCTTCCTCAGAGAATGGCTTTTCTAGAGATCCGGCTTCTGCTACAAAGATTTGGTTAAGTTACAAATTATCAAGTTGCAGCCGCTCTCGCCTGTTAGCAGGTTTTTGTAAAACTGAACTACGTAACCATGGTTCGTACAAGTCGAGCTCCGGGAGTAGTGCTGGTATTGGGACGCGGATTTCCTGTGAAAGCCTTTTGCTGGAAATTCTTGCGCAAGGATGCTGGGTGGGGCCCACCGAGATGTTTGTGAGAAATCCACCCTGTCCATACGTTTTGCGAGCTCATTTTAGGACGTGCGACCAAAAATGAGGTGTATCCAACATTCAAGTGGGCCACATGAGAGGAAAAAGTGGGCATTCAGTGAGCACCGTTGAAGCATTCTTATGGCCAAAAAAGTTTTATATCAGGCTATCTTTTCGGTGTTTTCACTTCATCCCATTTGTAATGACCTTATAAACAGTTTGGATAGCATACAAACATCAAGGTGGAGCCCAGAAAGGTTTCAACGGTAGGAATTTCTTTCCCTAATTTTCCCTCTCGTGTGACCCACTTTAGTTTTGTATCCACCTCAATTTTGGTCACACATCCTAAAATGAGCTCGCAAAACGGATGTACGGAATGGATTTCTAACATACATTATAGTAGGCCCCACCCAACATCCTTGCGAAGGAAGCCTTTTGTAGGAAATCCGGGTCCCTCGTATTGCCAGTGTGGTGGGAAGTGGATTGCATGTTATAGGATACCAAGTAAACTCTGTGGGGCCACTGTAATTAATGTATTTTATCCATTTCGTCCATCTATTTTACCAGATAATTTTATGATTTTAGCCCCAAAAATGAAGCATATCCAAAGCTCAAGTGGACCACACCACAGAAAACAGTGTGAATTGAAAGTCTACCGTTGAAAAATCATTGGGGGCAGAGAAGTTTTGGATCAAGCTGATATTTGTTCTTTTCCTTCATCCATGTCTTTGTGATCTTATGAACAGGTTGGATGAAAAAGAAACATCACTTTCGGCCTTAGGAAGGTTTCGACGGTGGAAATCAGTATTCCTATTGTTTCATGTGGTATGGTCCATTCGAGCTTTGGATACGTTTCAAAATTGTGCTAACCCCTAAAACGAGCTGAACAAATGAATGGACGGCGTGGATAAACCACATACATTTATGGTGGGCCCAACAGAGTTTACTCAGTATGATAAGAACCAGTGTGGTGACGGGAGTAGATTAACTGAGACCCAGCCTCACCCAAGAACGTACAACCCCTACCATGGGGCCTAACTTGATGTGTGTATTCTTTATCCATTCCGTCCATTTGTTTTTTCATATCATCTTACAACATGATCCCAAGAATTAAGAAGATCCAATTATTAGGTACTCAAGGAAATAGTGGTGGTTGAACACGGTACCATTAAAAACTTCTTAGGGTGTACCTTGATTTTCCCTATATTTTATTAGCCACCTAATTTGTTGATAACTTCACATAAGTTTGAATGAAGAGAAAAAACAATTATCGGCTTGATCCAAACTTTTGTGGCCCATTAATGGTCAATCACGAGTATTTCCTATGGTATGGTCCACCTGATTATTGGATCTGCTTCATTTTTTGGATAATGTCTAAAATGATATGAAAAAATGGATGGACGGGGTGGATACTGAATATAGTTGTCTTAGTTCAATCGGACAACGCATAGTTGAGGACCCTATACAAAGGAAACCTATTATGTCCACTTCTTTTTTGAGATTTTATTATTTAGAAATGTGTATTAGGGTCTTTTTTAATAATCCCTGAAGTTTCATTGAAAAATTCAACAAATTTTCCAATGTTTCCCCATGTTTCCTGAAAAGTACGATAAATTACACGATACAAACGAAATATCCCGTGCTATAACCGATACGTATCTGTATGCCAAGGGTGTGATACATTGCGCGATACCGATATTTCGAACACTGATGGGAACAACTCTGATTGTGCCTCCCATTCTCTTCTGATCCTTGACCTCAGCTCTAAATGTGACTTCATCTGACACATATATCAATGGCTGTTCTTTTGCATCAGAGTCATCGTCAGGTTAATCATTTTCTGCAAATCTCTACTCAGGTATGCTGTCAATCCGCATCTTTCACAGCGAGGGTTTTCATTGTGTTTGGGTCTATTCCTATCAGTCCTCTGCAAGATCTCAATACCATCTCTGATGACTGCAACCCTGTTAGCTCTGAGGAATTGATTTTCTGGGCATCCTCGATCTACCATCCATTGGCGGCCTGTTTGTATGGTTGTCTATCTTCCTTTTCTCTGGCTAGAATCTCATCAATGGTGCTCTGCTTTTTCTGCAGCAAACTAATTTTCCTTTAACAATTTGATGCGTCTTCACCTTCAGATCTGAAGGCTGCTGGAGATCGAAATAAAACCCATCAACTTGCCTTTCTGCCCATTCAGTGCTACTGGGACCTGTCATTCCCACATCATCAATGTTTATATCATCAGCATCTTTATTGCTAGATCCATCCAGGTTAGCAATTCTCATGTCGTAATATTTCATCCCCTGCCACTGCCCCCCAACTTCTCATTGGATATTGCCATTCTTGTCAGCAACCAGCAACTTCCACTGTGCTCACAACATCTTTCAATTGCTGGATCTTTGCCCTCATTTATTCTCTGATGAGAGCATCTCAGAATTTTCTGCCAGAATCTGCCATTACCCATATCCGTTCCAACATTCACACTGGCCTATATCAGCATCAACAATGTTTTTTGAAATCTGATCCAAACTAAATCATAGCTGGTGTTTTATCTTCCTATTGTGAAATACTGTCTTCTCTGGCAGTCGCTGGATCTGATATTTCCAAACCCGATTCACCCAGACATCTCCATTCATCACTTCCATCTCCTTTAATTGCCGTCACTGGTAATCAATGTCCATCCCAATATCAGCATCCTGTGCTTGTGTAGTGTGAAGTTGCAGGATCTGTCTAACTAGGTGTCACTCGTGCTTCGAATTGTGCTTTGAACTCGTGCCCCCGCTCCTGTTTCCTGGCCGTTTATGCTTGATAACATTTTGAAACCGGTGCTTCCCCGCACCTGTACCTGAATCTGCCGCCGCTTCGCTTTTCGCTTCTTGCAACTATAGTGTGCACTCATGCCTTGCATAATGTCATTTTGTTTTGCTTTATTAAATAATAATTTTTTTTAAAAAAAAAACCTCTCTTTTTTGATAGGTAAGCTGGGCTCGAACCTGAGAGCTCAATTTTGAAATGCAGGTTCGCTGCCATTATGCTACGGTCTTGAACGCCAGTGTAGTCCTTGTATTGGTGCATCCTGGAAGAAGCATTCATTTTTTGGTGCAAACTGTTGCACCAGTTGTACTACTGTGATTGACAAGTTTCCACCCGGTACAAGCATGCTGTAGTGTGTCGGCATCTAGCATATTTGCATCCTTTAGATCCGCAGTGGCCACCATCTCAGCCTTATGTTCATCCCAATGCCCCCTAGTATCTTGATACTGACCATCAGTATCAAGCATCAGATTTCTCTGCTGGATGTCTTGAATCACCTGACTTTCGCCGGTAGTATGATCTGATAGACCTGTTCATCAACATCGTCACTGGTCACCAGAGCTGCTGCCTCCAACATTTTTATGCTGGATCAATATGGAATCTGTTCCCCTCTTAGTGATTCCCATCACATGAACCACTATCTGAACCTGACAACTAACCCAAGTAAATTTTATAGCCTTCTGATATGGCACCTTTTTCACAGCTTTTTTTTTTTTTGTGGTCCTGACAACTTGCTTTGTTCAATCTATTGCATTTATCTACATATATGACTAGATCAAACACCCTAAAGGTTGTGCAGAGCTTTGTATTCTTACAATAGACATGCTACTATAAGTTCCCATATCTAACTTCTTTCATATTCCTACACTCTATTACCTGTAAGTTAAATCTACATTCGTTGCCTTTCTTGTAGTCTTCACTAAATTAAATTTGTCTAATTTTATCATCTAACTAAGCTTGTGTGGCAGATGGACAATGCATTAATTGATGACCGAAGGATACATGTGGATTTCAGTCAAAGTGTTGCTAAATTGTGGTCCCAATACAGACGCGGTAAAGGAAATCAGAATAGTAAAGGTAAATGCTGAATTGTATCGTTGTACAGAACTTCGGCTAGATATCCTTTTATAATTTGTTTATGTTAGATGTTGTGAGCATTTTTTTTTTTCTTATTCTAGGGAGACTCATGAGCATGGTTCCATCAATCGGATATGATATAGATTCACCGGCTGTATCATATTCGAATTGGCCACCCCCGATTAGTGTTCCTAGTATCACCTATATTATCGGTAATTCAGTCAATATTATTAAAAATATTGGCTGATATCATCTATATTGCAAGTAATATTCCAATATTGGTGATATTATTGGATCGCCAGTCAGGAGATGCCAAAAAGCCCAAAAACTGCGTTTTTTTTCTTTTTCCTACATATCGGCGCTAATCAAGGTGTTCCGTTGCGGTATCGGTGGGCGTAACGGTGCCCACCGATACGGATACGCCCCGTATCGACACCCACCGATACCGATACGCCCCGTATCAGCCGATACGGGGCCGTAACGACTGATACGGGGTATGTAATGGTGCCAAAAAAAAAAAAAAAAAAAAAAAGGTCAAAAAATTATGGAAAAATATCCATTAAATCCGGAATATTCTAAATATTCCAAATATGCATTCATTTATAATTTTGAACATGTTTATGGTGGTGTAATGGTCCACTCTTTGGTGAGAATGCTATATCGGGTTGTCTGATGAATTTATGAACCTGACAACCTGGAATTAACTGCAAATCTTTTATATTTAGTTTTCTAACTATATAATATCTATATAAATTTACTATAATGAATGTAATACCAAAACATCTTATATTTTCAAGTTTTCCTTTTATTTATAGTGCTAGTACATTGCATACTTCGTGACTCACATACATTTCATTTCAATATATAGAGTTTAGGGACTTTTGTATCCTATTATGTTATTCATATACTTAACAATTTGATATCATTTTCCTCAATAGATCTTTAAAAAAAATTAAAATTAAATTGGGGTAAATAGTGTTGTCAATTCGGGGCTGATTAGGGGACCGTTTGATGCCCTAAATTGGCCTCAAATTAATGCAATCTATTGGCACTTATCCCACTAATGGATTGGTGGACATTTATTGGACAGTGAAAAATGAAAAATATCAAACGGTCCTATTTCAAAAAACAAGTGTCTGCAAACTAATAGTGAAATTATTCAAACAATTTAATTTTGGGATTGTGACTTAGCAACAATGGTCCCAAAATTTAATTAGTTAATTTTGAGTTGATATATACCTCATGTATAAATTTTTAGGGCCATGTACGTGGGGTTCACTCAATTATGTATTATATATACATGTCATCCATCCGTTTTGTTAACTCATTTAAGGGTATTGGAAAAAAAACGAGGTAAATCTAGATCTTAGGTGGACTACTAGTGGGCCAGGCGGGCCACCTCGATGTATTTGTATATCCATGCCGTCAATCCGTTTTGCCAACTCATTTTAAGGCATGGTCCAAAAATTCAGGTAGATCTAAATCTTCGGTGGACCACTAGTGAGCATGCCTTTAAAAGTGGGGCCCACCTCAATGCATTTGTTGTATATCCATGTGGTCCATCCTTTTTTCCCACTTATTTCAGGGCATGGACCAAAAAATGAGGCTGATCCAAATCTTAGGTGAATCACAAAATAAGGATTTAATTCCCACCAATTAAAATTTCTTAACACATTTTATTTTGGGATCAAGCTGTTATTTGTGTTCTCCCTTCATCAAGGTGAAGGTCCATGTGACCTCATCAACAGGTTGGATGGAAAATAAACATTATAATGGGCCCTAAGAAGATTTTAACGGTGGGCATTCAATCTCAACTGCGTGGTCCAATTGAGATTTTGATCCCTTCATTTCAAGGATCATGCCTTAAAATGAACCTGAAAAATTACGGATGGCATGGATTTACTATACATAAATCAAGGTGGGCCCCACCCATGTAATAACATAGTGCGTGTGCAATATGCGGCGTGCACTGTAGACTAAAAAAGAAAAAAAGAAAACTGCGTGGCGCAGAAAAAAAAAAAGAAGAAAACTACGTGGCTGTGCCACGCCAGTCCATTCATTTTTTCTGGAAAAAGAAAAGAAGAGGGAAATGTAAAGAAAAGAAGGAAAGAAGAGGGGACCGAAAGAGAGAGAGAGAGAGAGAGAGAGAGAGAGAGAGAGAGAGAGAGAGAGAGAGAGAATGTATGTTTTTTTTTTTTTTTTTTTTTTTCATTTTTTTCATTTTTCTTTAGGGTTATGGCGCGTAACGTTTGTTACAGTACCGTAACGGCTGTTATGGGCCGTTACGGCCCCGTAATGGCCGTTACGAACCCAAAAAACAAAGGTGCCCCGTTTCGGGGCCGTATCGCATAATGGTTGATACCATTACCGTTACGTATCGGCCAGCCGAAACGTAATCGATTTTGAATACCTTGGCACTAATATCGCCAAAATATTGGCAGTGTCGATACCTTGAAAATAACATCACGTAAAAATTTTAGTTGTCGGCGATACTTTCAATATTACTACCAATACCATCTCATGTCTAGGGAACATGCGTAAATTGCTAGAAAATCTAGGAAAATTTGAAAAAAAAAAGTTTTTTTTTTTTTTTTCTTTTTTTTCTTTTTTTTGTAGATTTTATTCGGGGATTTGGTTAAGTTGGTTTCGAAGAATCTTCAATTTTCGTGAATCAAATCCCTCAATTTGGGGGAAAAATTGGAAAGGGGGAAAACATACGTAAATAGTGAAAAAATAAAATAAAATTTCCTTTACTAGTTAGGGAGTGGATTTTGACCACCCCTCTTCAGTTTTTGTGAATCGAATCTCTAGACTTGGAGGAAAAATTAGCAAAGGGGAAAAAGTGCCTAAACACTGTGACAATAGGAAAAAAAATAGACAATTTATTTTATTATTAATTTTTTTTGGGATCTAGTTGGGGAGTGGATTTCGATCACTCTTCTTCAATTTTCGTGAATCAACTTCCTCAGTTTGGGGGAAGTTATGAAGGGGGAGATGTGCGTAAATACTGTGAAAATTAGAGAAAGAAAAGGAATTTTGTTTATATATATTCAGGAAAGGTCATCTCTCCATAGGGCGTCTTCCATTTGGAAGTTGATAACATTAATGAGGTTTGTATTCAGGAAAGCCATCTCCTTTTCGATCGGTGATGGATCCAAAGTTAGATTCTAAGAGAACACTTGGTGTGGCGATTCTTCCCTCTCCCAAGTTTTCCCAAGGTTAGCCTACTCAGTGTTGTCTAAAGACATTAAAGTGAAAAATTGTTATTCGTGCTACGCTTTTTTTTTTTTTTTAAGGCAACAATAACTTTCATAAGAATCCTGCTAGAAGACGGGAAAAGAATACAAGGAAAAAAAAAAAAAAAAAAAGACCCAAAAAGGAAGAGACAGACTTGGCGTTTGTTATATTAACATAAGGAGCCCAACTCTTGACAAGATCTTTGATAAAACATATAACTCTATCTACGTAGGTCCCACCATTTCGAAGGCAGCACTCATTTCTTTCCTTCCAGATTGCCCAAAATAAAGACATTAAAGTGAAAGATTGTTATTCGCACTGCAATTCCTCAACTATTTGCGCTACCCCTTGTACAAGGGATCTTATGGATATCGAAATGGAGGGTCTTCTATCTCTTTTGCAAATGTCGTAGTGTGCCCCATCCCGGTCTCCCAAGGACTCATTGGTGTGGCACACCGCACTCACGCCCACCATTCCGTTCGCTTCTCGGTCAGCTCCTTTTATAGATTGATTTAGTTGCCTTCACTTGGCTGGTGGGAAGGAACGAGATCTTGAATATAGATAATCTCCAACGAAGGGTCATGGTTCTCCCCAATATGTGCTCCCTCTACAAGCAAGTTGTGGAATTAGTTGACCACTTTCTCATCAACTGCCATTTCTCTTACAAGTTGTGGTTGCATTTCTTCATTCTATTCAACACGTCATGGGTTATGCCGGGTCCCTCTAACAAGTTGTTGTGCTCCTAGCATGGTGGGGTGGGTGTAAGCATATTAGGACCATTTGGCAACTTACTCTCCCAACGATCTAATGTACCATTTCGTATAAGAGAAATGGGAGTTGCTTCCGTAATAGTGCCAAGGTCTAGGGAGAAGGGATGGTGTATGAATCTCCTACAACTAGGGTTAGTTGTTTCCAAATAGGGGATTCATCTAAGTGGCCATCCTAGGGCTTATAGGCAATGGATTTTTCTATAGAACCAAGGTCTAAGCTCTAGAGGATGCAAGAGATCAATCACATCATAAGTTTGAGCTTGGAATGCTCATTCAAAGTGGTAAATCACAATAAATGTGAAACTCTCCCTCACTCCTTTAGTGGCCTTTTGAAGACCAAAAGCTTTATATAATGAGGACCCCTTAACCCATTAAAGCTCCTCTTCAACCCCATATTTAGAGGCAACCACCCTTTTCAAAAGACTCTTCCTCCGCCCCAAATCTCTATATAAACTTGCCCAATAGGGCCATGTTAAAATCCTCCAGTCTCCCAGTCCTGACTCCCCCTAGCCAAACCGGCCTACAAACCTCATCCCACTTCAACAAATAGAATTTATGAGAGTTAGACAATCCTTGCGATAGGTAGTTGCACCTTAATTCCTTCGGGCACTTGAACAAAGACATAAAGTAGAATGGCATGTTTGACATTGCTGCTATAATTAAAGTGAGCCTCCCCCCAAAGATAATATCTACTCTTCCATGTAAATACCTTAGCTTTCACTCTTTCGACAACCCTATCCTAAAGGTCATTCGGCAGCTTGTCAATACAGAGAGGAAGACCAAGATAAGTGGTAGGAAAAGAACCAACCCCACACCCAAACACCCTAGCCAACTGGCCCAACTCCTCCTCGGAGCTTTCAATCCTCAGAATTTCACTTTTCAAAGTGTTCACTATCAACCTTGAGACTATTTCAAAGCATTTGATGATCTTTTTTAAGTTATCCACCATGCCTTGCTCAGCTTTGATAAAGAGAATTGTATCATCGACGAACTGTAAATGAGAGATACTCCACCACAAGCCTTTAAAGAGACCTTCCTCTTGCCCCTTATCTAACATTCTACTCAATCAAAGCTTTCGTGACCACCACGAATGGGTAAGGGGATGACGGGTCCCCTTATCTTAGACATGCTCCAAAAAAGCCTTTTGGCAATTCATTTACCAGAACTGAAAATCTAGCTGATCGAACGCACAATTTAATCCAACTTCTCCACCGATCCCTGCAACCCAATCTAAGCAACATATAATCTAAAAAGTCCCAATCTAGATGGTCACAGGCTTTCTCGATACCTAATTTGCATACCACCCCCCTCTTCTTGTCCCAATGGCACGCGTCAATGCATTCGTATGCCACCAACATACAATCCACAATCAGTCTATCTTAAAAAATAATTAAAAAAAAATAAAAATCAACAATTTGCCTGCCTTCAATAAAAACATTCTGAGTCAGGGAAGAACACTGGAGAGGAACATTTGAAATCTAGTAGCAAGAGTCTTCTCAAGGATTTTGTAAGGACTTCCAATCAAACTAATAGGCCTAAAATCTTTTAAGCTCTTTGCTCCCTCCTCCTTTGGAGTGATGGCTATGAACGAACTCTCCATTTTAAGCTAACCGGCCAATTGAGAAAAAAAATTCTTCAATGAACTGCACCACATCCCCACCCACCACCTCCCAAAACTCCTAAAAGAAGGCTAAGGGAAACCTATTTGGCCCTGACACTTTATCTTGACCGAGACCAAACACTACTACTTTGATTTCACTTTCAAGGATCGGCCTTTCCAACTGATCAACTTCGCTAGTGGACAATTGGATGAACTCCAGATTGTCTAAAGGTGGACTTGACCACCCCCCATTAGACGAGATCCTTATAGAAATTATTTATTGCTTTGCTCCTTGCCTTCAAGACGAGTATCATTCACCACCACGCTTCGAATATGATTCACTCGAGCCTGCGTACAAGTGATCTCATGAAAAAAAAAAATGGTATTATTGTTCCCTTTTTTTCAACCAAGCCGCTCTAACCTTTGCTTCCATTTGATCTCATCCTCCTTTAACCACTTGTTATTCTCGCACAAGAACACCTCCCTAGTGACCCTTTCTTCACCCATCAACTCCCCCTCCTGGATGTCAAGCAATTGGATCTCGTACAAAATCTCATTAGACTCCATTTTGTCCCACACTTGCTTTCTCCATTCAACTAATTTCTTTTTTAACATTATCATCTTTTGAAACAATTTAAACCGTTTGTAGCCTTTCACCTTTAAAGATTCCCACATATCATTAATAAGACCTCCAAATCCTTTTAGCTCCAACCACACTAATTTAAAGCAAAACTACCTCCGTCCCCACTTCCTCGTCCACTTTCAGCAAAATCGGGCAACAATCCGAAACTGGTTTTGGAAGGCCCTGCAATGTGAATGTTAGGAAGTGCTCTATCCATGAGGTTGACACCGAAAATCTGTCAAGCATAGACTGCACTGGTCTTTCTTGACCATTAGACCATGTGAATATGACATTGCCCATACGAATATCCACCATTTCGTTTCTACTCACCCACCCGAAGAAGCCCTTCATGCTTTTAGTAACTTTTCTACCACCAGATTTTTCACACAAAAATCTAACCACATTGAAATCCTTGCCTACACGTCACAGTTCCATCTTCTCTCTGTTGGCTGTACAAACCAAATTTATCGGCTTTACAAAGCCTCAAGACAACTTAGAAAACCTGATTTTGTAGAAGGAAGGAAGAGATATAGCAAAACAAATAGAAATTTAGAAATTCAAATATTGAAACTATTTCACTGCTGCACGCTTGCTGTAATCGGATACACAACTCCTTTATATAGACATTTGCACCAACTGTGAAATGACTACATTACCACTACTAGATTCTTCCATCATTTAATGTTCTTAGAAACTTACATAGGTTTTTCATCTTCCAAAACAGCTCCATTAGAGCTGCAGTTGTTATGCATGGGGAGTTCAATAGTCACCGGCTGTTGCTAGAAAATGCCAATTTTAGTTTGCAACTCCAATACTCCCTTTCAAACCAAAACAAGGTTCATTCCGAGCATCGATTTAAGTTTCTTGAATGTATCAGTCGGCAATGCCTTGGTGAAGATGTCCGCCACTTGTTCAGTGGTATGACAATACTGTAGTTTCACTGATTTCTTCTTCACTTGATCTCTTTGGAAATGATACCTTGTATCAATGTGCTTGCTTCTTCCATGCTGCACCGGATTTTTAGCAAGTTCGATTGCCATCTTGTTATCCACGTATATAACAGTGGATTCCTCCCGTGGATGTTTTAACTCCTTTAGCAGGTTCTTCAACCATATTGATTCACAGACTCTGGACGATGCTGCCACATACTCTGCTTCACATGTGGACAAAGTGACCACACTTTACTTCTTTGAGTTCCACGTGAAGGCAGTTGACCCGAGATAGAATACATAGCCAGTGGTGCTTTTCCTTTCATCTTGGTCACCTCCCCAATCACTATCGGAGTATCCATACAGAATCATTCTTTATTTTTCCATAAAAACATTTCTCGAGCATTGTGTTTATATGGAGCGGAAACATATGATTCTTCGCCATATGGACTTTCACAATCAAACGTCCATGCATATCTCTTATGGAAAGAGAAGAATTCTCCACGTGTATGACATATCCTTTTCCAGGAGTTGTCCGAGACTCAGTATATTACTTTTCATGTTGGGCACATTGTACACATTGGAGATGTAGTTTGGAACACCATTCTTCTGAAAGATTTTAATATTGCCTTTACCTTTCACCGGCGTCTTTGACGAGTCACCGAATATCACATGACCATGAACTCCTTCCGTGAGTTCCTCAAATAGGCTTTTGTTCCCACACATGTGATTGCTTACACTTGTGTCGAGATACCATACATCTCGTCGTTCATAGCCTTTCTCTTGTACAAGGAGCACTGTAGAGTCTTCCTAGTCATGACTCGATGCTTCAGTTTAGTTGGATCGTTCATCGTGATCCATTGGCTTGCTCCAACAATCCAAGGCATAATGGCCGAATTTGTTGCAATTCCGGCATTAAATATTTCTCATATTTCCGCGACCGCGTACGGATCGGCCTCAACCATTCCCTCTTCCACGGAAATTGATAAATTTCTGTTGATTTTGTGGATGGTTCAGATGATATCCACATGCCCTTCCTCTTGCATTAGTGCTGGTGCCGCATCCTCCACGATTTATATGACCACTATTTTGGTCATTTAGAGTCGGCTTAGACTCTAGGGCGTGTTCCAACGTCGATGCGTTATTTCTCTGCATCCGTTGCTCATGTACTTGCAACGATCCCATCAACTCTTCGATGGACAAGTTTTCCAAGTCTTTCGATTCTTCAAGGGCCACAACCACATGCTTGAATTTGGTTGTGAGAGATCGGAGTATTTTTTCTACTACCCGAATATCTTCAAACTTTTCACCATTTCTGTTTAAATTGTTAACTATAACAAGCAATTTTGAAAAATAGTCTGAAATGGACTCACCTTCTATGTGCAGCTTCGAACTCGGCTCTAAGGGTTCGGAGTCGATCCCTCCTGACACGATCAACACCCTTGAATATGGTGCTGAGACTCTCCCATGCTTGCTTGCATGTCGTAGCTTCGGCGATTCGTTCAAAGGTGGAATCATCCAACCTTTGATATATAAAAAATAAAGCTTTCTTGTCCTTTTTCTTTTGATCTTTGAGAGTGGTCTTTTGTTCAGCAGAATATGAGGCTTCTTGGTCCGTTGTGGGTTCTACATACCCATCACTGGTGATCTCCCATAGATCTTGAGATCCGAACAAAGCCTTCATCTGGATGCACCAGTTTTTATGGTTACCCTTAGATAAATTCGGAATCTGCGGCTGGATCGAGGACGCCATGACTTCTTCACACCACGGACCAACAACAACGCCTTTTTCTTGACGTAGCAGCAGCAACACCTTGATCACACAATCTGCACCTTCGAACTATACCCCACAGGATCGTCTAGCTCTGATACCAATTTGTTGGCTGTACAGACCAAATTTATCGGCTTTACAAAGCCTCAAGACAACTTAGAAAATCTGATTTTGTAGAAGGAAGGTAGAGATATAGCAAAACAAATAGAAATTTAGAAATTCAAATATTGAAACTATTGCACTGCTGCACACTTGCTGTAATCAGATACACAACTCCTTTATATAGACATTTGCACCAACTGTGAAATGACTACAATACCACTACTAGATTCTTCCATCATTTAATGTTTTTAGAAACCTAAATAGGTTTTTCATCTTCCAAAACAGCTCCTTTAGAGCTGCAGCTGTTATGCATAGGGAGTTCAATAGTCACCGGCTGCTGCTGGAAAATGCCAGTTTTAGTTTGCAACTCCAATACTCTCTAAAAAGCATCCAATTCCGCTGACAGTTTTTGACTGTAAACCGCTTTGAAAACCCAAGAAAAATTACAGTCAACCTCTTTCAGCAACACAGATGGGAAATGACCCCTCCAGCTTCCCCATCCTCAGGCTATTGTCCCAGATAATCAGCACACATTCCAACTAATCATCTTCATTGATTAACTGAACTACCCCTTGTTCCCCTCGTTGAGCCTTTCGAGTTACTTCTTGAATCCCGAACTGACGGTTCATTGAAACTGACCAATTCTGTATTCCCCCTGGAAACCTTAGTAATCTTCCCTAGCTGAAGCAATCTGGCAATCACCATACCTCTTTCTTCCACAAACTGAAAGAAGGCAATGTAGTCTTGATCACAGTCTCCGAAGGTGCCCCTACAAGCCTACTCACCTGCCTCAGGACCTCCGGTGCATTTCACAGGCCATGGAAACGTGACTTTTGGGGCTACCCACCGGAGCACTAATCATCGGGACCTCGCTATAGCTGGAGCTTCTCAGACCTGTTGTTGCTACCTAGTGTTCGAGTTGTTGGTATCACTATAAGTTTCACTGGCTGGAGATAAAGATATTATATCATTATCACCGATGACTGGAAATGCAGAGAAAAGGGGGGAAACATGGGAAAATGGTGGAATTTTTCAGAAAGACTTCATGACATGCCTAAATATTTAGGAATAAAAAAATTGCAAAAAAAGGTTGGGGGCTATTCTGTGGGCAGTTTGGGGAGCTAGGAATGCTTGCTGCTTTCATAACGATCCATCTTCAGTTGAAAATGTTGTTTGTAGGATCAAAGACCTCACTTATGAGTGGGCAGCCTATGTAAAGCTTTCCTAGGACTGTTGGGGGCCTTTCTTTTGTTTTTCTTTATGGTTTTGTATTCTTTCGTGCTTTTGGTGCGCTTTTCAAAAAAGTTATCTTTTTAAAAAAATGTAAAAAGAATGCATTACATAATAAGTTTTCATTTAATAGGGCCCAAATATTACATGACACTTTGATTTAGTGGGATATTGGCAGTAGCGCTTTGAAATAAATACATTGTATCGTCGATACATATGATAATATTTGCTGATATTATTGATAATATCGACAATACTTAAATTCTTGTGAAATTCCAGAAAATAAAAAAATAAAAAACCAAAGAACCATTTTTCATTATTTTTTTGAGGGATCTTGTCGTAGGGGTGTTTTAATTTAGTGCATTATATGTGCTGAATTATTGCACTATTTCATAAAAAAATCATGCAATAAAATCATATTTGTTAATTAAATAATTTTATCTGACAGTGCATAGTTTGGGCCCCTATACAATGAAAACCTATTATGTATAGTTGTATTTTGTAATATTTTGAGTCCCAAGTGTGCAGTCATGTGCCTTTTAACATCTCCTAAAGTTCCACTGAAAAATGCCACCTTTTTCCTAATATCCCCCAATGTATACATTCCTTAGTATCTATAATATTATCAATAATCTCGATACATGTTTTAGAATCTCAGGTCTTCACTACATGTAATGATATCGACACTTTGAACATGGCCCCTGATACACGATGTGTGGGTGAATTGGCTATACGAAAAGAAAGGTTGCATAGGTGAATATATGTTGAATTGTGCAATACAGCCATTAAGGCCCTCTTTTGGTAATTTACTTTTTTGATCTCCCATGTTTTCGTAGAAACTTATTTTAGGCTACATCTAAGCCTATCTTGGAGATCACATCACAAGATTTTGATGAATCAGTGCAAAAAGGACCATTCATTCTGGGGAAAATTAGAAAGGGCAAACTATCAATTTTATTTTTTATTTTTCTTATTTTCGTTGTATTTCAATGTAACGGGTCATAAACCACCAAATTGTGTTTGATTGGTGCTTGATTAGGGCCTATTTGGCTTACTTTCATAGGTGGAGCCAACACGCAACATTCTTGTCAAATAATAGTCTGCACACGAATGAATTTGAATCTTTCTCGCAGCATTAGTGGCCTGTTGGATAGCTCTGGTTTTGATTCCTCAATTAAGCAAAAATTAAGAGCAAAACATTAGCCTTGCTCATTCAATTCATGAAAATTCCTTGTTGGATGGCTACGATCGTCATATCATCATTATTTTTGGGTTATGGTCTTTCCCGGTAGCCTTCAATCAGGTCAGTGGTTTCAATTCCCCACCGCTTTGCTACATGTAGCATGGAGATGAGCAGTCCATCTCCAATGAGGTTTGCGGTCTCTCCGTCTGCTCTCCAAGTATATATTTGTACCTCCAATCCTTTGTCTCCCCTACTCCACTCACTGTTTAGATTGTCGTCCCACTGCATTAGGCAATGGCTACGGTGGGTTGCTGAGGACATCACTTGAAAGGCACCATACCTTTTCCCCTCGGTATTACCATGGATCGCAGATCCCACATATTGCGCCTAGTCTCTTTATAAATGCTGGTGGTTGCTGTTCTTATTTTCTTTTCATAATTGACTTTCTTAGTGATTTGTGGTATTTGTAGTTCATTAATGGAACCCTCTAATTGGAGGTTTGCTGAGCCTGCACATGTGTATGGACCTGCACATCTACACACCAATACATGTGACAATGTGACAAACATGTGCAAGATCTGACCGGTTCATCAAGTGTGTTGTAACGTGTAGATGGACCAGTGGATGAAGCAAATGTATGGAGAAAAAAAATAAATTCTAGCTGTGGCCAACCTGATTAGGGAGCCTGCCAGATTTAACAGATAGAGAATCTACAGCGTGACCCATCTGATTTGACTGCTCGGGCTAGAGAATATACATTGTGACCCACTTTAGCATGTGCATTGGCGTGGTGGACGGTTTCACACACATGAGCTTAGCAATACATCCATAACATTTCTTTTACACAATCTAAGAGCTCAAAAATGGAATTATGCTCCAGTGAAAAGATTATCCATTGCCTCTACTTGCTGTTTGACTTCTTTCCTTCATTGAAATTGAACATTTCCTTTTCCCATGTTTATATGGAAGCGAACAAGTTAGCCGAGTGGAATGATGAGAGGACAATTCACTGCTGGGACTCATTTGCCCCCTTCATAGTCAATTCCATTGATCTAAATAAAATTCACAAAAGGAAAGGAGTTTGTGTAATGTCACTAATTTTGTACTCTGGACACAGGCAGAGGCTGCTTCAAATGTGGAGGTCTGGATCATATCGCCAAGGACTGTGCCGAGAGCCCGACTACAAAGAAGCAAAATCCTAAATACACCTTGAAAGATGAAAATACACAGCGTGGTGGGGATGCTCGCCAAAGGTGTAACACCTCTCTCTCTCTCTCTCTCTCTCTCTCTCTCTCTCTCTCTCTCTCTCTCTCTACATTTATAGTTTTTGCAGGTGAAAGATTTTGTACATGCGAGGCCCATGGTTTGGCGATCCAGAACCTGGACCTGATAACCCAAGTAGAAAGAACGTTAATGGGAGATCAGTACACAGGAAATAAAAAAGGATTAAAAAATAATAATAATAAGTAATAAGAGTTTCAAGGCCATAATGGGACCTTCCATTTGGTTTACTATTACTCTCTGAGCATCCTCAAGATGGTAACATCAGATCACTGGACAACAGGCCCCACATGTATAATGCCCTCTAGCTTGGCTAACTATGTTTGCTGTGACTCTGAACATAAGAACTTAATTGCCTACAATTCCTCGCTCATAAAGCTGAAAACTATTTTGCAGTTACGACATGGTGTTTGATGGCGACACTCTGCCAAGTTTGGACCGTGAGGATAAAAAACACCGTGTACATAAAAGTGAAGATGAAACAAAAAGGTGGAAGAGGGGTAATGATCAAAGTTCAGGAGATTTTCGCAGTAAGAGA
This sequence comes from Magnolia officinalis, assembly GCA_021015155.1. Classification (NCBI taxonomy): domain Eukaryota; kingdom Viridiplantae; phylum Streptophyta; class Magnoliopsida; order Magnoliales; family Magnoliaceae; genus Magnolia; species Magnolia officinalis. The sequence goes on along the minus strand of JAJHSJ010000002.1, from coordinate 51,160,888 downwards.
GATTCCACAAACAATAGGGATAGGGAGGGGCATGATCACATCAACATCGGACACAGGGAGGAGAGGAGCCAAGGAACTAGAGGAAGCAGCAGAGATGATGAGCATCAAGGAGGGAGATATTCTAGAGAGAGAATGTCTGAGAGGCGTAGGGATGAAGAAAATCGAAAGAAGAGACATGATGAGGATCATCCAAGGCGAGCCAAGCAAGATGATAGAAAGAGAAGCAATGATCATGATGTTGATCCTCCTAGGAGAGAAGATCGAGATGACAAGAAGAGGAGCAAATATAGCAATGACAATAATCATGGGCAGGGTGAGCAAGATGATGAGAAAAGCAGAGATCAAGATGGCGATCGTGACAGTAGACAGAGGCGACATGTCAACAGTGATATTGATCGTCATAGGAGGGATGAACGATATGAGAATAAGAGAAGCATAGGCCATAGTGGTAATCCTCACAAGAGGGAGGGAGGTGATAGGAAAAGAGAAACTGAGCACCACAGCAGTGCCGACCGGAGAGATGGTCAAGATGATAGAAAGAGAACTATAGACCGTGATGCTACTAGCCCAGATAGAAAGCGTGAGTATGAGAAAAGGAGATGAGCATTTCAAATGATAAATGCTTGATGAGAATGCAAGACCGCATGAACTGAACCTCTTATTGTTTCCTTGCGATATTACTGTTGTGGAAAAAAAAAAAAAAATTGAACTTTATGATACAAGTATATTAACAATCAAATGCTTGATATGTAGAATGTTTACTTCAATCTGTCAAGCTAAACAAGAATATTACAGACTGCTTCAACATATTCCCAACAGCTTTTGTTCAATTCCCTTGATTATCTTGTTTGATGAGGTGGACTTTCACCATCATTTGTGCATCTACATTTTTTGATTGGAAGATTCTCCAAAACTGATTTCCCTTATGACTCAGATTCTCCTCCACCATGAATGCTGTGCCATCGGACGGGTTTCTTGTCGGGGAGATTCTGCATAGTCTTGGCTGGGGTCCCGCATGTCTCTGAACATGGAGAAAAGGGACACCCTGTTATCTGAAGAAGGGCCTCCTAAGATCCACAAGAGGAGAGAGTTAAAGGAATTCAGTGGGGTATTAGGAGTAGCTTCTGCTGGCCTTGAGTCTGATTCCTGGAACTGGTGGGGATTGCCTATCCGATCTTGGTCATTTGCTGCCAAAGGTTCTTGAAGTGCAGAGAAGTCTGCAACCCCTTCGACATCAGGCCTCTCTTGCTCAGATGCTCCACTGGGCCCAGATCCTGATCCAAGCTCATTGTTGGCCAGGTTTGGGTTTCTCATGTTTACCCTTGCAATGTGGAGGGTGGAGGTGAGGATGGTGGAAGAGGTGATGTGTACGCCAAGTTGCCGGCTTCTCATGTATCTCTCAAGGGCTGGAACCTGATATAAGTTTGACAGATACAAAATAAGAATGCCCTTAAAAAGGGCTGAAGGAAATGCAATTCTTCTGTGCAAGACTTTGGTCTGCCCAGCAACTCTGTAAGTGGACCCCACCATATTTCAAAAACCCAAAACTCAACTTGAAGTAAAGCCGGGCTGGGCCAATTCGAAGACCAACAAGTCTTTAGTTGACCCAAATTGACTTTAAAATATTTCAATTGTACATGTATAATATAAATACCCTTATAAATGGATTGAAGTGCCTTAGTTAAGCTTTCTGCTGCCTCCTTGGCTTGCGGTTAAGGATTCAAAACACTGCAGTGCCTCTTCTTTTTTTATTTAAAAAGTCAGCTCAATCAAGCGATTCACTCGGCTCAAGTCAGCTTGAGCCTGCGAGCTGACTTGATGAGTTTGGCTGACTCAGGATTGAGTCCATCCCACAAGTGAGTTTCTCAGTGAGTCCAGCTCATGTCAGCTTGAGCCTGCAAGCTGACTTGATGAGTTTGGCTGAGTCAGGATTGAGTCCGTCCCACAAGTGAGTTTCTCAATGACTCCAGCTCAAGTCAGCATCAAGCCCATCACACGAGCAAGTTTCTCAATAGCATAGCTCGAAATCTTGCCAGGACAGGTTGACTTTTAGAACTATGGGCCCCATGTCTGCATCCCAAATCATTGGTTTAGTGGGGCCATTATGAAGGGGTTGTGCCTTAGCTGTATCATTGAACTTAATTTTTTACTTTGAACAGGTTGGGTAGAGAGATTGTTTTCCAAAGAAAAATGTTAAAATATACCAGAATACTGACCTCAAAGCGATTCCAGAAATACAGGATGAGGTGGTGCATGAATGCTGCAGTTGTTGCAAAAGCCACGTATGAAAAACCTGGCACATGAATGAAAGGGCTCTGAGATGTGCAATTTAACAAATTAGCCAACATGCCAAAGCACATGCTGTGGGTGATGTTTGATGATAAAGGGGAAGCTTCTAACACTTGAATTTTCATAATATGAAGAGAATGGGAACAAATCCATCATTGTTTAAAGATTCGTTCGGACTGAAGAATTTGTTGTTCAGAGAAAGAACAAAGAAAATTGGGATTTTTATGAAATACCAACCATTTCTTGGCCTAATTAGACAATACCCATAAAAATTATTTAAAAAAATTTAAAAAAAAAAAAAAAAAAATCTTTAGATGTAACCACCCACATTTCAAGGGGTCTCTCTATTTTACCACTTTCCTTCAAATCTAACAAATTGCCATTAGCCCATTTCTGAAAATGATGAAAATGCCCCTAAGAAGTGATAACCATGGATAGCAATATGGACCATTCCAAGATTTGGGGACAGCGATTTGTACCAGTCAACACTAGGCCGTTAGCAATTTGAACCATTCAAAAGTAGGTGGACGGTTATTTGAACCGTTAAAAAAGGTAGCTGGACAGCAATATGGATCCGCCCATCAATATATACAAAGATATGACCAGTTAATGTTATTTTCGTCATTTTTCAGAATAGCTAATGGACGTGACTTGGATTTGATGAAAAGTGGTAAAATAAAGACCCCTCGAAATGTGGGTGATAATATCTAAAGAAAAATTTGTATGGGTGGTTCTGTATAATATGCATAAAAAGGGTGGTATCTCATAAAAATCCCAAGAAAAATTTATTTGGTCAAATGGCCGAGCAAAAGCTGTCAAGTATAAGTTAGACCGTTTTCTGATTTCTTTAGAATGGGCAGAGAAGTTTCCGCTAGTTCATCAAAGAGGTCTCCCTCGGTCAGTATCAGACCATTGCCCCATTGAGGGTTTTTCAAGCTTGATAAAAGAATGGTGGTTGTCATTCTCTGTAGAAGGCTCATTGGGTTTTGTGTTATTTCAGAAAATGAAGATGTTCAAAAGGAAAATTAATTCTTAGGTGGATGTCCTGAGAAAATGGGAGGCGGAGAAAGAGCCCTTATTACTTGATATTCAGGCATTAGAGATCAAGGAGGGGGAGGAATCATCGGAAGACGAATTATCTTGTAGGGAAGTTCACAATGCCAAATACAATGCTACACTTACGAGGGAATTAAATGGAAGCAGCGCTCGAGACAAATCTGACTCTTTGGGGGGGGGGGGGGGGGGGGGGTTGGCAAAAATACAAAATTCTGCGATGGCCAGTGCTCGAAAAGAACCAACAAATCTCAAAGTGTGGTGGTGGATGATCAAATATTGGAAGACAAGTGCAAAATTTGTGGAGCAATTGTTAATTTTTATTCGAACCTTCTATCTAGACGAGATTGGAAAATGCTGTTGATAACTTGGCTTTTGATTGATCTCTAGCGCTTAAGGCCAACTCTCTTGAGGAACAATTTTCCGAAAAGGAAATTAAAGCGGATGTGGAGAAGCTAGGTTGCACTGTAATTCTTTAGGCTCTGGGCTCTTTTTCAATAAAATTATTGCCTGTCAAAAAAATTATATGCAGCACCGATCCTACCAGGCAGTTGGATGCTCCCACCATCAATCAACTGTCCACCTGGTGAACCTTATTCTCAGATTGCCCCATGGGCCTAATGTACCTGTCTAATTGGGTGATCTCAGACATCTGATCCAGCGCTGTGAAGTGGATAGTAAAAATGGACGTAGCAGTTGTCCACATTCAACAGCCAAAAATACATTTCTTAGAATTGCTATGATGCCTGATGGATGGTCCATGTAGATGGTCAAACTTCACAGATAATGGAGAACATGCATATGACAAGGCAGCAATGTATTGGATCATTCCTCAAAGACAAATATAGCAAGAGAGCATACCTGAAGCATAAGAAAAGAAGTAGATGTGAAACACCAAGAAATAGAGCAAGAAGAATCGAGGAAAGAACTGCTTCGATATTGGTGTGCGGACGCTGCAAAACGATGGTCACTACATTTATATCAGAAGTACATTGATCACCTGTAGCATGTGAACTTCGCAGGCAACCTTGCTGATGTGCCAATATTTGTAGGAAAACCAACCTGTGCATAAGGTGGGCCTGACCATGAAGATCATCTGGTGCAAAAGTCAGGCAGATCCACCCACTGGCAGGCCAAAAATGTACATTTGAATTCTTGGCAACTCAGATCTGAACTTCCCACCTTTCCGCACAGAGGCCCAACTGATATCTGAAATGGCCTGATTTATCCACCAGGTATTTTTCATTGTTAAGCCCAACCTTTTGCACAGCCCAGATGTCCTACATGTGACACGTTGGCATGTAAGCTGGGTTGCATTTGAAGTTTAAATGTGACAGGTTTTACACAATGATTCCTTGATAAACTGTGTAAATGAAATTCATCAATCTCCGGATACGATGTCTATTAAGGAGACAGTACCTTATCATTGTAAATAGTTCACACAACCAGACAAGAATCAAGACCATAAAAGCAAGGAGCTGATCATCATAAAACTCAAACAGAAAAAATAGGATGCCAATCATAATCTGCAGCAGCCAGACAAATACATCACCAAATAAAATGGAGAAAGTAAAAAATGAATAAAGATGTTATGCCGCAGAATATCAGAGCTATTGTACTTTCCCTTACATCTTATTTTCTTTCTTTTTTCCCAGTGGCAATAAATACATGATTGAAATCCAAATGCACTTACCGGTACAAAGACGAGAGACTCAATTACGTGGACGAAGATCAACTGGAATGTGGGAAGCCGATAACGAGCATGGTGTTGGAGCTGCACTGGAGTAATTCAACAAAATAAAATGCATACTTAGAAACACATAGGATCACTGACTAATGGTTGACACGGGAGAAATCTACACAGAAGCATGCAAGAAAAATAGAATAAGCTGACCTGTGAACTTAAGCATCCGAGACTGTGTTTCTCTCAAGGTAAACGAAACTGACATCGTTGTCGTGAAGAAAACAAACAATGACATAATAAGCACACCACATTTGGTCACAAGGTAGTCTGCATGGCCAAGATAAAAGTTAGTCAAGTCCAAAATCTTTATCATCATCATGTATGCCTTACACCAAACTCTATATGCGAACAAGAATTTTAGGTTGCATTTGGATGTCCTGGATTGCTTTAGCATCTCGCTTGTTATTTTAAAATCAACCACAAACATTTCAAAGAACTACAGAGCTAGAAACCAAAATCAATTCGTGCCATGTATGACTAAACACTAGCAAAGAAAATATTTTGCTAGTTGTTTATAATGACACATTCTTTCTGCCTAACATTGAATGAGAAATTCACTGCATGGCATGTCAAATTCTAAAGTTGCATTTTGATAAGCCGAAAACTACAGATGTTCCATGGCAAGCAAGGTAGCCAAGCTTATATGTGGTGTCAGATATTCTTTGGAAGCTCTCATGAACTTGGCAAAGTTAACTACCATCACCCTTCCACACCATCTCAAATAGACCTATTTGACTTTCATTTCTGGACTCATCGAGGTTTCTCCAGTGTACTAGGATGGCCTGAGGCTTGCCCTATTATGGTAGGTAGATGGTAACAATTTTGTTGCAGAACATCTTTTGTCAAGGAAGGTTTTATTATCAAACAACACATCGATCTGACTAAGATCTCAATGCACATCCCTAATTTACATGACTTCAGTATTCAACGTATTGCCACTTTTGTATATTATGCTCCTGGTTCCCATGATTTGGGCCTCTTAAAATAGGTAGGCCGTGGCTATGATCCCTCGATCCTTTAAATCCCTTGGGGTACCATTGTTGGACATGGCACAACATGGGTAAAGTACAGGATCCTTGTCAGACATGGTGTAGGCATACCCAGTTATTTTATACTAAAATATTTTATTTTAACATATTTAACATTGTAAGATATCAAAATATAGTGTCCCCAAGCTTTTTACCCAAACCCATGACAAGGCAACATGAGGCTATACAGACAGCTGGAAAATGTTTTAATGGTAACCCTGTCAGAACTTGGATGGTTACTTCCTTTCCTTCCAAGGAAGATTAACTCTTGTTAATGCATCGAACTTACCAATTTAATTCATTTGCATCCTCTTTATCATGATTTAGAGGCAATAATTCAAAGTTCACAAAGGATAAACAACTTCTTATAGCTATAAAAATACATTTCCAACAATGGTACCCCAAGGGATTTAAAGGATCGAGGGATCATAGCCAAGGCCTACCTATTTTAAGAGGCCCAAATCATGGAAACTACCAGGAGCATAACATGGGCACAGTACAGGATCCTTGTCAGACATGGTGTAGGCATACCCATTTATTTTATACTAAAATATTTTATTTTAACATATTTAACATTGTAAGATATCAAAATATAGTGTCCCAAAGCTTTTTATCCAAACCCATGACAAGGCAACATGAGGCTATACAGACAGCTGGAAAATGTTTTAATAGTAACCCTGTCAGAACTTGGAAGGTTACTTCCTTTCCTTCCAAGGAAGATTAACTCTTGTTAATGCAACAAACTTACCAATTTAATTCATTTGCATCCTCTTTATCATGATTTAGAGGCAATAATTCAAAGTTCACAAAGGATAAACAACTTCTTATAGCTATAAAAATACACAATCCATAATGGTATGGCTAGGAAATCAAGTCTCACAAATGTGAAAATGGTAGTGAACTATAAATGGTGTTTCTGGGCAACCTGTACGTTCTCATCACTAACGTAGAAGAAGTAATACCTTTGGGTTAGGAGACATAAAGGATGAACAGATCTTGTTGAATATTAAGACACTGACCCTCATGTTCCATGTCAACACACACTAGTCTTATGACATGTGCACTTGTACAGACTATTAGCCAGCATTCTAAGCTTAGCTAATAATCTTTGCATTTCCCCACATGCCCACTTAACTTTGGCAGTTTTGGATGCATAGAGACAAGTGGCATGTGGGCATGTTTGTGGAGTTAGATTGTGTAACGGTTAGTCTAGAGGTGAGATAACAGACTGCCATGCATGATTCTTGGATTAGCAGGTATTGTGCTTTAGGCATTCAATATAATGAACTGTAGTCACTAGACATGAGCATCAGGATGCATTCATGAATCTGAGAAGCTGCATTGTCACCATGTTTGCAAGTGTTCAAACAACACAAGTTAAATAATAGCCCATGCTATCACCACATTATAATAATAATAACAACAGGGCTGTCAACAGGCTGGACCTGGCAGTTAAGGGAAGGGGAGCCTTTAAAGAAGTGGGAGAACTCTTTCAAGAATGCTTACTATTTCCTGGGAAATTCAGAAGGAAGAAAATAATATCTTCAATGACATGATGAGTCCCATGGGCAAATTCATGTAAGGGATAAAAAGTAGGCTCATCAAGTGAGCTTAACAATTTCCATGGGCAAATTCATGTAAGGGATAAAAAGTAGGCTCATCAAGTGAGCTTAACAATTTCCGAGGAATTTCTTTCTTGGATTTGCTTAGAGGTGATTAACAATGATACAAAATCTTCCAAGGTATAAGGCCCAGTTGGAAACGCCTCTCCCACTGGGGGGGGGGGGGGGGGGGGGGGGGGGGGGGGGGGGGGGGTTTTATCAGGCCATCCCTGAGAGACAAGGTGAGACAAACAAAGCTGAAGGTAAGGCCTTAATTTAAGAAATTTCCTATAAAAAAATATATCAAGGCCAGTTGTGGTTTAAGAGATCCTAGAAATGTTATTTCTTAGGCATATTTCCCCTTTTTCAGCACCTTGGAGGCTGTCCAGGCTACTAGTAGTTTAAGAGATCCTAGAAATGTCATTTCTTTTCAGTGCTTTGAGGCTTTCCTTCATTTTTAAAGAGATTCGTGATCTTAGCTAGGCTAAACATATCGTTTTCCCAAATGGGTAGAGAAGCAAATCGTATTTCAAATATTTTGGCAAAAGTGGGTGCTGGTAGCAAGTCTCTTTGTAATGGGGATTCCTACCCCCTTCGCCTTTATTCAATATCCCTCCCTCCTTACAGCACAGTGAAAAATAAAGTAAGAAAGTGGACAAAACCACCCCACTATTCTATGGAGTTGACAAATGATCCAGTGCTCTCAAACCACTGTAAGTTCTAGTCCAAAATATAATATAGTTGACAAATGATCCAATGCTCCCAAAAGCACAATAAGTTATGGTGCTAGTTGACATATGATCCAATGCTCTCAAAAGCACAATAAGTTATAGTGATCTTTGTTGCATCAAGACACTGAGACAGTTCAATCCATTGATATGGAGAGATCATTGGGTTCAACACACATCTGTGGATTTGACAAGGTTGGTTTAGCACACGTTCATGGTCTCCATGTAAAAACATATATACAAAACAATTATAGGTTATAACCATCCAATCAATAGCCTACAATATGGACAATCAAGGTCATTTATGGGAAAATAGGCCCAATAACCTTTTTTTTATGACATCAGGGTGTCCCTGCCCCATTTTGAGGCGAGACTATTCCCTGCGGATGCATGCGATAAACAATTTAAACCATATATTCCTTGGGGCCCATCTAAAAAGAAAATCATCTTTAGCAGACAATAAATCCAAACCATCCCATCTGTGGCTTGGAAAATGGAAGGCTATAAAAAGAGAGTCCGGCTCACGAATGGTTCCGAGCAGTGTGATTTTCGCATGGTAACCAATAAAAGGTGTGCTGGACCTAATGGGCAATCCAGATTGATCACTGGATCATTTTCCTATTTAGTTATATACACATTTATGTTATCAAACTTTGAAATTTAAAGGCACTAATGAGGTTACATAGGATGGAATCCTAGTCATTCAGTGCAATCATCAAACAGAAACATGTATGCACTCTTGGAGTGCAGACAAACCACATTCTTCTGACAACATTCCACCAAGTTACTGGGCATGCTCACCTTGCCAAAATAAAAGAAGAGAACTTTCCTGGAGAGCCTACAGAAATCCTACAGTGACTACAATTTTTGAATGATAGGATACAACGATCACAATCTACAGACAAATATCATAAACTACCAACAGCATTTATTTTGAATAATATAATGCAGAACAGTACAAATATCTATTTCAATAAATGTCTACATATAGCACAACGAGAATATATGCTCTATTTATATATCATCCAAATGCAGCATGGATTTGCTTTATTCTAATCCTGACGGTGTTTTTTTCCTCTCTTTGGGTTGATTACTTTTACTTTTATCCTACAATGATCACAAACACTCACATTAAAGTTGATGACAACATTTATGTTTAGTGTTATCGTAGCTCATGTTATAAACATCTACTTTATATACCAAGCAACCTTTGCATACATAGAGCGAGCAAATCAAGAATATACGCTTTATTTACTAGTCAAATGCACCAAGTTTCATTGGGAGTGCATAGGCCTAACTGGTAAGCAACCATTTCTTCGTGAGATGAAATCAAACTTGACAAACCTTCAAATCTTGAAGAGCCTTCTGCTGGTTCATGCGCATAACTAAGATCATAGAACTCCTTTGTTTGGAAGTTATACAGATAACCTGCATCAAGTCCCAAAACCTTGTAAACGTGAAGAAGCATGAGGCTGCACATATACTTGAATTACAACAACTCCGTATGATCCTATCAAATAACTACAAGATAGACATTTGAGGATCATGTGGCTCAACATAGCAAGAAACCGACAAAGCATAACAAAATTTGCATTATACCGAGACAATTCCTGTACCACCAATGGAAAATGAAAACTCATATAGGAACATGTAGGATCTTGTATCTATAGAAATATTTCTTACCTTGCCCAGGAGAACTCAGTAAACTATTCATTAAAATTGTATCATAACCCACAAAACTGTTTATGAGAAGTTGCTGCCACCTGGAGAAAAATGATAAATGATAATCATTTCAGATATGTTGCTAATGTATGAAGGTTCATGTAATAATATATAATGTGGTGATTCTTACAATGCTTCAAACATGAGCAAAGTGATGAAAGGGTTCGTGTATCCATAGGTGGAAAGCCCACTACGGCGTGTGTGTGGGGTGTGTGTGCATGTGTAAAAAAATTTAAAATTTTTTTTAAAAAAAATGAGCAAAGTGATGATAGATATTAATTCATAACTAAACTGTGACTAAAATTGGAAGTATCAAATTTCTGACGTCTCTAATAACAGAAAGCTTGCCCATTCACTGGTAATCATATCTTCTCAAAAGAAAAGAAAGAGGAGAATCGAGGAGAAGGTTGGTACGGTATGGCCTCTCTTAATTTCTTATTTATATATCACCTTAAATAAAGAAAGAATGGTACACTGAAGAAGTATGGAAATACATAGGACACTATTGAAAATATTTATGCTTCTCCTCCTTAAGCTGGAGCCTAGTATCACATGTGCTCAGCTTGCCCAAGTTGGCTTAACTACTATGTTAAGTAGTCAACTAGATGCCTTTGTCAATATTTTTAATATTATCAATATTGGCTGATATATCAATTGTCACAGGTCAGCAATATGACATGCATACTTATTGTCTTAAATTCTTGGTATTGCACGAAATATCGCATAATATCACACATTATCACATTGAATCGCATGTATCTTGATATATCACGACATATCACATCACTCCCTTTAGAAAAAAAATTCTTTGTATTGATAATATCTGTCAATATCGACAGATACCAAACTCATGCTTGGGGAGTGCACTCCGAGAGCAAAAAAAAAAAAAACATCTTTTTCGTTTTTTCATAGTTTCTTTCCACTTCTAAACCCATCTATTGTCGATTTCAGTCCATCCTCTTGAATCATTTCGAAGAAAAATAACATTTTACAGCCGGAATCAAAATCCATGCCAATTTGGGACTGTTTTCGATACGGTGAGCATTTTCACTTTTCAATCCATTTCTTTTGGTGTAAATTATGTTAAATTTGTGCCAAATGGTTAAAATGCATGATTCATCAGGTTTTGCATGAAAAACAGGGATTTGAAGCTTCGATTTTGAGATTTGGGGATAGGTGGTCCGATTTGAGGGAAATTAGGAAAAAATCGAAAACTCTGCAATTTCTCTCAAATTGGTTGCAATCTTACTATCCAAACACGAAATCAAACATGTATCAGACTTGATCTACTGATTATTGTTGTTTTGGAGATTTTCAGCAAAAAAAAAAAAAAACTAAAAATTAGTTTAAAAATGTATTTATTATTTTTTGAAATTCCACTTCTTTCAGCGATCAATTAGACCTAATTGCAGAGTATTTAGGAGTGTTTGATGAAATCATCATCAAATTCATTTTGAGATTTGGTGGCAGGTGGTCCGATTTGGGAAAAATTAGAAAAGAAATCAAAATTTCCTGAATTTCTCCCAAATTAGTTGCAATCTTAATGTTCAAACACAAAATCATACATGTATTAGACTTGATCTACTGATTCTTGTTGTTTTGGAAATTTTTCGAAAAAATAAAAAAGATTTAGTTAAAGCTTAGTTAAAAAATATTTTAAAAAATTAGAAATTCCACTTCTATAAGTGGTCACTTGGACCTAATTTTAAAGCATTTAGGACAGTTTCTTTTGGAAAATCTCATTAATATATATATATATATATATATATATATATATATATATATATATATTGAAAGATGACAATTCATTATATAAAAACGTAGGGAATACAAAAAAAAAAAAAGGGCGCAGCCTGCTGAGCAAGCGAACAGGCCACCTAAATACCCGAGACGAACATAGTATTACAAGAGCTGCTAGGCAAGACTACGGCGGCCCATTCGACGACTAGAAAGTGGATCCTCTTGATCAGATGTCCCACCTCATGAGATTCCCCTTTGAAGCACCTCCCATTCCTTTCTTCCCAAATCGTCCACCATACGGCAACTAAGACCATTCTCCAAATGACGTTAACTTGTTTGCCAAAATCTGTTCCTTGCCAAGCATAGAGCAGAGCATCCAAAGAGAAAGGATGGACCCATGTAGATTTAAACCAGGATAGAGCGACAGGCCAAATCTGCTGGGTCAGCGGGCAATGAATGAAAAGGTGATTGATTGATTCTGCATCTTCCATATAGCATAGACATATGTTGGGAATGCACATACCTCTTTTCCTCAGATTGTCAACTATCAACACCTTTCTGACACTAACCAGCCAGCTAAAAACCACAAACTTGGGGGGGAATTTTGATCTTCCAAGGATAATCCAGCCTAGGACCAGATGGAGTGACTGAGTTTCTGTATAAAAGATTGTACAGAGACTTTACCGTAAACATACCTTTCTTGTCAAGAGACCAGAGAGGACTGTCCTGGGCCTGCTGATTTATAGTCGGGTAACCAAGAAGGGAGAGGAGGCTCGCTAGATGTTCTATCTCGCAGTCGTGAAGGTTTCTGTAGCAACGAATGTTCCACGCTACATTGGAGCCGGAGACGGCGATAGAGTCTGCCACCGATATGTTCCGATCAGGAGCCAGCCTGAAGATGGAAGGGAAAGAATCTTTAAGGGGAATACTTCCAATCCAAACGTGATGCCAAAACGAGATTTTTGCTCCGTTGCCAACCGAGAACCGAATCCCTTTCACCACCTCCTGCTTCATATCAAGAATGCCCTTCCAGATCGCTGATGCTCTATAGGCGGAGGACTTTCTAGTCCACCACCCTCCGACTGCCTTACCGTATTTGCATTTAAGCAGCCGGTTCCACAGGGAGTCATGCTCTGTTGCAAGTCTCCATGTCCAATTTCCTAAAAGAGCCCGGTTCATTAGCTTCAAATTTCTGACGCCTGCCCCTCCATCTCTAGTATGAGAGCATACGGTGCTCCAATCCACCAGATGGAAGTTCTTCTTGTCTCCCTTGCCATACCACAAAAAGTCCCGTCTAATTCTTTCGAGCCTGTCTATGATGATTTGCGGGCATTTAAATAATGACATATGATAAAGAGGCAAGCTGGATAATACTGCTTTGATCAAAGTGAGACGGCCCCCTATGGAGAGGTACTTGCATTTCCAAGAAGCAAGGTGCTTCTCAAATCTGTCTATAACTTTGTCCCACATGAATTTAGGGGGCTTACCCATGGCCAGGGGAAGACCCACAAACGTTGTTGGAAGGGAACCCGTTGTACAGTTGAAGATGGCTGCAAAATCCTCAAGCTCCTCCTCACTCAGATGAACGCCAAAGATCGTGGACTTGGCCAGGTTGATTTTGAGGCCTGAAACCGCCTCAAAGCAGCGGATGATGGTCCGAAGGTTGCTGACCTTCTCCCGGGTAGCTTCACAGAATAACAGGGTATCGTCCGCGTATTGCACGTGGGATATTGGTGTCATCCCGCTTATATGGCAACCACCGATGATACCACCCTCAATACCTTTCAGCAGCATCTTGGACATAGCTTCTCCCACTACTAAAAAAAAAAAAGGAGATAGGGGATCTCCCTGGTAAAGACCTCTCGAATTGGCAAAAAAAAACCTTTGGGGGACCCATTGATAAGAACCAAGGAAAAGGCGGAGCCCACACACGCTTTGATCCACCCGCACCATTTCTCTCTGAAGCCCATGTGCTGGAGCATATAGATCATGAAATCCCAATTGACGTGGTCATATGCTTTCTCGATGTCTAGCTTGCAAAGGATACTCTTGGACTTCGCTTTGTTGATAGAATGAAGACACTCAGACGCGATCAAAGCACTATCAATAATCTGTCTGCCTGGCAGGAATGCACTTTGATTTTCTAAAATGATATGCCCCATCACCCTTCTTAGACAAGACACGAGGATTTTCGCCAGGATCTTATACGGACCGCCAATTAAACTGATCGGCCTGAAGTCCTTCAAAGCCACAACACCCAGGATCTTTGGGATCAGAGCGATGAAGGTAGCTCCCATTTCTTTGGACAGACAGCTTGTGTCTTGAAATTCCTGGATGAAGGCCATAATGTCACCCTAAAGGAATTCCCAAAAGGACTGAAAAAAGAGCATAGGAAACCCGTCTGGCCCTGGGGCTTTATCCCTTGCTAAAGCCCCTATAGCCTCCTTAACTTCAGTAACTGAGATCGGAGATTCTAGCCTGGTGGCTTCCTCGACAGGAATTTGACTGAACTGAAGATTGTCGAGCTTCGGCCTGACCCAATCGTCTTTAGAAAGGAGATTTCTGAAATATTCGACTGCTTCTTCAGCAATGAGCTTCTGATTTTTGAATCTCACCCCATCAACTTCTAACACTCTGATATTATTAGTTCTTGCTCGAACATTTGCTATGTAATGGAAGTACTTCATATTTTTGTCACCTTCCGCTTCCCAAGAGGATCGCGATTTCTGCTTCCAGGAGATTTCATCTTCAAGAGTTCTGGAGTAGCTATGGATAAGGTTGGATCTCTGAACCCAGTCTTCAATTGACATCGGAGCATTTTCAGCTGCTAAATCTGCTGCCAATATCTCTTCCAAAATAACAGAGGTATCTGATTGTCTTTTGCTTAAGATATCTTTCTTCCAGTCTTTAATCTTTCCCTTCAGGATCTTTAGTTTCTTAAACAGACTGAATGCGGCATAACCTTCAACCGAGATATCCTTCCACCATTCTGAAATCATCTGATGAAAACCCTCTAGCTTAAGCCAAGAAATATCAAATTTGAAAGGCTTCGGGCCCCAGTTATCCTCCTTCACGCTAAGGAGGATAGGACTGTGATCGGACGTAGGCCTAGGCAGTAAAGACTGACAGATCATGGGGAACGCTTCTAGCCAATCAGAGGAGACTAGAAATCTGTCTAGCCTAGCACAGATAAGGGTCACCCTTTCGTTCGACCAAGTATATGTGGCACCATTAAGAGGGAGGTCGATCAAAGCCTGCTCATTAATCCACTCCGAGAATTTTCTCATAGCCGGCGTGACTACACCCCCACTCGATTTCTCCTCCGCATAACAAATGACGTTAAAGTCCCCTCTGATGCACCACGGCCCATTGAAAAGCATCCTTGCTTGATCAAGCTCGTTCCAGAATTCATCTCTTTTAGCTGCTAAGTTAGGCCCATACACAGAAGTAAAAAAGACAGGAGATATTAGTAGTAATATCTTTAAGAAGGACAGAAATAGAAAAGATGCCCACCCAGCTAAGCTGAAGAACCCAAACTGCTGCATTCCAAGCCAAAACAATCCCACCCGAACTGCCAGATGCGTCCAGGGCCACCCACTTGACATCCTTCCCCTTCCAAAGAGATCGCATGAGAGCGTCACTGAAGTAGGGAACCTTGGTTTCCTGCAAGCAGACTATGTTGGCTTTACTTCTGTAGCAGATATCTTTGATCATGCTACGTTTATGCTTAGACCCCACCCCTTGAACGATCCAAGAAAGCACTGACATTTATGAAACCGACTTACCCCTTCGGCCTGCGATGACCGTATTGAGATCAAGACCAAAGCTAGAGCTTGAATCCATCCTGAGACCCTGCAACTCTCTATTAGAGTTATTCTTGAGGCGATTTAATCTTGGGGATTGGAAGGAGATATAGAGTGGCCCCACGCCTCTATATAGTGAAAAAGGGGCGACAAAATCCTTCGGGTTGTCGCCAAAAGAGAGCCCGATGATCCTTCCTATGCAGCCCAAAGCATCCCGAAGCCATCTCTTCTTCTGAATCTCATTAGGCGGTCCTGTCTTCTGCCATGCCCGCCGTGGATTCGCCTACCCGCATCTGCAAAGGTTCCGCGTTGATTATCTCTTCACCGTGGCCTTCCTGGAAGAGAAGAGGTAAGGCCTGATCCGAGTCCAGTAGAGAGGAAATACGGGGGGTGGTGCTCGCTGAGATGATGTCTTCCATATCATCGGATCTCTCTAAGGCTGGGGAAGACAGCGCAGAATTGCCATCGGCCTGATCTGGGGGGGCGTCTGAAGATTGACTGGCGGTCGGGAAACCATCTCTTACCAGTTGGGGAATATAGAGATTGAGCATACCTCCCTCCGCAGTAAGGAAAGCAGAGACGGGAGAAGGATCGGGCCTGGAGCCCACCAGGGTCTCACTGCGTGCGAGACGACTACACTCCAAAGAGAACATATCACGCACGTCGCTGCATGTCACTGGCCGCGGAAAAAGAGGGTCCTTGGCTTTACTATGCAAGGCTTCACCTGAGGTGGGACACATGTCTCCATCCCGACTCCATGGATCCATCTCAAGGTGGCACGTTTCGTAGCCGATCGGGTTCGAGAAGGAGGTAGCCTGCATTTCGGACGCATGTCTCCCTATTAAGCGATCGCGTGCCGACCTGGTCGTATCGCTGCCACACATAGACAGACGCGTGTCGAGTATAGCCTGCTGGTCTACAACATCTCTGATCTGACGAGCTGACGGTTGAGTACACCTGTCAGCAAAAAGCTTGGTAGCAGCCGTATCGTATTGCCGCGTGTAGGCTCCGTACTCTGGCGGGACAGCGAGATCAAGACCACAGGGCGGAGATGGTCTGCGAGCCATCGAGAAGGGTGTCTCGCGACCTTTCGGTGCTCCAACAGAGTTGCGAAAGTAAACTCCTTCCCGTCTAACCTCCATTGTTCCGTGAGGCTGGCCGGATTTACTTTCTTTTATGCTCCAAATGTCTCCCCATCTAGCTATGGGGGAGTTGGGAGATTCTTGTTGAACTGACAGCAACAGAGTTCTGTCGTCCGCAACCATCTTGATGGAGGAAGGCATCGGCAGACCTTTATTCCTTCTGATGCGAAGCCTAATGACACCCATCTCTTTTCCCGATCTGGTTTTGGGATCTAACTCTTTCAGATCACCTAAGTGGGACGCTATTTGCAGGAAAACATCTTTGTTCCAAAGCTCTGGGGAACCGACCACACCTCTTCGAAACCGAAAGCTGAGAACTGATCCCACCTCATGATACCCTGTGCTGCGTCTTCCGCATGAAGGGCAGCGGCCATCAGGAGGAAATCAGAATTAAATTCCGAAGGCAGTGTGACCCATAGTTCATTGAATCCTATCGGTTTGATGTCGTAGGATCCTTCTAAAAGCCCACCGACTTCCTGCAGCCAGGATTTAACCTCTGAAATGGAGGAATGGGCATTTGATATCACCACTACTGTGTCCTTCAGCCCCGTCCTGCACTTGTCGAGCAAGTCTTGGCTGATGTGGATAGTCTCCCCTTCTTCCGCTCGCTTGTTTATCCCCTTAGAATCTTCCTCTCTACTGATATTGTCTTTAGCTCGGCCGACCTTCTCCTTGTTACAGAGAGAGTTTTGGAGGGTCTCCTTAAAAGAGATGGAGCTCACCACCTTGCTATAGACAGCTTTGGTCTGATGTTGATAATGCTGCTTTCCCCATTGTAGGTCTTGTGACAGAAGAGTCCCCTGCCGAACTCGTTTACGGTTGAGTTCCGGGCCATATCTCGCTTTCCGGACTCGTATTTTGTTTCCACCAAAGCTTTGGCCATCTAGAGTATCAGTCGCCCTATGTAGTTCTTTCATGGATCTCATTCTTACAAAGGCGAACCCGCGTATATCTCCTGTGTTTTTTATCTTGGGGATCACTACATCCATCACTTCGCCAGCTCTTCCGAAGAGACGCTCGAAGTTAATGGGTCGCCACCCTTCTGGGAACCCCTTTACGTAAAGGGTGGGGAAGCTAGCAACATCCTTCTTCTTCTGGGGGAGTGCTACCGGGAGCTTTTTTCTGTTGCTCACCTGTACCCAACTGAGATTCTCTGCTTCTTCCCCATCCCCACCTTCTATCTCTCCTTCTTCAGTGGGGTTATTCGCTGTAATCTCTCCCTCTTCTTGGCCTTTACCGCGGCAACTTGTCATCTCTGCCCAGTCATTTTCGTTTCCCTCACGCCGATTTGAAGCGCTCGACGGTGGGCGGAAACGCTCATCACTGTGGGGTTTTTCGCTCATCGCTTGAAGCTACCCCATACATATTTTGGGGCTAGCAACCTCAAAAAAACTCAACTCACTTGGCATCCAAATGCAGCTCAATTTGCAAACTTAAATGAGAAGAAAATGATGATTTAGATGGCTTTAGATGGGAAAGAAAGAAGAGAAGATGGAGTTTTGAAGAAAATACCTATTTTGGATAGAAAGAAGAACAAGAAGAAGATGATAGATGGAAGCCTCACACCTCCTTTGAATATGAATGGTATCACACCACACCTAATATGCAAATCGCATGGAGAAACATTCAAATCGCATCTCATTAATATTTTAATTAAGAAATAATTAAAAATGTTAAAAAAATCATTTTTTTTTCAAAAATTCAATTTGATTGGTGGTTAGATTCCATTAAGAATTATGGATGTAGTACACTGCGTATGTTAACATAATGTTCTTTTGCAGGTAGAAGATGTCAGGAGGAAAAGGGAGACAACCTAACATCATATAGAAGTACGGGGCCCCAATTCCCAATAATTGATTCAGGTCCCAATGTAATTTGTACGGCCTCATAATCAAGAGCGGAGGGATTACCTGCTTGAATGAACATTTAACAGGAGGGTATCAGAATGTTATATACTGTCCAAAATGCCTAAAGGATGTGAGAGCACAAATGAAGTTTGTATTGAAGAAAGGTATGAAGATTAAAGTCAAACATGTTGCACAGGAGATAGAGATTAGGAACGAGTTCGGGCGGGCATCACGTGGTCTTGACGATGTAGTGGATTTGTATGAGGATGATCATGATTATAGACATGTCGTTTAGGAGTCTTTATAGGACGAGAGAGAGGGATCAGGAAAGGGGGTGGGAGGCGAGTAGGCCCACTTTTTAAGGGGTCTACATGGGAGAGTGGTGGGGGGAGTGGAGCAGGGGACAGTAGTAAGGGAGGTAGTAGGAGGGGAGGGATATGGGGTTTGGGCCACAAAAGTAGCATACAGGTACCAGATCTACATTTATATCCAAGGATGTACAAAGAGGCGAGGGGGGAGGGAGAGTAGAGTAGATTTGAGGAAGAAGGTGAGGAAGTTCATTGCAAAATTTTGTATTTATGATCACATTCCCATGAATGCAACAATGAGTCCGCACTTCAAGAATATGATCACTGAAGTGCAGCATGGGGTGAGGGTGTGGTGCCACCCACGCTATGTGAGATAATAGCCAAATATTTAAATGGGGAGTACGCTGATATGCAACATTATATGAATGAGTTTCATCCATCATGGAAGATGTACGGCTGCACTATAATGTGTGACGGGTGAACCGAACGGACAAGGATGTCAGTCATAAATTTTATGGCTATTGTGTTCTTATAGTCCACAGATGCTAGTAATAAGATTTAAATAAATAAATAAATAATTTTTTTAAAAAAAACCTCAAATTACATCCATGAGCTGATACATGATGTCATAAAAGACATTGGGAAGGAGAATATCATGCAGTTCATTATGAACAACAGGAGCACATTTGTGAAGGTGGGTAAGGAGATAATTAAGTACCATATGTATTGAACCCCCTACATAGCCCATTGCATAAATCTCATGTTGGAAACGATAGGGGATAAGGCCTCAATGATGGTTGTGATTAATAATGCACTGTTAATCATAAATTTCATCTATAACCAAACCTGATTACTATTTAGAATGCACGAGAGGTGTGGTGGGGATATAGTGCATCCCGGAGCAACGGGATTCACCACAAATTACATCTCCCTAAATAGCCTCCTAAAACACGGGCACGGGCTGCGAGAGCTTTTCAACTCTAGGGAGTATGCAGATAGGAATAAAAGTGAGACGAGACTAGCTTGGAGGATTGACAAGCTTTTATTGAGAAGCACCTTTTGGGAACGCGTGCACAGTGTGGTGGGTATTCTGAAGCCCATATATGTAGTGCTAAGGATGGTAGATAATGAAACATATCTGTCGATGAGATCCTTGTATGCGTCCATGCAGCTAATGAAAAAAGCCATCAAGGCTAAAGCCCCCAATGCATATAGATGGGTGCATGCAATAATCAATGACTGTTGGGAAAGGACCATTTCACACCTACTTCATCAAGTTGGTAAATACTTACATAATCTATTTTTAATTTTCTATATGCTCCAGTACTTTACTAGTTCTTTGTATAGCATGTATTGCTATTTTATTGTATTGATATGTGAATATTTGCACCGTGTTGGGTTTCAACACACTTCCTAAATCCCAAGTACCAATACAGTCGTACACTCTTTGAAGATAGTAGGTTGAAGAAGGTTGTGCATGAGGTATAAGAGAAGTTGTTCCCCAATTGTTTGGGAAAAAGTGACTTTGACAGTGAGGTAAACATGTTCTACACTTAACCTCTTCTCTGACTACATCAAAAACCTTTGTACTCACACTTAATGTTAGACGCTATCAATAGACTGTTCAATTCTGCAATGTTGTTAAAATGTTTAAGTGCGATGCCACATGAAGAGCAAGGAGCCAAATGATGGCATGTGAGTTGTTGTATTTGTTACCTCTTACGACTAAAAGTTAGTTTTCATATTTTAATAGCACATGTGAAACTAAGGGAAAAATTTATTTATTTTGTAGGCGAATGGTGGGCCATGTATGGGAGTGATTGTGGGACTTTGTAGCAACTGGTTGTCCACGTATCGACACAGAAGATGTCCTCCTCACCCTGTGAAAGAAATTAGAGCACATTCTTTCTCATTCACACGAAAAAGCACAACAAATTGAGTTAAGAGAGACTTAAAAGCTAGTGTACTGCCACAACGACATGGAGCTACGAGAGAGGTTGCTATGCACGGAAGAAAAAAAGCACAGGAGCCATTGAACTTGATGACGATTGATCAGCATACATATGCTAATGATGATACCGAGGACAGGCTTTACAAGTGGTAAAGTCAGATGATTTAGACACTTCAGATGGGTGACCAGAGCCGCATGTAACGGACGAGGCATCATCATAGGGGATTGATGTTGACGCTTATGTACAGCAGGCTAGATCTCCTCCCAAAGCTTTTGATCCATTGACAAGGAGCCCGGAGAGTAGCTCGCAGCATTGCTATCACATGGGACACGTGGTGGCAAGACCTCTTTTTTTTTTTACACACGCACACACACCCCCACACACTCACGCTGGTGGAATTTCACCACCTATGGGTACTCGAACCCTTGACCGGGAGTTGAAACTCCCGAGAGTCTACCACCGACCTTATTTAACACTCAGAGCGAGACAGAGAGCGATGCAGGTGATGAGTCTGGTGATGATGATGACGATGGCAACTATGACGAGGATGATGATGGTGATGATGGTGACGAGAGCAATGATGGTGGGGCCTCCTTTGTAATTTTTGGAAGAAGAATAAGAAGAAGGTGGGTGTGGGGCCTCCTTTGTCCCCTACTCAATTCATGTAAAAAAATGCATGATCTTGGGCTCGTTTGAAATTCAACTCATTTCATGTCATTTTGACAACATTTGATGCCCGAAAAATTGCTCGCAAAAGAAGTCATGGAAATGCTTACTACCACACAGAACTTGCTTGATAAGTCAAGTTTTTTTCTTTTTTATAAATAACATCACTGATTTTTTTAATTGGTAAATAAAATCACTCGTTAAATTAACAATAAATTAAATAATAAACTTACTAAAACGAGGACTCGACTTGTGGATCCACTTCTGGACTGCACCACACTTGTGGGGCCAATTAACTGATAGGACCACTCTAAGAGCCCATATATCTATCAGAGCACCATCAACCACCCAAACAACTGCTTGGACAAGTCATGGGGCCCACCTTGGGCTGCATCATCACGAAGGCTAAAGCCTACTTCTCGATTTTCTTTTCTTTTTGAAACAAAAAGAAAGGACAAAAAAATGGGGGGGGGGGAGGGGGATACAAGAATTTATTACAACTCCATTGACACTGCAGCTTGGAGCAAAAACATAACCAAGCAAAGAGTAGTTACACAGCCAGGTTGAATGCTGTAACCTCATGCAATTGTATAAATTGGTAGTAGCAGGTCACTAACGAATGTTCTTACACAACATTCTAATCATGGAAAAGTTTTTCATTCTTTTTTTATCAGCTAAAATTTTATAATGGATTAGTTTAAATTTTACAATTAAAATGGCTAAAGAGATGTCTCCAATGGCACTTATCTTCTATGCTTTTACTTTATTTATCAACAACTATTATCTCTGTACACATGCCACACATGTACAAGATCCTGAACATTCAACTTGTTGGGCCCTACCTTCAATGGGTCATGCTACAAAAATTAAAAAAAGGTTCCTGGCCACTGCTTGGAGGACCTTTGCCCACAATGTCAACCATTGGCTGGACCTTTTTCTGACAGTCCATTTGCAATTATCACAAAACCTCCCAGACATGGCTAACATCACCTGACCAGTGTGATTTTCTGGGTCAATCGGACCTAGAGAAATGATCCATACCAGGGACATGCGTGCCACATGCAAAGGTGTGCCGTAACAGTAGCCGTAACAGCCACCAACGTTACAGTTAAGATATGGGCCGTAATGGGCGTTAGTCTCTTTTTCTTTTTCATTTCTTTTTTGTTTGAAAAAAAAAAAACCCCTTGTATCAGCCCAGTAACGGACCGTGTTACAGGGCCGTTACGGTGCCAATATGGGTCACTTTTTCCATTATGGCCGTTACGACCCTATAATGCATAATGGTTGGCACCATTACCATTACATAACAATCATTACGGCACACCATGGCCACATGTGCAAAGATGGAGAGCTGAGTGCCCGATAACCAACATAGATACAAGTGTTATCACCGGATCCTTTATCATCAATGCCCAAATCATCTTTATGAATGAAAGTGAAACGTAGATTGCACATGAGAAACCTAATCAAATGAAGCATTACAACTGACGCATGGGTGGTGTAAGGGGTTGGATAGCACCAAATAAGTTACTTTTTAACTTTTGTTAAGTTAGTAAGTTAACTATTTTCACGCTACTTATCCCCTGAAAGTTTTTTTTTTATATATATAGCTTTTTAACTTCTCTCAATGGACAGTCCACATCAAAGGTGGGCCCCACTTCTCTCTCTCTCTCTCTCTCTCTCCCTCTCCATGTCAAAGGAGGCCGCACATGATGGACTGTCGACATCAAAGGTGGGGCCTGCACGATGGACAGCCCACATCAAAGGTGGGCCCCACATGATGGATCACCCATGTTAACGTGGGCCCACATAATGGACGGTCCACATCAAAGGTAGACCCTTAATGATAAATAGCCCACATCCAAAATGGGCAGGTATGATGGACGACCTGCTTCAAAGGTGGGGCCCACACGATAGACAGTCCACATCAAAGGTGAGCTCCACATGATGGGCAATGGACATTGAAGTTGAGCCCCACGTGATGGATGGCCCACATCGAGGTTGCCCCACATGATGGATGGTCCACATCAAAGGTCCAGTGTTTTAAATAGTGAATAGTAGTGTTCACCCCTTTGAAGCGTGAGGCGTAAGCTACATAGCGTGTAGCGTAAGCTACACGTTACTACTAGATTTTTAATTAAGGTTGTGCTTGGTTGCACCAATTCATGATATTCAACACCAAATTAGACTGATTAATAATGCAAGTTAATAAAATTTCACGATATTTGGTGCAACCGAACGCAACCTAAAGTAATAGGAAAGAGCAATAATTAAGTATAAAGGTAAAGAAAGAGCAATGAAATTGATTTAATATTGTTACTTATATTCTTTTGCTAAAAGGCTAAAAGCATTGAAAAGATTAACTTAATTTTATTAAAAATATTAAAATGAAACAGATCATTGAAAATATTAATTAATTTTAGTGTTGTAGTGAAAATAACTTGTAATGTGAGCTATGTAGCATAGTCTATGTAGCTTGTAGCATACACAAATTATCATATAGCGTAGGCTAAACTGACTTGATCTATTTTTATGAGCTATGTAGCATTAAGGCTAAGCTACGCTACGTAGGGTAAGCTACATGCTACATAGCATAGCTATTTAAAACATTGGTTGGCCCCTAATGATGAATGGCCCACATCCAAGACGAGCCCTACATAAAGGTGGGGCCCACATGGTGGACAATCCATGTCAAAGGTAAGCTTCATATGATGGACAATAATAATGGTGGGCCCCACATGATGGACAGTCCACATCAAAGGTTGGCCCTAATGACGAGTGACCCATGTCCAAGGCGGGCCCCGCATGATGGACGACCCTCATTAGAGATGAGGCCCACATAATGGACGGTCCACATCAAAGATGGGCTCCACATGATGAGCGGTGGATATTGAAGGTGGGCCCACATGATGGACAATAACATTGATGTTGGGCCCTACATGATGGATGACCAACTTCTTTTTTATTAAGGTGATGGATTACCAACATCAAAAGTGAGCCCAACATAATGGATGGTGCACATTAAAGGTTGGTCCCTAATGATGAATGGTCCACATCCAAGGTGGGCCATGCGTGATGGGCAACCCACATCAAAGGTGGGGCCCGCACAAATGAACGGTCCACATCTATGGTTGCTCGACATGATGGACGGTAGATGTGAGGGGGACCAAACAGACTTGAGGTATAAATACTTATGATGTTGGAAACCAAACATGCTTTTCTACTTTTTGGCTGACAAGTTTGTTGTTTACTAAATATACTTATTTGCTAAATAAGTAGAAACCAAGATAAGCTACTTGTGGCATAAGTAGCTTATCTAAATTAACTTAAAATCCAAACACCCCCTAAAAATCATCTGTTCCAAGTTCCAAATTGAACTAGAATATAGTAGTTAAAAGAAAATTAGCAAGTTTAACCTGTTCCCAAAGCAGGGATGCTGAGCCGGAATGCTAATGTTGACAGTCCGTATGTTATGCTGAGATTTAGCTCCTTCAGGAAGAAAGAAGTACCCCTGCACAATAAATCATCATCATCACCCAAGCCTTATCCCAGCTACTTGGGGTTGGCACTTCTGTACAATAAATAATGTGCTAAAAGACCTCAATCAAGCATTTTCATATCAAAGGAATACATTGACTAAAAGCATCAATGCGTGTGCCTTACTTCTTAGGGCAGCAGCAATGAAAGTTGGGTGTGCATGTGCTGGGGGACGTAGTATTAGGAATGTGGGGTGAATACATAGCAATCGAATGATTATGAAATTAATGAAAGAATGCACTAAAAATATTACCTTCTCAACAGTATACAGATAAGTTGGTTCAAATGCTTTGCTTCTTTTCTCAAGCCATTGCACTGTAATAAAGAAAGATTAGCAAACAAACAAATGAAAGCAACAAAATGAGAATACTGTTAAGGATCAGGAAACCCAAATCCATTCTCTATCTGCTTCTAGATGTTCATGCTATTTAGCTAAACAACACAAGCATCAATTGCAGCACTCAAAAGAAACTAAATGGCAGGGGTCAGTAACATATAAGTCTGATTTGCTGCTTGAATTGCCAGCAATCAGATACAAAAGGGCTTCTGGCAAAACAATATCCACAAAAGAAGCAAAAATAAATAGTTAAACTTGACAATTTGAAAATCCATCATTCTCTACTGCAGAATGACAAAACAAAAATAAGAAGAATAGTCGTTACCTATAAGTGAGTCTAGCCTTTCCAAGCGGAATGTTTTTAACGACCTTGGCATATCCAGAAGCATAGCCCATCCTGCAGTATTCTGCAGTTCAAATTTCAGTTCTCAGACATGAAACAACTTGCATTCCGAAGCAAATACAGAGTTCCATTAGAGCCTCTCACATGGAAAGCTCATATCGTATAATCAATTGAAAGATAACTAAAAATAAGTGGTAACATTAAAAACACAGTGAGGGGGGGTGATGTTGAGATGGATGAGTGGCAAGACAAGGATAGAATTAGAAATGAATGCATTCAAGGTAATTTAGAAGTAGCACCAATAGGTAACAAGATGAGGCAAAGACAAAGTAGACTTAGACGGTTTGGTCATGTGTAACAGAGACCAAGAACTACGCCGGTTAGGAGTGAGTTCGTAAAATTGAAGGCTCTAAGTGGGCAAGGGGAAGTCCCAAAAGGCCATGGGTAGAGGTAGTAATTAAAAACTTGATGACCTATGGTCTAATAAGTTATGGCCCTTGATAGAGTGGAATGGCGGAAACAGTGTTTTAAATATCGACGATATAGGCTGACATATCCCATGATATATCTTGTATCCCACCTGTGCGATACGAAATGCATAGGTAGTACTGATATTTCCCACCTATTCAATACGGTGAGCATATTTGATTTTTGATCCCTTTTTTTTAATGTAAATCTCGTTAAATCAATGTCAAAAGGTTACAAATCTATGATTCTTCATGTTTTCCATGAAAAATCATGGATTTGGGGCTTCGATTTCAAGATTTGGGGGAGATGGGGCAAGTTGCGGAAATTTGGGAAAAATTGAAATTTCTCAATTTCTCTCAAATCAGTTGCATTCTTTGTATCCAAACACAAAATCAAACATGTAACCTGATTTAGTGATTCTTTTTATGCTTTTGAATGTATTGCTTGTGTTTCCATACGTGTCTTCTTACGTTTATAAATTATATGAATAGACTTTAAATATGCTTGCATCAGTTCAGTCGGACAATGCATGTATTAGGACCCCATACAAAGGAAACCCTTATTGTGTGCAATTTTTTTGTTGTAATGTTTTGATTTCTAAGTGTGTATTGATGTCTTTTTCAACAATCCTTGAAGTTTCCTTGAAAAAATTGACCAATTTCCCAATGCATGTTTCCTAACAACAACGATACATTACGCGATACAACCGATATATCCCATGCGATAATCGATATGCATCTGTTTCCCAAGGGTGTGATACATTACGCGATAACGAAATTTAAAACATTGGGCGGAAAAAGATTCATGTACCAATGAATTGGGATTACAACTTTGATGATGATGATGGTTGAAAACAGGAGAGAGGGAGGAGAAGTACACGTGCATGCACACAACATATTCATAAAATGTGGTGCCACTCAAATAAATTCATGGTAGAAAGAAATTATCAGTTACTAGTAAACGGTGGATTTTAGTTCTCTACTCTTTTTTTTTTTAGAGGCAACAAAATTATTTGTTGAAAAAACCACCACAAGGTAGGCAAAGAATACAACATAGCGCAATGCTAACAACCCACAAAGGATAAGATAGAAGCAGCTTTAGCTGCATTGACATAGGAGGCCCAACTCTTGACAAGACCTTTGATTATGCATAACACTCTTTCCACTGAGGTCCCGCCATTCCTAAAGCAACGCTCATTCCTCTCCTTCCAAATTGCCTTAAAGATGACCGTAATGAGGAGCCTCCATGGTATTTTCCTAGATTCCCACCACATCTTCCATGCCACACTAATAGGAGGACATCAACAGATTCTAGTATGACCCAAGATATCTGAACTATGGCCAGGAACAACTCCCACACCTTATGGGTGAAAGGCCAATGAATGAACAGATGATTGATTGGCTCCACGTCCGCCATACATAGTATACAAATATTACGAAGAAGAAGGGATCTTCACTGGAGGTTATTGATAGTCAACATTCTTTTACAACCCAACAACTATATGAACACTGACACGCAAGGCAGAGCATCGTAAAACCAGTGGTGGAACGGATGCAAAGGGTTGGGGCTCTAGTTGATTCTACCATAAGTCTAAAAAAAGGAACGAAAAGAGAGGTTCCCGGATCGATGAACTTTCCATATCAAAGAGTCCTCATCTTGAGTAGAATGAACAATGAGCTTAAGATGATGCAACAAACCGATGTATTCCAAAGCCTCCACGTCAAAAAGATTCCTACAGCATGGAGGACACCACACAATCTGGTCGCCGCAAGAAGAGAAGCATCAAGAAACAGAAATGACACGGTCCGGAGCAAGAGCGGGTATTCTTAGGAATTCCTCCTGACTTAGCCTCTCACCGCACCAAACATTGCTCCAGAATCCTATCCGATTTCCATTCCCAAATGCAAAGGCTATATTTTTGCAAACCAAATGCTCTGTCGACATTATAATTTTCCAAATAGAAGACGCTCAGTAAAGGGAGGATCTTTTCACATGCCAACCTCCCTCCTGAGATCCATACTTGCTGACAATGATATCACTCCAAAATCCACCCTCTTCAATTTTGAACCTTCTAATCCATTTTCCCAAGAGAGAAATGTTCATGAGCCACAAATCCCCCCCGCCCCCCCGAGAAAAAAAAAAAAAAAGAAAAAAGGCTTGAAATCCTCCCCCCAACAGAAAAGATGAAACTTCTTACCGTCCATGTTCCCTTTCCAAAAGAAGTTCCTTCTCAACTTCTCTTTCCAAAAATGAGCTAGGGCACTTGAATAAAGACATGAAGTACAAAGGCACATTCGAGAAGGCCACTTTAATGAGAGTTAGCCTCCTTCCAAAGGAAAGATAACGACATTGCCACCTAGCTAATTTCCTCTCTATCCTTTCAACCACCATCCCATAAATGCTTGGCAGGCTTCCCAATGCATAACAGTAGGCCCCGATACATAGAAGGGAACACTCCTATCTTACACTCGAAAATTGTAGCCAAAGAAGCAAGATCCTCACCAGAAACATGCACCCCTAACATCGCTTTTGGCAACATTAATCTTGAGCCCCGACACGACTTCAAAGCAAAAAAGAATTTTTCTGAAATTATCAAAAGCAACCACATTTGCATCGCAGAATAGTATTAGTGTCATCCACGTATTGAAAATGGCTAATTTGGACTCCACCTTGGGAAACTCTGAAACCATTAACCAAACCACATTCCTCACCCTTATGGAACATTCTGCTAAGGGCCTCACCAACAACCACAATGGATAGGGAGAAAGTGGGAACCTTGCCTGATACCTCCAGAAGCCCTGAAGAATCCTTTAGGAGAACCATTAACTAACATAAAAAATGAGGCTGATTGAACACAAGACTTCATCCATCCCCTCAACTTTTGGCCACAAGCCACCCGTTTCAACATGTAATCCAAACAATCACAATCCACATGGTCATATGCCTTTTCTAAATCCATTTGCAAACTATACTGCTTCTCTTCTCCCTGTACTTTGAATCGATGCATTCATGAGCAATAAGCGCACTATCAAGAATCTGTCTACCCATAACGACTGCCCCTTGATTGTCGGCTATAACTTTGGACAACACTCCATGAAACCACAACACCAACACTTTCGCAAGTATCTTATACGAGCTACCAATTAAGCTTATATGCCGAAAATCTTTTAATTGCTCTACAACTTCGATCTTAGGAAGAAGCACAGTTGCGCAATAAATGTACCCACATGTTGATAGATAGTCTACTATGCTCATAGAACTCGAAAATGCAATAAGTGCACTATCAAGAATCTGTCTACCCATAACAACTGCCCCTTGATTGTCGACTATAACTTTGGACAACACTCCATGAAACCACAACACCAACACTTTCGCAAGTATCTTATACGAGCTACCAATTAAGCTTATATGCCGAAAATCTTTTAATTGTTCTGCAACTTCGATCTTAGGAAGAAACGCAGCTGCGCAATAAATGTACCCACATGTTGATAGATAGTCTATTATGCTCATAAAACTCGAAAATGAACTCCATTACGTCTTTCTAGAGAATGTGCCAAAAAATTTAGAAAAAAGTCTATAGGATAGCCATCAAGGCTTAGGACTTTCTCACCACACATGGAAGTCAATAGCTGCTTTGATCAGCTATTGACTTCCTCAATGGTGAACAATAATTCAACGGAAGAGGCTTCTTCCTCCCAAAGCTTGTCAAAAGGCAAATAATCAAGCTATGGCCTATTCGAAACATCCCTAGAAAGAAAATTACTATATTAGCTGACAATAGCATCACAAATCCTTCCTTTGTTTGAAGTCCTCAAGCTTCTATAAGCAAACTGCTAATCCTGTTGCATCTGACCCAAGCACTTGCTATGTTGTGAAAGTAGCAAGTGTTTTTATCATCTTCCTTAAGCCATACTGCTCTGGATCGTTGGCACCATTTGATTTCCTCCTCTTCGGATCAATTAGCATAGTTTCACAAAAGAACCTCCCTCTTATCCTTATCTTCTTCAGACAGAGTGCATGCCTCCTCTACAAGGTCCAACTCATGAATTTCCTTTGCCATGTTAACAAATTCAGCCTCTATAACACCTAGAACCTCCTTTTTCCATAATTTTTTTTTTTTCCCTTTAGGAGCCTAAGTTTTTTGCAAATGTTGAAGCCCACGTAGCCTTCAACATCCAAAGAATTCCACCAACCTATTAACGGATACTTAAAACCTTCAATTTCCACCCATGCTAGCTCGAATCTAAAAGGTTTAGGGCCCCAATCATCAGCTGGCACCTCAACGATGATAAGACGATGGTCCAAAATGGGTCTCGACAGCCCTCACTAGCTAACCAGAGGATATTTATCGAGCCAATTAGAAGAAACCAAAAATCTATCCAAGCAGGATAAGATGGCAGTTTGCTAACCATTGGTCCAAGTGAATTTGGGACCCGCCGGGGGTAAATCCACCAATTCGTGTCTAGCTACCCACTCTGCAAACTTCCTCATACTATTGTTGATAGGGCCATCGTTCATCTTCTCATGGAGAAATTGAACGGCGTTAATCCACCACCGACGCACCATAGTGAGTCCCACTTCAATTTGACTTGATCTTGTTCGTCCCATAATTGATCTCTTAGGCCACCAGAAGACGGACCATAAACTACAGTGAAGAGCCACTAGTTCCAAGAAGAGGCTTCTCGCAACAAAATAGAAAGAGAGAAAGACACCGCAAAAGCATCTATCTTTCCTCCATAGATCGGTGTTCCACGCTACAAGGATACCGCCCACAAACCCGATGGCATCGACAATGTCCCAATCTTTGTTTCTAACACCCTAGATAAAGGTGTTCTGTAACGGTAACAATGGCCGTAACGACCACCACCATTACTTTTATGATATGGGGCATAACGGTTGTTATGGCCCGTAACGGCCGTTACGGTCTCTATTTTTTATTTATTGAAAAAATCCCCGAAAAACCTGTATTTGCCCCGTAATGTTGATTTAAAAGTATGAAAAACCTATATATGTCCCATAATAGACCCTTACGGGGCTATTATGGCCTTCATAGGGGATGTAACGTGCCATTAACAGCAATTACGGGTCATTTTTTTCCATAACGACTGTTACGGCCATTACAACCCCGTAACGTGTAACGGTTGCCACCGTAACCTTTACGTAACGGCCTTTCCAGCCCCGTAACAGCCTTTACAACACACCATGCCCTAGATAGAATCGAGCATGCCTATGTCGATAGACTGAAGTTGTCTCATGTAGTGTGATAATTTCTACATTTTCTTTTCTACAAGCCTTCCTAACCTAAACCCTTTTGATATTGCAACCCAATCTCCTTAAATTCCATTATATAAATAACATTAAGAAATAGCTTTACCCGTTCTCCGATGCTTGCATCCACTAACTTTCCCTGAAGAGATGTAATTGATTAAGTATTCCAAACTGATAGGTTCCCTCCAACCCCTTAAGGATTTTCTGCTCCTCACCACTCGAGCCTCTTTCCGTCTCTGAGTTGCCTTACTTCTAACAAAATGGAAGAAATCAACCACGTTCTCATCACCCACTCCAAAAGACATCCCTACTAGTCCCCCAACCCTTTCGAGCACTTGACCACCGAAACGACTCCGTCGTCATCGTTGCATATTCAGGATGAGCTTCCTGATTGGTCAAAAGCACGAAATGTTCTACCAAGGCACTCGAGTCCCTGTCATCCAAAGGCTTTGCAGCCCTGAGTGGCATGATAATGACAACCTCTTCTAACGAAATCCT
This sequence comes from Magnolia officinalis, assembly GCA_021015155.1. Classification (NCBI taxonomy): domain Eukaryota; kingdom Viridiplantae; phylum Streptophyta; class Magnoliopsida; order Magnoliales; family Magnoliaceae; genus Magnolia; species Magnolia officinalis. Next base: position 51,128,814 of record JAJHSJ010000002.1, on the reverse strand, counting down.
CAGGATCATGCCTTCAAATAAGGTCTCCCCATATGGCATTAACCTACAGAGTGATCTTTCGTTGTCATTATTCCCCCTGTTTGATATTTCCCTTGAAACCTATGTTTCATCCCATTGATCTTCGAAGATGAAACTTCCTTTGCTTGCTCTCCACCACACTTGTGTCCTCATCTACCGGTAGAATCTGCACACATGGCGCTTTTGGAGAAGGAAGAAGGATCGGCCCATTGTTTTTTCCCAAAAAATCTGCGAAGTCGAAGACCTGAAATGAAATGCTCAACCTTTTGTTCCGAACGATGAAACGCTCGGCCTTTCGTTTCGCACATGCTAGAGAGAGCACTAACACGTTAGACACATGATCGTTCCTGAACACGTGCAGCCTCAAAAGAGGATACGATTTCGGCCCGACTATTGCTTCTTTGCCACGCGTCGGAATCTCCCTCAGCCACGCCACCCCCATTAGCTTTGCGAGAGCCAACGTTCTCCTTGTGACACATCTCCCAAATTTCATTCTAAACATGCTCGCTCAAGACACGTGAAGGGCTATGTGGAGTGTCTAGAGGAGGCTCGAAACCCGAGCCTAATTCTGTATTAGGGTTTGGGATGGTGCGTACACCCTACAAAGTACCTGCATAGCACTAATCCCCACAAGCAATGTTGTCGAAATCATTACCATATCGTAAATCGTAATAAGGGTTGAATCATATCGAATCGCAAATCCTATCGTAAATCGTAAGATTTTTTTATGATTTTCTTAAAAATATGAAAAATATAAATAAATCAGAAAAATAAAAACTTTAACACTATCATGAGATGGTATTACTCAAAATTAAATGATTCTTATTTTTCTTTTTCTTTCAAGAATTTTTCCTTGAAAAATACAAGGACCCTTTAATAATTATATTCTTGTTAGCCTTCTTGAATGTAGAATCGAATTGGAAAAGTGGCATTTGATTTCGTAGACCAATGAAAAAAGAAAGCTTGTTCACTTCCAAATGATTGGGGCTTTGAAAGGAATTATCGAGGAAACAAGATCCATAAAGTAACCCCAAATAGTTAAGATAATGATATAATGATGACAGCAATCTTTGCGACACCATCATTTTGCAACTCTTCTAGATATTTTCAATATCTAGATTCATTGTTATGAAATAATTATAGAGAAAACACATCCGAACCATATAGTCCAAAGAGGTAGACCCATGATAGATAGAAGGTAAATTTTTTGGAAGATACAGATGCAATCTTGTAGGCAACAAAGAAATAACGAACTACTACTAGCAGAAGTTTCATGGAACAAATAGCAATTTTTAAGATATCCCATAAATGAAAAACAATAAAGTATGATCCTGAACAAAAAAAAAAAAAAAAAAAAAGAGACTAGATTGTAATAGAGCTTTTTTTAGGCTCCTCACCCATAACTGGCAGAAACTCCCAAAGAACTGCTTCACGTTTCTCCAAAAGGAAGAAAAAAGTATACGACACTTGCTGCAGAAGTGAACAACTGCTGATCTAAATGACTCCTTGGCAGATAATGGAAAGCCTATGTGTGGTGCCTCTGCATCGACACTAATTTCAGCACCATTTACAATTGGTTTAGAGCCACCACGGTCAGCTGCACTTTCTGCTTCAGGCTCAAGAAACTCTTTCTCATTCTTCCAAGATTTGAATATTAGTTTGCCCCTCTTAGCTCCTGAACCTATCCAATTCGACCAAAACTTTGCCGCCAAAAATGTCAATCCATCCCCATCCATGTCTGGGATTTTTAAACTATCAGTTGAACTTTCCTGCTCGGAAGTATCCATGATATTGCCATCAGCTGTATTCAGTGACCACAGCCCAGTACTAGTTATCTGCACCAATAGAAAAAGTCACAGAACACCCAAGAGAATCAAGCAAGAATACAAAATTAAACTAAAAAGCACAACAAGAAAAACTCAAGATGAAAAATCAGATATTGCAAATAATTTTGCATTAAAAGCAAATGTCGTAAGGCCCATCGCTGCACAGGACTTCAAGGAACAAGGAAATTATGCATGTTAGTAAGGAAAAAGAATATCTTATTTAAAAAATGCTATAAGAGTGTGTGCGAAATGAAGAGATCCCTGTTTCGGTTAATCTTCTTTCTAGTTTGGAGGAGGTGTCTACCTTTGTGATAGGATGGATTGGAGGTTGCGGTGAACAATCTTTGGATAATTTTCTGGTGAAGTCATCTTTTAGGAGATGTCTTAGTTGGGGGGTGGCTCAGTCATGGGAGCAAAGATGTCGATGCATCAATGCCTTAAAAATAATTTCTTTTTATTGCACGATAGCGGCGAACAACATCCTGCTTCCATCATCCAATGGTTGACATGTAAAGGACTTTTGAGGAAAGATGTTCAATGACATGAATCGGCAACATTGCAGACCAAAATGGTTCAGCAAGGTTTTACTTCTCCAGTCTGATTGAAATGAGAATACCAAAGTCGAGCAACGACCTAGGAAGCCTCTATTGCCGCAGGTAATTCAGTGAATGACAGTGCATGGGTGGCAAAGAACAACTCGGTTCCCATACAGGTTTTTTAAAGATAACACTGACTTTTAAAAAGAGGGGAAAGAAGAATGGGTTATCCACCATTCTGCATAACACGCTGGCCTCTGAGTTACTATCCAAAGGGTATCCATAAAGCATACAGAGAATCAGATTTCTTTTACTTCTTTTATCTGAATGGCAAAATCCCATGGGTATCTGTAATACCCCAATGAGAACCACCTTAAAAAATTGCAGAATCTCCTTCTACAGTATGGGAGAAACATGGCACTTGGTAGTACTGACGAAATTAGAAAATTCTCAATGATTTTTTTTGAATGATTACTAATTTATTTGAAAAGAAAAAAGGAGAGGTTAAAAAGCATTAAGGGAACAGACACAATGAACCAATCATGAGCAACCTTCTCACCACCCCCTCCTTTGCAAGGGAATTGAGTGGGTCTCACAAAACATTAAAAAGACAACTTCTCAAGCGATAGGAGAAATCTCTAATCTCAGGTACGATAAAAGCTAATTTCCAAGCAACCAGATCCTTTGAAGATGCCTACTTAATTATGTTGCGCAATAACATTCAATGACCATGCACCCTGAGACATGAAGGCTTTGGAGAAAATACGCGACCCTTCTTGGAGCAAATGGGCCTCAGCTTGCATTGGATCCTAAAATACCACAATGCCCCAAGAACATCAACATGATTTCCCTTATCATTCCTCACCACTGGTCCCATCCCGAAAGGATTTGCATTTTGCATTACCCATAGAGCAGTCATCAAAGTTTAGCTTCAAAAAGCGGCAGAGAGAGAGAGAGAGAGAGAGAGAGAGAGAGAGAGAGAGAGAGAGAGAGAGAGAGAGAGAGAGAGAGAGAGAGAGAGTCCTGTTTCTTTCTTTTCATGCACCCCAAACTATAGAAAAAGGCACCAATTTGATGAAGGTGCCCTTTATAGAATTGCCAGAACCATTGCAAACCCAAACAGCCCCAAAAACTTGAAAGAAATAGGATGCCTGTTCAGCCATCCTACAATGAACCAAAATATGGTTATTCGTCCTCCCAACAAAGGAAACAAAAGCCAGGGAAGGTATGATGCCTCTTCTTCAAATTATTAGGAGCATCGCCATGGCCATCCATGCAAAAGCCTTCATCCTTGGAGGAGCAAATGAAACCTACGCATTAGCACACAATGGTGTCCCTTTGCTTTTTAGGCTTATGTCACCTAAAATGATTTGGCCCAAAAGTCACCATTCTAGTCCACTTCCAAATCTTGCAATCCATTTATTAACATCAAGAAAGAAACCACTCAAATTGATTTCATCATCATTAAGATTTCCGTGAAATGTCATGCTGCAAAGGATACTGCCCCCAAGACAATCATAGCATTCCATAATGAAGGCTTCTTTGCGATTAAATATGAAATAAAAGATCTAGGAAAGTGGAGCAAGCATTGATTCTCCAACCAACATATCTACCCAAAATTGCACTTTATCAACTCAACCAATCTGGAACTGCCATCTTGCAAAACACATGCCCTACAAGACAAGTCCCTCCTATCCCTATTTGAAGTGTCTCGCAACTTTCTAATCACCCTCCACATATATGACCCCCACCTCCAGTGATTAGATGAGGAAACCATCCCCTTTCTGAAACACCATATTTTCTAGCAATAACAACTTGCCATAAAGGATTAGCCTCTTCCCAAATCTCTATCACCATTTACTAAAGAGGAGCAAATTTTGTTCCCTTATTCAACTCAACTCTCCCAATACCCCTTCTTTTTTTCTTTTCCTTTTCTTTCTTTAAATATCAATCTATTTTATTAGGTGGAATTTGTGCTCACACCTCTTCCCTCTCATAAGAAATTCCTTTTCCATTTCTCCAATCCTTTTGGCAACAGCCAGCGGCATCTTGACTAGAGAGAAAATAGACTGGGAAGTTTGTCAAGGATGACTTGGTAAGAGTTATTCCACGCCACTTAAAACAAGAAATTGCCGACCATGCTGCAATTTTTTTCTCCATTCTCTCCCAAACACCAACACCTTCACATTGCCTCCTTAAGGAAGCCTCCTTAAGGAATCCAATATTAATAGCATTAGGCTGATAAAATAAACAAATAACTAATAGGAAGAGAAACTTTATTGCACCCCATCCAGTTGCTAACTGATGAACCTTCACCAGGATTGGAGGCAACTGCTGCCACAACACTTTGCCGAAGTTCATCCTAAGAGCTGATACTGCTTGAAAACACATGAGAACACCTTTGAGGTTTTAGACTCGGTCCATATTTGCAAAAAATATGGGGCCAACCTCAAAGATACAACTAGCTCAACATGACCAAGCTTGAAGTGTTTGAGAAGACTAAGGTCTAAAGTTCAGCTAAGAAACTCAAACTATTGGCCACCATAGAAGAAAGAAATGGGGCCATGGGATCACGATCCCTTCAACCTCTAGAACTTTTGAAGAACCCAGTTGGAGAGCTGTTCATGAGCATGGAGAAAGTTGATGATATACATTCATTAATTTCACATAACCAGTTTTTGTTGAACCCCTTCCTTAGAAGGGAATAGGAGAAAATCTAAATGCGCATGGCCTTCTTTCCATGTCAACTTTACAAAGAATTCCCACCTTACCACTCTTGATTCTTGAGTCAATACACTCATTAGCAATTAGAATACCATGACGATCATTTATGAAAGCCTCGAGAAAAGGGTCCATAACAAGTCTAAGAACATCCTTCAATCCAGTGGCAAGGAACCTGGCCAGAATCTTTTACACCCCACCCACATGGCTAATAGAGCAGACATCCTTTGTCTCGATGGCCCCATCGATTTAGAACGAGAGTACTAAGGGTGGCATTCAAGCGTTTAACTTCAAACATCCTTAGAATTCCTTCATAAAGCTCATGAAATCCTCCTATACTAAAGGCGGCATTCAAGCAATTAACTTCAAACATTCTTAGAATTCCTTAAAGCTCATGACATCCTCCTTAATAACAATATGGGTAGAGCACAATAGTGTTTCCATCTAGGCTTGGGGCGTTATCCCTATCCGTCTCCCAAACTACTCTCCGAATCTCAACTTTAAGTCTCTTTCTAAGTAGTTCACCATCTCAATGGGGCTCCGCCTCTCTACCAACCATCGAGAATGGACCTACCAATCTCCTCCTTAATGTATAGCTTTTCATAGAAATCAAGAATTTCTTTGTGGCTACAAGCTGGATCTTCAACTAAGGACCCCTTGATATTTAACTCGTAAATGGAATTAGTCCTTTTCCTGATATTTTTCATACTGTGGAAGTCATATTCTTATCCCCATCGTTGGGAAAAATAGTCGTTGGTTCCAAGTCTTCTCTTGCCTTCTCAATAGAACTTGGTACTCTTGCTTCAAAGCTTTCTTTCCCCATTCTGTCATATCAATAGAGGTGTACACGAGTCGAGTTAGCTCGTTAGCTCGCTCGGATCAACTCGGAAAAGCTCGACTCGACTCGGATCGAAACTGTGTTCGAGCCGAGTCGAGCCAGTTTTATTGAGCTCAAAACTTTTCAAGTCGAGTCCGAGCTAGACCTATCTCGACTTGGTATTGAGCTCGAACTTGACTCGGTTAAGCTCGCATCGGCTCGGATCGATTTTTGAGTAAGTATATATATAAAAAATCGGACGCCCAAAAAATGTTTTTTAAAAATTAAAAAAAAAAAAACCCTAACCCCCCAACGTCCTCTCGTCTCGGCCGTTCACCCAACCCTAAAAACCCTAACCCTAGCTCGAACTCAACTCTCTTTAGTGCCCAAACGGCGACCGGTACCACTCTCCTCTCCTCCATTTCACGTTGTTCTCCAGGCCCGACAATGATGTTGCTCACCAAGTGTTTGATGAAATGACTCAATGAAGTGTGGCTAGTGGCAAGGAAGGTATGTATATGAAACAAAAACCCTTTTTTTCTTGATTTTTATGTTGCTTAGAAGGTGTTTGATGAAATACTTGTAAAACCACTGCTGTTGTTTTACATACAGTGAGATTTTGAAGGTGCAGTCCATGTGTTTGTGAAAATGCTGCACAGGCGAACTTGGCTCGATCTTGGCCCGAACTCGGCTTGAACTGGCCCGAGCTGCTGACCAAACCGAGCCGAGCTAGCCAGTTAGGCTCGAGGACCGAGCCAAGCCGAGTTCGAGATGGGGTCAGCAAGTGGCCAAGCCGAGTCGAGTCATGCCCAGCTCGACTCGTGTACACCTCTACATATCAATGAGACCATGATCTTCCAAGCAATCTATTGTGGATATTTCATACAAAATTTCTACTTTCTACTTCTCCGCTCTCTCTAAGACATCCTTACTCCATTCAGTGAGCTTAAGCTCAAGTATATAAAGTTTCTTTCCAAACATGAAACCAGCCGACTCTTGGACCTAGAAATTTCTCCACCAATCAAAAACCATTTGGATCAAATTTGGAATTTTCAACCATCAATTCACAAAACCTGAATGGAGTAGGGTCTGACAATAAGCCAACATCTCCAAACAAATAGGAATAGGGTAAGAAACCAGCCATGACACTATAACCACCATCCTTAGAAATGTCTCTCTCTCTCTCCCAATCAACAGAAATAAGGAAGCAACTAAGCTTCAAATGGTCATTCTTAGTTTCTTGGCCACATAAAGAAGCCACTGCTCAGAGTTAAGGTCGATAAGATTGTTCACAGCAACAAATTTGGCAAACATCCTCACATGCTTGTATTCCCCCTACAAGCAACCCATTACCGCTACAGATCCTCTCCATTTGCCTTTCCTCCCCATACCCTTGATTAGGGGTGTACATCGAGTCGAACTGAGCCTCAACTCGACTCGGCTCGGCCACTAGTTGACCTCAACTCAAACTCGGCTCAGCTCGATCCTCGAGCTTGACTGGCCAGCTCGGCTCGGTTTGGTCAGCAGCTCTGACCGAGTTCAAGCCAAGATCGAGCCGAGTTCGTCATTGAGGCATTTTCACAAACACCTAGACTGCACCTTCAAAATCTCATTGTATTTGAGATAGCAGCAATGGTTTTACAGGTATTTTATCAAACACCTTCTAAGCAACATAAAAATCAAGAAAAAAAAGGGTGTTGGTTTCATATACATACCTTCCTTGCCACCAGCCACACTTCTTTGAGTCATTTCATCAAACACTTGGTGAGCAACATCAATATCAAAGTAACCAAGTCACCGAACTGGTTCGATCCGTTTGATTCGAGTTAGGTTCGATCTGAGTCAAGTCGAGCTAGGGGTAGCTCGAACTCATTTTCGAGCTCAAAAAATCAACTAGACTCGGCTCGAACTTAGCTTCAAACCGAGTCAAATCAAGCTTTTTCGAGTCGAGTCGAGCGAGCTAACCGAGCTAGCTTGGTTCGTGTACACCCCTACCCTTGATACCTTCGATATTTTGTAATAATTCATCATCAAGGCAAAGTTGTTAAACATTGTGTTACTTTAGCTTTGATCTGCAAATTCACTTTGGTTCCGTTTCCTCACTCCTCTAAAGTGATATGCATCTCTTGTGAGCGATCTAATTCCACCATTTCCCCACTGTTAGAAACAACTTCCATGTCAACTCTCAAAGAATTTTTCCAACCCCAGTATCTCCCCCCATCCCTGGAAATTTCACATGGCAAGACCCTCCCTATGCTGAATAATATGCTCATTCCTGCCTTCTTTGACCACCGCACGAACCTGAACAATCAGATTTGGTACAACAAAGTGCCTTCCGGAGACGAATATGAAAGGATACACAATGGACTAAGAACTTCAGAATGCTAAAAACAAGGCAGCAGCAAGAAATAGGAACCTTTTTTTCTAAAGGAAATAAACCCTTCTTTTTCTTTTTTGAAGAATAAAATAAAATATATTGGAGCAAAGTTCCAAAGCAGAAACAAAAAGAAAATAAACAAAAACAAAAGAAAGCAACGAAAATGTAAAAAAACATCTATACAACTCGAGACTGACATTGCAACACCAACCAAAAGAAGTTGACAACACAACCAGATCAACCTAGGATAAGAGGAATGATGGATTTGTCTATGAGATTTGGACTGATAGACCATTCCTTAAGGTCCTTGATAATCTAGTTCGACATAGCTAAAGAGGAAGAAGCACAATCCCGAAAACAACAAAGGTTTCTTTCACGACAAATAGCCCAAAAGAAGGCCATCACCGCCAATCTCCACAGAGCTTTGGTATCATCCTCAAGGCAAGTACCATGACAAGCGAACAAAAAACTATGAATCAAACTTGGCATCACCCAAGGGATACTGAATCTATTTGAAATAGAAGATCAAACTTCAACAGCACATGGGCAGTGAAGGAGCATGTTTGGGAGCACTAAACTGCGGCGTTGTAAGTTGTCTCCCGTCAAAACCCTCCCTCTAGGTAGGAGCCAGACGAAAGTAACAACCTTTAGGGGGCTTAATAGAACCAAAGGAAAGACAGAAACGTCACTCTTTGATTTGAAGGAGGGCCACTAAACATAGGACAACCACTTTCTCTTAAAGCTCGAATTGATAGAGGGTGGCGAAAATTCATTTATCTCATAGCCCAAGCCTCACATCCCATGGGTTAGGTCGAACCCCCCTCATGGGCCCCACATCACATGGGTTCCGCCTCACATGAGTCACCCACCTCACACAAGCCACCCACCTCGAGTGTGCCCCCGCATCCCACAGGTCACCCCACTCGAGCCCGATGTGAAAATGCCCCTGCATTAATCACCCCCGGTGAGGAGTCTCAAACACGAGACATCCTGCTCTGATACCACTTTGACGCAGGACAACCAGCTCGAGCTGATAGAGCATGGCGAATCAATCCTTTTATTTCATAGCCCAGGCCCCATATCCCATGGGTTAGGTCCTCGACCGAACCCCCCTCATGGGCCCCACATCACATGGGTTCCGCATCACACAACCCGCCTCACGCGGGCCACCCACCCCGAGTGTGGGCCCACATCCCACAGACCACCCCACTCGAGCCCTGTGTGAAAATGCCCCTGCATTAGCCACAGATGGCATTGTAGAAAGATTTGATGGTAAATCTTCCGGAAGGGAAAAGCACCCAGGATAAGAAGTCGACCGCTCCGGATACTTTCTAGATCCTACACAGAAGATGAAGGAGCTCCAAGAGGGCTTTGGTCTCTGGCTCTGATAGTGCCTTCTTATAGGCGGGATACTAGACTCCCAAACCTACAAGAGAAGCAATCAAAAACAGAAATTGAGAGGTTGGACTCTGGCTAGACTAGGGTAAATGGATAAGATAGGTTTGTCTAAGATCCATCTATCCAACCAGAATCTAATCTAAGAGCCATCTGCCATACTTACTAAAAGAGATTAAAAAAAAAAAAAAAAAAAAGGTATTCTTAAGGGTCACAATGGCTTTCCAAACCGAGAAGGCTCTGTAAAGAGAGGAGGATTTAGTGCACCAGCCTCCCTCTTCGACGCCATATTTACCAACTATGATTTCCCTCCACCAACTTCTAGATTCAGTTCTAAAACGCAAAAGACACTTTCCAAGGAGGGCTAAGTTCGCATCTGACAGAGTCCTAAGTCCTAATACCACCACCTCCTTCAGTGTAGCGTTTACACACCTCGGACCAACTCAGCAAGTGAAATTTATGCTGAGAAGAATTGTCTTTCTAAAGAAAGTCTCTCCTGAGCTTATCGATTTTAAGAATGATAGATTTAGGGCATCGGAACAGAGAGAGGAATTAAGATGGAAGGCTAGATAAAGCCAATTTGATCAAGTTAAGAGTAGAGACCCCTTAAGAGATAGCTAATGGCCATAGATCTTAATATCTATACCGTATCAACTGATACGGCCGTTTCGTATATGAGACGATATGTGATATGCAGTTGTATCGGCCCGATACGAAAAAGTTGACCCATATCGACCAATATGGAGCATATCGACATCAATATGGGGCTGATATAGGCCGATACGTCCATAAAAGCCTTTTTTTTCCACTTAAACTATGGAGGAAGCTTAAAAACTCATTTTAGGGTAGATCTAGACCTTTTTGGGGATAAAAACAAATGATTTGAATGGGATTCAAGAAATCGAAGTGAAGTAAACCATTGTGGGAAAATTTAGAAAGAATGGTAAACCTTCACTTCATGGTATTTTCATCTTCTTTTTGTTGTATGTCAATGTAATGGGCCCTAATTCACCAAATCATGCTTGACTTGTGTTTAATTAAGGCCCATTTAGTGACCTTTAACAAGTCAAAGCAATATACAACATTCTCATCAAAGAATGGTCCAATACACCATCATATGCATGTCCAAAAAACCCAAAAAAAAAAAAAAAAAAAAAGAAAAGAGAGAGAGAGAGAGAGAGAGAGAGAGAGAGATAGATTCTTGAATATCTTATTATTCTCTTTTTTCCTTAATTCTTTGGCTTAAAATTTTTTTCTACCGATACGGGCCGATATTGTTTGATACAAACCGTTGTTAATACGCGACGCCCGTATCGTATTGTTTTTTCGCCGATACCCCCCCCTCTAATACCGATATTCAGAACCATGGTAACGGCTCTTCCAAGGAGCAAGTTTCCTTTCCATTCTTTCAATGACAACATCCCACAATAGATTGGTTGGTTTGCCAATACAAAGAGGGAGACCCAGATACATGGAAGGGAAAGAACCTACTATGCATCCAAAGTTGCAGCAATAGGAGAGGAGATCGCCAAAAATATTAATGCTCAATAATTCACTATTGAAAAGATTTATCTTGAGGCCAAAAATAGCCTCCAAAAAGCGAATGACCTTCATCATGTTACTAATAGTTGTTTCAGTGGCTTCAAAGAACAGCAGTGTCATCTGCAAATTAGATATGGGAAATGGCAGGGCTGGAATGAGAGACTTTGAAACCATTAAGGAGGTTGATAGATTCCCCTTTACTTGGCATGCGGCTGAGGCCATTTGAGGCAATAATGAATAGAAAGGGAGAGAGAGGGTCTCCCTGCCTAAGACCCCGAGTGGAAGAGAAGAATCCTTTTAGGGATCCATTAACCAACATGGAGAGAGAAGCAGAAGAAAGACAGTTGTGAATCTAACTATGCCATTTTTAAATAAAACCAAGCAGACCTAACAAGTAGTGTAAATAACCCAATCTACATGATCAAAAGCCCACCCCCCCCCCCCCCACCAGTTCTATGACACAAATCGATGCATTTGTGAGCTAATAGAGCACAATCCAATATTTGTCTGTCAGTTAGGAAGGCTCCCTGAGCTTCTGAGATAACTTTGGAAAGCATTGGTCCAACTCTCGAAGCTAACAGTTTGGCTAATATCTTGTAGGGAGCCCCCGACAAGCTAATTGGCTGGAAATCCTTAAGCTTTGAGGCTCCTTCAACCTTAGGAATAAAAGCTATGAAGAAGGCCCCATAGCACGAGAGACTGAATAATTAGACTGGAAATCAAAGAGGAGATAATATCCAACTTAATGACATCCCAAAAAAGCTGAAAAATGCGAAAAGAAAACCATTGGGGCCAAGGGATTTATCTCAGCTAGCTTTGATTTCTTCCTCTAAAAAAAGAAGCTTCCAAAGTGTTCACTTCTTTAGCAAAGATCAGGGGGATCTCAACTAGTTATCAAAAGAGAGCAGAGAGAAATAAAAGGAGACTATATGGTTACATACCTACTGGTGATCCACTAACTTGGAACCATTACCTGAAATGCTACTTATCTTGTTGGAGCGAGCTCTCGCACTGGCAATGGTATGAAAGAAGCCAGTGTTTTTGTCCCTGCCTTCAACCAGAGAGCCCTAGAAATGTCTCCTTTTGATCTCTTGCTGATGAACTAATCTTGCATAATCTGCTCTAAGGGATTCTTTGAGGGCTCTGTCATCATCTGAGAGGGGACCCAACTCTTCCTGCACATCCAACGGCTGAATAGCTGCAAGAGAGATAGAAGTGACAGCTTCTAGATCAGCCTGAGTCTCTTTCCTCCACTTGTCCTATTAATCTTATGCAATTTGAGTTTTTGAGTCAGGATGAAACTCGGGCTGCCTAAAACCACGAATGAGGACCACCAAGAAGAAACCAAAGCAGAGAATCCATCTACTTCAATCCAATAGAGTTCGAATCTAAAAGGCTTGGGCCCCCAACTTTCCTCCACCGAGTGCAGTAGGGTGGGGTAATGAGTGGAGACTAGATGGGGGAGGCCACATTGGGAAACCACCGGAAGCTTCTATCCAATTTGGAGAGACCAAAAACCTATCGAGGCGAGATAGGATGGGGGGAGATTGCCCATTCAACCAAGTGTATTTAACATCCAAAAGAGGCAGGTCGATCAGATCATTAACCCCCACTACTTCTGAAAACATTTTCATGTTTTTGGTAATGTGACTGCCGTTTGATTTTTCAAAAGGAAAACAAATGACATTAAAATCACCACCAAGGCACTAAGGGAGGTTCCATCTCAACTTGACAGCATTTAAATCATCCCAAAGAAAATGCCTTTTAGAAGTAGAACAAGAACTGTAAACAGAAGAAAAGATCTTTTTAAATACAAAGGGCTTCTAAGAACCACCAACACCAAGAAAGCGCAAAACAGGGAATCTTCTTGGACCCGGTTGCTAGTGTCACAAGCCACCAAAATACCCCCCAAGGAGCCTTCCGCGGCAAGGTAGATCCAGTCCTTATGACAAACACCCCAAATGGAGTCAAGGTCAAAATGACTTACCGATTGGAGCTTTGTTTCCTGGATGGAGATGATATTTACTTTGTTTTTGGGAAGGATATCATTGACCTGAGCTTTCTTCCTAACGCAACCAAGACCCCACATGTTTCAGGAGATAATCTTTATTGAGCCACAATCTTACCCCTTTGACCCTTCTTTGAGGATTGAGAGCTGGAGCCGACCTCAGTTGATAGAGGACTAAAGGCTGATCGGTTCCCTGCATCCATGAGGAGACTTTGAAGTCTTCCTTGCTTCTAATGTTGCTTGGGCTCTACATTCTTCTATGAACTAGAAAAGAGCCACAGTCTTATTCCTTGTCCCCAAATGACATACCCACTGACCTTCCAAAGTCCATGAGCCTGTGTTTAACTCATTAGAGATCCTTGCATTTTGACAAAATAGACTTGGGATCCCATTGGTAGACTAGGCTCAAGGACTCCGGTAGAGTCAGAGTGGGCAAATCGTCTGAGCAGACTTGGATTGGGGGAACATCCATTATAAAAGGGTTAGATGTTTCAGGTCTAAAGGAGGGATGGAAGAGAGGATGCGAGGAAGTGGGAGAGGGAAGCCGATTAATAGGGACCAAAGGGGGGATTCGATAGAATGGAAGCACGACGATGGCGAACCAAGATATTTTTCTATGGGAAGTTGCGATCAGGGGAAGCTTGGGGGGGGGGGAGGTTCGCTATCTTCTCTAGCAGGGGAAGAGGAGGGGGGAAATCAATGTGGTAGTCAGAAGCTGACGTAAAAGTCAACATCGGAAAAACACACGTCTGGAAGCTAGGCATGTCAACTGGAACACCTGCAGAGGTGCAAGGCTCGAGACACCCAGCTGTCTAAAGAAGCAATGAGTGACCAGTTAGGATTTGAAAATCGTCGAAAGAGATTTAGGAACAGACATTTCTCTCTCGAGCGAGAAGTGGAGGCATAAAAAGAAGCCATGTTATCCCCCTCCTCTCCTAAAGCTGTCAGAATCAAATAGGGAAGATTTCATTACCTGATTCATTGGGGGTTTGTGTTGTATTTCAATCACAAGGCGTTGCATTATTTGAATTCAGAAGAAATAGAGCGCATGGCACAATAAATGGAATACTTATATTCAGGAGTTTGCATTCAACTTAAAGGGTCAGGCCGGCATAGAAAATAAGATAATAGATGCCCTCAACCGAAAATCACATCTATTGTCTACCTTATCAATCGCCTTTGTTGAGTTCAAGGAATTTAAAAGAGTCTGTAGCAAATGATCGTTTTAAGAAAACATTTTCAACACTCCTTATAAGCTCCAAAGCAAGATGGGTACTTATTCTATGATATCAGGTTGTGTCTTCCTAAAATCTCATTGCGAGAGCTTGTGATACAAAAGCATCATTTAGGTGGCCTCGGTGATCACTTTTGAATCAATAAAACAATAGCTTAAGTCAAGGAATGTTTCTACTAGCCAGCTTTAAAGAAAGATGTCAAAATCGTCATTCGACGACAACAATGTTGAGGATGTTTAGTCGAGCAAATGTAGCAAGCATAATATTGGTCTTTATACTCCAGTACATGTGCCAGATGCTCCATGGGAAGACATCAGCATAAATTTTGTCCTAGGATTACCTAAGTCTCAATGTGACTATGACTTTATTTATATTGTGGTCGATAAGTTTTCTAAGATGACCAATTTCATCCCTTGTAAAAAGACATCAGATGCTCTACACATCGCTAGTATTTTATTCAAGGAGGTGGTTCATTTACATGGTGTTTCTAAGACGACTATATTTGATCAGGATGTTTAGTTTATGAGCTACATCTAGCGAACTTTCTGGTTTAGGATGGAAACTAAATTAAAGTTTTCAAGTGCTCATCATCCACAAATAGATGAACAGGCAATGTTTGTCAACTGCAGTCTTGGGAACCTTCTTCCTTGTTTAGTGGGTTATCACGTCAGTTCATGAGACATCATGTTATCTTTTTCTCTCTTTTTTTTTTTTTTCTTTGAAGTTAAAATGGGACATCATGCTATCACAAGCTGAGTTTGCCTATAACAGTTTTGTGAACCGCACTACAAGGCTCTCATTTCAAAACTGCAACTAGTATGCAACCTCGACAACCTATCAATTTAATCTCACTTCATATTACAACTCAATCAAGCCAGGACACCAAGGCTTTTGTATAGCATTACATGAAGAAGTCCGATGAAAGATCACCCTTAGTAATGAAAATTACAAAGGGCATGTGCAAATGTTCGATGGCGTTTTGCACAATTTCAAGAAGAGGATCAGATCATGGTGTGGCTCAAATCTGAGAGGTTTCCAACAGGCTCTTCCACTAAGCTTCACTCAAAAAAGGCAAGTGCTTATTGTATTTTGAAGAGGCTAGGTGATAATGCCTCATCGAACTTCCATCTAAAATGAAGATTAGCCTCATTTTCATTGTAGAAAAGATGAGAGAATGGAAGAACAAGCTATCATATACCCAAGGTACCATGCCAGTTCAAAGAAATCATTGAAGATGTGTTGGACAATAAAATAGTTTCCACACACCAAGGAGGGTATCAAAAATTACTCGTCAAGGGGTCGGTCGAGATCTGATGAATCATGTAGATCTCACTAGAAAATTTCAAGCGCGTCAACTTGGAACTCTATGAGAAGTACATTGCCATTAACTCGACGAAACCAAGTTTTTCCAAGCCAAGGAAAATCGATGCAATCGCATCACATCCCATGCATGCACGATCCACAGGTGTGCACAAGAAAAGGCCCAATTTCCCTTTTAGCTTGTTTCTAGTTTCTTTTCTTTCACATTTCTATGTTAGGAAAAATATCTCTATGCTATTATATTTTCATATTTAAGGGTTATCTTATTTTCGAGATCTTGGCTAGTAAGGAATTTTATTTTTAGATTCGTTAGATTATGATAGAGATTTTCTCAAGAAAGAAACATTGTAAAAACTCATTATAAATAAAGCTTAGGCCCTATGGAATAAGACACAGTTGAATGATGTTTTCTTTAAGCAAGTTCTCTTGTTTCTATACGGCAGGTGTGTCAAGGGGGAATGGTGATCTCCAGTATAAGACTAAAGGATTATTGAGATTGCTCACAACCATTGCATCTCTCTTATGTGGTTAGAACTTTCAATCTGGCACATTGAACTTCACTACAATTAGCTTATTCCTTGATCTAGTTGCATTACAAAGCAATCCACACAAGAAATAAAGGCCATAGAAAATTATAAGACGATCGGACTACATACCTTGATATGTACAAGATCGGCATCTGCCATTTCAAGTCCAGAAAACTCGCTTGAGCAGCCCGGCTTCACATGCAAAAGAAATTGCAACAACTTCATTCAACAGGTCCAAAAACTATTAAAGAGAAAAGATGCATTAACATAAGTTTCATACAGAGAAGTATCAAATGCATCATTAGAAGATAACAAAATGAAAATAAGAGAACAACACTGATGTTCTCACTAGTCACCCTTAGTGAGTAAAAAGCAAATCAAGTATGACACGAAACCTTTGGTTTGACAAGTACCAGTTTTCTTAATGAAGAGAACAATATGTACACATATAATTATGTAGCCATGAAATATGCAGAATAAGAAGTATTCCCAAAAAAATTGAGGGCACGGATACTATTGAAGAGCTTGTCTCACGTGCCCCTCTTGATGAATGCAATAGAAGGAAATAATCTTGGTTTGGCAGAGATTGATCTCACTAAGATGATTTGCTAACCTCCTATGGCTTATTGGAGTCCTTGGCTCCAAGAGGGCCCACAAAGGCTACTACTATGTATGTAACTTGTATACGGATTGGTGTCGGACATGTCCCTTCAGGGTAGATGAGTAAAGAAGGTGTTGAACATGGGACCTTAGAAAACCTAACATGCTGAAACATCCATATGGCATCTATAGCTTTATCAATCTTATTTGGCAAAGCAGACCTATCTAAGGCCCTACCAAGGTAATTAGTTCCCATATCCCTTCTCACCACCTCAATTCAAGGCCTTTTAGGAGGACATTTCATCCTCCAACCCTAATCAAATCTTTCTCATATCCCTTTTCACCCCCTCAATTCAAGGCCTTTTACGACGTTTCATCCTCCTACCCTAATCAAATGTTTCTCATATCCCTTCTCACCACCCCAATTCAAGGCCTTTTAGGACATTTCATCCTCCAACCCTAATCGAATGTTTCCCTCCTTAACAGAGCTCTCCTGTCTTTATTGCCCTGCCCATAACCGAACCATCTCAACATGCTATCTATCATTTTATCTCTTATTGGGTCTTACTCTTAGGTTTTCTTCAAAGGATCTCATAATTAATTCTATCATACCCTATCCTCCCCAGACATCCCCCTCAACTTCCCCATATACACTCTATACCATAGAGCATTGTCAACAAAAGATGTCATATAATTATTATTTTTTACTTATGTTTGATAGGCGTGCAACAACCATACAACACTCCAAAGGCCCATCTCCACTTCATCCACCTACATTTAAATCTATTGGAAACATCCTCACCAATTTGCCCATCCACTTGAATGTTTTACTACGGTAACAAAACACATGTTTGAGGAATTTCCTTTTTTATTTTATTTTTTTGTCACTATGAGGAATCTCCTGACATTGATTTAATTGGAATCTCCCCTCTTTAGCAGTTTTGCAAGAGTTTCACTTAAACTACTCTATCTTAGTTATGCTATCATAATCATTATATTATCACAAATTGTAATAGTGACTGAATCAAATCATATTGTAAATCGTAAGACTATTTTGTTTTTCTTAAAAAATCTGAAAAGTATGAAAAATTTATAAATAAACATATGCTAAAAAACCAAGCTAAATGTGGTAATTTCATTACTTCATGGTCTTTGATAAAGTCATTATTAAAACTTTAAGTCAAATTAAAGATTAACATTATCAAAAGAATGCAATAAGTAGAAGTTTAAAAAGATTTTCCAAAAGGTCTAAACTCTTAGCAACTCAAAAAACAAAAAGAAAAACAAAACAAAAAAAAAAAAAAAAATGCATTTGAAATTTGTCCAAATCATCAATTTAAAGTCTCGTATGGCTATGCCTAGATTATATAATTAACATATCAACTTCAACAAAAAAAGTGATGCCACCAAATACATAATGTTGTTATGTTATCAAGCCTCGGGGATTTGGAAGGCCATCAATTCAATAACCCCATTGTTTAAACCCAGTTTGATATTCTCCTTTGGAGACGGAAACCAGATCCGTTTTTGGGAGGACTCTTGGTGTGGGGATAAACCTTTGGAGGTGGAATTTCCATCTTTGGCAAGACTAGCTCCTATGAAGAATATGTCAATGGCCAGTTGTTTCTCTCCCATTTGTGAAAGTAGTGTGTGGTGCCCTCCATGCCAAAAGGACTTATCTAACGAGGAGGCGGTAGACTGTGCTAAGCTATTGGAGTGACTTCATAATATCCACACCTCCCCGCCCTCTAAGAATTCCTTGGTATGGAAAAATTCACCCTCCAGCAAATTCACAGTTAAGTCTTTCTACAAAATGTTTTGGGATTCATCGGATACAACAAGATATGAATTCTTTCACGCCTTTTGGTTCTATGGTGCTCCCCCTAAGGTAGCATCTTTTGTTTGATTGGCTGGGCGGAAGCACATACTAACCATAGATAACATTCAGAAAAGGTCTATGATTCTCCCTTATATTCGTCCATTGTGTAAGAGAGACACATAAACAATACATTGCTCCTTTGCACGACAAGGGTCGATCACTTTCTTAGAGATCTAGTGTCAATTGGGTTATGCCACAATCAGCAGTTGAATTGCTATGGGTGTGGCACAACGTTTTACTTACTAAGGATAAGGTAGTGACCTGGCGATTGATCATACTAGCAGTGCTTTGGAACATTTGGAACATAGGAGGAAGTAGCGTGGAAATCTAAGAGGGACATCATAGAATGGATATTTGGGGTTAAGAATGTTAATGTTTATGAAGTTTCCTCCGTGTTTAGGTTGTAACTTTGGGTTGCAGTTTGGGTTGTGATTTTAGTTGTATTATTTGCCGCTTTGATATTTGTCATGCAGATTTTCAAAAAAACAGACTTATTATCCTTGGAAAAAAGTTTAAAGTCAAAGCAATTAACTACAAGTTCCTAATGAGACCTTAAAAAAGAAAAGAATCTTTTAATAAGTTTGTCGTTATTACACAAAGAATCAAATAAACCTTTTGAGTTTAAAATCACATGATGGAACCCTAGAAAAACACTAGAGAGACTTTTTTAACATCTAATTAATGGAAATGCCAATTACGATTCATGACAATAGATAATAGGATGTGCACAAAATTTAATTTTGCTACTAGAGCAAAGGTTTCACCATAATCTTCACCATAGTTTTGGGTAAAGCCCTTGGCAACTAGCCACGCTTTGTTTCTGTCTATTGATTCATCTGCCTTGTATTTAATGTTAAATATCCATTTGCAGCCAGCGGTATTTTTGCCTGGTGGGAGAGGGAATAAATCCCAAGTATGTTTTTTTTTTTTTTGAGAAATAACTGCGAATTTCATATTAAAAAAAAAAAAAAGAATAGAAAAAAAACCCAAGTATGTTGTTCGTCAATAGCAGCCATATCTTCTACCATAGTTGCTTTCCATTTAGGGTCATCAAGGGCATCAGCAATCTTGGTCGGTATAGAGATAGATGATGTAGAGTAAAGGTATGACTAATAAGAAGGAAAGAGACCCGCCCGGGGTTTGGGCAAATGGCTAGTGTCATGGGTTTGCTCTCCACAAATGCGAGTTCAATTCCTCTCCCCGTGCTTTACCTGATGCACGTGGTTTACGGGTGATTGCGTGCATCCGCAGGGATTAGTCTCGCTTAAAAAAGGGACGGGGAAACATTGTCGTCATCCAAAAAAATAAAGAAGGAAAAATATTTTTTTACAAGACATAACAACCAACGGGATGATGTGTACATGACTGGGCTCCTTTACAAAGGGCAATTGAAAGATCCAATTGTTCTGGTTCAATCGTTAAAGAGTGGCAGTGCTTAGAAAAAGTAGCGGTTTTCTTCCGCCGAAAGTGGACCTTGAGTTCTTTGGTTGGGGTGAAGGTTAGTTCATCTTCGATCTAAGTCTCATTGATGACAAGAAGGGAAAGAGATGCAATATGAGGATTGTCTTGTGAATTGAAATAAAGCATATTTTCAAAGAATGTAACATCCTTAGAAACATATTTATTCTTATTTACAAGAAAGTAACATGTGCATCCCTTTTAAGAGTTTGAGTCTCCTATGAACACACATTTTATTGATTGTGATCCTAGCTTACTACGAGATAGTCCAAGAATTTGAACAAAAGATGTCCATCTAAACACCTTTGGTGATATCGAAAATGAGAGGCATGAGGTTGCAAGACATGTAATGGGTAGTCACCCTTGAGGACATTGGTTGGAGTCCGATTATGTATGCTGCAAAAAGAATTGCTTTATTCCAATATGCTTTAGGTACTAACAATCTGACATGGACATCAGTAATACTGTGTGACCTCTACTAAGTTTCAATGATTAGGTTGTTTCTTGGCTCTTGTAATGTATACCCATCTTTTCTAAGCTCCAATATACATTCGAGCTACTTGGGACCACTCCAAATAATTCGTGCCATCTAGTTTTTTTGTCGGTATTGTAAGACTAGCATTGTCCGGATGTCCATATGGAATTTGGGCCTGTTTATTTTCTCACATTTAACCAAAGGGTAAAAGAAAAGCAAGTGAGAAATGACACTAGTTCGAAATAACCTCTTGATATTTGTCAATGGTCCAGATAACATAAGCAACACGAGAGGGAATCCCAATTTGTCATATCTATAAGAGGAATGAGCAGTCCAAGGGTCTTAAGATGGTTTGTGCTCCAAATCGGACGCAAAGACATGGATGAACTCCCAGCGATGATAGAGGCTTTTGGCCTCGAATATGTCCCAAAAGGGGGCCTCGAAAAACAAATTAAAAAAGTGGTTCAAAGGAATAACAAACACAGACCTGGAGACAACAAGGAGATCCGGCGAACTGAAAAGGTTTTCCAGCGACCCTGGATTGTTCCGGGAGCAATTCCAACAACAAAATGGGGCTCTAAAGCAGATTCCAGTGACTTCCAACAACATTGGACTGCTCACGTTCGAGTTCAGTGTTGAAAATCCATTTAAATGTGATTTTGGGCGAGTTATGACAAGGCAAGAGAGGATCCCAACAAGATCTGGAAATGTTGAACTACTTTTCATGCAGATCATGTCGGAAACTTGATCTTGATTGGTTTCTGACCAGGTCTGACAGCACAAGGCTACTTCTTGTGCAGATTTGACACCATACGAGGCTTCTCTGATGAGATATGCTTCCAGGGGTGGCTACCAATGGAGGAATCTCTTCCGAACGACACAGAGGTGCGCTACTATTGCATCTGTAGGATGACGCTGGGAGTTTTATCTTACTTTCACCATCTCATACAGAGAGAGAAGGGATGTTGATCGACTTTCGAACCAACGATTTGTAGTAAAGAATTGGAAAACAAAGGAAGAAGAATAGTGGAAAATAATGAGAGGGATTTGGATCAAAGAAGCTCTGATACCATGGGAGTGGGAGAAGAGGAAAAGAGGAGGAGGAGATGAGAAGGGTGACTCGTATCTACCCTCTCCCCCTTAACCCTTTGTTAAGATGCTTAATCAAAAGTCTAATTACAATAGAACTCTAAAAGAATAGGAAAACAAAGTTAATTAGGAAACTTAAGAAGCTAAGGCTAATACTAATCCTATAGAAACTACATCACAGGTGTTGTGTACATATGAGGTGTACACAGGTCTATGTGCACTAACAGTTGGGGTAAGGCTTAGGCGACAGTGATGATGATGATGAACTAAAGATTAACACAAAGGAACATCCACAACCTTATCAGGTTACTACAATAAGTGATCAGACTTTGCTAGTGACCCTTCATTGTCTAGTGACTTACTCATTGGGACAACTTGTACTTATATGTAACAGGCCCTAATCCACCAAATCATGCTCGACGTATGTTTGGAGACTAAATAGGGATTAGGTAACGACCTATAATTGTGTGATTAACTCATCATTACTCATATGTAGACTTATAATCTTAATTATATATTGATATGTTGGGGCACAAAAATATTACAATCTCATCTCATACCTAGCAGGAGAATTCCTTTGTACAGATCCCTCCCAAGATTGTGCGCTCATGACGGTATAGAAGCCTTGTGAAGCGTTGCTCCATGATAGAGGAGGTTGTGCGCTCCACATTCTGATATAGAGGAATGGATGGGCGTCATCTGATATAGAAGAATGGATAGGCATCATCCGATATGGAGGGGTGCATAGAGGTTGTGCGTTATTTGGGAATAAGGGATGGACGTTATCTTATATGAAGGAAGAAGTGGTTGGTCAACGCTATTTGAGGGAGAGCTTGGTGAACACCATTGTTTAAGAAAGGAGGTTGGATACTGTGTGAAGGAAGAAGTGGTGATGATCACCAATATTTAAGGAGTGAGGGGCCAGGGAGGCCTATAAATACCCCCTCCCACTCCTCATTTGGACGTTTTTGAGTAAGGAGAGCTTGGAGAGAGAGAGTTGCGCCAGGGAGTTGCGCGGGAAGGAGAGAAGGCGTTTTGCGCCATTCTTTGTGAAGTTCAAAGAGGAGTTGTGTGCTCCCGCGCAACTCAAGGGGGTGTGTTGCGCCACTTTTGCGGAGGCGCCACTTTTTGTGGATCCAAAGGGAGTTGCGCGCTCCCGCGCAACTCAAGGAAGGGTTTTGCGTGCACTTGTCTTAGAGAGAGGCTTCATGCGCCATTTTGAAAGGAAGCCTGTCTTGAAGCCAGGCCTCTTGCGCCACTTCTTGAGGATCCTTGTCCTGAGACAGGGCTTCATGCGCCACTTCTCATGGAAGCATGTCCTGAGGCTTGGCTTTGTGCACCACTTCTCATGCTGTCTTGAAGGTTGCCTTCATGCGCCACTTGATATGGGATCTTGTCCTGGAAGAAGCCTCCATGGGCCACTTGATATGGGATCTTGTCCTGGAAGAAGCCTCCCTGTGCCACTTGATGTGGGAGCTTGTCCTGGAGGAAGCCTTCGTGCGCCACTTTGTGTGAAAGTCTGTCCTGAGGACAAGCCCTCTGCGCCACTTTGTGTGCTCCCTTGTCTTAAGACAAGGCTTTTGTGCCATTTGAAGAGGAGTTTGTCTTAATGCAAGACTTTTCATGTCCTAATGGATGCCTTGGTGTGCTCTCTTGTCTTAATACAAGCATTGTGTGCCATTCTCCATGGACTTTTGTCCTGAAGTAAGCCTTGTGCACTCCACCTTGGCTAAAGCTTGTGCGCCCCACTTATGATGGAGGGTCTCAAGGAGCTCATAGAGGGAAAAGAAGAGTCGGTCCATACGACTGGAAGGATGAGTGGAAATCCATCAGAACCTATTGCACGACCAAATCAAGGGTTCCAAGTCTGCATAACTCATCTGCCTTTGCGATGAACATCAATTGCTGCCGAAATTTTCATTAGATTGCCTTCTCTTTTATTCATTGCATTGATTCATTGTACTCTGTTTTCAAAATCAAGAGAAATGTGAGGATGTAAAAGAACTCAGACTGAATAAAATACTCTGTGATATCTGTTCTCTCATGCTTTCTTTGTTGTCATTGAATGAATTCCCCCAAATCAAATGTTTTTCATTTCTGGTCGAAACAAAATGGCGACTCTGCTGGGGAATTATTATTCAATGATGACTTAGAAAATATTCAGAGAACATTTATCACTTTTTGGCATTGTATAAACGCCAAAATGGCGACTCTCGACAGGAACATCCTCCCCTTCATCTTTGAAACAAAGTACAATTTTTATTTGATCAAAATAACTAATATTCTATTCTGAATAACAGGTACACCGTGATGACTTTTCTCCCGACCAACGTGGTTGTCGACTTCGCACCTAATGGATTATCAGTAGATTACATCTACAATACAAGATCGCTACTATAAGAAATACCAGAAAAGATTGAATCAGTTATGACCAAGGACACAATGTCAGGGTTCAATTTTCTTTTCCAAGGAGTACCATCCTGTCAAGCATGGTCAACAAGTCTATTATGTGCAATATTACGAGGCACAGTAGTATTGGAGATCATCACTGATCACGGGACTCCATTTAAGAACAAAGGAATGGAGAAACTATGTCAAAAGTTCGATATACAGCATTCATTCTTGACACCCTACTATCCGTCGACTAATGGATTGGCTGGAGCATTCAACAAGACGATTGTGAATATATTCAAGAAAACGGTTGCAGGAAATACGCGCGATTGAGATGAGAAGTTGCAAGAAGCCCTATGGACCTATCGGATTATTCATTGCTACTATGAAGGCAACACCATATTCTTTGGTTTATGCAGTTGAAGCTGTTATCCCCATTGAAACGCAAGTTGCGTCGCCCAGAATAGCAATATATCAGTCAATTAAGCCAAGATCAGAAAGGACAAGCATCGCTCCTTCAAAAGAAGTGATGTTTTATTGATGCTGAAAAGACCGATAGTGGTCACTCGTAAGACTGGGGGCAAGTTCGACCTTAAATAGGATGGCCCATACATAATATCAGAAGCATACTCCAACAGGGCCTATCGGTGATAGATCAAGATGGGCAAGGCATAAGTATACCGGTCAATGCCCGTTTCATGAAAATATATCATTCTTGACTGTACATGAAGTTTCGATTCAGAAGACTTATGACATAATTCTTCTCAATCAAAAGGGGGCAGACAAAAGCATATAAAGGTAAGAACTCTATATTTCTTTTTAATATTGTATTCATCTTTGAATACTAATGAAATACAGGCTTTCAAAGCATATTAAATCCAAGCGAGTCAATATAAAGCGCCAATGATTATTACCATATCGACAAAATGTTAATCGCCAATGATTATCGCCAAATCGCCAGAGCTCGCCAATGCAGCAATGATTATCGTTGAATCGTCAAAGCTGTTATTATTATCATTATCTTGCTAGCACAAGGCCATTTAAATTTATCGAAATCAATAGCACCGCTAGGCTGATATACTATCTTAACTGTAAAATTTTGTTTCATATCATCAGCAAATGCGGTATATTAATTTCGATTCATTACCCCAGCAAAGCTGATTCATCATTTGCAGGTGGCAGAATAAGCTTATAAAGCTAAGGACGAGAATCGCGACAACAATGATGATCTATCATGTATGACAGTGAGAAAGACGCCGCTATGAAGCCGAACATGCATAAGGCTTATCATTATGGGCGATGGCGATATGGCAGAATTATACAGGCAGCGATGTCGCCTGTGGCCTTAAAAAGCCCGGATAGAGCATCACGCGCACCCATGCGAGCAGTGACTTATGCCGTCTGTACAACTTCAGGCAACATCACGTGGGCAGCCAGAGAGCGCCCCCTCGTGAATGGGTCTGACCTGGCAGGCGAAGGAAAAGTGAGTCTCCGAAGCAGGATGACTCCCCAGATCCCTAGTTTGATTTCAATAGTAACGCATGGGGGCAAGTCTCTGAAGCAAAATGACAAGTTTCTGAAGCAAGTGACCCCTCATTGATGGACTAACGGCCTTGGATTTGGTACCCCACGGTAGCCTTGTGTGCCCCGCGAACTCTAGAGAGTTACTATGGCCAACCCTGTGCGTAAATCATATCGAGTTCACTGCCCTAGTAGCTTCACTGGACCCCTCTGATGGATCGCGGTTTGTGAACTCCCCAGCTGCGATAAGCCCCGTGAACTCTAGAGAGTTATAGCGGCCATTCGTGTAAGACCCAGCTCCAACTACTTATGAGCTTAAACTGTGATTGCTCCAACTACTTACGAGCTTAAACTGTGTGTGACTCCAACTACTTACGAGCTTAAACTGTGTGTGAGAGTCCAGTCCAGTCAAGTTTAGTCCAGTTAAGTCCAGTCCAATTAAGTCAGTCAAGTTCAGTCTAGTTAAGTCCAGTCCAGTTAAGTCAATCAAGTTCAGTCCAGTTAAGTCAAGTCCAGTCATGTCAAGTCATGTCCAGTCAAATGTGTGTAGGCAACAATATATTTATCCCTCCGACAAGAGCCGCGGGATCTTTCTATCTCTTACCTTCTTGATGACGGAGAAATATTATCTTGCAAAATCTTCAAAGGCAGCAGAGAATAAAATAGCAACGAATTATCATTTTCTTCCTGGCGGCTTGATGACTCAAATATATATATTCTTTAAATCCCTTAAAGGAACACCGAGTGTTATCCATCTTTCAAGAATAGCAGCATGCCTTGCTTCGCAAATATTATCTTCCAAAGAAATCCTATATCTTAGTCTTTCTGATAAATTCTTACGTGCGGCGGAAGCGTATGTACCTGGACAGGGCATAATTTGTCTCTTCAAAAGTAACATATACTTTGGTCTTTCTGA
Source organism: Magnolia officinalis (assembly GCA_021015155.1). Lineage (NCBI taxonomy): Eukaryota > Viridiplantae > Streptophyta > Magnoliopsida > Magnoliales > Magnoliaceae > Magnolia > Magnolia officinalis. The sequence continues at coordinate 51,102,163 of JAJHSJ010000002.1, read as the reverse complement.
TAATTTCTTACGAGCGGCAGAAGAATATGTATGGCATAGTCTACTGGGCACACCAACGCATCCAGCAATAAGAAGCATAAGCTGGATAGTTATAGCCGAGAATTATGAAGCGAGATCCAGTATTGATATTGAAAAGTTGCCTTTATATCAAAGACCAGTTATATGAGTAATGGACCTGATGTAAACAAGGAATGAATGTTTGCCAAAAAAAAAAAAAGGAGAGAGAGAGAGAGAGAGGAGAGAGAGAGAGAGAATCGTTGTTGTAACTTCTTCTATATCCTCCAGAAAGCTAATAAACGAAAAGGAGAGTTCTCTATTTTTCTGAATCAGCAAAGGTCAAAGAGAAATACACTCCTAACCAGCCTATGAAGAAATGTCAAGGAGTACAAACTAGAAAAAACTCGGTGGTTGTTCTAGAGCCTGAAATGACATCTCTGAAGCACAATATAATGAGCAAAGAATGCAATAAATTCAATGCAAAGAACGTTGACAAGCACAAAAAGGAGTGACCAAATCATTGTCACATTGGGAATATTACAATCATTCTAAAAGCCTTCAATTTATTTCACAATAATTAATACTTCATGAAACTAAATTGGAAAATTATGATATCTTGAGATACTGATTCTCCGATTAATTTGGCAGGAAAGATTACCATTTAAAATGTTGGACTATGCAGACTATGAATAAAGGAGACAATCGAAGAGGTTGTTGCAGTAGGAGCAGTATTAAAGAACAACTCCTTAGACGCAAAAGTTCAAAGAAAGAGTCGTAGGAGTTGATCAAAGAGACCGTTGCAGCAGCAGCAGTAGTCTCTAGTCAAGTTACCCAAACATGAAGTCGCCACAACCGCTACAGTGACAAGTTTCGATGAAAAGAGAATTATGCGACTAAGGGAGTTGAAGCTATGGAAGATGCAATTGTAGCTCTGTTTGCGGAAAGGAGTTCTATTTGATTGACCGCTATGAAGACAGAGTGCTTTCGTTGCCGCATTACCCTGCATTACCCTCCCTATTGAATCATTCACTAGATGCTTCTGACTGGAGGCATTCAGTCTTCCGTTCGAGTGCGATCATTCAGTCTTCCGTTCGAATGCGATCATTCATTCTTTCATTCGAGTGCGATCATTCATTCTTTCATTCGCGTGAGATCATTCAGTCTTCTGTTCGAGTGCGATCATTCAGTCTTTCATTCGAGTGCGATCATTCAGTCTTCCGTTCAAGCATGATCATCCAGTCATCCTTCGGTTGCTGTTCGTTCAGTTCTTCGGTCAGGCGATTATTCTCCGTCATGCGACTACATTTCATGAAGAATCCTTCTCTGAAGTGAAAGGTTTTTTGTGCAGAAGAATATTGATCCTCCATTTGATCTCATAAATCAATCAAAGAATGATCAAGGGGGCATCTGTTGGGGCACAAAATATTACAATCTCATCTCATTCCTAGCAGGAGAATTCCTTTGTACAGATCCCTCCCAAGATTGTGCGCTCATGACAGTATAGAAGCCTTGTGAAGCATTGCTACATGATAGAGGAGGTTGTGCGCACCACATTCTGATATAAAGGAATGGATGGGCATCATCTGATATAGAGGAATGGACAGGCGTCATCTGATATAGAAGAATGGATGGGCATCATCTGATATGGAGGGGTGCATAGGCGTTATTTGGCAAGAAGAAGGGATGGACGTTGTCTTATATGAAGGAAGAAGTGGGTGGTCACCGCTATTTAAGGGAGAGCTTGGTGAACACCATTGTTTAAGAAAGGAGGTTGGATACTGTGTGAAAGAAGAAGTGGTGGTAATCACCACTATTTAAGGAGTGAGGGGACTGGGAGGCCTATAAATACCCCCTCCCACTCCTCATTTGGACATTTTTGAGTAAGGAGAGCGTGGAAAGAGAGAGTTGCGCCAGGGAGTTGCGCATTCCCGTGCAACTCAAGGAGAGAAGGCGTTTTGCGCCATTCTTTGTGGAGTTCAAAGAGGAGTTGTGGACTCCCGCGCAACTCAAGGAGGTGTGTTGCGCCACTTTTGTGGAGGCGCCACTTTTTGTGGAGTCTAAAGGGAGTTGCGCGGGAGGAAGGGTTTTGCGCGAACTTGTCTTAGAGAGAGGCTTCATGCGCCATTTTGAAAGGAAGCCTGTCTTGAAGCCAGGCCTCTTGCGCCACTTCTTGAGGATCCTTGTCCTGAGACAGGACTTCATGCGCCACTTCTCATGGAAGCCTGTCCTGAGGCTTGGCTTTGTGCGCTACTTCTCATGGATATCTGTCTTGAAGGTTGCCTTCATGCGCCACTTGATATGGGATCTTGTCCTGGAAGAAGCCTCCATGCGCCACTTGATTTGGGATATTGTCCTGGAAGAAGCCTCCCTGCGCCACTTGATGTGGGAGCTTGTCCTGGAGGAAGCCTTCATGCGCCACTTTGTGTGGAAGTCTGTCCAGAGGACAAGCCCTTTGCGCCACTTTGTGTGCTCCCTTGTCTTAAGACAAGGCTTTTGCGCCATTTGAAGAGGAGTCTATCTTAACGCAAGACTTTTCATGTCTTAATGGATGCCTTGGTGTGCTCTCTTGTCTTAATACAAGCATTGTGTGCCATTCTCCATGGACTTTTGTCCTGAAGTAAGCCTTGTGCACTCCACCTTGGCTAAAGCTTGTGCGCCCCACTTATGATGGAGGGTCTCAAGGAGCTCATAGAGGGGAAAGAAGAATTTGTCCGTACTACTGGAAGGATGAGTGGAAATCCATTAGAACCTATTGCACGACCAAATCAAAGGTTTCAAGTCCACACAACTCATCTGCCTTTGCGATGAACATCAAATGCTGCCGATATTTTCATTAGATCGCCTTCTCTTTTATTCGTTGCATTGATTCATTGTATTCTGTTTTCAGAATCAAGGGAAATGTGAGGATGTAAAAGAACTCAGACTGAATAAAATACTCTGTGATATCTGTTCTCTCATGCTTTCTTTGTTGTCATTGAATGAATTCCCCCAAATCAAATGCTTTTCGTTTCTGGTCGAAACATGATATTAGATATTTAGATGCCTAAATAGGAGGTCTACTGTTTTATAGTTAATCTCAAGTTACTATATCAGGTTGACCAAGAAAGCATTGGAATGGTCTGTTACACCATCAAATACATGTTCAAAACTAGAAAAGAATACATATTCTTGGATCTTCATTTTTTTTAAAATTTCCAATATCCTTATATTTTTTTCTTTTTAAAAAATTTATAATAATAATAAATAAATAAAAATAAAAATAAAAATCTACCATTACAGGGTCATAATGGCTGTCATGGCCTGTATCATAGCAGTCACACAGTCGGCCATTATGCCAACCATTACCATTGCCGAATACCTTGTTCATACCATATGCAGAACAACTGTGCTAAATGCAAGACAACGATGACCAGCAATGCAGCCATTGTTGAAGGAATACCTTGTTCATAACATATGCAGAACAACTGTGCTAAATGCAAGACAACGATGACCAGCAATGCAGCCATTGTTGAGAAGGAGGCATTCCAAGAAGTGGCGCTTACTTAGGGGCACAAAAGAAAAAAAAATATAGGATTTGGCCGATGAAGCGTCCAGTCGAAATGGAGGCATTCACCAAAAGCTTCCACCCAAGCAACATAAGATTTTTTAGGGAGGTACCTCAGATTTGAAGATCGATTCCAATTCCCAACTCAAGGATGAGTTTTCTTGAAGCCAGGGGGAATTGATGCAATTAGATCCCATAGAGAGGTTTCTCACCATCTGCTACAATATACTTATAGTAGCATTCTACAATGTCGCTACAATACATTGTTAATCTCAGCATGGCTTATCTTGAGTCCTAGTTCAGTTTGGAATTTTAGTATGAGTTGGTTTTTTATTTTATTTCAATAAATGGTTTGTTATTAGTAGCTTGATATGATTAGGAGTGTGTTTGCACCAATTAGGAATAGTTTTGAGTTTCACTTGGAAATCTATGTCCTTCATTCTATAAATAAGCTAGGACATCATGCATATGAGCAACATTCTACGATTTTATTAAATAAGAAACTTTCTTCAAATTTCCTGCGATGGGAATTTGAATTTTCTTCTAGAGGTACGATGCCCTAGAAACCATCAGTGCAACTCCTTCCGCTTTATCTTTCTGAACATAGAATTCAATTTCTGCAATTAGTTTCAATCTCTTTGAGTTCCGCTGCCCTTAGCCCATCCACCCCGGGTCCCAAATGGCTTCACATTCAGATGATCCAGACTGTCCATCAGGGCAATTGTACAAAAATCACAATAATAGGACAATCATAGCCCCAATAAATTTGCTAGTAGAATTAGTCATTTACTGGCTGAACCGTCAGATCAAAAGCCAATTCACACATCCATCGAGATTCCCATAAGATGGATATTCCAGATGACCCATCCAAAAGCCACTTGGCACCAATCATGGAAACGGAAGCACAGTGGATCAGAGTCCATCCCACGCAAAACAATCAAGATTTAGAAAGAGATACGAAAACTAAAACAACAATAGCGAGCGTATCTTTCTGTCTTTTATGGGTACCTGCTGTACGAAGTTTGTGTGCATCACGACTAACAGACAGAAGAGAGCAAGGGCTACGACGAGATGGATGTACTCGAGGGCGGTTCGGATTCTGGGCTTGAGGACTCGCAGCAGCATGCCCGATAGCTTGGCGTGGACGCGCAGGAACGTCTGTTCGGGGTCCATCTTTTCCCGTGACGTGCCCTAGATTGCAGCTTCTCTTCTATTTTTCAGGTGAATGGTGAAAAGAGGTAGTGCGAATTGCTGCCAGCAAAGGAGTTACAGGTTACTTTGTTACAGCCAACAGTTATTTATTTCGAACTTGGTAGAGGGACGTGGAAACGTAGCTGCATTGAAGGTGCACCTACCTGCTCTGACGCAGCGTCTTCTTCTTCCTCCTCTCTCTCTCTCTCTCTCTCTCTCTCTCTCTCAGCCCCGTCAAGGTAAGCCCTCGCCCTTGTTTGTTTTTCTTTTCTTTTTTTACTCCTCGTGTTTTTTTTTTTTGTTTTTTTGGCTATTTGCGTCGTGGCGGAAAGGACGCGGTTTGGCTAGCTGGCGGTTCGGATCCGAAACTGCGGAGCTCACCGTGATGTACTCGCCTTACATCCACGCTGTCCATCCCTATTGAAAGCTAATTTGAGGGTATGATAAAAAAATTAAGCAGATCCAAATCTCAGGTGGACCACACCACATGAAACTATCTTAACTAAATCCCACCATTAAAAACTTCATGGGTCCACCGAAATGTTTATTTGCCAACCAAATGTTAATAAGGTCACAAAGACCCCGAATGAAGAGATCAAACAAAAATCAAACTTTTGTGGCTCACATAAAGTTTTTAATGGCGATCACTGTTATTTCCTATACCATGGAGCACTTGACAGATGGATCTTCTTCATTTCTTGGATCATGCATAAAATGAGCTTTCAATATGTATAAACTATGTAGACGTAAGGAAAACACATCAAGGGATCCCACCCAAAGCCATGCCAGTTTAGGGAGGCCAATTAGCTACGAGGTTGAGTAGCGAGTCAAGTGACGTCACCAAGTTATGTGAGCCCCACCAAGATGTATGTTTTGTATCCACACCGTTCATCCATTTGGAGAGATCATATTAGGAATGATTCAAAGAATGAGTCAGATCCAAAGCTCGTGTGGACCCCACCACAGAAAACAGTGGGGAGAGTGACGCCCACCATTAAAAAGTTCTAAGGGCCACAAAAGTTTTCGATCAACCTGATATTTGTGTTTTCCCTTCTTTCATTCATGTATATGTTAACATATGAACAGTTTGGATATCAAATAAACATCATGGTGACCTTAGGAAGGTTTCAATGGTGGGCATCACTCTCCCCTCTATTTTATGTGGTGGGGTCAACTCCAGCCTTGGATCTGCCACATTCTTTGGATCATGCCCTAAAATGATCTCTCCAAATGTATGATCGTGTGGATACAACACATACATCATGGTGGGCCCCATAGAACTTGGTGACATCACTTGAGTAGCTCGCGACCCAACCTGTCAGTAGCTAATCTGCGTCCCAAGTTTACCCAGTGACACTAGCTAATAGCTAAATGGCTACTGGTTGGTGTTCTTTCAACCTCATTATGCCGTATGTGCTTTATCGATGCCGTACATTCATTTTTTCAAATCATTTTACAGCTTGATCTCAAAAATGAAGCAGATCTCAATCTTAAGTAGTCCACACCATAGGAAAATAGTAGTGATTAAATGTCCATGATTAAAAACCTTTTAAGGCCCACTATAATGTTTATTTGATATCTACCTATTGATTAGGTCCTGTAAACCTCGATGAAGGGAAATAACATATCCCGGTTCAATCTAAAACTTTTGTTCCCCCAAAAAGTTTTTAATGATGGGAAGTTTTAAATATAGATTGAAACACATTGATTCTAATTTAGACCATTGAACTGATTGTCCCAGCGTCTATTGGGGGATGCCTCAAAATTTTCTCGATTGGATGGTCATAACCCTTTTGATCAAAGGTTTGGATCATTGAACCATAGGCCCTACATGCACTGAATCAAAACCATCATCAAAATGTTAGTGGTCTGCTTAAGCACTTACATCCTATAGTTAATCTGATCAATGGTATATGTTGGGGTATTTAGGTTCCTTTCGAATCAACTGAATCTTATCCATATGTTCCTTCATAGTATTTTTCTTAACCAAAGGCATATATGGTTGGAGAACATGGTTCCAAAATAAATGACTTTTTTGTTAATTAATTTGTTTATATGTTTCTTTCCCTTACAACATTGTAAACATATTTATAATTTTAAAAAAAAAATTGAAATTGTTAATTCTTTTTTCTTATCTCAAGTCTTTTTCATATTGCTTGTATTTACAATACATGAGCCCACTTTCAGGGCCCACCCTGATGATTAGTTAGATTAAGAATCGGTCTAATTATTCATCTGGATGAACTAAATAAAATGACATACTTTTATCCAAGCTTTCTTATGTGTCAATCTAATTTTTAAATAATTTTATATTCCAAGCTCTGGTGAAGCGTCTATAATACCCTGCCAGACCAAGGAAACTCCTCACGTCGGTAACCGAGCCGGGCTGTTGCCAATCCTGAACCGCGGCTACCTTAGCAAGGTCCACTGCTATCTCATCCTTGGATACCACATGTCCGAGGAACTTGACTTCCTCCTACCAGAAGTCGCACTTCTTATACTGCGCGAACAACTGGTTCTTCTTCAACGTATCCAACACCGCTCTCAGGTGCTCCTCGTGCTCCTCCCGACTCGTAGAGTATATCAGAATGTCATCAATAAAGACGATGACGAATCGGTATAGGAATGGCCGAAATACCCGGTTCATCAGGTCCATGAACATGGCCGGTGCGTTCGTAAGACCGAATGACATCACTAGGAACTCGTAGTGCCCAAAGCATGTCTTGAAAGCTATCTTCTGCACGTCCTCATCTCTGACGCGCAACTGATGATACCCTGACTGCAGATCAATCTTCGAAAAATACTTCGCCCCCCCTCAACTGATCAAATAGATCATCTATCCTGGGCAAAGGATACTTGTTCTTCACCGTGACGTGGTTTAACCTACAGTAATCAATACATAACCGTAGTGACCCGTCCTTCTTCTTCACAAATAGTACAGGGTGCTCCCCAAGGAGATACACTAGGTCGTATGAAACCCTTCTCTACTAACGTCAATCTGTCTCCTCTATTCACATGGAGGCATACGATAATTTGGCAATGAGATAGGTGTCGCACCAGGCGTAAGATCAATGGTGAAGTCGATC
>JAJHSJ010000002.1:50882006-51094245 GCA_021015155.1 Magnolia officinalis | reverse complement strand
CTCTAGGGTTTCTCTCAAATTCGTATGGCTGTGAGAGAGGGGGTTCTAAGGTCCTTATATAGCCTAAAAACTCTCTGAAATAGACTTAAGGTCAAGGTATACTTGGGTTATAACCAAAGTGGTACTTTACCAGCTCAACGGAGCACTTCTGGCGGGCCTCCTTGAGCCAAAAGTGGGACTTAAGCTCACCAACCTTTGATCTAGGTGAAGTTAAGTTTTCGTTCCAGTAGGGTTTCTAGATCACGCGTGGCGGACCAATTTCAGTTCAACGGTTAGCGGGTCTCGATCCGAAATTTCAAGTGCATGTAAATGTTTATAAAATTTTTCTTGATTCGAGGGTGTATTTGGGTCAAATTCTGACGATCCGGTAGCTTACAAATCGACCGCAAGTAACACGTGTCAGATCATTATTTAAGATATTTATTTTGTAAAGAGAACAAGGGTTTTCACACTCTCTCACTCCGGACTCGAGCGAACAGCCGTGAGACACTTTCTGGATTTGATTTCCGAGATGGTTGTCAAGCCCAGCGAGGCGGTCCTAAGTCCTTAACTTCGTAGTGTTCGGGACTCCCGATGTGCAGTCTAGACCTGATACGGAGTTTCAATGTGTTCTCCGAGAGCAGCGGGGGTAATGAGTTTGATCCTAGACTTTAGGTTAACCTAGCGTCAATGATTCTACAAGTTTTGGGTCTTGCAGATCGTATTTAAAGCAATTCCAACGGATTTCATGGCTAATCTAGTTTAGCACTTAGTTAACTTTGTCGAATTTCTAAAGGATTTAATCCTAAGTGATTTCTGGTCGAGGTAGTACTCGAGCCATTGCATGGAAATTTTTGAGTCGTTACAGAGCATGTCACATAAGAGGTTTCCATTGCCAGGCTAGGTGTTGTATTGGCACGGGTGTAGGCCAACTGGTGTAAACTGGCCCTGGTGTTGAAAAGAATAAATTGCACTTGTTATTATAGATTATAACATATGTTGATTTCATTAATTCATTTAAGAATTTACATTGAAAAATCTTGTTTATTAATATCTCCACTGTTACTTTACCTAAATAGGTATTGTATCTTTTAATACATTTATTTAGATTATATGAAGTTATTTTTGGAACTTGTTTTGAGATTACTCATTGGGCTTTGCAGCTTATCCTGTTGGGATTTTAAAATTTCATAATCAAGATCTCTTGGAAGTGCTTAAAGAGATTTGCTTTTATTTATTTTTCGTTTATTTAACATTTTCTAAATAAGTTGTAATGAAAATAAAGTATAGTATGGTAGTATGGTAATGACATGTGTTTGGTGATAATCTTGAATAGTCAGAACATGGATATTTTATTCTTCTCTAAATAAACGTTTGATTATTAAAATTTTGGATGGTTATATCTTATGAATGAGAATCGTATTAGTAATATATGTGCGGATTATGAAATGTAAATATGCAAAATACAAGTCATGATTTTAGGTACGGAATTGGGGTCAGATATACCCAGGTACCGGATTTCGGGGCGTGACATAGCCAGACGACGAACTCCTTTGGGCTGAACACTGCCTGTTTAGAGATAAACATCACCTCATTGATCCTTAACACATGACGCTGACGATATGCCCTTGAATCTAGGCACTAATGACTGTCCTTAGTCACGACCACTTTAGTAAAGCACGTATCCAAAAGTGCTCACTAATTCCTAGAAACTAGGATCCTACCAAATCCATTGCCGCTATAATGGATATATTCAATGTCCCTTAGGTAGAGAGTGGGTAAATAAGACAACAAAGGTCACCATTCTGTAGTATGTTTAGCCATCGGCAAAGATGGATTCTTAAAGACTGGATGGGCACAACGCACATAAATTTGTCTAATGCCCTTACACCAGTCTGGATAAATTAGGCCTAAGTGACCAATGACTTATGAGACTTGTCCAACTTGACCCATAATGACTATGGTCAGACAAGCAGTCCCATGTTCATACTCAACATGGGTGGTCCATCCAAAATCATATAGTCATGTCCCATAAAAGTATGGATTGGTAAATAAAACATGAATGTTGGCCACCAAACAAGGTTTCGACCAATTCACACTTGAACTTGTGGTCGAAATACTGTAACAATAGCCTACATGCACTTTATAGAAAAAGTGAATGGAGGAAGGCCTAGAACTAAACCCAAATTCAAAATTGGGTCCCATAACCTCTAGTGGACCTTACTTTCAATTAAGGCCCAAAATTTTTTTAATACAAGCACAATCCATTATTAATACAAAACAAAGATCCAAACATACTTTCTGTCTAAAGCATGATTGATTGGAATTGATATATCAATTTTTGGCTTTAAGTTTTAATTTCGGTCATGTGATTTGTGTTGGCATGCCAGAATTGAATGTGCGGCTCAGTTCAAACCGAACAACTATGACCCCAAGCACCAAGATAGTCAGATACGTGAAAATCGACCATATTTGACTGAGATCGAATGAGATCGATCGCCTATTCAGCCACTTTCACAACATTGTTTAAGATAATCGGACGATTATTAGAGGGTGTGTTTCATCCTTTGAAAATGGGTTACACATTTACCTTCCGTACGAAATGACTTTTTCAATACAAATAAAACAAAAAAGGAAATCCTCGCAGTCAGCCTTGAAGAACAATTGCAGAGCGCCTTTCTAAACAGAGAACTTGCTTGATATTCGAACTAAGTCCATCGTGTGTGCGTAGACCCGAATTACAAGTAAAATTAACGGCTACTGATTACACTAAGGAATGTAAACGATTGATAATATTAAAGAGCACAAAGTAAATAAAAGATAGATTTGATTTGATTTGGTTGGTATGAGACGCCATCTTCTACTGATTTTCATTGCTATCTATAGCCTTAAATTGACCATCTGGATGCTTTCCATGTTCTGACGGTTATTGTAACTGTTTCAGCATTACTGACCTTTCAGAGACCTTCTTTTAAGCCCGCCACTTGTCTTGGTAACCGCTCCAAGCTTCCTCATCGACTTGACCACATTACGCTTAGTCACTCTTGCTTTGTGGATGACGTGACATTGCTCGATAGATGCCAATTATATTACTACAAAATCCTCTTCATGTATATCTGTAAATCTTAAATACATCATGTAACTCTCATAAAATTACACGTATCCCTTTCTGATTGGCTCTCATAAGAATGAGCAAAATAGGGTAGAACATTGCCCCCCACACCGCTTCACCATTGGGTAAAAGGTGAAAGCGATGTGTAACCCCTTATAAATGTGGCCATCCTTTAAGCCACGTGGTGACGTTTCCTTTACCACGCCTGATTGAGACCATTTCGAATGATGGTCATGTTATCCTTTTTTGAATGGAGAGCTACTCCTATGGTGACGTGTGTGTAAGCGTCAAACCATACGAACACATGATTACACCTTAATTAATGCACCTGATCCTAGCCGATATTAACCCTATTTCAAATGTTTTCCAACTTCTCTCATTTCTTCCTTGTTTCTTCATCTTTGAAACCCTCGTTAACTTTCTCATTCCTGCAATAGTTGATTCCTCATCATCTGTCTCCCTAATTTCCACCAAGGTGATCTTATTGATGCATTAGATAGCCTCTCTAAAAAGTTCACCAATGAGATCATCTTCAAATCGTCAGTCAAAGATTACTACTGCCTTGACCCAGCTTTCTTTGCTAAAATCAATGCCGATGAGATCCGTTCATTGGATCGTTTCTTTCCAATCTATCTTGGTGAGAACATGCTAATCCAATCCCAATCGATTCTGGATCCTTCCAATGCTCTAAAAACTCATGATCTTGGCCGAAACCTTTACTTGATGGCACGGTTGGTTTGATCGCATCGTTGCACAATATGTAACTCCCATATTTTCACTGTTTTAGATTTCTAAAAATCTTTGAAACTTTTAGCTATAATTAGCTCACGTTGTCATTGACTGACCCTTAATACCAAAAGTGAGCATATATGCAGGTGGTGCCATTAAGGAACCACACAAATCCGATAAATCAACCGTAGGAAGCTAACAAATTCGCCCAATCACTTAAACATCGAGTTTAACCACGTGATTTATTCACAGAGAGCCCATCTAGCCAACGTATCACTAACTAATCAAGACAACCACAACTAAATAAAAACATACCAAAAGTCGAGATAATTAGGGGTTAGACCTTAATTAACAAATCAAACTAGCCCAGTATCTTTTTATTCTAAGAATCGATGCTTTAGGGTGATTATAATTGAATCATCAATTTTACTAGTTGCGAATAAGCCACACTATGAACTTAGCTAACCTAAACCTTAATAATTGTGTATAAGAAATCTCACTACCCAATTTATTACAGAAATGCCCTGATTATCTGAACAAGCTTTATATCGCTCATTAGTGGGCCATTATACCCGAGACTATAGAAAGACGTTCGTCTTAGCGGGCTTGACATCCATCATGGGACATCAAACCAAGATTGCGCCTCGAATCACTTAACTTGAACTTGTAAGGCGAGTGCTTGGGTTGTGCGAATATCGTAAATGAAAATGTAAAACTTAAGTGAAACTAGCCCCTTTGTTCTTTCACGACGTTGTAACTTTCAGACCGTCGATTCATGGCGAAAGTCGGGGTACCGACTAGAGATATTTCTCCATACGTATCTGTATAGTCATGACCCCGATTGATCATCGGTGACTGTCGATCTAAGTTAGGGTCTTTCCTGTTAATCGGCACGCCCAATCATCGTATGTTTGTGTCCAAACATAGATTGCCTTATGAGACACCTATCCCATGGCTTAAATTGACAAATACGCCTTACGTTGGGTCTCATTAGTGGGAAATCACCCCCTTAATCATTAATATAATGAATAAAAGACTATTGGAGCCATTTGCACCAATTCTGGCACTATATAAGGCCTTTATTTGGGCACCCCTCCTCCCATACGAATTTCATGCCTAAAACAAGAGAAAAAAGGGGAAAAGGAAGAAGAGAAATATGAGAAATGAGAAGAGAGAGAGCTTGGGGTGTGAGTGTTGGTGCACCTCCACCCTTTCATCCCCTTTCTAGTCGTATTGCCATAACCGGAGCCGTCGTCGGAGCTTTCCTGTCAACGATTAGAGGTAGGTGTTGATTCCCACATGTAATTTAGGGTTCAATAGTTGTTTATCCCTAATCTCACAAGCATGTATACTTGTTTAGGTCTTTCAACAATTTTCTCTAAAACTCTAACCCTACGAGTGCCATGAATTGGACGAATTATTGCAAAGGTACGGACCATTATGCCTAGGTTGCCATCTATTAACCATTGAGGGTCTCAGTTAATAATGGCTTGTTGTGAATGGCTTGTTGATTTCTAACATATTCATACTTCCAATTTGATTGCAACATATGTTATTAGTTGTTTATGAATGCTCACATGTTTGATGAAATGCCTAAGTGATTGAATGCGTTGTTTTATTAATGATCACATGTTTGATGAAATGCCTAAGTGAACGTATTATTCTATTGATGCTCATATGTTTGATGAAATGCCCATGTGAATTTATTGTTCCACTTATTCTTATATGTTTGATGAAATGTCTAAGTGGATGTGTCGTTGAATCCATGCTTCATATGAAATCTCGTTACGACAATACGAGGAATTGCTAAGTCCATAGCGATGTTTAGGATTACTTATAATGTTGGGACAGTCGGCTAACTACTCGAACTAAGGGGTTGCCCGACTTAAGTCGACCACCTTAGGCTTGTTCGATTGACCCGGGTTGAACACGAATGACTGACAGTATCTTGACTACACATTATGCTCGCACCCAATGCCGGTTGCACCGTCGTTCTCCAATTCAATCGAATTAGCCTAATAGTCGACTGACCATATGTGGTCACAATGTATGACAACACCGAATAGAATCTAAGATATCCCGTTTCCATTGAATGAGTATACTTCTAACAGTTAGTGATACGATCCACAAGACTCACGGGCCGGACATAGTGGTATGAGACACCGTTTCTGAGCTGTCGGCCTACATTGGGGTGACAAGTCTCCCTGTAGTGACCAATGAGCAATTAAGAAAGTTATGAGTCTCGTACATCAAACTGTAATGATGTCGCGATCGCTCCATATTTGTGTTTGGGTGACGACTCTTATATCATTTGTGGGCACCCTCCACCCGTCGATAGGCCGCCTAACCTTGTGCATCCAGGTTGTGTCATTCAGGTCATTAGTGATCGGTCAGGCTAGTTGGTCGGGCCAGTGTTTGCCTCATATTGATTGGGGAGTTGTCGTTTGAGTGGTAAACCTGAATACGGATCAAGGGACATAAGTAAGGAGCCGCTTCGGCTGTCCCGAGCTTAGTGATCCAATTGAGACCATGATAAAATGTGGGTACCCTATCTCCCCCAATATGCTGGATGAATGAAACCTAATAACTACTCAATTAACATACACATTCACTGCATTACATTAGATAGAACTTGTGATTTGGCGTTGGGCCACTTATGAAGAAGTGTTGGTATATGCAAAATAGGCGTTGAAGTCGCTTGGGAGGGAGTGTTGTTTGGAAAAAGCATTCATCATGTCATATTTTCATATGCACATTTAACAAGAGTATTTAGAAATTATTTGATTTCTTATTTTATCATTATACGCGCTGATTGGGTTGATAACATGTGTAACTTAAAACTAATAGAACCACTGAGTTAGCTACTCACTCCCTGTAAGACCCGTATCCAAGACCGTACTATTCCGTAGACTTTCGTGGTCTTCTCGGTCGAATTCCGGCAACCTTCGACCCTTAACCGGTATTTGCGCGCGACCTTGATTCACACATCATTAACCCGAATCGACTCAACTTAAGACTAGTACCTTAGTGCCGTCGCCGCGATTCCGATGCAGCGACTCGCGCGCCGAGGCGATACCCTGGTCAGGAGATGTGGGCCAGCGTTCGGTGCGAGAAAAACGCCGCGCATTGCAAAATCCAAGAGAATCTCTACGACTTGTCACATCTATCCATCAATCCATCAATCCATCAATTCAACATGTCAAATACATGTCAAGTACACATTACCTTTCACCCTTTCCCAAACAAGCCCCAAAAGTCAAAAAGTTCTTACAAAGCCCATACTTTTCTTACACCATTTGCCACAAAAGTCAAAAATCTCTTACATACCCATCACTCACCACATTCATCACTCCATCACCCATCACTCTCTCTTTATAACTCTCTTTCTCATTTTTTCAAACCATTCCCAAGCAAGCAAGAACTCCACACGTCCATGCCCTCCCATGGAGAGAAAAATGCATGTGTGAGGCCCACCTTTCCTACCCTTTCATCTCTCATCTCAACCATCCAAACCTCATCTCCTTCGTTGGAATCGAAGCTAAGGAGCTAAGGAAGCCTTGGGTGCAAGTAGAAAGTGGTGGGTGATCTTAGATCTTTGTTTTTCATTCATTTTGTTTGATTAAGGGTCCATATATGTGAGACCCACCTTGATGTATATTTGTATGCAAGAGGGGCCCATAGTGGAGGGGCCCCTCCATCCTTGTCGATGTCTCTCTCTCTCGCTCTTTCTCTCTCTATCTCTTGCATTGTGGACCCCACTATGATGTATGATCCATGACCATCTCATCCGTAGGGCCCATCTTGCTGACCACCTGTGGGTGGGTCTGGATGTAGAAGAAACACAAATATCATTTTGATCCAAAAGTTAGGTGGGCCACATCCCTGTGGGACTCACCATGCTGCTTGTGTTATACCCACACTTCCAGCGTCCAGGGATGCTGGACGACTGATAAGGGTGGAGTGTGGGCTGGCAGTGGGCCTCTAACAGAGGTGTGTGACTGCATGGGGTCCATGGGACCCATCCGTGTCCTCCACCCATTTAAATGGGCCACACCACATAGTATAAGTTTTATCCAAACCGTCCATCGTTCTGAACGGTGGGCCATGCCCATGTGGGGCCCACTTCCACACCCTGATCCGCACCTCACTGGTAGATGGAGTGTAAGTACCTGGTTTCAATGGTGGGCCCCAGCTCATGTGGTAGACGGAGTGAAAGATAACTTGTTTCAACGCTGTGGTCTTGGTACCCATCCCTGGTGAGGGTGGCTAACAGTGAAGTGAGTGACGGTGAGGTCCATGGGACCCACCCCCGTCCTCCACCCTTGGGATGGGCTACCTCATCATGTATGTGCTTTATCCAAACCGTCCACCACCTGAATAGTGGGGCCACCATGTGGGGCCCATTTTCCCCACCCTGATTCATAACTTACTAGCAGACTAAGTGGAGATACCTCGCTGCAACACTGAGGTCTTGGTACCGTTCCCTAGTGAGGGTGGCTAACGGTGAAGTGTCAACTGACGTGGGACCCACCCATCCACGCCGTTCATCCATTTTGGTGGGCCGCACCATCACATGTGGTGTCCACCATCCTCGAATGGTGGGACCAACCCCCCCACCCACTTGTGGGGCCTCCCTGATTTGTGCGACCGTCCAGGCCCTGGATGGCCTGGACGTTATACATATAATATATGTTATATTATATTATATATTATATATATTATATTATATATATATATATATGATATATTATATTATATAATATATATATCCTATATCATATATGATATTGTGGTGGGCCCTACGTGGGACCCACCTCTGTTGGTGTCAGGGAAGAAAAAGAAAAAAAAGAATAGAAAGAAAAAGAAAAGAAAGGAAAGAAAGAGAGCAGCCACGTGCTCTACCTCTCTCTCTCTCTCTATCTCTCTCTATCTCTCTCTTTCTATCTCTCTCTCTTTCTCTCTCTTTGAACGTCAGCAACATGTAGGTCTCGCATGATGTATGTGTTTTACACACGCCATCCATTCGACAGTGGGACCCACTCCCTATGTATATGCGTTATCTACACCGTCCCTTATTTGAACGGTGGGGCCCACCATGATGCAAGTGTTGTATCCATGCCGTCCAACCATTTATGAGATCATTTTACGACATGGGAAAATGAGTGAATCAGATCTAAAGTTCAAATGGACCCCACCATTTAAATAGTGGACCGTGACATCCACCGCTCAACTTCTACAGGCAGCATTAGTTCCCAATTGAGTTGATATTTGTTTTCATTTTATTTATCTCTATGTTAACTTGTGAATAGGTCGGATCTCAAAAATATATGAGGGTGGGCCCGATTTGACATACCTAAGGCCCATTTGACTCGGTCCATTTGACTCGGCCCGATTTATTCGGCCCATTCAACTCGGCCCATTTGATCGGCCCATATGTTTAGGCCCATCTTGATGTAGTTATGGCCCATCCGTGGAGGCCCACCTTAATAGATATGAAGCCCATGTTAGGAGGCCCATTTGATGTAACTAAGGCCTATGGGTCGAGGCCCAACAGGATGTACACAAGTCCATTACAATGTGTAACCCTACCATGGTTTGAGTAATGATGTTTATAGCAGCCGTGCCTTGGGAGCAATGTTGGTTTGACGTCCACATTGTAGAATAATGTTGGTTAAATGTCCGCATTATGATTTTCCCTAGGGCCCATTGTTAGGCTCATACTTGTAGGCCATCTAAGCCCATCTTCGTTATGAATAGCATATATCCCATATAACATGTTTAGCATAGTTCCATGATTCATGATCATACGCATCATATTTATGCTTGATATGAGAAGTGACTGATCATAGCATATGCCTTCGGGCAGATTGTTTAGGGGCTCCTAGATAGGCGGTGTTGCCCTACACGAGCGCACGATACGCGCAAGATTGCTGCATGACTGGATAGTGTGATTCATGCATTCGCATTGTGTGATATGGTTACTGTACGCCCTAGCGACATCAGGGCCGTAGCCTCCCAGGCATATCGTGGTTGGCAGGATTGGATACCAGAAATCTTGTTCTACATGATGTACTATAGATATCCCTGGGTGAAAGTCCCTAAACCCTTATGATACCAAGAGGTTGCTCCAATGTCTAGACCGAGTGGGTGCAGGAGTGTCGAGTGCCGATTACCAGAGGCCGCACTTTCCACTGTGTCATGGTCAGTTGGAAGGGGGTGCAGCCTTACCCGTCCGATAGGAGGGGGCAAAGTTAGGCTGAGTTGACCAGCTCGAGGAATGGGTCCGCTATTGACGAGCAGAGCCCGATATTGGTAGGCGGATAGTGAGGTCTCTTCCACTTACCTTATTGCGCGCGATGGGACGACAATCTGGTTTAGAGTGTACTAGACCCCAGTGATATTCCAGATTTGAGCTGTATTGATATGTGGATATAGATGAGGATTTGTATGCTTGAGTTGTATCTCGCATCGCATGACCTTGGTATGGTCGACATCATTCATGCCTTGCATCGCATAACCTTGGTATGGCTAACGGTATTCATAGATTTATCAGCATGTTCTGCATTACTTTGATATTTCATAATTGCATTACTACCTTGCGCACACACTTTCACCACCCTCTAAGCTTTCTATAAGCTTATGCACGACCATTGCGTGCAGGTGACGTTGGATCGCAGCAGCGTTGAGGCAGGAGCGCAGAGCTGATCATTTTGGAGCTTTTTTTGTCTATCATCATTGTATTTCCCTTTATGCTCATTGTACTTGTAAAGTTTTTGATCATAGTGGAAATGTGATGGAGTTTTTGGTTGTTGTTTATGGGTTATGCCTTTGGTTATGCTTATTACGAATCAAACTGATGTTGGAAATCCTCCTTGTAGCATCCCAGGATCGGAACCTGGCGAATGGGCGCTGGGAGCCGAGAATGGGGTTCTACGGAGGTTGTCGGCACCGGATTCGGCGATCGGAAATTTTGTGAGCCCGGTTTCCGAGTTTGGGGCGTGACACTCCCGCATGGGAGAGTGTTTTAAAACACCTACCATGCAATATTATTGATGCAGTTACTAGTGAGACCTTAGACCGGTGGGCTTAGATTGACTTGTGCCACCGATGTTATGTTTTAGAAGATTGGACCAAACTGAAAACTTTACACTTTAATCATTTTGGATATGTATATTGTGGCCTGTACAATCCCCATTTGGGTGGACACCATATTTTAATTGTACTTTGACTGTTAGCCCTACATTTATTGATTTTTGTTATCTCTACTTCACTTCGGATCCGCTAATTTAAATTGCGCTCCTCTGTTGCTTATGTGTGAAAGGAATGTGAATATGAATGAGGTTATATGTGCATTTTCATTTGGTTCACGCCTGGGAACTTGGGACCAGGGTCTCTGTACTCGGGTATTGATTTTCAAGGTGTGACACAATATGAGGCTTCTTAGAGAGAGTTCGACATCTACGAATGCATTAAATTGTTACCGTTTGATTACACATAAGATCCTCCGCTTCTCACCGTAACATTAATATTTTAAAATCTGTTGATCAACATTTTTTTCTTCAGATGCGGTCCCATGAGTCCGACAATTCTGGATGTTTGTGCTCTTACTCAACTTCTACCTTTTGGCAATGTAGTTTTTCCTAGCTTTACTCATGATGAAGAAAATATTTCAGTAATAAGGCTGGCAAGGCTTGTTCTCATTTCATGCTCGCTTATCGTGAATATGAAGGCTGAGTTAGTATGAAGAACACACAACATTCTTATTACCGTGAAACTGCCATCACTTGCTCTGTGTAAAATGCTCTCCAGATTATCAATTAGTACATTCAACTGGCTGAGACATTTGCACAGGGTTGAAAATTAGCACTTGCGCCCTTTGTACTTGGCCAATTGTACATAGGCATGTATGAGTTAACCACCAAAGGTTTATTTCTTAGTGGAGGACTATTGTGGCTTCTCCAGATGTGGCTGTATGAATATTTTCATTCTTTTCTTGTACATTCTTCTCCTCCTTCCGATATCATCTATACCTCCTATGGCCATCACAATATCTATTTTCCATAGGACATCTGTACATTTTTTTTTTTTACATATATGGACTCCCTTTTCTTTCCTCTCAATGTCGGTAAGCATTATCACACTTTCACTCCCTTGTACCTAAAAGAATTCGGTTCAGCTTGGTTCACAGGCAATTTTGAAGAAAATGATGAACAATCGGCCTCACTGATGCTCAATGCTTGGGAAAGTTACCTCATTTACAAGGGACCTCCTTTATGGCGGCACGATAGAAACTAAAAAAAATGCCAAGGATGGAATTGAGCAATACTGTCTAAATTTACTTGTTCAATGATTCGACCTCGTCCAATGTATCACTTGTCCATTTACCCAAAAAACTTGCAACCAACCCCGTTACTCTCGATCGATGTCAATCAGGTTGAACTCTACCGTTCTCTCCATTTTAGTTTTTAGTCGGCCGGTATGTCTTTTAAACTTGCTACATTTTTTGAATACTCCCCAAATTGGGGGGGAGGGGTGCATTCAACTGGTTGCCACATTTGTTGAGCTTATCATTGATCATCTCCACTCCTCGATGGATTTATGAGGAAAGAGAAAGAGGAAAGCGACATCCCCATTGCTCACAACTTCCAGCCGAAGGACTAGGTCGAAGAATGTAACGCCCTGAAAATCGGGGGTCGAGCATAAACTCAACTCCCGAGTTCCAGAACATCACTTATGCAACAAAATGAATGATGATTGAATGTTGACTGTATTCGTGCATTGAACATGAGTGAGATTAAGCCAAAACAGTATATCATACTCCAGAGACAGTTAAATTTGCAAGCGGAAGACTGTGATAGATAGATAAAATATATAAACTATGATGAGTCTCGAGAGTGTGATAACATTACCTGGTTAAATAATTACAGTACAGTTCTAAAATATACCAAATGTGAGGAAGTGTAATGTTTCCTATCCCAAGTACCGTAGCCCCGTCAATACTATACCAGGTCTTCATAGACCTGTCAGAGATTACATGTAGGAGAACTCCTCCTCAATATCATAGTAGTAGTTCGGCTCTGCTTCATAAGCATCGCCATCACCTGAAACTCAACAAATCTAGTTGGTGTTGTAAACACCGTCCCGTAACGTGGGAGTGAGTGATTAACTCAGTGGAATAATAAAGCATAGGTTAACATATTATCAATTCAGTCAAGCAGTAATGATAAAGCAGTACAATCAAACAATTCTAACTACTCTTATTTAATGCAAGTATGAAATGACATGATGTGTGCCCTTGCCAAACCACCCTCATGCGACATCATCTTACGTTCGCGAATGCGTCCATCCCTCAGTGCTCCACATCTACCAGGCACATGCAGTGCGATGATGAGCATGATTACCGAGTAATTATTAGTTCATTTCAAACAACAGTATTGGGAAACTAAGGTACCTCCCTTATATCATTCCCAAAACATGATCCATTCTAGGGTCGTCAGTCCTAGTTAATCTCATACGATATTATGGTTTGAGAGGCATAGCGAAGGCATCACAAAGGGCTCGACACCCGTCAGTACGGATACAGATCTCACCGTATGCGGCTCAATTGCTGGCCGTCAGCTCGAATACAGGTCTCACCGTACTCGGCTCAACTCATACTCTAGTTACTGTGAAGGGCTCGTCGCCAATCACAGACCTTGGAATATACTCGAAGACACTACGGAGGACTCGTCGCCCGTCAGCACGAATACAGGTCTCACCGTACTCGGCTCTCGCCGTAGGTGTCGACAACTCGAATACAGTGTCCCATACCACCGTATTCGGCTCACGAGTCTGGTTGCTCAATGGTCACTACGGGGAGGCACGTGGCTCCAGCATAGGCCGACAGCTCGACCACGGTGTCCCATACCACCATGCCCGGCTCATGAGTCTTAGCGGATCGAGGTACCATGGTTAACGGGATTTCACTGGTAAGTTTGGTACCCTAGGTTCAAGCAGTAGCGTCCAAACATGGTGAACATACATTAGACAGATCGGGTTACTTGACGAGCTCGGCTAGCTCGAGCGCACAATAAGTTGAACGACATGAAGTGCATGAGCACTTCGCGTGGCCAACCACTATCGCCAACCGAAGTACGACTCGGGTTCGTCGAACACATCTCATGTGGCAAATGAATCACAGCCATGAATGCAATTCTGGTACCGATTGTCTGGACTATAATCATAGCCCCAAACATAATCAAGTGCAGATAGATAAAGCAGTAGTGGATCAAGATTCAACTCATACAATCAAGGTCTGGTATTATCCGTTTAGGGCTGCCAGGGCTGTTGCACGCACTCGTTGCTCCACTCCCCCATCACCCATGACGGATCATACAACGTAAATCTAAATTTAAACATATGCATTACATAGTTAAAATCATAAAGCAGTTGAGCATGTTATGAAGCACAACACAAGCATGAGTTTGTACATGTTCAATTCCTAATCACACAACTATCCAAGGAGATCATACACATAGTTAAAAGAGGTTGAGAATCATATCTCAACACCCTTATACATTACAATTTTCTAACTACTACTCATTCAGACATTTCAAGAAACACTTAAACAAACATACATCAACATACATGACATATGTCGATGACATAGGCATTAGGCCAAATCCTTTCACTAGGGAGTTGCCCCAATCATAACACGCGTACACCCACGACGGATAGTCATGGCAAGCAGGAATCTAAGTTCCATATTCATTCAGTCATTTCCACAAACACTTGGGCCACACATTTTTAGCATATATAGTGTATATTGGCCGTGGTGTGATTTAGGGCAAATCCTTTCGTCAAAGGGGTATCGCCAATACAACAATCATGAATCCATGACAATTAGTCATGGCGAGCACGAATGAGAATTCTATACTCATTCAGTCATTTTCACAAACACTTAGAATACACTATTACAACATACATGGTGTATGTTAGCAAAACATGAATTAGGGCTAACCTTTCGCCAAGCAAGTATTTTACGCATATATAATATATTTATACAACAAATAATCATGGCAACCACATCTCTAAAATATATATGTATACGGTACTTTCTACAATACAGTATTTCTACATACATAGTGTATATTAGTAAAACATGTATTTGGGCGAATCCTTTCGCCAAATAAGTATTTTATCTATATATCGTATATCCATATAACAAATAAACATGTCAAACACATTTCCAAAAAATATACGTATACCCTACTTTCTACAAATACCTAGAGTATGTAGAATTCCATATTTTTCATCTTTAATCGAAACGGAAAACAGACAGCACTTTGTACATGTGCAATTGCATGCAGATCATGAATCTATCATTATTTGACATTGAAAGCGTTGAAAACCATAACCTATACACCTAAAGTCTGCACCTTTTGTCGTAGAATCGTAACGGAGTCGATAGGTTTGTTAAGCTTCTGTATTCGGCAGTTTGGTAACCTATAGAACGAAATAGGTTAGCTATTTCATAACCTACAACCACCCAAGCCCCAAATCAAATTAGCGTTAGGGCTTCTTACCTAGAAATGACGCCGGAAACACCGGGAAAGCGATGAGAATTAGACGGTGGAGCTCGTACAGCGGCAAGGAAGAGTGGCAGGGAGATTCTCCCACATCTCCCACACTTTCTCTCTCTTTTCTCTCTCTCAACCTCAAATTTGTATGGCTGCCATGAGAGAGGGGTTAAGGTCCTTATATAGCCTAAAAACTAACCGAAATAGACTTATGTTCAAGGTATACTTACATTATAATCAAATCGGCATTGTTTCAGCTCAAAAGAGGGTTTCTGGTGGCCCTCCTTGAGCCAAAGGTCGGACTTAAACTCACTAACGCTGGATCTACGTTCTATTAAGTTTTCGTTTCGGTCGGGATTCCAGATCACGCGTGGCGGACCAGTTTCAGTTCAACGGTCAGCGGATCTCGATCGGAGATTCCGAGTACATGTAAATGTGTATGAAATTTCTCCTGATCCGAGGGTGTAATTTGGTCTGATTCTGACCGTCTGGTTGCTTAATACTGATCCGCAAGCGAGAGGTGCCAGATTACTATTCAAGATATTTTATTTTGAAATTATTTCACATTTCTCACACTCTTCACTCCGAGCTCAAGCGAATAGCGCTGGGACACTATCTGGATTTGATTTTCGAGATGGTTGTCAAGCCCAGCAAGGCGGTCCTAGTTCCTTAACTTCGTGTTAATCGGACTTCCGACGTGCGGTCCAGATCTGATACGGAGTTTCGAGATGCTCCCGAGAGCAGCCGGGTAATGAGATTGATCCTAAGTTTTAGGGTAACCTAGCGTCAATGATTCTACAAGTTTTGGGTCTTGCAGATCGTATTTAAAGTGATTGGTGCTAATTTCACAGGCACTCTAGTTTAACACTAGCTAAATCTCACTTAATTTCTAAAGGGTTTAGTCCTGTAAGATTTCTGTCTGAAGTGGTACTTGGGCCTTTGTAGTTTGTATATAAAGTGATCCAAGGTATACTACTTAGCTAGTTTAAGATAGTGTCTAGGGTGAAAGTGCTTAGAAAAATTTAGAGATCAAGGTGGTGAAGGGTGGGATTTGTGAAGGGAATGGGTTCAGAAGCGATTTTAGACTGTGGGATTCAGTTCTGCCGAGTTAATAAGGTGTTAGGAGCGACCCATTGCCTAAGGACGTCTAATCCCAGGTTGGCAAAAATCCGGGATGTTACAAAGAACATATCGACTGACACTACACTGCAGCAGCAACTCAAGTGCCCAAAACTATTCCTAAACCAAAAGGCCAAAAAGTCACGGTGAAGGGGCCTGTTTCTCAAAAAACTCTAGCCCAATCTTCTTCACCTGTTCCCACAAGGATCGTTGACCTGTGACCTCCTCTAGGTCTAGCTCTCGAAGCTCCTACTCTAGTTATTGTTCGAGCTAGTTTAACTAATCCGCCGACATTCAACGAGTCAGCCAACATCAATCGTGACACGTAGGTGAATAGCATTGCAGAAAATAGGTACTTCGGCTGAGGTTGTGTCTTCTTTTGAAAAATATTTCAAAACTAAGTACCGGTCAGGACTCTCCATTGAAGATTATGCCCAGGAAGTTGAGGAAGGCCTCAAACATCATAGAGATGCTCATTTTAATCGGTGTTGGACCAGATGGTGGCAAGATATGGAGAAATTGAATTACTCAAATCTTCCTTTCGATGACAAATATCTTACCCCATATAAACCCAATCCACCACCATTCCCAACTTCTATTTGATCAATAGCAATGATCCTTAGAAATCCTCTGTCAATGAACAATTAATTCACCATCATCGTTGTCCGTTCCAATTTAGGTGGATGTTACTTTCATTTTTGCACGTTCACATGGATGGAGAGGATTTACATTGTGGGGTCCACTTGCCCACAAGGTAATTGGATGTATTCGTACGGATGTGGAGGGAGAAAAAAAACTCTCTCCTCATATTCTCTACTTCCTCGCTCCTATTTAACGTGACTATTCCATCATTTTCCATTGTAAACTTCTAAAGTTTTCTTGCTTGGTCGAAAATTTTCATATATGAAAATCTAAAAAAATTGGTCTCACCTGATGTGCCATTATTAATCTTGTTGTACACCATAGATGAATGGTTTGGATTAAATCTAAATTAGGAAAGTGTGCATTGGCTTAGACATCCACATGTGTGGGACGTGTGGGGCCCATCCACACGCTTTGAGAGTGCGAGCACCACTTCTCCAGCCTAATGATGTGTGTGTGTGGCCCACGAGTACGAGTGTGGCTGACATGATCATGTGAACAATGATCATTTGTTGAATGTGTTTTCCTTGATTATGTATCCATATAGGCTTGGCTATGCCACATGGACCTAATAAGATGTTGATAAATAGTTGGAAAATCTGTACAAGTAGACGCCTTTGTTGGACAGTGCTCAGATCACAATAAATCTAGACAATTAAGATTGGTTGAAACTTAATTGGGTAATTTCTCATCCGTCGGGGGTTGAATTGTCCTAAAATTTGAATTGAAGATTGGCCTCGACATGATTTGTAACATTAATGGATTGGATTTGACAAAGGATGGGTATATCTAGACTTAGATGCAATAATGGCCACTCATCTAAGTCTTCAACAAATCTTATTCGTTTGAGATCATATTGGACTAAAAACTTGAACCTTAGTCCAATGTTTATGTGATGGAGGGAAGGGGATTGCATCTTACCCCATTGGAAATTGGTCCAGGCAGGGCTTTGTGGGGCCACCATGATGTATGGGTTTTATCCACACCGTTCTTCCATTTTTTCCGGATAATTTTAGTGTATTCGATTAAAAAAAAAAAAAAAAGGCAGATCCAATACTCAAATGAACCACCCCACAGGAAGCAACAACAATAATGATGCCCACCACCATGATGTTTATTTGTCATCCAACCTATTCATAAGGTCACGTAGACCTAGATGAAGGGAAAACACAAATATCAGCTCCCAAACTTCCACAGCTCTCAAGAAGATTTTAATGGTGAATGTTCAATCCCCACTCTATGGTCCACTTGAGACTCGGATATGCGTCATTTTTGTTTTTATATACTAAAATGATCTTTAAAAATGGATGGATGGTGTGGATAAATCCCATATATCACAATGGGCCCCACAAAGCCTTGCAAGACGCAATATGATTTTGTGATGGGGATATCTAATGACTTAGATTGATCGTCCGATTGTTCAATATAATGGCTTAGATTGACCATCTGATTTTCTGACCTTCTGGTCATTTGGTGACATCTCCCACTCTTCTCCTTGACGTAGGGATGAACGTGATGAGGATAAATACTCCGAATCCGCGGAGCTTCTCTGGACTCCTCACAGAGACTTCTCGAATCCACGAGGAAAGAAAGCAGAAAATAGAAATAAATTCTAAGAAATTCGAAATTGATTAATTGATTACTAAAAATGAGTTCACGACCCTTTAAATAGGGGCACCAAGCAATGGGAAAGAAATCAGAATCAAACTACAACTGAAACTCCTAGAATCCGCAACTTACTATAAATAGTAAACTTGCTATTTATAGACGGTCGTGATGTGTACTAGTGAGCAAAGTTTTCGGCCAAAAATAGTAAGTGTCCTAGTCGGCTTCACCAAACCGTTCTCCTAATTATTCTAAGCTCTTTTCACGTTGGGCACAACTCCTAAAGCCTGACGGATGAAGAGTTATAATCAAACTAAAACTTACTATTTACAGTAAAAACGAAATTAAAGCAGGGAAACGACCGTCGATCCAGGGGTTTTTTGCAATTTCGGGCATCATAACCCAATGTAGCAGGGTTGGTTGGCTAAAGTAGCTCGTTCTACCCCAAAATCATATATTTTACATCAGGTAACTCATTCCGGATCGCAAGATATGCCCGATCTAAGTTCCGATGGTCCGGATCACTTTTGTCGTCAACCAGGCCTTTTCTGATCCATCTTGGCCATGAAGCTGTCTGCGACCCACTCTACATCAGTCCCCTCCACTTCAAAAGAACTCGTCCTTGAGTCTCATCCTGCGTTGGTTCATGATACTCGGTCAGGTCCGCGACATTGAAAGTCCGTGAGATCGCCATGTCATCTGGAAGATCAATAACATAAGCGTTGTCATTGATCTTTTGAATGATTGGGACGGGTCCAATCTTCTTATTTTTCAACTTGTTGTACGTCTCGGTCGAAAATCTCTCTTGCGCAGATGAACCATAACGCGGTTGCCCACTTTGAACACTTTTTGTCGCCGGTGTTTGTCCGCTTGTTCCTTGTACTTCTCGTTCGTGGCATGTAGCTTGGTCTGCACTTCCACATGGATGCCCATGATCTTGTCGACATATGTTCTGCTGCAATGCTCGTGCCTGGGTGCTTGGGCAGAGGGACCAAATCAAGCGTGTGGCGAGGCACTCGTCCATAGATAATCTGGAACGGTGATTTCCTTGTCGAGCGGTTCACCTTGTTGTTGAATGCAAACTCTACTTGAGACAAGGCCAAATCCCACTACTTTAGTTTTTTTCCTGAAATACAGCGAATGCGGTTTCCCAACGTATGATTCACAACATCAGTCTGCCTATCAGTCTGTGGGTGGTAAGCACTGCTGAATTGAAGTCGTGTATCGAATCGAGTCCATAAAGTCCGTAAAAAGTGGCTAATGAACTTCGTGTCACGATAAGAAGTAATGGTCTTGGGGACCCCGTGTAGCCGTACGACCTCCCTGAAGAATAGATTCGCCACGTGTGTTGCATCGAGGGTCTTCTTGTATGAGATAAAGTGTGCCATCTTGGAGAAACGATCTACCACCACGAACACCGAATCCATACCACGTTATGTTCGTGGGAGACCAATTACGAAGTCCATTGATAAATCCTTCCAAGGACCATTAGGCACAGGTAATGGTGTGTAGAGGCCCGTATTTTGAGATTACCCCTTAGAGGTCTGATAAACATGACAACGTTGTACGACTTTTCCCACATCACGTACTAATTGCGGCTAGTAATACCGCTCTTCCACAAGAGCTCGCGTCTTGTCTCGCTCCAGGTGTCCACCGAGGCCACCTCCATGTATCTCCTGAATAATCTGCTCCCTCAGAGAACTTTGGGAGATGCACAATCAATTCCCTTTGAAGAGAAAATTGTCCTGTATATGAAGGTCACTGGGGTGACCTTCTTGGCACTTCATCTAAGAATCTTTGAAGTCCTCATCCTCGGCATACACCTCCTTGAGACGGTCGAAGCCGACCACCTCGTTGCTCATCGTAACAAGTAGTGATGCATGACGACTAAGTACATCAGCCACCTTGTTTTGCTGCCCTAACTTGTGCTTCAGAACGAACGTGAATTCCTGTAAAAATGCAACTCATCTAGCATGCACACGATTCACGTTAGTCTGACTATTAATAAACTTTAATGCTTGATGGTCAGTGTACAGAACAAACTCTCTTTGAATCAGATAATGCCGCCAATGTCGTAGCGCCTGAACAACTGCATACAACTCAAGCTCATAAGTCAACCACTTCTTTCGGGCTTCGCTGAGCTTCTCGCCGTAGAAGGCTATCGGCCTGCCTTCCTGTGATAATACTCCTCCAATTTTGACGTATGAAGCGTCACACTCAACCTCAAATAATTTGTCGAAATTAGGAAGCACCAAGACCGGTGTTGTAGACAAACGATGCTTGATCTCATGAAAGCTCTTGTCAGCTTTATCGGTTAACTGAAACAATCCTTTTTTCATGCAATCTATTATAGGCCCGACTATGGTGCTAAAATCTCGCACAAATCGACGATAGAAAGTCGCCAACCCGTGAAAACTTCTCACCTCATGAATGTTTGTCAGGATCGGCCATTCCCTAATAGCTCGCACCTTTTCATCGTCCACACGAATGCCTGTGGACGTTACAACAAATTCTAGAAACAACAGGCTGTCAGTTAAAAAACTACACTTCTTCAAGTTGAGGTACAACTTGTTAATTTGTAGGACCTGTAGCACCTGTCTGAGATGTTTTCTGTGATCCGCCTCATCCTGGCTATATATCAATATGTCATCAAAATATACTACCACAAATCGGCCAGTAAACGATTTTAGCACTTGATTCATCAAACGCATAAAAGTACTTGGTGCGTTCGATAGGCCGAAGGGCATGACCAGCCACTCATACAACCCTTCCTTGATCTTAAATGCTGTTTTCCACTCATCACTGGGTCGGATACGAATCTGATGGTACCCGCTCCTTAGATCTAGTTTAGAGAACACCTTGGCCCCTTCTAGCATATCGAGCATGTTGTCCAACCATGGTATAGGGAACCGATATTTGATGGTAATTTTGTTGATTGCCTGGCCGTCGACACACATGCGTCAGCTTCCATTTTTTTTAACGTTAATAATGTTGGTACGACACATAGGCTCATGCTCTCTCTCAAGAGACCCTTACGGATCAATTCCTTCACTTACCCCTTAAGTATCTCACACTCCTTCGGACTCATCCGATAATGAGGGCGGTTGGGCAGGATAACCCCAGGGATGAGGTCTATGTGATGTTAGATGTCCCTCATGGAGGGCAATCCATCAGGTAAATCCTCACGCCAGACTTCTTTGAATTCGTTTAACAACAGTCTTAAACTTGGAGGGATGTTTGAGGGTTCCTCTTCCTTGCCCTTCACCATTACGGCGTATACCTCGTCAGTTTCTTTTGATTCCTCCATGAAATCCCGAATGGTCAAGAGGGAACTCCCCTCCACTTTAGAAGCTTCAGGGTAGTTCTCTGGTGCCATAGGGGCAAGGATTATTTTTTGACTATCTTTGACGAATACATACACATTGTCTCGCCCCCGATGGGTCGCATCGCGGTCCGACTGCCAGGGTCGACCGAGTAGCATGTGACAAGCTTCCATGTCGACCATGTCATAAAGTATCTGATCCTGATAATTTTTACCAATTGAAAATGAGATAGTGCATTGTTCAGTTACCTTGGTCTTATTCACTTTTTTTTTATCCAGCCAATTGAGTACGAGGAAGGATGTTTTGTCGTTGGTAGCCGCAACTTGTCCACCATCACTCTTGAGACGATGTTCTCGCTGCTACCACTATTTATGATCACATCACAGACCTTTTCGTTGACAGTGCACCGAGTACTAAATATATTGTGTCGTTGTAGATGTAATTCCTTTCGTGGGGTACACAGTAATCGCCTCACAACTAGAAATTCGCCACGATCCTCGCCCGTCACTTCATCGCCACTTGCTATTTCTTCAGTGGTTTGTTCTTGTTCATCATAGCCATGACCTTCTTCTACGGCCTCATCTTTAGTGCCCCTTCGTTTATAGTCAAGTATATTGTGGGACGTTGAGGACATGTGTTTGATAAGTGGCCTGACTGGCCACAATGGTAACAATTGTTTGACTTTGGCCGAGCATAAGGATTTGGAACCCTACTCGAGCCCACTGTTGTGGGTGCTGCGCGTTGGGGTCTGGATGAGCCGCTCCCCGTATCACGGCTTGTGGTTGTAGGATGTTGAGGACATTTTTCTACTGGATCTTTTCCTCGTGCTAGCACTAGATCCTGCGTAGGACCCGTCATGGGGGTCGAGTTGAAGGATAGGGATGATCAGGAACTCTTGCAAGTTGTGTTTCTGCCCTACTCGCCAATTGAACTGCTTCATCCACGGTCCCGACTGGGTACATCTGTGTAACGCCCCAGATTTTTGCCAACCTAGAGTTAGATGTCCTTAGGCAAGGGGTTGATCCTAACCCCTTATTAACTTCTCAAACCTCAAATCCTCTAGGAATTAGACAAAATTAACTAAGTGCTAAACTAGATTAGCTACGAAATCTGCTTGATCCACTTTAAATACGATCTGCAAGACCTAAAACTTGTATAATTATTACGCTAGGTTACCCTAAAATCTAGGATCAATTTCATTACCCAGTTACTCTCGGGAGCACATTGAAACTCCGTATCGGATCTGGACCGCACGTCGAAAGTCCGATGATCACGAGACTAAACGCTTAGGACCGCCTTGCTGGGCTTGACAACCATCTTTGAAATCAAATCCAGATAGTGTCCCGGGGCTATTCGCTTGAGCCCGGAGTGAAGTGTGTGAGAAATGTGGATATTTTAGAAATTCAATCTAATTTAAGTCATCTGAGACTTATCATTTGCGGGCTGACTATAATGATTCAGACCGTCAGAATCTGACCCAAATACACCCTTGGATCAGGGAAAATTTTCTACACAGGCTAGTGTACTTGTGGCCCTAATTGGTGATTGTGGACCGTTGAACTAAAACTGGTTCGCCACGGGCGATCTGTAAATACGATCGGACTGAAAACTTAACTTGACCTAGATCCATGGTCAGGGAGCTTAAGTCCGACCTTTGGCTCAAGGGGAGGCTCCGGAAG
Organism: Magnolia officinalis; assembly: GCA_021015155.1. Lineage (NCBI taxonomy): Eukaryota > Viridiplantae > Streptophyta > Magnoliopsida > Magnoliales > Magnoliaceae > Magnolia > Magnolia officinalis. The sequence continues at coordinate 51,070,499 of JAJHSJ010000002.1, read as the reverse complement.
TGCTCCGTTGAGACGGAACAGCCTCCCTTTGGACATAATCTAAGTATACCTTGGCCCTGAGGCCATTTTCATCAGTTTTAGGCCTATATAAGGGCCTTAAGCCCTCACTCTCTCATCCCATACGAATTTGGGAAACCTTATGAGAGAGAAGAGAGGAAAGAGAGATAAAGAGAGAGAGAGTTGGAGTTCATCCCTGGGATTCAATCCCATCCTTCCACGGGCTGAATCAGCTCTTTCGTACCACTCTACCGGTGATTCCAATCCCGTTCTTAGGTAAGAAATACAACCCCTAATATGTTTTAGGGTTTCAGATAGTGTAAGTTATGAAATAGCTAACCTAGTTCATGCTATAGGTTGTCATCCTGCCGGTGGCAAAGACTAACTGTTTAAAACGAATCTGTTACGCGTTTATCGGCGTAAGGTGCGGACTATAGACGTATAGGTTATGGTTTTCAAGGCTTTCAATGTCGGTTAATGATTTATTCTTGACGTGGACACTATTTCACATGCATACAGTGATGTCCGTTTCATTTTTCAGTTATACGTTAACTAGGTTGAAGATGCTGTATTCCTCGTATTTGTAGAAAATACCGTATACGTATAAAATTTGAGAGTGTGTTTGCCATGATTAATTGCCGTGTGTATATACTAGTTATGCGTGTAACAACTCCTTGGTGAAAGGATTTGCCCAAATACATGTTACGGCCAACATACGTTATGTAGGCTATAATGTGTAGTCTAAGTGTTTGTTGAAATGACTGAATGAATATGGGATTATGATTAGTGCCTGCCGTGTCTATGGAATGCAATTACACAACTGTTGTGTATGTGACAACTCCTTGTTGGGAGGATCTATCCAAGTATAGGTTATAATTAACATATGTTATGTATGTCGATACATGCAGTCTAAGTGTTTGTAAAAATGTATGAATGAGTAAGTAGTTAGTAAATTATAATTTATATGGATGTTGAGATAGGATTCCCAACAACCTTAACTATGTGTATGATTTTCTCCATGTACCTTATATTATAGTTTCTGTTTATCTATGTAATGCATATGTATAAATCCATGTTTAAGTTGTATTCCAAGAAATGCAAAACCAAAGCCGTGAAGGGTGATGGGGGAGTGGTGTAACGATTCCGTGCAACAACCCTGACAGCCCTAAAGCGGACAATATCGGACCTTTGATCGTATGATTTGAAATCTTGATCCATTACTGCTTTAAATATCTTCTAGGATATTTTGTTGTAATTGAATGTGATTGAGGCTATTGTATAGTCCAGGCAATCGGTAACAGATCCTAGATTGGTTGATGATGTTGTTTCGCCACACAGGATGTGTTCGACGAATCTGAGTCATACTTCAGTTGTCGACAATGGTTAGGCCAGACGGAATTCTTACGCACTTCATGTCGATCAACTTAACGTGCTCTCGTACTAGTCGAGCTCGTCAAGTAACCTGATTTGCCTATTGCATGTTCACCATGTATGGATGCTATTGTTTGAACCTAAGGTACCGAACTCACCAGTGAAACCCCGTTCAACCATGGTACCTCGATCCGCTAAGACTCATGAGCCGGACATGGTGGTATGGGACACCGTGGTCGAGCTGTCGGCTTACGCTGGGGTGACGAGCCTCCCCGTAGTGATGGGTGAGCAACCAGAGCCCGTGACCCGAATACGGTGGTATGGGACACTGTATTCGAGCTGTCGGCCTACACTGATTTGGTGACGAGCCCTTTGTAGTGACCTCGAGCATACTCTGAACCTGCGTAGAGGCGACGAGCCTTTCCGTAGTAATCAGAGTATTCGAGCTGTCGGCTTACACTGATTTGGTGACGAGCCCTCTGCAGTGACCTAGAACCGCAACATCGTATGAGATTTACTAGGACTGACGACCCTAGAATGAATCATTGTTTGGGAATGATATAAGGGAGGTACCTTAGTTTCTCAATCCTGCTGTATGAAAAGGATTAATAAGAACTTGGTAATCATATGCATGCACTGCATTACGCGTGCGTTCAGGCGTAGTAGGTCAAGCACTGAGGCAGTGTTGTTCATGCGCGAACGTGAGATGAAGTTGCTGAGGGAGCGTAGGCGAGGGCATGCATCATACATTCATATTATTCTTGCATTAACAAGAGTACTTAGGGATGTGTGATTTACTGCTTTATCATTACTGCTTGATTGAATTGATAACATGCTAGCCATTGCTTTATAGTTCCACTAAGTTGATCACTCACTCCCATGTTACAGGACAATGTTGTACGCACCAACCAGACCCTGTCTTAGTTTTAGACGATGACGATGCTTGCGAGGATGACGAGGAGACATTCTCCTACATGCAGTTTTCGAGCGGCTTCATATGAGCCGTGTCCTGATCGACGAGGATTTCTGAGATGTTGACTAGATGACATTACACCTTTTGTATGTTTTAGAATTGTACCTGTAATTATTTAACCTGGTAACATTATCACATTTTGGAGACTCACCACAGTTTATATATTTTATATATCTATCACAGTCTTCCGCTTGCGTAATTTAACTGTCTCTGGAGTATGATATACTGTTTTAGTCTAATCTCATTCATGTTTCAATGTACTCATCATAATCATCATTATCTATGTTGCATAAGTGATGCGTTAGAACTCGGGAGCTGAGCTTTGCTCGACCCCCGATTTTCAGGGCGTTACAAGATGGTATCAGAGCGTGATTTGGATTAAAATGGACCTGGGTTATGGTCACACGATGCACACTGACGTACTCTAACTTAAGAGGGAGCGACGAAATGTTGAAACAGACTTAGGATTTTCTACATTCGCCGAACGATAAAACCGACCGAAATCGATCATTTTGTTTGGGTCCGTACCCATCCGCGATCGCATGAGTTGACCCCTGATCACCCCTAAACCGTCAAGTGATGGGTTGAGATAATGATTGACCCCATCCCAGCCTTCAACAGTCAATAAATGCAAGTATATATCGGAAACTACCCGTAATGACCCGAAACGGCTCAAATCGGAGTCGGGGGCCTAACCAGGCAAATATAGAGGGACCCAGGGTGGGCCCGACACATTTTTGGACCAAGGGGGACAGGAGGACCTCGCCCAAATGGCGAGCCCTCGCCAGTTTCTCCAGGGACCGGCGAGGACCTCGCCGCCCAACGGGCCTGGTCGGGCAGGCCGGCTCATGCCGATACCTTTGGGGTGTTGTGGGGCCCACTGCTCCAGGGTGGATCGAATAAAACCCCTCCAAACACTCCCTCCTTCACAAACCACCACTCCAAGCTCTCCTTTCCTCCAAAACTTTCTGATTTCTCTTTCAAACCTCCCCTCCATTCACCTGTTTCATCATTTTCTGTCAAAACACACATACCTCCACCGTTTTCAGCAATACCCACCCTCCAACCTTTCCATTCTCTCTCATTTGAACTATATTAAAACCCCCCATTTGAGTCTCAAATTCGTGTAAACCCACTAACCTATCCTATTTCTTCATTTTCCCTCTCTATTCCCTTTCATTGAGCCTTTACAACCTCCTTTGAGGCTCAAATCCATGGAGAACCAAAGAACCCATCCCTTTCTTCTCTTTTCTCCACTTTTCCATGGCCCTATTCGAGTTTATTACGACCATTTTCTTAATGTCCTCCACTCTTTCTCTCATGGGAAAGAAAGGAGCTCCTGTGGAAGAAGCTGGGCCTAGTCGCCCCACTCGTTCGAGGAGACCGAGAGGTGCCGCCGTGAGTACAAGCGCCACTCGGGAGTTTCAGACGAAGCGGGATCTTGACTCCCGGGCTCCCGTTGGAAGGACTCTGTTGGCGGAGCTGTCCCATGGAGTTTATGAGGGCCGTATGGTTCTTTTTGAAGTTCATGTGGATGAGCGGCTCTTTGGGGAGTATCTGTTGTTCGAGTACCTGGAAGAAGCCAAGTGGGGTCCGCTATTTAAGGGCGAGTACCATGCCAACGCAAGCACTGTTCGAGCTTTCTATGCCCACATTCAAGAGCCTACGCTGGAGCCCTTCCAATTCCTGATCCCATGTCGAAGGAATCGGTTGGCCACAATTGGCGTCGGATTAATATCTCGGCTTATGAAGGTGCCCCTTGGCAAGGTACATGCAAGTGAGACAAATCTGAAGAGTGCGCGTGAGAGGGATCGCCGCACACGGTTCCTTTGTGGTCGGCTGGTTTAGTGGCAGCCAAACAATAGCCTTCTAGCAACTAATATGACTGACGACTTTCGTCTACTCCATCACATTTTCACGTTCAATGTCTACCCCAGGTGGAACAATCGCAGCGAGTGTATGCGACTGATGGTAGATTTTCTGCACCAAGTGGGGTAGAGAGCGAAGTTGTGCATGCCTATGTTCGTGTTGCGACAAATAGTTCTTACCGCACGCTCCAATAGAAGGACTGATTCGCTCCCCTTCGGCCGACTCATATGCAAGATTGCAGGTGAGTTTGGCTACAGACTTGGGGCGTGAAGGCCGGTGCCGATTCATCACGTCAACGAGACTACTCTCAACCAGATGGACATCGGGCCACGGTAATGCCAAGCTCGACTTGAGGAGAGCGAGGATGAGACGGAGAGCGAAGAGGAAGAGAGTGAGGGAGAAAGTGGAGCTGAAATAGAGGAAGAAGAAGAACATGAAGAGGAAGAGGAGGCCCAGGATACAGAGGAAAGCTCACCTCCTACGGCACTAGAGCAGGACGCTGATCGCGCTGCTAGGGATGCTCGTTTAGCTCGACTTGAGGAGGGTCAGGCTGTCCTATGACAGGACCTTATGGATCTTCGGGACCTCGTGAAACACAAATTTAAGAAAGTGATTCGTACTTTGAAGTCTATCCTGTGCTACTTGCAGGATAAGGGTGCCCCTCCTTTGTCGCCAGACTCGGATGCCTAGTCATCCGTGCCGTTGTCTCGTAGTTTGTTTGTTGCTTTGTTAGGACCTTTGTGTTTTCACGTTAAGAGGCTTCGTAGTGTGGTAGTTTGGTAGTATGTTTTGGTGTTTGATTCCTTAATTGTATTAGCTCACATGCATCTTCTGTCATGGTTCATGTAAAGCTACATCCCATGTATTGTGACGATTTTGGGTTAAATGAAATGCATGAAGATCTTTTTGTTATCGATTATGTAGAATGCTTGACAAGTTGGAGTTGTACTTGACAATTGTGAACTCCTTCCACCCCTCCACCATTACTCCTCTAAACCCATCTCTTACTCCTCTTGGCCTCACCATTTCACACCCATTGAGCACAAAACCCAACTTTTGTGTCTCATAACTTTTTAACACCCACAAATCTCATCTCACACTTTCCAACACAAGACTCATTTTCCAAAGCCTATGAAATTGATTTTAATTCCATTCCATTCTCCTTCCAAACATGTCATTCCCAATCCCGAAGTGGGATTAGCTATGCAATCCATTTAATACAACCTAGTACCATTGGCCAAACAGGCCCTTAAAGTTTTGGACCTAGAGTTGGTACTCCTAGATTTTGCAAACAAATCTGGCAGTATAGGAAATCCAACAAATTAATAATGTGAACCTTAGGACCTTCTTAGCTAGTATGAGCATGTGTGTAGTGCTCGAGTGTAGTTAAATTCAAGTTCAGGCAATTAATTCCCATCATACAACGTTTGACCCTACACAATAAACAATTTCTTGTATTAGAAATGGTATAAAATCATCTAGTGTATAAGCATAGACTTTGGATTACAACTAGTGGATTACCGCTACTCCTAAAATTAAGACTAGGCTACTGGTTACACTAGGGAATGTTAGAGACCGATAGACTTAGTTAGTCGGCTTGATTAGGTTGAAGTGAAAGCTCATTCTTTCGTTGAATCCCCTTAATACTTATAGGCTTCTTTAGTAACTCTTAGGAAGCTTGTCTAATTTAGAAACTATTCACGCTCAGAGAAAACTTATATATCCCTTGGATTTAATGTTAGGTAATACACCCTTAGAATTACCTTCTCAAGGACTTATTACAATCGGGAACACGGAGTAGAGAAACTATATATATAAGCGAAGTATTCGCGGTTTGAATCGAATTCTCAATCCTGGTAGTTACCAATGAACTCAATGTTCTGATCAAGCAGAAGATCGAGATCAACTAGGATTAAGAACTGATACCACATAATTTCTGTCATAGCTAGGCAGAAGGCTTGTGTATCCGGCTCAGACCCAGTACAAAACTTTCCTTCCGTGTTGGCCCGACCACTTACAACCAAAGTTTATTACTTCGTCTTTGAGAAGTGTTAAGAATATATAGCCAATAGAGATTTCCCTTTTTAGGCCCAAGAAAATTCTCAAATGGGCAATAGACAGTTAGGAATTAGGTCCCGAATCACAGACCATTCTGGCATACATATTGTGCATATGAACTTAGAAGGATAGTCTGCCCGTTAACCTATTTTGTCCAAATTCCATATGTACTAATAATGTATAGATTATCTTACAGTATTAAATTATACATGATTAATGAGGGTAAGTCGGGACCGTAGTAAAAGTCCTTCTTTGGTAGAATTAGGCATCTTACCACAAACTCACACTTGTTCCTGGAATCAACCACAACACCCATCATTTTTTAGCTCCTTTCTATGACCATAGGTACCAATGCCATATCACACATCATCGATGGGAGGAAGACCAATGTATTGAGAGATCGTTTCTCATTTCATGTCAAGGATAGGTCCTAAATTATACCTTGTTCCGACACACGAATTAGGGCATAGATCCTTGAGCCTTGAGAGTAGAAACAATTTTTAAGGGGAGTAGAACATTATGAGCCCAATCTAGTTAGGTCGGTTAATACACCTCTTTGATCAGAGTGGCGCAGCGGAAGCGTGGTGGACCCTTGCCCCACTGGCCCAGGATCGAAGATAATTGATCCAAGATACACGTAAGGTCAGAGTATCCCCAAATGTGCTCGTTGAATACGAACCCAATAGAAGCCTTAGCCAGTTTTAGAGTGAAACAGTTTTAAGGGAGGTAGACTAATATGGGCCAGACTAGCATAAATAGTATACGTCGTACCACGCATATAAACTTGAAATCAGTAGAACTTGAGCAAGATGAATAATAAAATCTTTACTTACTACCCTTAGGCAATTTCGAGGATGAAATTATTTTTAAGGGGGGTTAGATTATAACGCCCCATATTTTTACCAACTTGGAATTAGATATCCTTAGGTAAGGGGTTGATCCTAACCCCTTATTAACTTCTCAAACCTCAAATCCTCTAGGAATTAAATAAAATTAACTAAGTGTTAAACTAGATTAGCTACGAAATCCGCTTGATCCACTTTAAATACGATCTGCAAGACCCAAAACTTGTAGAATTATTGACGCTAGGTTACTTTAAAATCTAGGATCAATCTCATTACCCAGTTGCTTTCGGGAGCACATTGAAACTCCGTATCGGATCTGGACCGCACGTTGAAAGTCCGATGATCACGAGACTAAACGCTTAGGATCGCTTTGCTGGGCTTGACAACCATCTTGGAAATCAAATCCAGATAGTGTCCTGGGGCTATTCGCTTGAGCCCAGAGTGAAGTGTGTGAGAAATGTGGATATTTTAAAAATTCAATCTAATTTAAGTCATCTGAGACTTGTCGTTTGTGGGCCGACTATAAGAATTCAGACTGTCAGAATCTGACCCAAATACACCCTTGGATCAGGGGAAATTTTCTACACAGGCCAGTGTACTTGAGGCCCTGATCGGTGATTGTGGACCGTTGAACTAAAACTGGTCCGCCACGGGCGATCTGTAAATCCGATCGGACTGAAAACTTAACTTGACCTAGATCCATGGTCAGGGAGCTTAAGTCCGACCTTTGGCTCAAGGGGAGGCTCCGGAAGTGCTCCGTTGAGACGAAACAACCTCCCTTTGGACATAATCTAAGTATACCTTGGCCCTGGGGCCATTTTCATCAGTTTTAGGCCTATATAAGTGCGTTAAGCCCTCACTCTCTCATCCCATACGAATTTGGGAAACCCTAGGAGAGAGAAGAGAGGAAAGAGAGAGAAAGAGAGAGAGAGTTGGAGTTCATCCCTGGGATTCAATCCCATCCTTCCACGGGCTGAATCAGCTCTTCCGTACCGCTCTACTGGTGATTCCGATCTCGTTCTTAGGTAAGAAATACAACCCCTAATCTGTTTTAGGGTTTCAGATAGTGTAAGTTATGAAATAGCTAACCTAGTTCATGGTATAGGTTGTCATCCTGCCGGTGACAAAGACTACGTGTTTAAAATGAATCTGTTACGCGTTTACCGGTGTAAGGTGCGGACTATAGACGTATAGGTTATGGTTTTCAAGGCTTTCAATGTCGATTAATGATTTATTCTTGACGTGGACACTATTTCACATGCATACAGTGATGTCCGTTTCATTTTTCAGTTATACGTTAACTAGGTTGAAGATACTGTATTCCTCGTATTTGTAGAAAATACCGTATACGTATAAAATTTGAAAGTGTGTTTGCCATGATTAATTATCGTGTGTATATACTAGTTATGCGTGTAACAACTCCTTGGTGAAAGGATTTGCCCAAATACATGTTACGGCCAACATACGTTATGTAGGCTATAATGTGTAGTCTAAGTGTTTGTTGAAATGACTGAATGAATATGGGATTATGATTAGTGCCTGTCGTGTCTATGAAATGCAATTACACAACTGTTGTGTATGTGACAACTCCTTGTTGGGAGGATCTAGCCAAGTATAGGTTATAATTAACATATGTTATGTATGTCGATACATGCAGTCTAAGTGCTTGTAAAAATGTATGAATGAGTAAGTAGTTAGTAAATTGTAATTTATATGGATTGTAACATCCCGGATTTTTGCCAACCTGAAATTAGACGTTCTTAGGCAATGGGTCGATCCTAACACCTTATTAACTTATCAGAACTCAATCCTAAAGTCTAAAACCGCTTTTGAACCCATTTCCTTTACAAATCCCACCCTTCACCACCTTGTTCTTTCAATTTTTCTAAGTACTTTCACCCTAGACACTATCTTGAACTAGTTAAGTATTATAACTTGGATCACTTTATATACAAACTACAAAGGCCCAGGTACCACCTCAAACAGAAATTACTCAGGACTAAATCCTTTAGAAATTAGGCGAGAATTAGCCAGTGTTAAACTAGAGTACCTGTGAAATTAGCACCAATCACTTTAAATACGATCTGCAAGACCCAAAACTTGTAGAATCATTGACGCTAGGTTACCCTAAAATCTAGGATCAATCTCATTACCCAGTTGCTCTCGGGAGCACATTGAAACTCCGTATCAGATCTGGACCGCACGTCGGAAATCCGATTAACGCGAAGTTAAGAAATTAGGACTGCCTTATTGGGCTTGACAACCATCTCGGAAATCAAATCTAGATAGTGTCCTAGCGCTATTCGCTTGAGCTCGGAGCGGGGAGTGTGAGAAATGTGAAAATAATTCTAAATTGAATTCAAAATAAATAAATCTGGCACATGTCGCTTGCGGATCAGTATTAAGCAACTAGACCGTCAGAATCAGACCAAATTATACCCTCGGATCAGGGATATTTCCCCAAACATATTCATATACTCGGAATCTCTGATCGAGGTCCGCTGACCGTTGAACTGAAACTGGTCCGCCACGCGTGATATGAGAACCCTACTAGAACGAAAACTTAATGGTACCTAGATCTAGTGTTAGTGAGCTTAAGTCCGACCTTTAGCTCAAGGGGGCCCGCCAGAAGTCCTCCGTTGAGCTGAAACTGACCCACTTTGGATATAACCTAAGTATACCTTGACCTGAAGTCTATTTTGGTGACTTTTTAGGCTATATAAGAACCTTAAAACCCTCTCTCAATCAGCCATACGAATTTGAGAAAAATCCTAGGAGAGAAGAGAGAAAAGAGAGAGAAAGTGTGAGAGAAGTGGGAGCATCTCCCTGCCATGCTTCCCTGCTGCTATACGTGTTTAATCTAATCGTTTTCCCAACGATTCTCGCGTCATTTTTAGGTAAGAAACCCTAACCCTAAACTGATTTGGGGTTTTGATAGTTGTAGGTTATGAAATAGCTAACCTATTTCATTCTATAAGTTACCAAACTGCCGAATACGAAAGCTTAACGAACCTATCGAATCCGTTACGATTCTACGACAAAAGGTGCGGACTTTAGGTGTATAGGTTATGGTTTTCAACGCTTTCAATGTCATATAATGATAGATTCATGATCTGCATGCAATTGCACATGTACAAGGCGCTGTCTGTTTTCCGTTTCGATTAAATACGAAGAATATGGAATTTTGTGTATTCTAGGTATTTGTAGAAAGTACCGTATATGTATAAATTTTAGAAATGTGTTTGCCATGATTATTTGCTGTATGAACATATTATATATGTGTATAATACTTACTAGGCGAAAGGGTTCGCCCTAATACATGTTTTTGCTAGTATACGTTATGTATGTAAAAAGGGTGTATTCTAAGTGTTTGTGAAAATGACCGAATAAATATAGAATTCGCATTCGTGCTCGCCATGACTGATTGTCATGGATACATGATTGTTGTATAGGCAACACCCCTTTGACGAAAGGATTTGCCCTAAATCACGCCACGACCAATATACACTATATATGCTAAAACGTGTAGCCCAAGTGTTTGTGGAAATGACTGAATGGACATGAAACTCGGATTCCTGCTTGCCATGACTATCCGTCGTGAGTGCACGCGTGTTATAATTGGGGCAACTCCCTAGTGAAAGGATTTGGCCTTATACCTATATGATCAACATACGTCATGTATATTGATGTATGTAGTTTAAAGTGTCTGCTGAAATGTCTGAATGAGTAGTAGTTAGTAAATTGTAATGTATAAGGGTGTTGAGATAGGATTCTCAGCTACCTTAGAGATGTATATGATTTCCTCCATGTTGCTTGTTTAAATTAACCGCTTACTTATGAAATATAGGTGTTTGTATTTTCTGTTTATATTGTGTTTGATTACATGTTTTATGACATGCTTGTCAACATGCTTGAATTACTTTGTTTATTCTGCTTTACTCTACATGCTTCTGGTCATGGATTGATTGTGGTTGGGGCTATGATTATAGTCCAGGCAATTGGTAACGGGATTGAATGCGTGACTGAGATTCATTTGCCACGTGAGATGTGTTTGACGAACTCGAGTCGTACTTCGGTTGGTGATAGTGGTTGGCTACACGAAGTACTTATGTGCTTCATATCGTTCAACTTGTTGTGTGCTCGAGCTAGCTGAGCTCGTCAAGTAACCCGATCTGTCTAATGTATGTTCACCATGTTTGGACGCCACTGCTTGAACCTAGGGTACCAAACTTACCAGTGAAATCCCGTTAACCATGGTACCTCGATCCGCTAAGACTCATGAGCCGGACATGGTGTATGGGACACCGTGGTCGAGCTGTCGGCCTACGCTGGGGCCACGTGCCTGCCCGTAGTGTCCATTAAGCAACCAGACTCGTGAGCCGATTATGGTGGTATGAGACACTATATTCGAACTGTCGGCCTACACTGATTGGTGACGAGTCCTTTGTAGTGACCTCGAGCATATTCTGAATTTACGGTGAGGAGACGAGTTTTGCCACGGTGAATAGAGTATGAACTAGGCCTGTATCAATTTAGTGATGAACTGTTAAAAGGGTGATGGGGGAGTGGTGTAACGGTTCCGTGTAATAGCCCTGACAGCCCTTGCAGCGACCTAGAAACACACCATCGTATGAGATTAACTAGGACTGACGACCCTAGAATGGATCATGTTTTGGAAATGATACAAGGGAGGTACCTTAGTTTCCCAATACTGATGTTTGAAATGGACTAATAACAACTCGGTAATCATGCTCATCATCACATTGCATGTGCCTGAAAGATGTGGAGCACTGAGGAATGCAAGCATGCCGCGAACGTAAGATGGTGTCGCACGAGGGAGTGTGTGGTGAGGGCATGCATCATGACTGCATTACATACTTGCATTAACAAGAGTATTTAAAATTGTTTGATTGTACTGCTTTATCATTACTGCTTGACTGAATTGATAACATGTTAGCCTATGCTTTATTGTTCCACTGAGTTGATCACTCACTCCCACGTTACGGGACGGTGTTTGCAACACCAACCAGACTCTGTAGTTACAGGTGTCGGCGATGCTTATGAAGCGGAGCCGGACCTTTGCATTGACTATGATGCTTGCTCGTATTTGCTGTATTCTGGCGGCTTCATGTGAACCGTGTCTTGATCGACGGGGTTACAGGGATGTTGACTAGAGGACCTTACACATTTGGTATATTTTAGAATTGTACTTGAAATTATTTAACCTGGTAATGTTATCACACTCTGGAGACTCACCACAGTTTATATAGTTTATATATCTATCACAGTCTTCCGCTTGCTATCTCACTTGTCTCTGGAGTATGATATGCTGTTTTGGCTTAATCTCACTCATGTTCAATGCACTAATACAGACAACATTCAATCATCATTCATTATGTTGCATAAGTGATGCGTTGGAACTCAGGAGTTGAGTTTATGCTCGACCCCCGATTTTCAGGGTGTTACATGGATGTTGAGATAGGATTCCCAACAACCTTAACTATGTGTATGATTTTCTCCATGTACCGTATATTATAGTGTCTGTTTATCTATGTAATGCATATGTATAAATCCATGTTTAAGTTGTATTCCATGAAATGCAAAACCAAAGCCGTGAAGGGTGATGGGGGAGTGGTGTAACGATTCTGTGCAACAGCCCTGACAGCCCTAAAGCGGACAATATCGGACCTTTGATCGTATGATTTGAAATCTTGATCCATTACTGCTTTGAACTATCTTCGAGGATATTTTGTTGTAATTGAATGTGATTGGGGCTATTGTATAGTCCAGGCAATCGGTAATAGATCCTAGATTGGTTGATGATGTTGTTTCGCCACACAGGATGTGTTCGACGAATCTGAGCCGTACTTCGGTTGTCGACAGTGGTTAGGCCACACGGAGTGCTTACGCACTTCATGTCGATCAACTTAACGTGCGCTCGTACTAGTCGAGCTCGTCAAGTAACCCGATTTGCCTATTGTATGTTCACCATGTATGGACGCTATTGTTTGAACCTAAGGTACCGAACTCACCAGTGAAACCTCGTTCAACCATGGTACCTTGATCCGCTAAGACTCATGAGCCGGACATGGTGGTATGGGACACCGTGGTCGAGCTGTCGGCCTACGCTGGGGCGACGAGCCTCCCCGTAATGACCAGTGAGCAACCAGAGCCCCTGAACCGAATACGGTGGTATGAGACACTGTATTTGAGTTGTCGGCCTACACTGATTTGGTGACGAGCTCTTTGCAGTGACCTCGAGCATACTCTGAACTTACATAGAGGCGACGAACCTTTCTATAGTAATCAGAGTATACACTAGGCCGGTACTGATTTGGTGACGAGCCCTCTGCAGTGACCTAGAACCGCAACATCGTATGAGATTTACTAGGACTGACGACCCTAGAATGGATCATTGTTTGGGAATGATATAAGGGAGGTACCTTAGTTTTCCAATCCTGCTGTATGAAAAGGACTAATAAAAACTTGGTAATCATATGCATGCATTGCATTACGCGTGCGTTCAGGCGTAGCAGGTCAAGCACTGAGGCAGTGTTGTTCATGCGCGAACATGAGATGAAGTCACTGAGGGAGCATAGGTGAGGGCATGCATCATACATTTATACCATTCTTGCATTAACAAGAGTACTTAGGGATGTGTAATTTACTATTTTATTATTACTGCTTGATTGAATTGATAACATGCTAACCTTTGCTTTATAGTTCGACTGAGTTGATCACTCACTCCCACGTTACGGGACGGTGTTGTACACACCAACCAGACCCTGTCTTAGTTTCAGATGATGACGATGCTTGCGAGGCAGAGCCGGACTTCGAGGATGACGAGGAGACATTCTCCTACATGCAGTTTTCGGGCAGCTTCATGTGAGCCGTGTCCTGATCGACGGGAATTTTTGAGATGTTGACTAGATGACATTACACTTTTTGTATATTTTGGAATTGCACCTGTAATTTTTAACCTGGTAGCATTATCACACTCTGGAGACTCACCACAGTTTTATATTTTATATATCTATCACAGTCTTCTGCTTGTGTAATTTAACTGTCTCTGGAGTATGATATGCTGTTTTGGTCTAATCCCATTCATGTTTCAATGTACTCATCATAATCATCATTATCTATGTTGCATAAGTGATGCGTTGGAACTCGGGAGCTGAGCTTTGCTCGACCCCCGATTTTCAGGGAGTTACAATCTGAACTCGGTCCTGAATTGTCGGTCGCAACCCACTTATAAATCGTGCCACCTTCTGTGATTCAGATTCTGACAGATCGTTTCGTGTAGCCAATCGCTGGAATTCTTCAGTGTAATCTGTGACGGTTCGATTTCTTTGTCGGTAATTTTGGTATTGTCCGAATAATATCTGCTCATAATCACTGAGGAGAAATCGTGATCGAAGAAGACGTCTTATCCGTGGTCATGATGAGATGGGCGCCTTGTTCTGGTGGGCTCGTGAGAGTTGTAATTGTTCCCACCATACTGAAGCACTAGATTTTAACTTAAACGCTACCAATTTTACCCTTTTATGATCTGACACGTCCATATAATCAAAATATCTCTCTACTTCGGTTAGCCAATCGAGAAAATCTTTTATACGTAATAAACCATTAAAACTAGGAAGTTCAGCCTTACCTCGATAGTCTCTTTCAGCACGATCTAGGTGATCGCCTCCATGGATCAGTCGTCGGGCAAAACCCTCATTAAGGTCCTCGTCGCTAGAACTTGAATCATCTGGTGTCACCTTACGGTTTGCCACTGGTAGTGCTCTACGAAAATCGGGGTTGTGTCATACCACAACCACGGGTGGTGGAGCAACCATAGGTGGTGGAGCACCGCCTAGGGCTCAGGGCGGAAGTAGCGCATCCGCAAGACGGTCGAGGGTTACCTGCAGCCATTGCATGGTCAACTGACTCTCCCGGTGGAAAGCTTCCATTTTTTCCAAAAGATAACGAATCCCTGGGTCACCGTCCATAGGATTTTGATTCATACCTTCATTATTTGCCATCGGTCCGAGGGGAAACCTCGCTTTGATACCAATTGACGCAGGGATGAACGTGATGATGATAACTACTCCAAATCCACGGAGCTTCTCTGGACTCCTCACAGAGACTTCTCAAATCCACGAGGAAAGAAAGCAGAAAATAGAAATAAATTCTAAGAAATTCGAAATTGATTAATTGATTACTAAAAATGAGTTCACAACCCTTTAAATAGGGGTACCAAGCAATGGGAAAGAAATCAGAATAAAACTACAACTAAAACTCCTAGAATCCGCGACTTACTATAAATAGTAAACTTATTATTTATAGACGGTTGTGATGTCTACTAGTGCGCAAGGTTTTTGGCCAAAAATAGTAAGTGTCGTATTTGGCTTTCACCAAACCGTTCTCCTAATTATTTTAAGCTCTTTTCACGTTGGGCGCAACTCCTAAAGCCCGACTGATGAAGAGTTATAATCAAACTAAAACTTACTATTTATAGTAAAAATGAAATTAAAGCAGGGAAATGACCGTCGATCTAGGGGTTTTTTGCAATTCCGGGCATCACAACCCGGCATAGTAGGGTTGGTTGGCTAAAGTAGCTCATTCTACCCCAAAATCATATATTTTACGTCAGGTAACTCATTCCGGATTGCGAGATACACCCGATCTAAGGTCCGATGGTCCGGATCACTTCTGTTGTCGACCGGGCCTTTTCTGATCCATCTTGGCCATGAAACTGTCCGCGACCCGCTCTACATCACTCCTACATCTAAGCATGCACACATGTGGGGTACATTGGGCATGCATTGCTAATTCTAAGGTTAATGTATTGATTTTCCTCCTCTTCATCTGTGATAGATCTGAGATCTGGAAGAGAACATTCTAGTTTAAAGATTTAACGGCAGCAATTCAATGTTTTTCCACAATAACAATAAAAAAGTAGTTACCTTAGACCTAAAATCTTTTATTTTGATTTTTGTATAGACTTGATAATATCTATATGATAATCCTTGGCGCCTAGTCGACTCATGTGGACTTTTGAAAAAGTTTTAATTATCAATGTGTTTCCAAAACTTTAACAACGTATTGCAATCTTGACCTAAAAGAAGGAATTGTAATAATGCACCAGGTTTCACATTTAGGCTCATCATCCTGGTAATCTAATTGATTGCTCCATCGATTAAATAATGGTCGGAATGAAAAGTTTTTTTTTTTTTCTTTTTAATGCTCAAGTTAATGAGATTTTTTTTTTTCCCCTTCATGATGTGAACTTTTAAATATCTATTTCACAGTTATGATGTTGCTCTAATCAACTCTCAAATAAATAACATTCCTCTTCTTACTGGCTCTAACTTTCAAAAGGGATGGAGATCCCAAAGGTTACTTGGACTTAGTCTTGAGGGAGGATTAGTCTTCTAAACACATTGAATCAAGCTTAATTACTGAGGTGGCTAAATATCAAAAGTGAGAATGATCAGATAGGTTAAGTATAATGATAATGTGGCATTCTATATCAAAGTCTATTCATGGGGATATACTTGCAAAAGAGATGAGGGAGTAGTTCATGGGTAAAATCAGAATAAGATGAACCAAATTCAATAAGACGGGAGACGATAACTTATCTTAACGAACTCTACTCCTTAAAACTACACTTGCGATGGAAGGGAGCACATCATGAAAATATCCAACTTGGCTTTTAAAGTACAGGTGCCCAAGTTAGACATTTCAGAAGAAATGGTAGCCTATCTTGCACTAATCACTCTTTCAACTGGATTAAACACATTCAATGGCAACTATAGCATATAGAAAGAAAATATTATTTATAATACTTGGTGATATTATCGATACTAGTGATACTTTGAGAAGAACCTCTTATAAAAGTTCTCTAGTATTGACAATACCATTGATAATATCCCCGATACCAACAAAACATCCATAAATAAGTGAAAAATAATAGAAGAATAATAATAATAAAAAAAAAACAATTTTTAGATTTTTTTTTCGTTAAGTGGTTTCAATCACTATTGGTTTTTATTGAGTTAAAGTTTGGATTTGAGAAAAATCTCGATTCAAAATGATGACGGCCGGATCTCAAAATAGATGAAAAATCCATAATTTTTTTTTTTTTTTTTTTTTCAAATGCTAACATGGATTGCAATGTAATCCATATCTATGTATGATTTTCATGAATTGACATGAATTTGTGGTGAAAAAAAATTAACATTTAATAGAAAATTTGGAAAATCCTATTTTTCAAATTTTTTTAGAAAATATGTGTTATTCACTTATAATTAACATGGAAGTTTTATATATTAATGAATGTTGGCTACAAAATTTTATATTTATTTAATAATAAAATTTCAGTAAGACATGATTATGGCCTTAAGAAATGAAAACTTATTATGATTAGTTGTTTTCTGCAACATTTTAATTCCCACATGTGTAAATATATCTTTTAATGTCTCCTGCAGTTTATTTAAAAATTTCATCTTTTTCCTAACATTATTTTTCCAATGTTTCCTTTGTTGAACATTTTCTACTAAAATATAATTGGTTTAATTATTAAATACTAAGTCAAGTAAAGACTAGTCGAGTCTTTGATATTAATCAGACAAGACAACAACTGAGAGTTGGAGTCTATTGATGGCTGAAGAAGGTGAGTGATGTACATGGCGATGGACCAGATTAAGATGTGCCACCGCGTGCTTTGCAAGCTTATGACTTACACATACATAAAGCAGGAATAAAGAAAGCTTTGTTTGATGCTATGGACAGAATAAAGCATTTGAAGCTTTTCAATGGTAAAAGTCACGTATTTTTGGAAAGTAAGTAGGAATAAAGGATTGCATGCGAGGGTCTCTCGCATGGCCGGAAAATGAGTCCTATTAGACAATCTTATCTATGTTATCTCTGTGGCCACTAAATTGGTGGTGGTTCAAACAAGCAGTGGATGAACTGTACAAAAATGTCTCACAGGTTTCATTTTTAACACATAAGCCATCCATTTTATATGGGTCAGACCAATTGATACATCACCCTGCTTATATGTCCTTGAAAGTGATAGTTCTATCATTTCCTTGCATATAGATGTGCCTTATCTTTTGGGAATAAATAATGCATGGAAAGTAGGAATAAAGAGTACATTAAGTAAAAGAAAAAAAGCATCCATCTTTCAATGAGATGCTCTGAGAAATTCTCCTTGGAGAAAAAATTTTTAATACTCAAAGCGACTTTACATATGTCCTGTATCCACCCCAATCTAAAAGATCAAAATGGTGGGACCCACTGAAGAAGGGTCATAACCCTAACTTTTTAGTTGTTATTATTATTATTATTTTTTTCCACAGTCACATAACAGCACATGGGCACTTGAACACATGACCTCAGTGTTAAATTTCACATGGTCTACCACTGAGCCATGAGTAGCGACCCAAGGTCATAACCACTTTAAACTCAGGTTGGATTGCAAATAATCATTACAAAAACCTTACAATGGCCTCTTTAGATTTTTTTTTTTTTTTTTTTTTTTTTTTTTTTTTTTTTTTTTTTAATTTTAAAATTTTTTAAATTTTATTATGGCTGTTTCTTGTGGTGTGGTCCACCTGAGATATATATCTGCGTGATAAGTGGCACCCGGCCCTAAAATGGGCTGGAGAAATGGATGAACAGAGTGGATATACAAATACCATCAAGGTGGGCCCCACGGTAGTGTTACCCGGATAACACAATGCGGTCCCATCTAAATGACCATAGATACAAATGGCCATTAAAAAAAAATTCCCATCTATTTTTACCCTTTTTTCTGCCAGGCAATTAGTCAGGAAATAATTACCATGAATCTTCATCACATGGTTGCCACAAGTGTGGAGCATTACATGGACAGCTTGGATATTTGACCTCCCAAACCTGCTGGTGATCATGTCCATGTAACGGGTAGACTCTTATGTTAGTTTTGCACAAATTAAAAGCCATCTTAACAATCTGAATTGTGGGTCCCATTGTGGATAGAGGATATTCCTAAATCCACACTGATCAAGAAAATCCTAACCATCCACTTCATGTCTATCAGATGGATGGTTACAAATAAAATAGTGGATTGTTCCAAATTTGAAGGGAAAATCATATAGTTAATATCATTTTTCCCGAGTGATTTTGTGGTTATGCTCCATCCACAGTAGGGTTACTGATTCGGACAGTCTGGATTGACATAAAACTATATTCCATGTGTATGGTTGAAGAGTTTACACCATTTATTAAGTCATCCACAACTAACATACGAGTGTGGCCCACCTTAAACCTAAGTGCCATCAAAACTTCTTACTATTATACTGACAGTCACGCAGTTTAGTAGAACTTGGGTGGGCAATTAGATCATCTGGGTGGGTGGAGGTAGTAAGAAAAGATTTGATGACCTATGATTTTTTAACTGAGGATATGGTGTTTTATAGTGTAGAATGGCATAACAAGATTCATGTAGCGGACCTCAATTAGTTAGGATAAGGCTTAAATGATGATGATGATGATGATGATGATTTAGGTTTTGGTTCTTAAAAGTAAGGTACTTAGATGATGGGCCTACTTATTAACGGAGTATGTGCTAAAAACCTCCTATGAAGGAGAATCTTGACAATGTTGATGATAATATATATGAGATTTAGTCCTAGCAATGACACTATTGTAAGTTAATCTAGTTTAGCTCTCTGTGGGCCCACCATATTGTATGTGTGTGTATATATGTGAATAGAGAGGAAGAAAGCAGGAAGAGGAAGGGAAGATGGGTACATCATGGTCAAAAGAAGAGATTGTGGAGCTGGATGTGGAAGGGCTCAAGAAGCTCCCAAAGAAGCTCCCACACAACTACCAAGCTATCATCAATGAGGCTGACACACCCTTGCCAAATGAACCTTCCCGCCTGTATGAACAGCTTCAATCTGGAGTGTTCTTGAACCAGAAAAAGAAGGCAAGTCCATCTCTAACCCTTAGCTCTCTTTTGCTAGAGCACATTCGACATTGATATGTCATGCATGCACTAGAACCCATGCATAATAAGCATAGATAAGGTTGGCAGTTGCTTAGTTTGGGCTTCAAATGACCTGATTAAAAATTGGACTTAGGCCCATCTGGTTTGGCAATCAGGCCTTCAGTTTCTATCCCAAGCCTTCCTGCCTCAAGTCAAAAAAAAAAAAAAACCATCCAAGGCTCGAAATCTAGGCTTGGGCTCATCCCATTTATCAATCGTGCCTAAAAAGGGGCCTGACCTGATGAATGGACCAATATTACAAGCTTGATCCTAACACGTACCGATCCAGAGCTGAAACCAGGTGGGTGGCCTGTTGCCAGATGATTAGCAAAGCGTGTAAAAATTCATGAAGTGGAAGATTAGGAAAAGGAAAAAAGGAATTCCATGGGTCTCTAACATAGCGTCAGCCACGACAAACTTAAAACTGTTGCTACCCTAGCACATCAGCAATACACAAGTCATACCTAGAGGGCCTCTTCAATCAGCAATGGATCTATCATAACTTTCGTGTGTGTAGTTGAATCAAGCACAGGCACACACCATGCGTGGATTCAACTGATCTTTACGTGTAAAAACCTTAAAGACAACTGCGGGCACTCATAATTAGGAACTCCATTTTAAACTCTGCATTAAAAAAATAAAAATAAAACCGAAAGTAGGCAAAAATGTTGTTTTTCTGGACAAGACAACTTAAACAAAAATAAAAAGCATCTTATTCTTAAAAAAAAAAAAAAAAAACTTCAGGGATGATTTTAAAAAATAAAATAATTGTAGTCGCAACCCATAGAGATGGATTGTTTTATATAGAAATTTCTTGATATATATATGTGTGTGTGTGTGTGTGTGTGTGTGTGTGTGTGTGTGTGTGTGTTTTCATTATACTCCAAATCTTTGAACAAAATTTTAACCATCTTTTTCGTTATCAAGATTGAAATAAACACAAACATTTTTCATACCATTTTCTTTTATTGTATGGAGCTTTGCTAACTGTGGAAGGGGGTAGGTGCTATGAAACTCTTTATTCATCGACAGGTAGGTTGCCTACTTGATCTGGTGAACTTATACCCAAACACATGAGTGGGTGTGCTCAAGATGTGAATGAGATAATGTAAAATCCTAATTGATGCACCAATGCTTCATGTTCGTACATGTGTAACTACTTTTGAAATTTGCAACTTCAAAATTTCCACCCCTTATGGTTGAGTGGGAGAGGTTAGATGTGGGTCCCCACATGCAGGCCACTTATGTGACTCTATTAGGTGCTCGGTGGTCCCACCCTAGGCAACAAGACTCCCTATAGGACTTGTTCAAACTTTTCCAGTAATGCAGAGCAATTCAGTCCCCTATTGTCTTTACCTCTTTGGTTTCCTTTGATAATCAAAATTCCCTTCACTACAAATACAGGAGTCGTGGTCTTTACCAAAACCCTAGCAGAGACCCCTCTCTCCGATCCTATACATACGAGAGAAAAGGAAGAGAGGAGAGAATAAATAGGAACAGAGAGAGGAGAGAGAAAATGCATACCCTCATTGGCATTTAGTTTCATCCACTGACCAAGGTCAATCTCCATCTAGCAACCATCTACATCATCAAATCTATGCAGTGAAGGTTGCCTTTCCTTAGTGGTTTTTGGACCAGCATTTAGCTATATTTCGTGCTCCACATCAAGCCATTGTTATAGATGTGCACATATCAACACACTAATTGCACTGCATCTGGTTCTACATAGGTCGCACAATTATCTATTACTCTGAATTTATATGCTATAGAGTTTTTGACATATAGCAGCCTCCCTTTTTTACTATACACCATAAAAACCCACCCCTTTTCAGTATTGTTAAATAACTCTTTTTTTTTTTTTTTTCATTTAGGGTCATGAAACATCCTATGTTTAACTTCTGCTAGAGATGATGGTTAAAGATGACCGTTTACCATATAAAATGATGCTTTTGCCCTTGACTTTCTAGAGATGAGAGAGATTTCAATCTTAGGCGAGATCCAAATCACTTGGTTATGTGGGGCCCAACATGGCCACATGATTTAGACCATTCAGTGGTGGGCAATTAGACCATCTAAATGGTAGATCAAAATTGTCAAAATGCTGCGGATAAGCTTTTCATGATTGCATAGGAGCAAAATGAAAATTTTTCTGATTTATTCAAGATCAGAGGAAAAAGCTTCATTTTATATGGGTCAAACATTCAAATTTATTGGACAACGGTCTCTCTTTGACAATCGACTTTGTTGGAAGTTAAGCACGTGGTGTTTTACGACCATACATGGAAAAAGAGTGGTTATTTGACAATACTGAAAAGGGAGGGCATTAGCAAAAAGGAAGGGTGTTGTATGTCAAAAGCCCTATATTATAACTAATTTGATTGTTAATCTGGCATGCCATGGATTTAGTGGGTTGGATCATCAAAGAAAAATAATTTCTACACAAATGAGAAATTGTACACATCTCTTTTAAAACACAAATTCGATAAGAGTGGAATCTTGAAAACAAGATTTCAATAAACAACCAAACAACAAAACTGCTTAACAATAATTTTCTAAATCATGAAGATGCCAATTAATGAAGCAACTAATTTACACATCCAAACTCACCTTAATTTCAGGAAAAATCATTCTTACGTCTCTAGAACATTGTATTTGTAGTTTTTTTTTCCCCCCTCAAAATATGGGCAACCAAAGCATTTTCTTTTCATATGGTATTATGTGAGATTATTATCTAAATACTTTCTCAAGGAGTACTAATTAGAACTTTCAAGAATGTTAGTAGGGTTTGATATGGGAAATACGTTTATATTCTAAGGTGCTACATGTCCGAGGGATGTACCAATTACAACTATTTGATATGAATGTATGTCATTTTGCTCTGGAAGTAGGCACAAATATATTCACAAAAAACTAAAAGCTTTTTCGTTGTGAAAAATTCAAAGTTTCTGGCATTAGACGGCAATTATACATATGACATGGCTGTAGCCATTATAACCCATTGCCTAATGTTGTCTGCTCCACAAAGTTGGAGCATTAGGCAAGGTCAAATTTACAGTTTTGCTGAATTCACTACGTTAACCAGCACAAGTACTAATTTGTCTATCCTAACCAAAATTAAGTTTCTATTTCTTTATAATCAAACATAAGACATCAATGTTGAAACAAGCTCTGTCTACCATTGAGCTACAGGCACCAAGTTCCCAAATTTCCAACCATGTGGACTAAATAACATTAGCAAGATATTACTATTACCTTTTAAAAAAAAATAAAAAATAAAAAATAAAAAATATTACCACTTTGTTGAAATAATTAAAATAAAACCAAAATTAACATTTATCTTTAGAATAAGAGTGCACAAGTTCATGGTACAAAAGGTGGGGTGTATTTCTCCAATATAATTTCTTTTTCTTTTTCTTTTTCTTTTTGATGGGCTGCAGAAGTATTGGATTGAAGAGAAGACAGGCTACAATTGCTTCATGCTCTTTGCGAGGGGGTTGTCAATCGCTTGGGCAGATAACCAGCGCCACTGGAGTTGGTTTTCTATGAAAGAAACAAGGTGATAACAATTTTACAGAGGATACAGGGTGAATATACTTTTCCCCCCTTAACATTCATGTGGTCCGCATATGCAGGATCTGAACCATTCCTTTGGTGAGCTGTATTCCAAACAGATGGTACCACCAAACAAAAACACACTGGATGATCCTACCTGCCAATTGGGGGACCTTTTAGAAAACAAATATCCAAGCAATAGTTCACATTCAACTAGCAAAGGTCCTCTATTCTGCTGGTTAGCATCATCCAACCGAAGACAACATCCAGACACATAGGGCCCATTACATGAACAGATCTTATACATGAGGAGATGACACAATGATAACAATGGATTCTACTCTTTTACCATTAACATGGAAAAATAATTGTGTCCTCACTGAGTGAGCCAAAACATCTCCCACAATCCAGTGATGGTGGATGACAAAGAATCTCAACACATTCTTCAAAAATGGTTTTTGGGACTAGCATTTTGAAAATGCTTGCTACATTTCTGGCTATCATCTTTCCATGGCGGGAGATGTGTTGCACCAACTTTGGGTGCTTACTGTAACATTGAAAATGTGTCCTACAAATGTTTTGAAGAATATTTTCTTATAAAATTTGCTTACAAGATGCTTTGCTAACAAGGTAAGTACCATTGCTCATTTTCCCTGATCTTGGTCTGAAATAGGTTTTCTTTTCTTTTCTTTTTCTGGTAATTTTATTTTTATGTGAAGTGATGTGGATGTCGATGTGGCGAACCTGTTAAATGTCTGTTGGCTCGAAGTGGACGGAATATTTGAGACGTCCAATCTCTCACCAAACACTGGCTATGAGGTGGCATTTGTGGTGATGGTGGAAGACCCAGCATACGGTTGGGAAGTCCCAGTGACCCTCAAGCTGGCATGCCCGGATGGAAGTGTGCAAGAACGAAAGGAAAGACTGAAAGAGAGGTCCAGAGGACAATGGATGGAGCTCAATGCAGGGGAGTTCCAAACATCAGTGGACAAAGGTGGACAAATACAGTTTACGCTGCTGGATTACCACAGCCAATGGAAAAAAGGACTTGTTGTTAAAGGAGCTGTAATCCGGCCCAAGAATTCGCGATGAAGGTGTCCGTGATTCATAGCAAGTATAATCAATAGTATTAGAAATACAATAAATAGTTCTTTAAAATTTCTCAATCCAAGCTCATGGAGATTGTTTTACGATATAAATATACCATGGTCACATTGTTCTCAACTACGCAGTTTATGTATCTGCCATCTTTTAATGTAGTGGCTAATTGGAGGCAAATTAATATCACCTACATTATGGCAGTCCTATGCTATAATGACTAGTGGGGTGAGATTCACATGTGCGTGGGCTACTGGCCATTGATTGGTTAGGGCAATGAGTGTATTGGAAAAGTGGACATCAAAGAAATAAATGCCAATGTTCTACATTCATGGGCTAGAATGTGAAAATCACACTGGTCAGACAATCTAATGTATCCATAATTTAGCTTATATATATAGCCATTCCTTCTCTAAGCCATGGAGGGGATCATTACGATTCTCTGATAAAAGTGACTCTTTAAAACCATAAGCAATCCAAATTGCATGCCAACAAACAGATGATCAAATTGTTGATTGCACCTATTTTCCCACAGATGATCTTCACCACCCATCTTATAAGCTATTGATAGCGTAGTTGGAATTGTCCCATCAAGGTGAAACGTGTGCTGGACCTAATGGACAGCCTAGATCATTTAATGGGTTTGTCCAAGTGTCCAGATGTATCTAAAAACACTATAAATTATAATAGTCCAAAAGCATTGGATTATTTCTCTTGATACATATCACATATACACAACTATTTTAAGTAGGCAAAATCCAGTGCTGCTCTGAGAGCACTATAAGACTGCTCCTAGTCCAATTGGGACACTTGGACAGTCCAATTGATTTAACCAAAGTTTCCATTAGGAGCAGCATACACTTCATAGGATACCAGAAAAAAAATTATAACATTCAGAAAATTCTAAGCATCCAATCGGTGGCCCGTAAATAGACAGTCAAAATCACTTAAAAATAGGTCTAATTAATGTTTTTGAACCATCTACTGATTGGGGCTTATTATGCATTGCTTATGTTTCCAAAGAATAATTTCTAACCATCCTAAACATTCAGTCCATTGCTTGTGAAACAAATGGCTACAAAAATAAGGCCGACATATAGACAGATTGAATAGTCTGACCGGTGTGATTTTTGCTTGGTAGCCATGAAATTTATTCTACAACAAATGGCGAGTGCAGATTGCTCTATTGGACTCTCCAAATGCCATAAGTAATATAACTTACGCTCACATAGACTTGACAGGTCCAACCAAAATTTTGGGTTTTCGGAATGATGTATATATAGCATGCTACCTTCCAATCATCACAAATTCAAATATCAATGCTCTGGCCCAAAAATAAAAGGCTGGTCTACTGATCAGGTGAGACCAACAGATGAGTGGCTATCCAACAAAACTTCTTTCTAGCCAACCATTTGTTCCATGCACAAGACAACCAGATGAATGCTCCAGCCCGAATTTAGGACATGTAATCAACATGGTGTGATGCACTTGACGGATAACTCTTGGATGTTCTCCATGTGTCTGTTTACTTTTACAGATGGTGCTGGGTTATTATGAGCACATGAGGATCAGCAAACCTTAAGTAAATCTGGGCAGCTTATCAAACATGACATTTTAAACAGATAACATGAATTGGAAATACTCCAAGTAAGAGCAATTTTTTATTGAGCAATGAAAGATACATGTATCAAGAGGTCAACAAACAATAATTGAAACAAGAACTGTTAACAGTAGACAGTTCTCTACCAAAGAGAGAAAGGAAATGGAAATTACTCAAAAATCTGTGCTGTAGTTTTCTGGCTTAAACCAGAGGGAGAAATCAATGCCTTTGCTTTTCAGCTGCTCTGTTGCAGGGCCTATTCTCTCCAGAAGCTGCATCGCACCAATAAAAATGGAATCAGAGAGCATCACAGGAAGGAGAAAATGATCTCTTGATGCAATTAAAGAATCTTAAAAATAAAGCCAATGTCACTCTGCATGTGATCTGGCATAGACACTGAGACAGTAAACAGACTCCATGTTGTGCGGTCGGTCAAACTAGGACATGCACAGACAATCATATGGCAATGCTATCAGTGGGTCATTCCCTAGGCAAGAGATTGAGAAAAGCTGAGGCGAGCATGAGTTCGTGGTCCTTAAAAGCACCCTTGGAATTCAGAAACATATAAGTATTGTATGGAAAATATCTCATGTATCAGGGAGTGTATCACTATACGAGGGAAACATTGGGAAAATTCATGGAAAATTTCAACAAAACTTAAGGAGATGTTAGAAGACATGTGATGATATGTTAGACATGATAGTAGGGCCAAAATCTTTTCGAAGATTAACCTCAAGAGCGGGTATCACCAAATACGTATATGCCCAGGAGATGAGTGGAAGATAGCCTTCAAGACGAAGGATGGACTATACGAGTGGCTAGTCATGCCCTTTGGCTTGACTAACGCCCAGGGTTGAGACCCTTTATGGGTAAGTTCCTTGTGGTGTATTTTGATGACATTCTTATCTATAGCACATCAAAAGAACAACACCTCTACCATCTGAGGCAAGTTTGCAGGGTCCTCATAACTGAAAAGCTATACACCATCTTTAAAAAGTGCACATTTATGTTAAAGAGCGTTATCTTCTTAGGGTTCATCGTATCATTTGAGGGCATGAGAGCAGATCCCGAGAAAGTCAAGGCCATAGTTTAGTGGCTTGAACCGCACAATATTCACGAGGTGCAAAGCTTTCATGGCTTAACAACTTTTTATAGGCGGTTCATCAGAGGATTTAACTCCATCATGGCTCCCATCACGGATTGTATCAAGAAAGGGGAGTTTGTATGGACCAAAGCTGCCTCTAAAGCATTTAAGGAGATTAAGGGCAAGATGAGCGAAGCCCCCGTCATATGCCTTCCAGACTTTTCTAAAGTCTTTGAGGTCGCGTGTGATGCATCTGGGGTAGGTATAGGTGGCGTGCTCAGTCCGGAAGGGCACCCCGTTGTTTATTTTAGTGAGAAGTTGAATGAGGCAAAGCAACAATATTCCACCTATGACAAAGAATTCTATGCGGTTGTCCAGTCATTGTGCCATTGGCGGCATTATTTATTACCACAAGAATTCGTCTTGTTCAACATTTAGAGTGTATGTAATGATCATTTCACCAAACACTCCTAAATACTTTGAAATTAGTCTCAATTGACATCTGGTTTAAGGAAAATTTCGAAAAAAAAAAATATTTTAATAATTTTTTGATTAAAAAATGATTTTTATTTTCCGAAAATTGGCATGGACTTAGCAAATCAATAGATCAGCCTTCATACATGCTTGATTTCATGTTTGGAGTGCAACATTGCAAACAATTGGGAGAAATTGGGAAATTTTCGAACCACCTACACTCAAATTTCGAAATTGGAGTGTATGTTATGATCGTTTCATCAAATACTCCCAAATACTTCGAAATTAGTCTAAATTGACAGCTGGTTGAAGGAAATTTTCAAAAAAAAAAAACATGGAGAACATGAAGAACCAATGGATATCGAAATCAAAGCTCCAACTCCATGATATTTCATACAAAACATGAAGAACCAATGGATTTATAACCATTTGACACTAATTTAACATAATTTCAACAAAAAAAAGGATCAAAAATTGAAAATGCTCACCGGATCAAACATGTGGGATATATTAGCATTACTTGTGCGTTTCGTATCACACAGGTTTTATATAAGATATATTGTGGGATATATCAGTCGATATTTAAAACATTGATCCCTGTTAACCTTGGGAGTATTTCACTCAATTTTTGCTCTCCAACCCATATATCCTCCCAAGCCTTATTTTTTTTTCCCATCCCCCAAATAAAAACCCTTCCCTTCCCATACTATCTGCATTAGAGATGCCACCGATTTTCAAATGTGAGATGACCTATACAAAGAAGAAGACTTGGTCCACCACCCCCTATCCTTAACTCCATATTTCCTAACTAGTATCTCCTTCCAACGAGAATCTGCTTCTTCCTCAAACCTCCATACCCATTTCCCTAGTAGTGCTAAATTCGTCTCTTCTAACTTTCTAATCTTTGCTCCCCCTTGATCCCATGATTGACACACCTACTTGTTGGACATAGGCCCGTGGGGCCCATTTGTGGGCAATCACTAGTGGGTGGGTCCTATGAGGTTTAACTTCTTTTTTGTTAATCATTTTTCTTTCTTTAGTCTGAAGTTGAATTACAAATTCAACTTTAAATGAAGATTTAGATGAGGAGATAAGGATAAGACCAGATAATCTCTAGTCTCATCCAAACTCTTCGTCCTTCCCTATAAATGGGAAGAAGTTCTCTTGTGAATAACACATCACGCAATAACGAGAGTAAATAGAGAAAATTGGGAGATTGATATTTGTCCATCTAGCTTGTCCTTCGAACGATCTAAGCCATAGATCGTAATCCGAGGCCATCTATACCGTAGAATCAGAGGGGTGGACCGCTAGACCATCTGCTCCAGTAGTGGTTAGGTGGACCGCTAGACCCATCTACTCCAGTAGTGGTTAGGTGGACCGTTAGGCCTAAACCGTTCATCCTCAACTTTGTGGAGGTCCCATATCGTGTAGATCGTTAGATCTTGAGGGCCCACTCTTTCGCACAGACTTTCAATGCTATCAGAGTGGCTCAACGACAGATTTCCGATTTAGTGTTTTAATCACGAAAGGTCAGTGGCCCTTCTATTATATTCTGTATTTTATTTTAATTATACATCGATCAATTACATATTCGCTTATCAATTATTATTATTTATTTTCTTCCTAAGATATGGGGATTAAATAATGAGAATAATATCAAATGTATGATATCTGGATTTACATCCTATTGGCTCGAGAGAGTCAAAGAGATCAATCCTAAGGATTAGCAAAATCCAGACATAGGAGATTTGATTAAGCCCAAATATAATGGCTGCCATAAATTGACTTGAGATAGAAAACAATGATAAAGGAGAAATTGAGGGGTCGAACAAAAAGAGGCCTTTTTAATAGGCACCACCTGTCTATTATTATATAGTAATCATAAGCGATTGATGACAGTGTGTGTTTATCATGGACCTCTAACGAACATGAGGCTGGAATGTGCATCAATTCGCGTTGTTATGAAAGTAAGGTCTTTTTTTTTTTTTCTTTTTTCTTTTTTTTTTAAATGAATGATAGCCTAGAAAAACACTAATCAGACTATCTTAGCTTATCCAATTGGTGGGTATGAAATGGACGGCTAAAAGGTAAATAATTAGTAATTCAAATCCAATGAATTTTTTGGGTGACGTTCCATTCGTAATAGGACCCGTGGTTTGAATGGTATGAATGGGGTATATATATATATGCTACTGTAAATGAGTTACCATTAATTAGTAGACGATGAAAAACACATACAATGCTCTCTCTAACCTTTATGGAAATGTTATCCTTGGTTGAGAATTCTAGGATCTAGAATGAGGAATTTTATGATATGGCCCACCCCATTGAACAATGCACATGTGTTTTCTATTATGGCAAGTGAACCGTTAGTTTAGTAATCTGAGGCAAGGACGGTTCAAGCTAAATAATGAATAATGAACTGGTGATGGGCCTAATGGCTTTGTTATAAAAGAAAATGGGTCTGCTCCATTTTGGGCATATTCGATATAGCCATTTTAATGGGATCATAACTACTGAAGGCTTGAAGTCCCATTTAGAAAAATCAATGGACAACAATTTTGTCCAAGTTATTGTTGTCTATAGCCTCATTAGTTAGGTGGGCTCAAATATAGACTTCGGCACGTTATTATTGTTATAGCTTCTTCTTCTTTTTTTTTTTTTTTTTTTTTTTTTTTTTTTTTTTTTTTTTTTTTTTTTTGTGAAACTATCCAAATCTGCCTTTTGTAACAAAAATAAAGCGACCATCATAAGCAATTCATTTATGGTTGGAAAGCTCATATGGACCCCATATTAATGTATAAATTCAAATGGGCCGGATCTGAAGCCCAATACACACTCTTTCAATATGAAGTGTATCTTATTAAGGGTTTTTAATAAGCTATTTGTGAGTTCATTTAGGCCAAGTATTGGAAAGTGACTTGGGGTCTTTTAGCTAGATCTAACCGATAGTGCGGTCCGTTTTTTATGATTAATGGTTAAAATATCTTAAAATGATGATGATCGATGTATGTATTAAAATAAAACTCAAAATTATAAAATTTTGATTTTTTTGTGATCTTGATTATGATATATTAGTAACATGATTGTAATCATTAAATGTGGGCTATATATTTTGGAGTTCGACAATCAAAATGTATGTCACGTGTTTCTTGATTTTTATATGTACATATACGTGCATTATTGCATGTATGTATGCATGGGAATGTAATTTCCTTAATATATCCTTCAATTCACTATTGATCAAGGGACCATCAGTGATTAGAACCATCATCAATCGTGATGATCAACATTGATGAGAGGATCCATCATCAACGGTGATCATTAATGGTAATGATGAGATCCATCACAAATGGACATGATCATTGGTGACGATAAGGCTCTCTTAATATCTAAGCACTTATTTTCTTGAAATTTAATGATAAGGTAAGTTTATATGTGTGATATATTTAGGTTTGATGCAATTAGATCTAAACCCCCTTTTCATTAGAAAATAGAAAACTTAGTGCTAGGATGCTCCCTATATAAAGGTTGTGCATAACATGAGTGGGAATTAAGTCTCCTCTAGTAAATGATGCATGTAACCTGTAATGTAAGGTTGCACATTATACAAATATATCCTTATAAAAGCATCATATTCATCTTAAATAAGAGAACTTGATTGATCTACATCGCCTATTCAGGTTTGTGGACTTTCAGATCTCGTTAAGATGGGTTGACTACTTTTATACCTTGAAATTTTGAATAACACGTAGAAATGCTGATGATTAGGGTCAATACCTTAGATCATAGGTAAGTAGTCATACTTGATGTAATGTAGAGATGGCCACCAAAGCATTAATCGCTGAACAACTCAAAGGTCAACAATTCGACGATAACAACTACGAAGACTGGTGTCATGCGGTGTGAAGCCTTCTGGATGAGGATGACATATCGCATACACTAGATAAGGTTCAAGAAGAACTTATATTGGCTAAGAACAAAAATTTAGGAAAACAAAGGGCCAGTGTTTTAAATATTGACAATATCGTTCGATATATCCCACAATATATCTTGTATCCCACTGTGCGATATGGAACGCACAAGTAGTGCGATATATCCCACATGTTCGATCCATTGAGCATTTTCGATTTTCGATCCTTTTTTTTCTATAAATCATGTTAAATTGGTGTCAATTTGTTACAAATCCATAATTTTCATGTTTTGCATGAAAAATCATGGATTGGGAGCTTCGATTTCAAGATTTAAAGGAGATGGGCCAAGTTGCGGAAATTTTTTTTAAAAAAAAATCAAAACTTTCCAATTTCTTGCAAATTGGTTGCAATGTTCGTGTCCAAACATAAAATCAAACATTTATATAACCTGATCTAGTGATTCTTCTTTTGCTTTTGAAAGTATTACTTGTGTTTCTACACGTCATCATACACTTATAAATTATATTAATAGACTTTGAATATACTTGCATCAATTCAGTTAGACAATGCATAAATTAGGACCCCATACAAAGAAAACTTGTTATGTGCACTTGTTTTTTTTTTTGTAATGTTTGATTTATGAGTGTATTGATGTCTTTTTTAACAAATCACTAAAGTTTCATTAAAATATTCAACCAATTTCCCAATGTTTCCCAATGTTTCCAACAATAGCGATACATTACGCGATACAATCGATATATCCCATGTGATAACCGATACGTATCTGTATCCCAAGAATGCGATACGCAACACGATACCGATATTTCGAACACTGCATAGGGTTACAACGAACCACTACAACAGGTGGCGTAAACGAAATCGTTTTGCCCGTAATATCCTAATTAGCACAATGCACAAATAACTCATACCGACGTATGAAGTGCATGACTCCGCTAGAGGGATCTGTGATGCACTGGCAAATGCCTATGTGCAGAAGTCAGATGCAAAAGTTCAGGCTTGGAACTACAGTTCCAGGAATACAGGCTGCCAGTTGGTGGCCCTATAAAAAAGACCATATCCACAAGGTGGAGCAGATGATAAGAGCCCTTAGGAATGTGGAGTGCAAATTGACTGAAAATCAAAAGATAATAACAATGCACAGTTCCTTGCCCGAATCTTGGGCCCCAATCAAAAGGATTCTGAACCATACTGATTCTATCACTATGTTAAGAAACTTTTGTGGCCATTTGGTACAAAAGGTTGAAATGAATGCAACTCAGCTAGTTTTGGCCAAGGCGTTTGCAACAGAGACCCAAAAACGGAAAGCTAATAGGAGATGGTGCAAAGCTCGCAAGAAGGCGAAGAAGAATGACCAAGAACAAAAGTCCGCGACACTTCCTCTAAATATCAAGAAGGGGAAAGGAAATAAGAAACAGAAAAAGTCAAACATAACCTGCTTTGTTTATGGAAACCCCGACCATTATGCCCGTCAGTGTGCACATAAAAAGGCGATAATTCTTAAGTCATTTGATACTTTGTATGTAGGTGTTTGTTCTGAAATCCTTTCTTCGATACTCTATCTAACGAGTGAATTTTGGATTTAGGCGCAACAAAGGACGTGACATGAGATTGTCGAGGACTCGAGGAATTCCGACCTGTAGCCACGGGGAGTTACAAGGTGTATATGGGAAATAATGCTACTGAAGATATACTAGAGATTGGTGTTTACCATCTCCGTACGCGCATAGGGCGAACAATAATCCTTCGTGATACTCTTTATGTACTGGGCATGCGTCGGAATTTAATTTCTGTTTTTAGATTGTTGGTTGATGGTTTTGATATTCGTTTTTCCAAGACATGAGTTTCTTTATGACTCGATAACCACATCTTTGCATGGGGAAATTTAATTTCAGATTTATTTATTCTAAACATAAATAGTGATGATGCATCTCTTTCTTTATCTGTTATGTCGAATGAAATTGCAGTATCTGAATTTCTAAAATGGCAGGCGATGTTAGGTCATATTGGAAAGGATCATATGACAAGACTAGCACGTTATGGTTTGTTGGATTCATTATCTAAAATTGAGTTGTCATTTTATGAACATTGTGTGTTTAGGAAAACCTCAAAGAAACCATTCCCTAAAGCGGTGAGGTCCAAGGGCTTACTAGAGATAATCCATTCAGATATCTGTGGACCCTTGAATGTACGTGCTAGAAATGAATGTCGATACTTTGTCACTTTCATTGATAATTACTCGCGCTATGGATATGTGTATCTCACAAATCCAAGGCTTTCGATTGTTTTCTCAAATATAAAGCTGAGGTGGAAAATCAGCTTAAGAAAAGACTAAAATCCTTCAATCCGATAGAGGTGACAAGTATATATATGAAATGTTCAAATCATATTATGAAAATGTTGGCATTGTCCGGCAATACACAATGGGTTACACTCCATAACAAAATGGTATTGCAGAGAGGAATATGGCACTATTGGATATGGTTAGATCGATAATGGTACAAGCTAATCTCTCTACCATATTTTGGAGAGACACGCTGCTAATAGTCGTCTACGTCCTTAACAGTCCAATCCAAATCCATTCCTAAGACTCCAAATGAGATGTGGACTGGGAGGATTCCTTCTCTAGCCAACCTACGTCCTTGGGGATCTTTGGTATATGTTTTGCTGCCTGTCTCGCATAGAGGTAAACTTGATAGTAAAACCATTGAATGCGTGTTCATTAGGGTCACTAAGGCACCTCATATACCTGTTTTTTGCTCCTTGATGCTACACCTTCACTTGTGTCTTCGATCTTCAACTTCAAAGGGCTCCACTGACTACATGACACAAGGACTCACGTGATTGACAAATAAGGTGCATAAATCAGTGCACTAATAGTAGAAAGCTTCCATTCTTTTCAATAGATAACGAATCCCTGTATCACCGTCCACAGGATTTTGGTCCATTCCATTGCTAGTTGTCATTGGCCCGAGGGGAGTCCTTGCTTTGATACCACTTGACGCAAGGAGGGACGTGATGAGGTCGATCATCGTCTTCCTCAGGAGATATCTACTCCAAATCCACGGAGCTCTCTAGACTCCTCACAGAGCTTCCTCGAATCCACAAGGGATAAAAGTAGAAATAATTTCTAATAAATTCGAAATAACTTGATTGATTATAAAAAAATGAAATCACAACTCTTAAAATAAGGAACTCAAACCTAGGATGGAGTTTTAGACTTAGATTTCAACTCAAAACACCCTAAAAATGTGACTTCTATAAATAGTAAACTTACTATTTATAGACAACCTCTATTCCTACGAGACTTCACGGTTTTCGGCTAACAATAGTAAGTGTCCAATTTGGCTCAACCATGTTATTCTCCTAACTTTTCTAAGCCCATTTCATGTTGGGCACGACTTCTACAACTCAAAGGATCAAAAGTTATACTCGAATTAAAACTTACTATTTATAGTAAGAATGAAATTAAACGGGACTTTTGACCGTCGATCTGATGGAACCTCACAAATCCAGCATGGGCAGCCCGGCGTGGCCGGGTTGGTTGGCTTAAGTAGGATCTCCTAGCCCAAAATCATATATAATATGTCGAAAAACTCATCCCGGTTTGCGAGATATGACTGTTTTAAGGTTCTGACGGTCCGGATCATTTCCGCCTCCGATTAGGCCTTCTCTGGTCCATCTTTGCCATGAAAGTGTCTGCGACCCGCTCCACATCAAGAGTTATGATGAATTGTGCCCAAATCATATACTTAAGAGAATATACCATTAGATGAAGTAATGGAGTAATTAGAGACAGATTTATCAATAACATAAAAAATAATTGGCTCACCAGTCATATGATTAGATACTCCCCAGTTAATATCCACTAGAGCAAATTGATGGGAAGTGAGACAAGATGGTACCTAAATTTGAAAAGGTGGATGTGGAAGAGAAAGCAAGACCACCAGTAGAAGCTTGACAGGGGACAGGTTGAACTAATCAATTCTCATTACTTTCTTCAAAATAAGATGCTTGATTGGCCCATATGGTTTGCATGAAAGTCCTAACACCTCTCCACTCTTCTTCAGAATAAGATGCTTGATTGGCCCATGATGATTTACATGAACGTCCCAACACCTCTCCATTGTGATTTGTAAGACTGCAATGAGAATCCAGGGTATCTACCATGACCTCCATTGACTCATGGCCACCATGACCATCATCACCTTGTCCAACAGAAGAAAAAAGATCTCATATGACCTACTCCAACAATGGTGGTTATAGTCCCAAGAGTAGCTCGTTAAAGATGAGAATACATCTCATTTAAAGATGGGACATTTCTGCCTAGCAAAATGTATGCTCGTACAGGCTCAGATTTTGGCTTAAAGATCCAAACTTTGCAACTTGAAATTACTCACACTGCTGCCTATGTTTCTCCAAATCATTAGTTAAGGGCTGGTACACATTTAACTCTAGTCTTCTCACATTCTTTTCAGATTGGATTAGCATTCTCCAAGGGATTTATCATCTTGTTGGAAGGCAAAAGTTTCTTGAAGCAATTGACATATACATGTGATGTTTTGGTCTGTGAAATATGTCTCATGTAAATCCTCCCAAATTTCTTTAGCATTATCTACAAACATAACATTCAAGGTCATAGATGGCTCCATATTGTTCCTCAGTCACATCATAATTTGATCATCTCTTGAACCCACTCAACATACTTAATATCATTTTTCCTCGGGCTTATTAGCAGTTTAGCAGTCAAGTACTTCGATTTTCCTTTTGCTGTCAGGAAAACTTGAACGCATTTTTGACCACTGGAGATGATTCATTCCATTAACTTAACTAGAGTTATTTGAACTCCTACGAGATAAAATGGTTTAAAATTTTCCAGGCTTATTCTCATCCTGGGGGGGGGGGGGGGGGTAAATGCAAGCTTTGATGCCATATAGATTTTATGGCATCAAGAAAGAAGAATGAGAAAGGAGAAGAGGAGCCCCCCCCAAACAAAAAAAATAAAAAAATAAAATCAAATAGGAACTATTGAAAACAGTCCATAATCAACAGAGGAAACACAAAATATTGGATCGCTATGATCTTATAATTGATGATAATTTTTGGGTCACACAAATGGGATTTCACGTGCAAACATATATCAAACTTCTATTCAATGAAATTGGCATGAACAATTTGATCATTGTAAGAATAGGATTTTTGTTACAAAATCATGCATATCTAGCTCAAATTCAGGAAACAATCAATGGCATTTGCTTATGTTCATTGTTCAAATCCAAACAAATTTTTAAACATGTGCACTACAAGTACAGTTCATAGCAAGGAAGTCAACATCAGAGATCATGTTAGAAATCAAAACTTAAAATGGTCAAATAGCCTGCCTGAACAGAATCATGTATCCTAATATCTTGCAAAACCTTGCATAAATTAAATATGGGAAACGATATATGTAGGAGGAACACTAATGTATAGGTCACTGCAGAGAAGTTCAATCAAGAAAAAGAAAAAGGAAAAAAAGACATTGCACTCATCATCATTGACCCTGTACATCAAGGCCTACATATAAACTAGCAAATAAAGCAGATAATGTCATAAAGGTCCAGCTGTATGGGTCAATGAGGATCAAACGTACTAGGGTTAGGAATCTAAGCATCTTCAGTCTGACAACTTGGTGCTCTAGAAGTTCATGATAAAAATAAATGCAAGGATTCTCATGGATTAGTGGTTCTCGAGTAAACTATATTTGTAGGTGAAAAGGATAAAATACCAACACTAACCTTTCCATGCAGCACACCATTGGAGACAAGAACAGATCGATCGAAAACACAGAATTTCCTGCCATCCATGCAGGTGACAGCGCCCCCAGCTTCTTCAACCATCTGCTTGAAGGAGAATGTGAAAACATATAAGAAATAACAGAAAAGTTGAAGAAGAGAACTGGAAATTTTCCCAACTCCAGAGCCTAAAAATTATCCATACAAAGAAGATTTCAGTGGTACACCAAACCAGGCCCTGTACTTCAGACTCTCACAGATCTCCATATATTAGATGCAATGATCAAGGACCATGTGATTCAAGAAAAGTAAAATATAAAATTCTTTAAACTCTTTTGACACTTATAGAGGTTTCTAATTCTGTGTAGATGCCAGCCTCTGCTAAAAAATTCTCCTGTTTATAGATCAAAAGCTTATCTATCTGATGATGATGGTGGTGGTGATCATGATCATGATGAGTTAGATGAAGTAGATAACGATAACATAACATTTTAGGAAGAAAAAAGGGCACTGTAGAAAATTGACAGAAAATGGCCTAAAAGAATTTAAATCAACCCATGCCACTTTTTTGCCAAGTGAACCGCCTCATGAATGCTTCTATGAGGACTAAAAACAATATCTTACCATATAATTTTCTTATAGCATTAGCTTGTGTACTTGTAGTAGTTCTTGGTATAAAAACAGTTTCATTGAATATAGATCATGTGAGAAAGACAAGAAAACACTACCATAACTAATGATTGGAATATGGATAATATTGGCCGATATTATCAGTACCGCACTAGCCCAATATGAAACAGTAGAATTCCCAAGCATCACACAATGTATTGCAATGCATCGATGATATATTGTGATATTTCGAAATAGGTTTTTATTTTATTTTTATTTTTATTTTTATTTTTATTTTTTACATCCACCATTGTTTATGGGGCCTTGTAGATGGATGGTGTAGATCACGTGGATGAGCCCCAAAAATAATTTCCACAAATCTTGAGGGAGAGGAGATGAAGAGAAGCGATTGGGCAGTTTTTTGGGTTTTACTTTTGGTGCAAAGGGTAGGGTTTTTTTTTTGGTATTATTATCTTTACTTTTATTTTTCCCTTAAAGGGTGAGGGAATGGTGCGTTTTAGAATGGGGGAATTTTGTCATTTTTGAAAAAAATGCTCCAAAATTTAGAGAGTCCTCAGCAAAAAATGATGTAAAAAATGTGTATTTGCAACTGTGTTTAAAATAGCAAATAGCTTGTAGCGTAACGTTCACCCCAATTTCATGATATTTTGCACCAAATCAGACTGATTAGTAATGAAATTTAACAAAATTTCATGATATTTGGTGCAACCAAATGCAACCTAAAGTAATAGGAAAGGGGAATGTTTTTTTTTTTTTTTTAATGATGACAGGGAGCCCCCACCTTTTTAAGGTGAGACTATTCCCCTGCAGATGCACACAATCACCCACAAACCACGTGCATTGGGTAAAGCACAGGGAGGGGAATCAAACTCATGGCTGCGGGGAGCAAACCACGACACTAGCCATTCACCCAAACCTCGGAATGATTAAATATAAAGGTAAAGAAAGAGCAACGGAATTGATTTAATACTATCGCTTATGTTATTTTACTAAAAGTATTGAAAAGATTAACTAATTTTTATTGAAATAGAAAAACATAACAAATCATTAATTGATTTAATGTTGTAATGAAAAATAACTTATTATATGAGCTACATAGCATGTAGTGTATGCAAATTATCATGAAGCATAGGTTAAATGCAACTTAAGCTATTTTCATGAGCTATGTGACGTAAAGGCTAAGTTACGCTATGTAGCAGAAGCGACATGCTACATAGCATAGCTATTTAAAACCTTGATTTGCAATAACAACATACTAGTAGTGTGATTATTTGCAAAGTCAAATCTTTTATTGTGGGTATTAGCAAATACCCTATTATTGATGTAGGCATTTGCAATGTTTGTAATATCGGTATCGTTACATGTATTGCTAGCTGAGATACGAAACATGTAGTGATATCGCTGATTTTATCATCGATACCCGGAAATGTATCGATAATTGAGGGAAACATTGGGGAAAATGGTGGAATTATCCAATCACTCATTTTTTCTGCAAGAAAATGGGGAAATTTTGATTTTCCCAAAATTTCCCATTTCGATCCTATAATCTTTCCATTTTCACTAAAATATATGTCAATGCATGAGAAGGAATTGGAAAGAAATCCACGTAAAAAAAGAAGAAAAAAACAACAACAAATAGAGGAAAGAACCAACCCCCCCCCCCCCCCCCCCCAAAAAAAAAAAAAAAAAAAAACATATTTTTGTACAACATTTAAAGTTTTCACCAACCTCTCTTTCGGTATTCGATTTCTCCCCCAGTCATGTGTTCTGGTTCACAAAACTTTTCAAGGACTGGTTGGAATTGAGTATATAGAACCAAATGCCCATAAAAAAATTTCCACCAAAAACCCGTTCTTCTATTTTTTTTTTTTTTTTCTCATTTTTCATGTATTTATGCAGCTCACCCCCCCTAAATCCCCTGAATCAATGATATTGGTGATAATATCATCGACACAAGGATCTGTATAAAGAAAAAGCCAACGATATAGTAGCTATATCGACATGTGTTGAAAATATTTGTATTGAAGGAAGATTCGAAATCGTTGAGTCGATGATACCGATATTATTCATAATATCGTCAGTAACAAAAACATGAGGTCTTTGTTTTTTGATAATATCGTCAATAACAAAAGCACAAGGTCTTTGTTTTTTGAAAATATCGTCAATAACAAAAACACAAGGTATTTGTCAAAAAACCCATTCAAATATCACGATATATTGTCATCCCACCTTGATGAAGTTTCTTCATCTTCCTAATGTGGGAGGTAAAAAAAGAAAACCCAACAAAATAAAATTAATAAAACACAATTTTCCAAGGATCTTTTGAGGGATCTCTTTGTGGGAGGATTTAGGCAACTCCTTTTTGTTGTTTCAAGTGAAATCAATGTTTGGGCGGAGAAATCAGGATCCAAGAGCATAAATGAATCAGAACCCAATCAGTGTAGGTTGACTCGCTTGTTTAGATTTGGTAGAAATATTTTTTAATCCATGTATGCATGTTTCGCATGCAAAATCATGGATTTTATGCTTCGATTTCGAATTTGGGAAAATCCAAAAATCTTCCGTTTTCACCCATTCAAATTGAAGTAGGGTGCCAAAAAATATATGACATTACTTGTAGGCCGATCTCTGGATTGGCAACAATTTGTCGAATTCTCGATTATTTTTAATTAAAAATAATGAAAAAGACTTATTTTTTATTTTTATTTTCCCTAATATGTTGGTCAACAAAAAAATGGTTGATGTATGTCTATTGATCAATGTTTTTGTTAATGGTGATATCATCAAATAATATCACCAATAATATTGGTATCACTAGGTTGACGATACCAAAGTTCCCTTTAATACAAATATTTTCAAGCATCGGCAATTTGTCACCACGTTAATGACACGTGCCGATATCACTATAATATCGTCGACTTTTTTCATATATAGTTCCCTATATCGATGATATTATTGTCGATATCGTCAATACAAGGGATTAGGGTGGGAAGAGCCACGTAAATATGTGAAAAGGAGAATAAACAAATATATAAAAGAATGGATTGTGGATAATTTGTTTTACACTCAATTTCAACCACTCATAAAATTTTTCTAATCAAAACACGTGATTATTGGGTCGGTAATCGAAGATCAAAGGGTGAGCCAAAACTTTCCAATGTATGAAATGTTGTAAACATTCTGTTCTTGAGTTTTTTTTTTTTTCCCACAGATTTGGATAAAAAAAAAATGGAGAGATTATAAGACCGAAAGGGTAAAAATCAGATTTCCCCATTTTTCTTGCCAAAAATAAGTAATTAGGGCCCCAATTTTTAACACGATGAGAGGTTGATCAATCGATTCATGTTGATCTCTTGATTTTTAGAATTTTTTTTTAATTATTTATATTTTCAAAGATTAAAAAGTCTGTTTAATTAGAAAAAATTCATTTCAACCTTTCTTTTTTAAATTTCCGTTTTTTTTTTCCTAGTGTTTTCTTATCTATGGTGTATGTTTATCGTCAATGTATTGCATTTATTGGTGGTAAATTAGTTTTAAAAAATGTATTAAAATATCTATTTATTAAAAAAATTCCATTTCAATTTTTTAATGGGTGCATGGTTATATGATGAAATGCATGTATGTATGTGTGTATTACTATGCATGCATGGATATATAGATGGATCATGGATGGATGGACAGTCGGATGGACGTCTATAGAGTTGTACACGAACCGAGTTATCTTGGTTAGCTCGCTTGACTTGACTTGAAAAAGCTTGATTCGACTCGGTTCGAAACTGAGTTCGAGTTGATTTTTGGAGCTCAAAAAATTTTTGAGCCGAGTTCGAGCTTGTCCGAGCTCGAATCGACTCGGATCGAACCTCAACTCGAATCGAACTCGGATCGAACCAGTTTGGTGACTCGATGATTTTGATATTGATGCTGCTCACCAAGTGTTTGATGAAATGACTCAACGAAGTGTTGTTTCGGGTGCATACATTCTCCATGGAATCGGTTGGTGGCGAGGAAGGTATGGATATGAAACAAATCACTACCAAAAAAAAATTTACATGATAAAACTACCCTTGTATCTTGATTTTGATGATGCCTATTGAGTGTTTGATGAAATACCTATAAATTGTTGCTGCAGTTTTGCATACTGTGAGAAATTGAAGGTGCACTCCATCTGTTTGAGAAAATGCCGCATAGGCTCGAACTAGGCTCGAATTGGCCCGAGCTGCTGACCAAACCGAGCTGAGCTGGCCAGTCAGACTCGATGACCGAGCTAAGCCGAGTTCGAGCTGGGGTCAGCTAGTAGCTGAGCCGAGTTGAGCTGTGCCAAGCTCGACTCGGTTCAACTCGTGTACAGCTCTAGACGTCTGTATGTATGTGTGTATGGGGGGTTGGATGTATGTATGTGTTTTTGTGTATGGATGGATCATGGATGGATGTATGCATGCATGGATGGATTGATGGATGGATGGATGTATGCATGCATGCTTGCATGGATGGATGGATGGTTGGTTGATTGCATGGATGGATGGATGGATGGATGGTTGGTTGCATGGATCGATGGACAGTTGGATGGACGTATGTAAGTATGCGTGTATGCATGGATGGATGGATCATGCATGTGTGTATGTATATGTCAACATATTTATGTATGTATGCATGCATGGATGGTTGGATGTATGTATGTGTTTTTGTGCATGCATGCATTTATGTATGTTAGTATGCATGCATGTGCATGGATGGATGGTTAGACATGATTGTATGCACGTGTATTTTAGCATATCCTAAAGGATCATTGAGAAATTCCACAATTTTCCCCACGTTTCCCTAATGTTTGCCTGAGTCAGCAATACATGCTTTTAGGCCCCATTAAAGGGAAACTTCTTATGTATGCATCTTATTTACAATTATTTGATTCCTAAATGTGCAAATATGTGCATCTCCTAAAGTTTCATTGAAAATTTCTGCCTTTTTCCCCATGTTTCCCTTAGTCAGCAATACAATTTCAGGCATCGGCAATATCATTACACGTTTCCATATCCCCAACTAGCGATACTTGTAACAATGCCGATACTATGGACATTGCTATTGATGAGTGTATGTCGATCTACATATCAGCCACACCCCTTTGTTTTTCTTTGAAAGTAAATTTAATTTGCATAAAAACAATATAAAATTATTCAATTTTTTTTTTCACAAAACTAAGGTGTTTTTTCCTTCCTTTTTTTATTTTTATTTTTATTTTGTAAATGTATTGTTTGCGTTTTGGTACTTGTATTGTATGATTTATAAACTATATGAACACATTTTGGATACAATTGTATCACTTCTATCAAATAGTGCATAGTTTAGGATCCTATACAAAGGAAACTTACTATTCACACTTGTTTTTTAAAATGTTTCGAGTTCTAAGTGGAGTAACCATAACTCTTTTAACACCTGAAGTTTCATTGAAACTTTCTATAATTTTCCGGATGTTTCTCTCAGATAGCAACACATCCCCTGATACATGCAATATTTCGCATATGATACGGGTGCAATACATGCGTTGAAACTGATATTTAAATCAATAAACATAACATAATGAAACAGGTAGCAGAACAGATGAAATGTTTCAACTAAAAACCAAAAATCTCAATATTTATACCATAGGACAAATGTGATACTCTCGTCTATATGTGTCCTGGATTTTGAGAAATGGATTCATATCCCCATTCTCCACCCGTATCAGTATCCATATCAAGCATCATAGGCATGGAGAGTATTAACCTAAACCAGCTGTGCTCATGTCAAGTATTTTTCTGTGCTTAGCCATTTCTCACAGATTCACCAGAATCTACATGTATTGTCTCAAGATGCACGTCTATCAAAGTAGTCAACTCAGCATGCACAGGTATAGCTCAAAAAATCTGCCATCAGGTTGGAGTTATGCAGGCCCAAATTATTTAGCAGAAATTGGTTTTCTGAAAAGAATAAGAAGAGTTCACAAATTGTTTCATGGGAAATGACAATCATTACCAGGACACCGGCAGCCATATCCCATGGCTTTAGACGGTATTCCCAGTAGCTTTCTACAATCCCCAGAGCCACATGACACATGTCTACAGCAGCTGCACCAAGCCGTCTCACACCCTGTAAATCTCACACAAAAAGTACCAAACATCAATTAGGTCTCTTCTTTAGTGACAGCACTAAGGTCATAAGAACTGCTAATATGAATGAATTGTTTGAATAAATTTATACTCTGCTTATATCGGTAAATTCTTTGAATAGATTTATGTTGGTAGCCCATGCATCATCGTGTTCGTATCCAAATCCAGTTACTAGAAGAGATCGCTCCACCTAAAAACAAGCATAAGGCAGTAAACCTTTAGAAAATGGGAAGGTAAAATGCAGTGAGAAGGTAAGATGGCATGTCAACAATTGCAAATATCATAAAAATGAAGTACATACTATAGGAGGAGATCTGGTACACTTGGGA
The DNA here is from genome assembly GCA_021015155.1 of Magnolia officinalis. Lineage (NCBI taxonomy): Eukaryota > Viridiplantae > Streptophyta > Magnoliopsida > Magnoliales > Magnoliaceae > Magnolia > Magnolia officinalis. The sequence continues at coordinate 51,025,746 of JAJHSJ010000002.1, read as the reverse complement.
GGACAACTTTCACCCTCCCAATTTTTATATTGTACACATGGCATGATCCAACCCATTCAATCATAGTGGACAGCTGTGATGGCTCATAGGACAACAATCATAGTGATTGGGCAATGCTAACCGTTTAAAAATCATGCATAAAAATCACTGAAATCCAGTAGGTGATTTTTGCCCAGCTTGATTGTCCTACCATTGTGATTTTTCCTATGTTCCATTCATGGAGCCTTATTATGAATGAGCTCAAATCATCTTTACACATGCTACATGTACGGTAAAGACTTCTGTGTGTCTGTGTTGTGTGTAATGTATATCTATGGGTTTCGCTCACACCCAGCAGGTAACTCCCAACCTATTAACTGAATGCAACACCCAACCCTTCCAATAGGTTGGTCCAACCATGAGGATCACCTAATGTATAAATCAGGCCCATCTACTCATCAGGTGGGCCACACCTGATTGCTTGAAAACATGTCTAGCAATTGAGAAATAGCATAATACAAGTGTGGTCAACTCAAACGAGTGGATGTGGCTGATTTTTGCATCCAGAAATCCTCATGGTCTGCCCAACCTATAGGATGGATTGGATGTCACATCATGCACATGAAAGGTTGGAACTTATCCGTTGGGTGTACGGTAGCTTGTGGTCCAACCAGTTGGACTTGAGCAATGTTTTCCGTATTGGTATCGATGAATCCATCGCCAATGTTTCCAATATCAATACTATCAGCCGATATATTGCACCTTGGCAATACAATATGGATGGCTAATTTCTAGAATTTCTAATTTTGGTGGAAATATCGCAATGCATCTTGATATATCTTGGGTGTATTGATATTGTACGATATATCACAAATTCTCCTACATAAATAATAGTTGGTATCAATATTATTGATTGATATTGTGCAGAGCCACTGGAAACCCACGGTGAGTCTGAGAAATGGGAAAAAAAACCTTCCTAAATTGATTTTTCTTGAATCCTCACCATCCCAAGATTAATCCCCAATGGATGTCGACCCTTCCTTTCAAATCCCTTCGAAGAAAACACATCATTCGAGCCGGAATCAAGATCGAAGCTCATTTGGGCCAGTTTTCGAACCGGTGGATATTTTCCATTTTCGATCCTTTTGTTTTTTTGGTAAATCATGTTAAATCAGTGTGAAATGGTTAGAAATTTATGATTCTTCATTTTTTTTGCATGAAAAATCATGGACTCGGAGCTCCAATTTTGTGAATTGGAGTTAGGTGGCCTGATTTGGGGGAAATTGTGGAATGATCAATTTTTCCCCAAATTTTCCTAAATTGATTGCAATTTGACTTTGTAAACTTGAAATAAAAAATGCTTCTAACATGATGCACAAATTCTTGCTAATTTGGGGTTTTTTTTAGGATAAAAAAAATACTTTTTAATTAAAAAATATTAAAAATGTATTTTTAGAAATTCCACTTCGATCAAAGACTAAATTAGGCCCCATTTTAGAGTGTTTAAGAGTATTCAATGAAAACATTATTACATACACTCGAATTTGGGGATTTAGGGATACGTGGGCCGATTTGGGGAAATTGGAGAAAATCAAAATTTCCCAAATTGATTGCAATCTAACTCTGTAAACATGCATCAAATGTTTTTCTAACTTGAATCTACAAATTCTTGGTATTTTGGGGTTTTTTCCAGAAAAATAATAAATTTTAATTAAAAATATTAGGAAATGATTTTTTTAAATTCCACTTCCATTTGATTGCAATATGACCTTATAAACATGAATGAAATCAAACATGAAATCTGTTTTGGGATTTTTTTTGGAAAAAAATAATTTTTTAATTAAAAACAATTAAAAATAATAAAAATAATTTTTTTTCATAAATTTGAGTTTGCTTGCCGGTTAAATTCCCTTAATATATATAGATGTAGTACAATGTACATATTAACATTGTTGTTTGCTTAATGTTCTTTTGCAGGTAGAACATGTTGGGAGGCAAAGGGAGATAGTTGGACGTCGGATTGCAGTACGGGACCCATCTTATCCATAATTGATTAGGGTCCCAATGTAATTCCCTTAATATTTATGGATGTAGTACAATGTACATGTTAACATTGTTGTTTGCTTAATGTTCTTTTGCAGGTAGAACATGTTGCGAGGCAAAGGGAGATAGTTGGACGTCGGTTTGCAGTACGGGACTCATCTTCTCCATAATTGATTTGGGTACCGATGCAATTTTTGTGGTCGTGTAATGAAGAGTGGAGGGGTGACCCGCTTGAAGGAATACTTAGCAGGAGGAGATTGGACTGTTATAGATTGCCAAAAATGTCTAAAGGATGTGAGCACAATGAAAAAGTAAGTGATGAGAAAATGGGTGAAGATTATAGATGATCGTGTTGCGCGAGAGAGGGAGATTAGGGAGGAGTTAGGACGGCCAGAGCAGAGTGTTGAGGATGTACTAGATTTGGATAAGGACGTGGATCCCGATTATAGACATCGTTAAGGAGTCTTTACAGGATGAGTGGCAGAGGGATCGGGAGAGGTGGTGGGAGGCGAGTAGGCCCACTTTTAAGGGGGTCTACGTAGGAGGTGGGTGGGGGGAGCAGAGTGGGAGTAGTAGAAGGGGAGGGTTGTGGGGGTTGCGCTACAGTAGTAGCATGTTGGTGTCGGATCTACCTTTAGATCCTAGGATGTATAAAAAAGGGAGAAAGCAGAAGAGATTAAAGAATATGTTTGGTGGAGGGGACGTGAGGAAGAGAGTGGGAAAGTACATTGCCAAAAATTTTATTTATGACCACATCCCATCGAATGCAACAGCGTGCTCACACTTCAGGAATATGATAATTGAAGTGCATCGTGTAGGTGAGGGAGTGGTGCCACCCATGCTACGTGATATAATAGGAAAATATTTAGATGATGAGTACGCTAACATGCAACGTTATGTCGAGGAGTTAAGGCCATCGTGGGAGATGCACAACGTCACTTTGATGTGTGACAGATGGATGAGACTAGCGAGGATGTCGGTGATAAATTTCATGGTCTAGTGTAGGGTGATGGGGAAGGACAAAAAGGACGTGAATGGAGGTAGTAAGAAAAGCCTTGATGACCCATGGTCTAACTAAAGGTCTAGAGTGTAGTGGAATGGTGGACAAGATTCAAGCAGTTGAGCCCAATTAGTTGGGATAAGGCTTATATGGTGGTGATGATGATCCTGCCCATAAGAATTGCTTTTGGATCTTTTTAATTTCCTTTACAACCTAAGTTAAGATTTTCAATACTAAAAAATAATAATTTGGAGATGAGATAATCTGACTTGATAGGGGTTATTCTCTGCCCCAATAATAGGTATCCCTTCTTCCAAGCAGCCAACCTTTTTTCAATCCTTTCAAGAACTGAGTCCCAAATGGAAGAGAATGTGCTCACCAAGGTATTCCAAAACAGTTATGTAAGGGCCGTAACAACAACAGTGGTAATTGTTACACATTACGAGGTCGTAACGTCTGTTACGGAAAATTTGTTCTGTAAAGGCCTATTATGGGGCCGAAATAGGTTTTATATATATATATATATATATATATATATATATATATATATATATATATATATATATATTTAATAAAAAAGGGGACAATGTCGTATAGTTGTCTATCTTTTGAGTCAAATACAAATTAGAGCTTACTTATGGGGTATTTCCAAATCAAAGCTTATAATTTTAAAAAGTTAGTCAAATAACTGCTTGCCGTTTAAAATAGATATCTATGGCGTATGTTCCTATACCGTATTTCACAAAAAGGCAAAAATGCCCTTGCTTGTGAAGGCAACCGTAGCGAAACCACCGATGGGGTGGGACCCTGAATGTAGGGCCCACCTCGATGGATGCATCGTATATCCACATTGTCCATCTATTTTGTCAGATTATTTTAGTGCATGGTCTAAAAATCTAAGGAAATACAAATTTCAGGTGGACCACACCACATGAAACGGTGGTGATTGAACGCCCACCATTTAAAACTTCCTAGGTCCACTATAATGTTTATTAACCATCCAACCTATTGATAAGATTACACGGACATAGATGAAATGAAAAAAAAAAATTATTAGCTTCATCCAAAACTTGTGTGCCCCACAAAAGGTTTTTAATGGTCACTAATCACTATTTCTTATGGTGTGTTCCACCTCAAACTTGTATCTGCTTCATTTTTTCAGAAAACGCTCTAGACTAAGTTGACAAAACAAATGGACAACGTGGATATACAATGCATACATCACGGTGGGCCCCATGGTTAGGGTGGAACCCACGTCGCTTATTCTGTGGTTGCAGTGGGGTTGGCTTCAGTGGATCCATGGATCCATTGAAGTGGGTGAGATCCCTGACTGTGGGGTCCACCATAATGTTTATGTAATGTTTATTCTCCATCTAACCTATTGATAAGGTCACACAAACTTGGATGTAGGAAAAAAAAAAACAAATATCAGCTTGATCCAAAATTTTGTGGCCCATTAATGGTCAATCACAATTGTTTTCTATGGTGTGGTCCACTTGATCTTTACATCTTCATTTTTGGGCTTGTGCCCTAAATTGATTTAGAAAAATGGATGGACGGCGTAGATGTAGACTATATACATCAATGTGGGCCCCATGGTAAGCGTTGCACCATCTTGGGTGAGGCAGGGCGCACCTAATCTACCATTACATATACCACGCAAGCCAATACATAGGTTACTGTGCAATCTCAAACCGAACGTACGTGAGCCCATCTTTATGTTTATGAGAAATCCACCCCATCAATCTATTGTTCCAAATCATATTAGGGCATGGACCCAAAAACGAGGTAGATCAAAAGCACAACATGGCCACACTGGCCTCAATATGTTTCAACGGTGGATTTCAATCTCCACTGTTTTGTGTCATTTGGTCCACTCGAGCTTTGGATCGGCCATATTTTTTGGACCATGCCCTAAAATGATATGGAATAACAAATGAACGGGGTGGATTTCTCACTAACATCAAGGTGGGCCCCACTATATATAGGCATGCTTGTCGTTGTGGAATTAATACGTATGATAATAAGCTCGCAACCCAAGACACTGGGTTGGTTGCCATGCGATCCTAACCCAACCGTAAGTAGCACTCACCTTGATGTTTATAAAAAATCCAATCCATTCATCTGCTTTTCCATCTCATGTTAGGGCATGGGTCCAAAAAGAGGCAAATCCAAAGCTGAACATGGGCCCCACTGGCCCCAAGATGTTTCAACGGTGGAGTTCAATCCCCATTGCTTCATGTCGTTTGGCTAAACCTTTGGATCAGCCTCGGTTTTTGGCATATGCATAAAAATAGGATAACAAAATAGATAAACGGGGTGGATTTGTCACTAACATCCTGTAGCCCCATGAATGTTTGAATGGTGGGTGTTTAATTCCCATTGTTACCTTTAGTTTGACCCACATGAGCTTTGGATCGACCTCATTTTTGGGCCCATGTCCTCTATGAGATGGCAAAATAGATGAACCGAGTGGATTTCTCACTAACATCAAGGTGGGCCCCACTATATATTAGCATGTCTAGCAGGTTTTTCTTTTAAAAATTTCAAATTTCAAGGTAATGTCAGCTTTTTATAAGCAAACAAACAATTCCACGAGCTTTTTAGTAAGGTTAAAATTTTAAATTTCAAGGGCAATGTCGACTTTTTATAAGAAAAAGGCCACATTCTGTTAGAGATGTGTGAGTTAAAGTCAAAAAGTAGTTATTTGTTTGTATTTTGAAAACTAGAGGCACTGAAAAGAGAATATTCCAAAAGCAGACATTTTTTTGTCGATATACCAAAAGGTAAGCACCCATATGACAATAACCCTAAAAAAAGTCATAACAAACATTACGACCCATATTGTAATGGTCACAATGGCTAGCTGTTACCAGTGTTCGAAATATCAATACCATCGGCCGATATATCGGCCGAAATTATCGTTATCACACCCCTGCGAGATGATACAGTCGCGATAACCCCAGGAAGATACCAAAAAACTCAAAATCCAGATATCGGCCGATATATCGTCGATATCGCAGATGATATCGTGCGATTTCCTCTCCATTATTGTCGGACATCGACGTTATCATTCGAAAAATTCGGAAAAAAAAAAATAAAAAAATAGAGGGTGGATTTCGGTACCTATAGAAGATATCGCCATCATCGGAAGCTTCCATTTGGTGGGCCATTTGAATTGAAGCGTCATTCCTAGGTTACCGCAAATATCATCTCCGATTTTGGAGAGAAATCCGAAGACCTCCGATGAGATTTGGGAGATATCCGGAACCCTCTCTGCTTGAAAACCAAAGTCATTCGAGCCTTTTTTCTTGCACGCGGATTAGCTACTGACAGGTTGAGTAGCGAGATCGCTACTGAATTGACGTCACCAAATTACGTGGGTCCCACCATGATGAATGTGTTATATCCACACGGTCCATCCATTTGGAGATATCATTTTACGACATGAGTCAAATAATGAGGCAGATAAAATTTTGTAATGGACCCCACTACAGGAAACAGTGGAGAAAGTGACATACACCGTTGAAACCTTCCTAAGGTCCACCGTGACGTTTATTTGAGATCTGACTCGTTAATAAGTTAAAAAGGCATTATAAAAGGGAAAAAAATATATCGGCTTAATCGAAAACTTTTGTGGCCCTCAGAAGTTTTTAATGGTGGGCGTCACTCTCTCTACTGCTTTCTGTGGTGCAGTCCATTGGAGCTTTGAATCTTAGTCATTCTTTGGCTAATGGCATAAAATGTTCTCTCCAAATGAATGGACGGTGTGGATACAAAACATACATCATGGTGGGCCCACGGAACTTGGTGACGACAATTCAGTAGCGAGTCTCGCTGCTCAGTTAATCCGCGTCCCTTTTATTGAAATCGAGTACGCGCGCATGGCGCACTATCGAGCTGTGTGTTCACGTCACCAAGTTCTGTGGGTCCCAGCACGAGGTATGTGTTATATCTAGGCCGTTCATCCCTTTTGGCGAGCTCTTCGTAAGGCTCGAGCCAAAAAATAAGACAGATCCAAAGATCAACTGGACCACACTGCAAACAGCAGTGGTAGATTGAACGTCTACCATTGAAACCCTTTTGAGAGTCACGAAAGTTTTGGATCAATATGATATTTATTTTTCCTCTTCATCCAGGTCTGTGTGACCTAATTAACAGATTGGAAGGAAAATAAACATTATTGTGGGCCCTACTACCCAGGGAGGTTTCAACGGTAGGAATTTTCCTACCCACCTTTTCCTTTAGTGCGACCCACTTTAGTCTTGGATTCTGCTCATTTTTGCTCTCAAGTGTTAAAATGATCTCAAAAAACGAATGGACGAGGTGGATTTCTTACAAACATCACAGTGGGCCCCACCTACGTTTTGAGCAAAGGAACTTGGTAGGAAATCTGCGTACGATCAGCGCCCCACCCCCAGTATGGTGGGAAGTGGATTCGCTAGTGAGCAGTGTTTTGTGGGCCCACTATAATTCATGTATTTTATCCACTCCGTCCATCCATTTTACCAGATAAAATTATGGTTTGAATGAAGAGAAAAAACTATTATTAGCTTGAACCAAAACTTTTGTGGCCCACTAATGGTCAATCACCATTGTTTCCTATGGTATGGTCTACCTAATTATTGGATCTGTTTTATTTTTTGGATAATGTCCTGAAATGATATGGAAAAACGGATGAACGGGGTTGATACTGAATATAGTTGTCTTAGTTCAATCGGACAGCGCACAACTTAGGACCCTATACAAAGGAAATTTATTATGTACACTTCTTTTTTGAAACTTTATGATTTAAAAGTGTGTATTAAGGGCCTTTTTAACAATCCCCAAAGTTTCATTAAAAAATTCAACCATTTTCCCAATGTTTCCCCATGTTTCGCAAAAAGTGAGATAAACTACGCGATACAAACGATATATCCCGTGCGATAACCAATATGTATCTGTATCCCAAGGGTGCGATACATTGTGCGATACTGATATTTCGAACACTGGCTGTTACGACCTTAGTTACCGTTATGGAATACCTTGGTGCTTGCACCCAAAGGGGACCCAGATATGAAGCTGGGAAGCCTTAGTCATTGCATCATATCTTCTCCGCAAGGTGAATAAGGTGCAACTCTCCAACTTCGATGTTAACCACCAAAATTTTGCTCAAATTAACAATGAGCCCCAAGACGGCTTAAAAACCTCCAAGGATACACTTATCATTTGCAACATTCCTTGAGGAGGACTTCAAAAACAACATTGTATCGCCAGTTAATCGAAGATGTGAGAACAACAATCTGCTCACTATAAATCCCTTCTATCATCCCACATCTTTCTCCTCTAATAAAGAGGCTAATAAGACCTTCCACCACCAACAAGAACCGAAAGGGGGGAAAAGGGTCTCTTGCTACAAACCTTAGAGCTCCTAAAGTAATTGCATGGCGACCTGTTGATAAGAACAGAGAAATAGGTTGTGGACAAGGTATTCCATAACGGTAACAGTGGTCATAACGGCCATCGTTGTTATTGTTATATTACAGGCCATAACGGCCATTACGTTTTTTTTTTTCCCCGGAGAAATGGGTTAGCAAAGTTGTTCGCCCGGGTATAGGTTCTTGAAAAACTTGACCACAATATTTTGGATCTCTTCTTTATGTTTAACTAAATTCCCATTAAATAGATGACTCTTAATGATGTTCTTCCTCCTCCTGGCATTTGACCATACCGTGGAAATAAGTCATGTTTCAATCACCATCTTTCAACCACAGCACTCTTGACATTTGCCTCCATGGCATTTCCTCTTGATGAGAGAGAAATTCCACTTCTCAGCTCCAACCTTTTATCACGTCACAGTCTCCTATACCAACCATGGCCTCCTTATCAATTTCTCCAATGTGGTGCAAAATGAACTCGACTTGTAAGCTTCAGATGACTTCAAATCCATAGCTCAACCTTTCTAATTAGCTTTAATAATCAGCAATTTCTTACAAAATTTGAAACCAGCCCAACCATCAACATTAGCATTTGATCACCAATCCTTCACCAACTTGTAGAAACCAGGACTTCAAAGCCACTTATCTTCAAATTTGAATGGTCTCGAACCCCAATAGACGGTATCGTTATCCAACAAAATCACATTATGCTCCGATATTAGTTTAGAAAGGATGGTATAAAAGGAATTGGGGAAAGCTTCTCCCGCTCTATCCACAAAGATTCCGTCCAACCTACACATAACAGGTTGGTCGTGGTGATTAGATCAAGTGAAAGGCCCACCCTCGAATGGAAGATCCAAAAATTTCATGGCGACCCACAAAATCTACTAAATCTCTCAAAAAACTTTTGAAGTTTTGGAGTTACCGACTTTTTCGAAGACCAATTTGATAACATTGAAGTTGCTCTCTAAGAACCAAGGTCTCTGCCACCGCATCTTAACTGTGTGAAGCTCTTGTCACATCACGTCTCTTTAGGGTTAATCTGATGGGCCATAGATGTTAGATGGCACTATTTCTATGCCATCGAAGAGATCAGATAGGCGAACCGATGAGGAGAAATCTCCAACCTAATGATCCACCTCTTGGAACTTATCTTTATCCCAAACAGTGATCAGATCGCCTATTACATCTATGGCCCATCATATTAACCCCAAAGAGACATGATGTGACAGGAGCTTCACACAGTTAAGATGCGGTGGCGGAGACCTTGGTTCTTAGGGAGCAACTTCAATGTTAGATGGCACCATCTCTATGTCATCGAAGAGATGGAGAAATCTCCAACCCAATGATCCACCTCTTGGAACTTATCTTTATCCCAAACAGTGATCAGATCGCCTATTGTGCCTTTTGCCGCTTTTGCTGCCCACTCACAGTTACTATTTCCCCAAATATGGAACACAGTTACATCTTCAACAGACTGAGTCTACAATTCTTGAATTAGGAGAATCTTAGTCCATTTTCTCTCCAACCGGTGCACCGCCCTTCTCTCATCCAGTCGACCAGACCCCTAATGTTCTAAGATAAGATCTTCATGGGTCACCCGCTATGCTCCCCTCCCTTGCCGCTCTCCTGTTTACAGCTCGGTCTCTCATAATGAGTCTTCCCATCAAAGTTCACCGAAGAAGTCAATTGAAGAGTTTCTCTATTGGATTTAAGTGACCCTCTCTTACCTTTATCCTTAGTTGTTCTTTCTTCGAAATCCCTTCTATTCAAGGCTTCAAAAATGTTCTGAAGGTTTTGCTCTGGGTGCATGCAAGAGAGGTCCAATATTTTCTCCCTCTTTTCTATCCCTGGCAAGGCCGGTTTTGATGCAAGCCCATCATATACGGGTTCTGAGTCGATCTCCACGTTTCCCCATCTAATGGCTTCTTTACTTTGAATTAAATGGAGTCATTTGCTACATAAAACGTTTTCTCTCGAGGAACATAGCAGATTAGTGTAATATCTACCGTGGAGAGGGAGATATCATTGTTTGTTGTGGGACCAACTTATGCCGTTGTATCCATGTTTCTTTTCCAGGCCCCTTCATGTAGTTTCAACCACAAATCTGATGCCTGCTCGAGAAGCAGGGCCTCTTCCACTACATTATTTTTCGAGTGCCACTCATACTCAAGAAATGCCTTAGAAAAAAAGGGAAACCCCAATAGGGCTCTTCCTAATGTGTTAGCTATTAATGAGGGCTTCATCTCCAACATCCAATTATTTTTCATCTATCAAACGGTTAATATTAAGATCCCTAATGAACGATGCGCTATCACTACCCGATAATTCATCTCCACGAGAGTCCACTAGATTTTCCTCCACAACATCTCGCAAGATTAGATAGGGGCAAATGACTCGGGAGAATCACCTGACAAAAGATATCTTCGACCCAAATGGCAATACATCTCTCCTTGCAAGGGGGTAGGTAAAAAGGACTCCTTTCTGAAAAGGCAAAACTTTTTATTTCTTTCAAAGATATCTCTGACCTCCTTAAATGATCCACAATTTTCCACACCATTCTTCTGAAACGACAACTGATTGAGAGAGGGATTGCTAACCACATTATTCGTCTCCTTCTGGGACTCACTGTCCTCCACCATGGGATCTGCATCTCGCCAATCTTCCACAACTCCGACATCTAACTGACTCCATTCATCAACACTTTAACTAAAAAGCTTTTATCCAACACATTAAGAGAAAGCGCATTTTTAACCTAGCTTCATTGCTAAGATATATACTTTGCTTCGGGAAAATTCAACTCCACTCCCTATAACATAGAGGGGGTTGACTTCCAAAACCCTCCCCAATCTCCAAAAAACACTTCCAAGAACCAAACATGGAGGGGAGCCAATGGATCCCACCTTGGGTTGAAATCTCACCTGAACAAGGAAGGAGAGTTACCACGAGCCTATGTTTGGGAGCACTTCCTCTAATTAAAATTTGAAAAGAACATGTGTATCAAAAAGCTTGAGAATTTGTATGTCGCGTTTGATTAGGGAGCTCACCTAGACTCCCAAATCCGACAAACATTCCTTGCGGACTTCCTCCCATGTCACCCCAATGATCACAGCTTTGAGAAAGGCCTTCCACTCCTCTACTGCTTCGCAGTCTACCCAATAACAATCCCCCGCAACATTCCGTCTCACTCTCCCCAACTCGATGCTTAGCTTTTGTAGCAAAGCTCCTTTATAATAGCCCTCAAGAAATTTGACGAAGGTATGAAACCCGTTGTTACTGGAGGGAGACTGCACAACTCCGAAGACCTTTGGATGTTCCAGATTCCTCCTAATCTCTCCCTTTGGATGTTCCAGATTCCTCTAGTTTGGAATTCAATGCTTCCTTCTTGAGTTCTTCCCTATCAATTATAGCTATAGGGACCCCTACGGATCTTCCCCTAAGCTCAATGCCATGAGACACTTGATCGCGTGTTTAGATTCTTCCATGCTGCTATACCGAACAAAGCCTATCCTACGAAGGGATGCTCCAGTTTTTGCCTTTCAGGAGGAAGTCGTCTCTGACTCTCCCACATTCCTCAAACACCGATCTGATTTCCTCTGGCAATGAGGAGAAAGGAATGTTGAAGACAAACAACGTCGTGAGTACTCTCAAAGACTTGTTTCTCACCTCCATCCAGCCGGTTTCTCCCATGAAGATGAACACCACATATATAAGAGACTTCATTTTCTGAACTGATTTCTCATGAGTAGTAAACTTCAATGGAAAACAAAAAAAAAAACACATGAGCTATGCCCCGAACAAATTAGGGAACTGCCCTCCAAACATTTAAAAGAAATCAAGAAAACATTCAGATAATGGATAAAGATCTACCTGTTCTGTTCTACTAACATGAATCTTTTGTCCATTACAAAATGCACCTCCTCCTATGAAGAAAGTAAAATCAAGCATCCAATGTTAGTTACATAATTAACTTCACAAAGTAAATAAAATATGAGGGTATAAGTTTTGGTGTTTAAACTCCTTACCTGCTGATGCAGAAAATACTCGAGTATTCCAACACATAGGGCCTCCCACGAACTCAACCTACAGATCAGTTATGTTTTGACAAAATGATATGACAAATGGAGAGTGACATATTTAATAAAGAAACATGTCATATTGATGTGAGTGGAATGCAATTATTGAACATACATAAATATGGTGTGAAATTCTTAATTTTAGATGTCTACTAACAGATTGTACTATGTTAGCATGTCCATACAATTTATATCCTGATCTCCACAAAATGATATTGTTTAAAACTTTGTTAAACTAAAGTGTTGGATGTATTATAATTGTACTTTAGCTGTTCCATAATCGTACTTGGTCTTAAAAAATTCAAAGGTTTTTTTAGTACATGCATGTCGAGTTCTTCAACATCAGATCCACGTACATCACAGCTAAGGATTGAAAGGAAAGTTCCCTCTGACCTTGACCACAGAGTTACATACGGTATCCAAGCCAACAGTGTGGCTATATGGTTAAGTTTGATTTTACATCAAAACAGTGACGACTACTTCATTCGGCATCAAGTTTCATTAGATTTGTCATTCATCAAACCAGGGGAACCCATAAAACACATGCCAAAGGGTTTGCAGAGGGAATGCAATATAGGATAGTTACATGTTTATACGATTCTATGCTCATGAACCTTGGAAAGGGGTTAGTGCCCTAAATGCTTCAGATCATCCATGCTCATGTTTATATATTACATGATTATCTTTACTTTCTGCTGCCAAGTTTTTTACTCTCTTTCAAGGTAAAACAACATTAAAATGGAGATGAAATGGTCTCGTCTGAAAACATATTATGTATACAATATGCGCCAGATCATGTGATTCCAACTTCAATAAATCAAGGGACTACCAAAATACAATTAGGGTATGTCAAGGTTATTGGTAGTGAAGCCATGTCATCAGGCTCCAACCAGACGTACATTAGCAACGTTCACACCAGTACTGTGAGGGGTTAGCGCCAGTGTAAATGCTTCAGATATCCGGGTGCCCTGCATTCAGGTCCTACAGTTGGTACTGTGAACAAGGGGGAAGTACAAGGTTGAACCGAAAGATTACACTTGTATTAGTAGCAAACACCAAACAGACATGCAGGTATATCTTACAGATGAGTGGGACTGCTGCTTCTGCCATCCAAGCTAAACCGTGTCGGTTGATAAGGCAGAGGCTTGCTCCAGTGGACCAACAAAACAAAAGAAGAGGGAAGGGATGCAGCTGGAAATGCGCGGCTGAGCAAAATATGCAAAATGACTAAATTAACAGACCAACAAGAGAGCTAAAGAAGCAAGGGTAGGCAAGATAACAAGTGAAGGTCATCAAATCCATCTCAAGAATAGACCTCTCTCGCTCTGAGCTCACTCAGTAGTTTGTGCATAATAAACGTGGCCTCTGCTGCAGACTGATGGCCTCTACAAAGATGTTGGAGAAGTAATGGCTGTGAAATTTTTGGAGAGAATTCTGCCAAACCAAGCAGGTTATGACCGTGTCCCGAAATCCATTGGCATGAGGGAAGAGAAATCAATCACATCAACATCCTGATCTAGTAGAATCAACTAAGAATAATGATCACACCTTCATCAGATCACAGATCATCTAACGATAGAGATGACATGCCAATGTCGGAAACCTCACTGGATAAGATTCTCAAAAAATCTGTTGAGATTCTGCCTAATCCGATGTCTTGAACCCCTTCAGATAACGAGCTATGTCAGTTATTGAACCCTTGACTGAAATCTGCAGTCCCAAACCAGAGCACATACATCATACATCATGGCACCTTGGGCTCTAGTGTCCTGGAGAAATTGATTCAACGTGCACACACAAGCAAATGGCTCCAGTTGGGTCTGCTTGAAAGGAGTTTGACTCCAAATGCAATAATTGCATCTTGAAGTCAGCTCCAAACCTTGTATTTGGGTCCGTCTGGGTCAAATCCAAGCCTAAATGAAGTGGTTTTGGGGAAAGTCTAGATTGAGACTATACTACAAGAATCAATCCCGACACATTTATCTGTTCGAGTTTGGGTCCGGTTTAAGTTAGGTTGGTCTAATTCCTAATTTCCTATTTAATGCAAACTTCCTATTACGCACCCAATTACATGTTTTCCTTCAATAGGCATTTAGATTTAATCACCTTAGTTATCATAAATTAAAGGAATTTTACGTGGTTCTAGATTGGTTCCAGGTATGGTCCATTTTTTAGTGGTCCATGTCCGACCCATCAAAAAGTTGGGTCAAAGTCGGATCCACCTCAGGAGGTTAACCCAAGACCCAACCCTTTTCATAATTGAAAATTAAAAGAATGCCCATTTCCAATGTGACTCGTTCTAAAAAAGAAAGAGGATAAGAATGGGGAATAATTGAAAAGGTAGGAAGAACCCAGCCCATTTGCATCCCAAGGAGTGTGGCTTCGATCCTGCCTAGCTTGCTACACTGTAGGTCAGAATCCAAACCTGCTAGGATGATACCCTCCGAACTGTCTTATACTTAGAGAAGAAACTGAGCTTAAAATCAGTCCATGACAGCCAATATGAAATTATTGGAAATTTTGACCAATGTAGTATGTCATTGCCAATACACAAATGTTAGTGTTTTAGTACGTAACAGCAGATATGATATATATATATATATATATATATATAGCTCACATTTTTTAACCATGGGTACAGTGTATTAGTGGTAATCTAAGGGTTAGGGTGGCGAAGCCACCCAAAGTAGACCACATTGTGGTGGATTGATAGAACAGTTAGTGTCTACTATCTAGTATAGTCTTGGCTGTCCAGTGTTTACATCAGTTTTTCTGCCCCCTTACAATCATTCTACAAAGCTGCAAACAAATCAATGTTTGATACTAAAAACACTTAAGACCTTTAATTTTCTTTATGTTTTGTTTTTGCTTTTGAGTTGAGTACTAGAATAGAGGACTTATATTACATGTATGGCAGTTTTGGTCCCTAGCTTGCACAATGGGGGCTCACGGTTGAGTGATACAGACTTTTGAGCAGATGGACACCACACTGGATGGACCTGTCCCAAAAAATATCCTCTATGGAACAATCCTAACCCTTCTGCTGGTAGCATACAAATACAGGTAAGACAAAATGCATCAACAACCCACATTGAACTGAAAAAGGGCCCAATATTGAATTGTTGGATCTTCCACTCTTGGATATTTTTGGGGCATGGTCCATAAACGGTAGGCCATATCAGATAAAGTAGTCAGTATCACAGAAAAATGGGCCCCACTTGTAAAGTCTGAAAACCCAAGGATGCTATTAATCCAGCCAAAGATCAGCTTACAAGATTAATCGAAATGAATGTATCAAATGAGCATTTTCTGTGTGAGAAAGTTAAATACCACAGCCGCAGCAGCCGGCTTTCCTCGAAAGAGAACGCCCACAGATACAGCAAAGCTGGGATAGCTGTGTGCAAAATTTGTCGTTCCATCTAATATCATAGGCAACATAGCTCGAACTCAGAATGATTGTAAGTTTCATAACAAGTCACTGCAAAGCAATAGCAAACTTACTGAGGGTTGCAAGCAACTAATAATGTGAAGCTGAAACATATAAAAGAAAACAAACACAAGGTGCTTGATTCTGCTGGTCATGATGCTGGCTTGTAAGAAGACTTGGTGGAAACTTCAAACAAACAATTCATTTAGTAAACGCATGAAAAGACAGAATGTGCCACCAAAAGAAAGGTTATGCATGGAATTTCCCGACATCCAATGGCAGCAAGGTATGCCAGTGCTGAAACACCAGTGAGATATATTTGGGACCTTCTGGTACATATCACACTTGACATTCAAAGCACAAAAAGTAGGAATATGAAAGCACGCTTCGCACGGGTTCCATTTTGCAGTTCCACAATTGCCATCCTTACCTTGTTGCCTCATCTTCCTACCAACTACAATTTGGCAAAATAAATAATCATCACCATCTAAGTCTTATCCCAACCAATTGGGGTTGGCTGCATGAGTCCTGTTCCGAAATTCATTGTGGCAAAATTAATAAAACCCATTTTTTTTGAAATGATCGATATCATTCATCATGTAAGAAATTCTTTGTATAAAAATCTTTTCTTAAAGAGCACCACTCCACGTTGGTAATCAAGAATTTCAAGATCTCTAAGCTTAATATTTAAATTAAACAAGTATACATCTTGTCATTTTGGTTGGAGGAGCAGTAGATGTTATGGGATTGAAGCAGTTGTCGGAACCACTTTAGCTGGACCTATAACTGTGGTCTTCTGATGCTTCAACTTAGGTTGAGCTGGCTCGACCGCTCTTATTAATGTGAAGGAAGGCTTGACTGTCTTTATTGGGGTTGGGGATGGGACGGTCGATGCGACCGATGTCGTTTTCTTTGATCGTGTCCTGTCTAGGAAAGGGACACGGCCGACTTAGGAGCAGTCGATTTCTTAGTGCCTTCTTTATTCTTCTGCTCGGCTATATATATATAAAATAAAGTCATCTCATTTCCTTACTTTTCTTCATTCCTTCTAATTCATTCACTTCAAGGCTGGTTCTGAACATCGCGTAACATCATCTTCAACCAACCTCCACCGCCAGTTACATTAAGGGGCCTTTCGGTGCAGCCACTAAAGAATTGGTAGATTTATAGCCTTGGAGAGTTTGTACCAGCATAGGGGAGAGTAGAGTGAAATGTTCGCTTCCTGAGATTGACTTAACACAACATGAAAAGAAGACATCATGGACACATGTTGAGGTTGTGAAGACCATAAGGGACAATAAATATTGGAAGATCTAAAAGATCTTAAAGGTGATGGAGCCACTAATAAGGGTACTATATCTTGTTGAAACCAACGAAAAACCTATCATGGGCTTCCTTTACAATGCCATGAACAAAGCAAAGCTAGCAATTCAACGTGATTGTTCAAACTGTGAGGTCTACTAGAAGATGATTGAAAAGAGATTGGGCAAGACAACTCCATCCCGAACTTCTACCTTGGTTGGAAGTAAAAGAAAAACAAATAGAAGATGATAGTAAATAATTGGAAGTGAATGACCCAATAATATGCACGGCACAACAAGAGAATCGTGCAACTATATTGGACCCAAAAAGGGGCAGATTTTCTGCGAAGTCCAGCTCAGAGGAATGAGTACGAGCAGTAGTAGTAGCAAGACCAAGACGGATGATCATGGTAGTGATGGTGATGATGCACGTGAAGTTGGTCCCACTTCTACTGTTGCTTGGCACAGGAGGAGGCTGGCTCCAGTGGTGCACCATCGGGAGGTCTGAAACATCAACAGAAGGCTTATGGTCCCAAGCATTATGGATATTCTTACGGTCAATGGGATTATACAAGGCCTATTCCGTCACATTCATGTCGGAATAGTCCTCCTGATCCACATATTCCATATGATTACAATTATCCAAATTCAAGTTATTCACAACAACCTGAGTACGGGCACCAGTATGACTATTCGACGGACACTGGTGGATATCCTTACGTAGGGTTAGAGTTGTTGCCTAGTCAGGATCAATTGTCCTCTAGTTTTGTTGACTTGATCTTTTCCTCTGGCACGGGATATTATGGATATACAACATTTACTCCACAACCACAACTTGATGATGACAAGGACATGGAGGTCAAGCAACCACAACAAAGTCTATTGTCATTTTGGTGGTGACTCGAGATTTTTATTAAGGTAATTATTCTTTTAACATTATTTAAGTTTAAGGTAAGTATTTCTATACCCATTACTCACACATTCACCAAGCACACACTTCACACTACTGAACTTGTGCTTAAAATTACTCCCTTAATAACCAATAAAGTAATCATTAATCAAGTTGCAGAAGAGTAAATTAGACACTACTATTTTTTTATTTTTTTTAATTATCTTGAGGATGACAGGACGGGAATTACAAGAGAGGAGAAATCTTTAGCATGTTCAAGACTTTAAATAGAATAAAGTTGAACATTGTAGTTTATGTAAGTCCTCACCTTACACTCCTCAAGGACAAGTATATAATGTAGATTTGTATAGTAAATTATGGAAAATAATAGCAAACACCTACACATGTGAGATATTTTGATATTAAATTCATTTTAATATATCTATCATTGGTATTAGATAGTTAGAAAATTAAATCTACGAGTTTTGCAGTCAATTCCAGGCTGTCAGGTTCGTAAATTCATCAAACCACTCGATACAACATTCTCACCAAAGTGTGGACACGTTCAAAATTATAAATAAATGGATATTTGGAATATTTAGAATTTTATGAATTTAACGAATTTTTTTTTTCAGATTTTTTAGAACAAAAAAAATTTCTTATCATTATAGGGGGCTACAAGTATCACAGGGCTGTATCAGCCGATACGGCCCGTAATTGTATCGATAACAGTGGGCACCTTTACACCCACCATTACTGCAACGGTACACCTTGGTCTTGGGATAAAAGGCGCCGCGAGTCTCCTCGGGAGTGGCAAGTATGGCATTAGGAGTCGCCTCGAGAAGGGCAACTATGGTAATCGTGTCTCGATCTTACTCTCATACTCTCACTATGCAAACTAACATTCGATGACAAAGAAATCCATTAAGGTTAGCTTTTCAATCTGTCAATGGTAAAGATTGAAAAGCTTGCAACTAGTCCTTAGTATTTTCCGTTCTTAATAATATTCGTTATCCATTAGTCCTGACAATAAACACTCACATGCACGCACGTGCACACACGCACACGCACACACAAAAGCACAATTTGTGTCCATCAGGGACAGAGCATATCCAACCCAATACTAGAAACCCCTTGTCACAACGGTTTGATTATCGAAACTGTCCATCAAGCAGATCACACTGTGAACGGGCCAATACACAAAATGAAACCAAATAAATGATCTTAATCATCCAACAATCAACCTATAAAATAATGGATGGTTAAAAGAAAGAAAATGGAAATAAGATTAATACAAAAATCTACATGAAATCTGTAGAAAATCGTGATGATAGTGGTGGTGGTGGTGATGTTATATAGATTTCATGTTAATCTGAAAATAAGACTTCCATGTGTTTTCTCATGCCAATGGTCGGATGGTAAGAATAATCGTTTTCTTTTCACCATTCGTTTCAGGTCAATGGTTGGACTGTAAGGATCTTCTATTGCCAGGCATTGGTAGTGATTAGTTGGATATGCACTTTCCTTGAGTGTGGGATCGCTGTCATCATTATCGCCTTCATCATCATCACTATCGGTGCTGCAGTCATCATCATCATCATCAATGATGGTGTTTGAGAGATTTTTATGTTAATCTGAAAATAAAGCATCATCATTTATGAAGATGAAGTTTTACAGAAGTTAATTTGAAAATAAGACTTCCATGAATTCCTTTCAAACATCCATTTCTGGGTCAATGGTTGTTGATGTTTTAAAGATTTCATGTTAATTGGAATTTGGAATATAAAGCATTATCGTTGCCAACGACGACGATGACAATGGAGTTTTATAGATTTCATGTTAATCTGAAAATAAGACTCCATACTTTTTTTTTATTCTTTTTTTTAAAAAAAATAATAATAATAATGCCACAATTTTCTTGTAAACATCCAGTTTCAAGTCAATGGCCGGATGGTTGGTATCATCAGTTCTTTAAACCATCCATTTTCAGGTCCATGGTGAGATATTTCAGATTGCTGATTTGGTTCAGTTTTGGATAATGGCCCATACAGATTGGATCATCAAATGGTTGGTGCTAGGTGCATAGTTCAAAATCTCGACTTGATGTCAATCCGGGTTAGGTCAACTCAAAGACTCGAGCAAATCTTTAATTGACTTGACTTGATATTTTAATAATCAAATTTAAAATATTTTAGGGGAGAAAATCTTAATTAAAAAATAAAAATAAATAAAATAAATAAATAAAAACAAAAAAAAAAACTATTAAAATATCTGAATCCTTCCTTGTCTACCACTCAAACTGAAAGGGAATTTTTTTAGGATGGCTACAAAACCAACCATGCTTTATAGGACAACATATTAGGCAATTAAGGAACAAGTTCATAGGATGAATGTAACTGAAATGAGGATATTGAGATGGATGAGTGGCAAGAAGTAAGACAGAATTAGGAATGAATGCATTCAAGGTAATCTAGTAGCACCAATAGGTACTAAGATGAGGGAATGTAAACTTGGATGGTTTAGTCATGTATAACAGAGACCAACAACGGCACCGATTAGGAGTTGGTGAAAGTTGAAGGCTCAAAAAGGGCAAGGTGAAGGCCCAAAAGGATGTGGTTGGAGGTGGTAAGAAAAGACTTGCTGACCTATGGTCTAACTGAAGTTATGGGCCTCGAGTGGAATCGCAAAAAAGAATTCATGTAGCAGACCACAATTAGTTGGGACAAGGCTTAGATGATGATGGTGATGATAATGAAAATATCCAAAAGAAAATAACACTCCACTTAATGATGGTAGTGACTGCAAAAATCTTGTCTGAGGTTACATATCTGATTTCTGTTGAAACACATTTAATTTTTTTTATAAGTCAAAAAGTTGACTGGGCAAGTGACTTGGTCAAGTCACACCAAGTTGAATCCAGTCAACGGAGTCTTCGAGTCAACTCAAAAAATCTTGTCAAGTTACAATTGAGTCAGGGTCTCCAGCAAGTTCCAAGAGACTTGGCTCGAAATCACATTGAGCTGAATTGGCTCAGCTGAGTTTTGAAGGTGTATAGTAGTGTTGTGTAGGATTTGTGCTTTCCTTAAGGACGTTATAATCATCATCATTGTTGTCATCATCTCATCAATTTGGGGTCAGCTTTTAAATGGTAAATTGGCAAAAGTGAGTTGGCTGCCCACCCAGTACCAATTCCCAGCCGAATTGATACACATACATGCCCCGAAAGGGAAGCAAGAAAAGGAAGGTCACAGAGTGAATGGAAATTCAAATCATTTTTACAAGTTTGGAGTTACAGGACTTGAAAATGTTCAAAAACATTTGGAACCTTTCTCAAAATTCATGAAAGAATCAACAATAAATACTTTACCTTCTTCTCAAATTCAAATTGGCCATATTTATAATTATCTACCATTACGTAAGTGTATGATCAGAACATTGAATTTCTTTGGTGAACAACTGACTAGGCATGGTGAAATACAAAATAATTAACATGACATGAAAGATATGTGGCTCAACATTCACTTTACTACAGCAAAGATGATTATATGTGCATGTGTGAGCAAGGAACGAGCATAGTGGAGTTAAATGATTCGCACAATAACTCAAGTATGAAACGATGCAGCTGTTTTTGAACTGCTCTACCACTTTTAGATTAGAGGAAATCGAGAGAAAACAACACATCCAACAACAGTAAGTTCCAAAACTGAAGTGTTAAGTGTCAAACCTAAGGGATCAATACACCAAAGATACTCAGATGATGTGTCCCCAATAAGCCCACCCTCCTCTCCAAGAATAAGATGATCTTTGAAATTCTTTCTCACAACTTCTAGGATGGCTGTTTCACTTGCTTTATCTGTGCTGCATGTAATTCAACAATGATAGGTTACTATTCTATCATGCAATAACAATGAAAGCTTAAAGAAATATCATTCGTCATTTGAGAATTCCTTGATTGATCGAAAGACAAGCTGGTCTAATTATGAGTGGTCCTCTTGTCTCATGTGAAAGAATAAGTCCCGTTTTTCTCCAAAATTGAATATAGAATATCAGAACTAAAAAAGAAAAAAACCCAAATCTTCAAAGAATAGAAGATGGAAGGCCAAAAAGTTAAGGAATGACATCAAGGAAATGTTACCTTCAAACCATCCATTATGATGTATCATTAAATTTCAAGTACCATACAAAAAAAAAAGGCACATGTGATGCTTGTTTTTGGGACTTTGATGTGTACATCTATATGTTAGTGCCTCAGTTTTGTCAATGACGTGAGTTAGGATGTCTTGAGTCAGTTGAGCCTCCATAGGAAGACATTGAAGACCAAATACTGGAAGACTTGAAGCATCAAGGCCGAAGGCAACATGTAAAACATGAGGAGCCTTGGTAAACCTAGCCTTAGACCACCTTAAGAACCAAAACAACCCACCTCTAGATGAATCATCCCATAATTAAACATTTGACTCATCTAAACCAAGCCTTAAATACTTAATGAATACGATAAGTTAGACTTCTAAGAAGTGCAAAGCTGCTATAAAACACATTGCCCAAACAGCAGGTTTCGAGTGAATCTTGATTCCATCAACAGGTTGTAGATGGGTCTCGAGCAAAGCTTCAATTGATCGAAGTTTAGCACTCGATCAATCGAAATGTCCAACAAGCAAATTAAATTATTCTCGAATTTCTCGATCCATCGTAGTGTCATTCGATCGATCAAAGGCATTGCTTGATTGATCAAATGTGCCATTTTCTGCCCATTTTTCTTACCGTTGGAACTTGATTCATCTATATAGGGCATACGGACCTTGGGCATTGGGATGGGTTTTTTGTGCAAATAAAGCCTAAGTATTTTCCATTTGAATATCCCTCTTCTAGACTTCATACCAAAGAGATCTAAGTCATCTTCCTTGTGATTTATCACTTGAATTAGCATTCCAAGCTCCCATTGAAGATCAACTTAATCTCCTCCATGTTTTAGAGATTAGACACTAAACCTATAGGCAAATCATTGTTTAAATTCTCTAGAACACCCATCCAAGTGAATCCCTACTAAAAATCAACTAAAACCTTTATTTGTAGGAGATTCAACCCAACTCCCACCACCTTGGTTACCTTATTGGAGCATCATATGCAAGGCGATTGATCGTAGGAGCTGAAGCATTCGCATCAATGATCGCGGGAGCAATTGAGAAGTTGATTGAAGCATGGGAGAGCACCGATAAAGCATCTCAACCAAGACGCTACAACAGAGCTCAATCCAACAAGTAAGTTATCAATTGTAGAGTCCATACACTCCTTTCTTATGTAGGATTGAGTGTAAAATTTGTAACCCAAACTCAAATAGGTTCTTGTGTATGACCTAAGCTCTTGTGTAGAGCTGAATTCACCGGACACGTGTGTGTATGCGTTAGTCTCCATAGGGAGCCTCTGGCAAGAGTGTACATAGGTCCTTGGATTAGGACTGCTAGTGGTTGTTGGTTAGCCTATAGAAAACCAACTAAGTCTTCGCGGGAGCCACCAACATGGGTGGAAACATGTTCCTCTGACATGTGAGTGTACGTGTATGTTAGTGGTTAGCTTAGGAGAAACTATTGTAGAGGTTAGAGGTGAACCTAATTGAAAACTTCCGATAGTGAAACGCCGGTACACTCGAGGAGAGTGGGTCGACTAGGAGTGGAGTAGGCAAGTAGCCGAACCACTATACATTCTTGTGTTTGCAATTGATAATATTTGCAATCTATTCATTCTGATGTGTTTGATTAGTTGAATTATATGGATGCTTGAATTGGATTGGATGTTAGGCACTTAACTTGTATGCACACACTAGATCACTATATCTTTTATAGATTATTTGCTTATAGTGTTGCATCTTTTGTAGTCTATATGATTGGACCCACTTTGCCTTGGAAGCCTAAATGTTAATTGCCTTATTAGTTTAAATTGCTAAATTGATTTAATCAGGAAATTAATTTTTATAAGCTCCACTAGGACTTAGCCATAATTATAAGCTCCGCTAAGCTTCCACATACCGTGGTAGACAATCCACACAATTTCACTATAATCATAAATGTGGTGTATGCCTACACAGCTTGAGGAAACTATCTATAAAAACATAAAAAATACAAAGCATCCATGCTCATATAGTGTGAAAGTACTTCATAGAAGTGACAACTACTCACCAAAGAGTACGTATCGTATAGAAACATTTCAAATAAGCAGCTAAGTTAATAGTACAGCAAGTTCAAGTCTTGTTGGCAGAAAAGACATCACTTGTAAACTGTGATGAGGTGTCTAAGCTTTTGCTAAATTAAATATTTCTGTAATAGACCAGAAGATTCAACCTCTCGCTTTTGTTATCTCTCTGCACATATATTTGTTTTTGCCTTATCATGGTCCTACACGCCCCCCTGCAACTAAGCATGTGAAAATTTCATTATCCTTTTATTGCTATCAATTTTTACATGACTGTCTTTATGCTCAATACGTTCTCTTGAGCCCTGAGTTTATATTAATGCTTCTAGGTCATGTTCTTAACCTTTATGGGTAGAAACCGTTTTCTTAATGTATAGTGCATTAGTAGAAAAGTCACCAGGCCTTGATATTTTATTTAGGTTGCTGCAAAAGATTTGTCTAGTGTGAAATGATCTCTTCACTTTGCACTGCTTGAATTTGTTCTCTTACAATAATTATTACTAAATGGGATTCCTGACCTTTAACAAAAAGTACTTTCATTCCCAATAATAAGATGGCTACTACTTTGCACTTGGGTGTCTGATTTTTGCCTAGTAATCCTCGCACATCTACACAAGAAGCTCTCTAAGAAATTCTCACAAATTAACTTTTATTTCATATTATCCCCAACAATAGGATTCAAGCATTTATTTTTTCCCAATCCAACTGACTTAAGAATCCACTCCTCTAAATATGGTTGTGAAAATAAATTGCCAACGAAGAGGAATGCTGATTGCACACAGCTCAATGCATAGGCTGTTTCACAGATGTTCCATGGCAATGTATGGCACATGCTTTCAGGATATAGAAGACTCACTCAGCAGGCCCTAGTATATTTGGGCCATGATGACCATACAAGATCCTAACCACAGGATCTGACAGGGCTGAAAAAAGGTTGTGATTGTTATACATTAAATTGAACCATTAGGACTGTCTGGCCAGACTAGTTGTTGTTTTTTTAGTCATGGCACATATATGGTGGAGCCCCACTGCTCCAGATTTTGTGCAAGTCTGCCATGTGTCCCCGTGGGAACTCATGGGTGACAGCATGTGCAATTAACATTCCCCATCAATGAAATGCTTGTGCCTTTTTCTTCTTCTTCTTCTTTTTCTTCAAAAAAAAAAAAAAAAAACAAGGACAAGGAAATAAAGCAATCCAGCCAAGATCGATATGAAGTTTCTGTTACTCTTTTAAGGTGCAGTCAATATTTGATTATATATATATATATATATATATATATATATATATAATATATATATATTCGTGCTTTAGCCTATCCTTGCCCAAGTCACCATAGCCAACCTCCTTCTATTGAAGACTAGTAGTGTCTTCATTTCTTTTTTCCGCCATAATCACCTCCTCAGGCTTCATTCGTAAATACGAGGAGAAGAAGTGTGACAATTGAAGAAAGCTATACATTGTTTGCAACGTTCTCTGCAGGCTTAGTTTGACGTAGTTAATGGAGCTCTTCCGGCCATCGGATCCAAAAGATGAGTACAAAATCTTTCACTTTTTGTTAAAAAGGGGCATGAAGGTAAAAGTTATTCTGTCTGGATGACATGGTACTTAAGGAGACAATGCCACTGCTATTACTGATCTCAAGAGAAACTTAGTCATTATTGCTATATTAAAGATCTTGGTCCTCTACAGTATTTCTTCGGCATTGAAGTTGCTGAATCTAAGCATTGGATATTCTTTTCACAGCAGAAGTATGCAATGGACCTACTCCAAGAAACGTATGCCTTGGAGCCAGTGATATTACTCTTGAACCTAAGCATAGACTTCATAAATCGTGACCTCCTTTCTAATCTACGGCATAGTTGCACGACGCCTGAAGTGAAGCGGCAACAAAGTCAGGGTGCGGGAGCAGAGAAGCATCTCTTTGAAAATGTAAACAAGTATAAATGGGGGGGGGGGGGGGGGGGGGGGGGGGGGGGGGGGGGGGGGTTGGGTGGCGGGAACGCAAGTCTGCAGCAGGGATTCGAAGTGGGAACAAGGCAGAAGATTTCACATAAATTAATTTATCTTAGAATTTCCAGACTTAACCTGACTCATTGAGAGCAGCAAACCAGATAAGCAAAATGGTGTGATGTAGTCAGGTTAGACATCCCCCATGGTAAATGCTCACGTCCCACGTGCACGCATCAATTTTCTTTTGCATCTAAAAAGGAGGGACTGGGACATCATAAATGACGTAAAAACTACTTTGTATGATATTAAGAAGTTGAGAAATTCCTCCCATAAGCATATGGGTAAATTGTAGGCATAAGGCAGCCCAATAAACAAAATAAATGCACCAGGTTCGATTATATGGTGAAACAAATAAGAATGAACAAAAGGAATCTTCAGGTTATCTATTTCCAAAATGAAAATGATCCATCAAAAAGACAACTATAGGGAAAAAAACAGCCTGAGGCTGCTTGTATGGATCTGCTTTGGGTAATTGAAAATAAGGCAATACACAGATTAAGAGCATATCTTTAGCCAGCATTTGGCAGCTCCATTGAGTTGAATTGCAATTATTAGTTAAGTTGAGCGGGAAATGAATAAATTTAGTGCCCTCAATATTGATTTCAGGAATGAGGCGCGAAATTGTGATCGGGCCATTTTCAAGCTGTGCGTGGAAGGAATGTAACTGCTATTGAAGGTACTTCCTCAATATGAAAACATCATCCTATTCTCATTTCCTTGATTGAAAAAAATAAAAATAAAAAATGTTGCAATTCAATTGTGCATCCAAATGCACCCATAAAAATAAAATAAAATAAACCGGCTCCTTGAAAGATTTACAGAGTAAATATTAGTAAAGCTCAAAGACAAGGCTGTCATCAATATAGAAACCATCAAAGCCTAGGAAACAAATTTCCTTACTCTGTCACCAAGTCTGCTACTCCTTTATAGTTAATGTTTTGGGGTTTATTAACCGCATCCATCACGACCTGTGCAAACGATTTAAAACTGTCAATAGTTGGATGGAATAGATAAACAATATTAAGTGTCAACCTTAATGCATGTATCATGGAAATGTTACAATGTAACAGACATGTGCTTTTAAGATGAAAAAAAAAAAAAAAGAAACCATGGTAAAGGAATGGATAATCCTTGGCTCAAAGATTACATCCTAGAGCCTGTTCTTTGTACAGGGGTTTGCAGTGTTTAGAATGCATACTGCTGTGAATATGGGCCACGATGGATAGCACATTCATAAAAAAATCTCCCAGACTGGGAGACTCTGCCTATCCAATATTGGGCCTTTTTTTGGATGTTATCGTTAGCTGTCTGTTTACAGGCAAGACCACTAATTGAAGGCTAAGAATTGTCCAATAAGGAAGAGATTGGCAGCAGTCTACAGTAGTGCCCATCTCATCAATGGTCTAACACAATGAGCCATCAGCCCCACATGTACAAAACTCAACACCTAAGGGTAGTGTGCATGTCCTCAGACCAACAATCATTTAATTCCTCATTCTGATAAGGACATGAAGACAACCACAATAACCCAATATGTTTCCATACGTCTTCAGTATTTCACTAATCCAAGTAAGGTCACAAAGGCCCTAACTTTCTTTTCCCCTCATCAATTACTTGTTTTATCAGAGAAGAAGATGAAAAGTTAGGAAAAAAATTACAAAAAGGGAAAACTATCCCTAATCAGCAATATACATAGCGGGTTTCCTGCGAACCAGGCTGTAACTTGCTTTTCTACACACCGAGAGGTGGTTGACTCGTGGACTAGGTTGGCCCTACTACAATTATCGACAATCTATTCTGACCATCAGATGTTTCAGGTTGGTCACATCAAAGGAAACAGTTGCACCGTTGATTTTTTTACAAGACCCATCGTGGTGATTATGTGAAATCCATCCAAACCATTAGATTGCACACAAAAGTTTCGGCCTGGATCCAAAAAATCAGATCCATCCGTGCTTTAGGCAGGCCACAGCAATGGAAACAGTTTGAACAGCGGGCATGGCCTTGTACACAGTTTCTAATCATGTGGTCCACTTGAATAGCTGGTTTTTTAGCCCTGTGCTTAAAATTGGTTGAATCACCTGATGGTCGGAATGGATTTTGGAATACATAATGGCGGGACCCACCCAAGCTAGACAACCCATTCCATAAATGCCATCTATGTAACTGAGGCGGCATGCATGTTGATGGTACTGGTAGTTCGGTGCTGGAAAAGCTCAGTGGCCCCACCATGATGTATGTGTTTTATCCACACCGCCCATCCATTTTTCCAGACCACTTTAAGGCATGAGCCCAAAAATGGGGCAGATCCGGATCTCAGGTGGACCACACCATTAAGAACTTCTTAGGGTCCACTATAATGTTTATCTGCCATCCAACTTGTTGATAAGGTCACACAGACCTGGATGAATGAAAGCACAAATATAAGCTTGATCCAAAACTTTTGTGGCCCCTAAAAAGTTTCTAATAGTCGGCTTTCAATCACCGTTTTTTGAAGTGGTCTGGTCCACCTGATATTTGGATCTGCCTTGTTTTTGGGATCGTGCCCTAACATGAGCTGACAAAATGGATAGACGGTGTGGATAAGACACATACATCATGGTGGGCCCTAGGAGCTTTTTCAGCACCGAACTAGTTGCAGGGTCAGCCATTAGTGACTGAAGATATCTGGTGGTTTATCTTAGGTGGGCCCAAGTATCATGTATTTGAAACATCCTCTCCAAAGTCCAACCACTAGGAGAGTGATCCAATCTTAGGCATAGGGCTAAAAAACCAGCCAAACATGTGGACCTCACCATGATGTATATATATATACTTTTGGCAGTTATCCCTCTACCAAACTATTTCCCTTTTTAATGGCCCACCTGAATCATGAACCACGCTGACGTTTGGGCCCTACAATTAAAATAGAGTGACCCACCTACTGATCGGGGTGGATTTCATTTAAACATCATGAGGAGGCCCACTTTATTCAGCACACCTTAAGACCATAGATAAGGCCTCTTGCAGATGGGTGCGCAGGAGACAAGGACTCTATATATATATATGGATCCATTTTTTAAGTTACGATAGAAATGAAATTTCTTGATATTTGGTGCAACCAAGCGCAACCTTAAATAGCTAGTCCACCTAAAAGTTAGCTTTTGGCAAAAAGCATAAAAGAAGACCACTGAATCATGGTTTTATATCTGTTATAGTACAAGCGTGTGTCTGCCATATTGTGTCTGTAACAACCCACCCCGATAAGTAATACGGGGACTGATGCAAGTACATATCAACAAATACAGGACAATGTGGGGCCATACAGCCTGTATTGTATCGATAATTGACGGGCTGATAGAGGAGCCTGAACTGATTTAAAACCATGCATTGAATGGTGCTAGCATAACTCCCTTTCTTTAACAGGTGATAACTTCCGATATTCTTAAACCTAGTCTACCTAGTACCTACTGCCACGGAAAACCCTGGATTCTGAAAGGAGCTCACCCATCGAACATCGTTCATGGAAAAAGGAGTTGGTTCCTCTCAACAGATTTGACAATCCACACAAACAATCACACTAATCTAAAGGAGAGAACAATATATTACAAGGGAAACAACTGAAAGGAAAAAGTTACAATAATAATCAAATATCATGCTCCAAATGTGGAACTCCCATGAGGAACATATTAGTAACCAGTTAGACAGTTTAAGAACCTAACTTTCTAAATCTAAAACATTCTACTTACGATCATAGGACTTTTTAAAGCCTATTACTTATAAAATAGAGTTAGGTGTAAAACTTGCCTAAAATTAAAACAATCTTCAAATAAGCATAATCGTATTTAGAAACCCATTTAAACTAATAGATTTGCTTGGGAAAGAAGTTTCCCTAACCAACTTTGACTTGACATGACAACTAGCAACAATCATTAGATTCTAACTCTAGAACACAAATATGGTCAAGCTATCATAGCCAACCACTTGCAGGGCCCACTATGAGGTTCATTTGCCCTTGGAGATCCCCTTTTGGTCCTCTTCTTGGATCATGAGCAGGACCTACAATTGGGGCTGTTAGCCCCTTCACAAGGGGGCTGATTTTGGGCAGCATCAATCTCCCCAGTTTTTAAGAGATTTCGGCTCCAAAAGTTGGCTGCAACATATTTTTGGTAGAAATGTCTATTAATCCACCAAAGTTCTTCCTTACTAATTCACATGATTTCTGGAGGACTTCTATCTTTCCGCCTGAAAGGAATTGAGTACATCCTTGAGCAATATCAAGTCTCCATAGTACGTGTCAAAAGTGTTTTTGATCTCTACCTTTTTCTTCTTTGGAAGTTGCTCTGTCTACCATCCACCCCTCACATACTGATCTACATCTTCATCATATCCTGATAAATCGAATATGTTAAATATCAGATTGACACTAAGATCACTTGACAACTCCAACAGATAAGTAATCGGGCCCACTTAAAACCACCACTAAATTAACTTGTGATAGATACATACACCATGATTAAGTTACCATCTTCGAACGCTTTGTAAATCCGTTTGTGCCTTGTACTCTCCATTGGGTGGTGAGGTTGTCTCTCCTCTTTGGCTACCTGAGCAAAGTCAAGCAAGAGGAGGTCAACTACGGTATGTGAGCTTCCGTTGCGCGGACCTGCGCAAACCCTGTTAGGGTGATTATTTTGATCCTTCTCTTTGATTTTGGGAAAACAAAGAAAGGATCAAGGGGGCATCTGTTGAGGCATAAAAAATGATGAAGAAAGGATTGAAGCAAAAGAAGATTGAGAGATAGAAAGGAAATTGGAAAGGAAGAAGAATAAAGTAACTCAAAGGAGGTTTGCGCGGGTCCGCGCAACCGACATTCGTTGCGCGGGTCTGCGCAACGCGCAACCAAAATATATGTTGCGCGGATACGTACGAGCATTTGAAAGGTGGGTCTCATGGCACCAAAATCGAGATGCCACACGTGCGAGGGTCTATAAATACTCCTTCTCCTCCTTCATTTGAAGGGGATTGAAGATTTCGGAGATGAAGCAGAGCAAGGAAGGAGATTGAAGGTAGGAGAAGAAGCTCCAGTCGGTTGCGCGGACCCGCGCAACCGATATCGGTTGCGCGGACCTGCGCAACCAGACTGGCCTGCAGTCTGTGAAGTTAAAGGGTCGTTATGCTGTTGAAATGGCCAAGTCTCCAAATTTCTTCTGTTCTAAGCTTCAAGAGGAGGAATCGGTAGAAGAGACTCATATTATATTCCTCTTAAAAAGATGATCATATCAAAAGCCGAAATGCTGCCGGATTTGATATCTGACTTGAATATTTGAACTTTGCCAATTTGTACTTTTTAAATGATCTATCTTAGAATCAAGGGATCTCTGAGGACGCAAATGAACTCAGTATTAATAAAACATGATGATAGCCTTCTTACTCTCTCTCTGTTATGCTTGAATAAGATAATCCCCCAAATCAAATGCATTTGTTTCTTGTTCGAAACACCCACGCACAAAGATAAATTGACCAAGAACAAAATTGATGTCTTAAGTTAAAGAAAAAAAAAATCCATAAAATCTGAAAAATAAGATAAGGACCTGTTTGGTAGATGCCTAAAAATGAGTTCATCGCATTTTAGTTAACAATAATTATGTATTAGAGATCTAAAACAAGATAAACTCATTTTTAGGCGTCTACCAAACAGGGCCTAAGATTTAACAAATATTAAAATTACTCTTCCCGGTGAAGTCAAACAATGATATGACCAAATAGCAAAAAATGAATATCCAGATACATTGTTCATACCAAAAACTCATTTCCCTTAAAATACTACATAAAACCGAATGAATAAAATGATTTGTAGAGAGTGTAAAGTAGTAATCAAATGGAGAAAAATGAATATCCGCAGACTTTGTCCGTCAGTCTCGCCAGTATACATTTCAACAGTTTAAATTTTCTTTTAATATACATATACAAATAAAAAAATAATAAAAATGGCCAGCATGTAAAGAGATGAACAAGAACAGAGAAGAAAATGGGCAAGCAGGAAAGAATCTCCAAACCTCGGCGCCGGTCTTCGCAGCCATCTCAACAGCTTCGAGCAGCTGTTTCACGGGAATGGGGCCGGTCGATTGGGCCCCGATCTTCGGGTACTGTTGCTCATTGGGAAATTCGGACACAACAGCCTTAGTGCAGAATCGGCTCATGGGTTTGGTGAAGGACGGTATCCTGCGCACCCCAAGCTCATTGCAGCCAGTAGCGGTCTGAGGAGGGAGCTTCGGAAGGAGGTATGCAGGATGGGATTTGGGTGTTTGACAGAACCTCAAAGGAAGGGAGGTGGACGAGATTAGAGATCGACCCATTTCGCAAGGGTGGGAGGAGAAATCGGCGGTGTTTTGAGGCTGTACTTGAGATGATATGTTGAAGAAGACAAAAAAAAAATATACACATGCATTACATGAGAGTATCATATATTACTAGTTCGTACAGTCGTCCACCAGGCGGTTACTGCTGTAGATGGACTACTCTCTCGAAATTGAATGGATGAGATGAACGTTAGTGGTGTACAACAGTCGTTCCAGCCAGTGGCTTCAAAGGAAAGGTTTTTAAAGATCGGTTTTGGTCTACCGTCCCACGGATTCCGTTGGCTGAGGTGACAAACAGCGTTTAAAAATTATGTACATTGCATACAAGTAATTCAAATTTAACTGTCCAGAGATTATATGGGTCCTGTGGGTACAACTATCATAGAAAAAATAAAACTTCACTTATTTGATTATCTTGTTATGAGATTGATGGTATTTTATTAGACCGTAAGAGTGAAAACAAAAAATCCAAATGGTCTTATTTACACTAGTGTCCATCAATTAGAGCATGAGAATGCTCAACCAGTTTGATTTTGGATGTGGGATCTGGAGACTCCGGGTTCCACAATTTAATGACTTTAGTTTTAGTTAACGTGGGCCACTAATATAATTTATTATTACATGTGTATCAGGCGTGGCGTATGATGCTCTCTAACAAAATTAAATACTTTGGTTTCCTTTCCGACCAAGAAAAGAATTATGTATTAGCATTGTAAATACACGTGGAGGAGGAGTCTCCTAAAGGAAAATGAACTTTTGGCCCAACGGGTGAGGCGCTAATACCCAACTAGATAATCTATTTGAATGCCAGGATATGGCATTGGGCATCTTGGGCTAATCTATTTGAATGCCATGTATTTTAGATGTAAGGATTCAAATTGCCGAGTGTAGAACACAACACGATATACATACACAATTGTAGCAGAACTCCGTAGGTCCCACCATGATGCATGTGTTGATATCCATTTATTTTGCTTGATCTTTTAGGCATGACCAAAAATGAGGCAGATCCAAAGCTCAAATGCACCACACGACACGAGTGGTGGGGATTGAATGCTTACCGTTGAAAACTACTCAGGGGGCTATACAAGATCCGGATCAAGCTGATATTTGTGGTTGCCCTTTATACATGTCTATGTGACCTTTATGAATAGATTGGATGGGAAAGAAACATCATTTGGGGCTCTAGTAAGGTTTCATAGATGGCAGTCATCATCCCACTACTTTCTGTGGTGTGGTTCACTAAAGCTTTGGATCTTCCTCCTTTTTTGGCTCCTGCTCTAAAATGATAGGGTAAAATAAATAGACAGTGTGGATAAAGCACATATATCATGATGGGCCCACAGAATTTTGCTATGTATACACATTACCCACCCACATCATGGTGGGGCCAACATACATCATGGTGTTGCGTAATGCACTATGCAATCCGAATCCTACATGTAAGGGGCATCACCGCTAATCATATTAAATATCTCATTGGCTCCAGCCAAGATGCTCTTTTTTTCCTTTTTTTTTTTCTTTTTTTGCTAGATCCTTAGCTTTCTAATGTAATATTAATTGTCAAATTTAGACCCCTGTTATCTATCCTTGGATAAAGGAATCCAAACCAAAGGGGTAGTTTTTATCTATGACAAAGGTTTGACAATTTTCAGTCACCAATATGGTAGAAAATACAAGTTCTTTGGGCCGTGACATGGGGCATCACGGGTCAGGCCATTTCCAAGCCTTAGGCCCACTTTAAGCCCAATTTCCTTTTCCCATATGAGAATAAGGGGTTATTTAGATACCTATAAAGTCATTAAGTTGCAATCCGATTACAAGTAATCTAATTATAGATGTAAAAGTGATTACATGAGGTTCTGTTCAGCTTTAAGTTATAATGTGAATATAGGGAAATAATTGTATGTGCTTGGATAACTTGAAATCTGTTTATAGCTTGTATTTATGTATTCGCTTATAATAGAGCTTGAAGTGGTAAATCTTTTAAAAATAATTAAAGGACATATAAAGTTTTTATGTAAAATAAATCATTAGGATAAACTTAACTCAATAAAACTTATGGTCGATTTTTATTGTAAACAAATCATTTGGTGGGTCACAGAAGTGGGCCCACCAGTTCAAACAAAGCACTAAAATTTGACAACATTCCAACGTATGAGAAGTTTCAAACCTAGCAATAGTAACGGAGAGAGAGGGAGAGGTTTGTCTTCTTTTTCTTCTTCTATATCTTCTTCTTTCGTTCTGGGTCCTTATAAGCGTTGGAAGATGATCCATGACTCTCTCTGCTTTAAATTTTTTTAAAAATTATAGTTATTGCTTGAAATCTCTTTACCTGTAATTTGAAACATGACTTTTTCTCATGTTTTAGATTACAACTAAAAGCTATAATTGGATTATAGCTTGCAATCTGATTATGTGCAGATATACCCATTCAAACGACCCATGTAATCTGATTACCTGTAAACAAATTCTTACTTAAGGACTTTACTGAAATTACACGTGGAGAACCCATGGGCTATGCAAGAAAGCTTGGCGACGCTAAGGAATGATGGCTACGTCCTAGAGGGGGGTGATTAAGACTAATTAAAATTAACCTTTAAAATACAATTGCATACTTAAACTAATATGTAAATTAAACTAAGTAAAACAATTAACTCTAAGGCTTCCAAGCTAATAGAAGGTCCAATCACATAGAGTACAAAAGATGTGACAATGAAGCAACTAGTTTATAAGCATGATAGCGTACAACACCTAGCATTCATCTAATAATGCATACATATAATTAAACATTCACCATATAAACATAATTAAACAAGTGTTCAAATAATAATCACAAACGCAAGCATGTATAGCAGTTCGGTTTTCCTACTTCGCTCCCGGCAGACGCACTCCACCATGAGTATACCGGATTTCACTGTCAAAGGTTTTAAAACAGATTCACCTCTAACCTTTACAATCTTACACAAGGAATGACTCCCACAAGAGACTTTATGTAGTTTTCTATAGGCTCGCCATGAACCTCGGTCCTACACAAAAACATATTGACATACACTCTCGCCGGAGGCTCTCGCAAGAGACTTTATTTGATTTTCTGTAGGCTAAACAAAAACTTCGATCATAATCCAAGGATCTATATTTTCTCCTACTAAAGACTCCCTCATAAACTAACACGTATGCATCCGTATCCGATGGTCTACACAAGGACTTTGATTTAGGCCCTACACAAGAGTCAATGTCCTACACAAGAACTTAATCGAGTTTGGCAATTCAAATTCTTACATTCAATCCTACAAAATTGAAGGAGTGTATATGGACCCTTACACGTGACAACTTACTTATCGGATTGAGCCCCTTTTGTAGTGCCTTCTCGGGTTGTTTGATCGATGCTCTCCCGTGCTTCAATCAGCTCCACTTTGCTCCCTCGATCATGATGTTGATGCTTTATCAACGCTTCAGCTCCAAGATAAAACATGCATGTGATGCTCTGATGCGGTGACCAATGTGATGGGAGGTTGGATAGATTCTCCTACAACTAATGGGAAGTTGTAAAGTCTAGGGAATTCTACTTGATGAACACTCTAGAAGTTGATAAACACTTGAATTTTTCAAGAAAAATGGTGATGGGTTGAGATCATCTTTTTGTAGAGGAGCTTTGAATGTTCGTTAGAGTGAAGGATCACTAAGAAGGGAGCATGGATCTCATTGAGATAGAGCCATGAGATTTGTAAAGCTTGGGATGCACTGGGGTCTCTAAAATGCCAAAATTCAACATTTTCACAAAGATTCAGTTTCTTGATTTATAAGAAAAAGGTTCCAACAGATCTTTAACATCTAGTCTTCGGTCACATCGAATGCAGGTTCGGTCGAATCGAGTTATGTTCGGTCACACCGAATTTGAAGTTCGGTTGAACCAAATTAGATAAGAAAGCCGATGGATAGATTTTGGCACTTTCGGTAGCACCGAAATTAGTCTTCGGTGAGACAGAATGTGGCACTTGGTTACAACCGAATTACCAGGATTTCTGCCCCAACATGCTGTCATGTTTTAGCCATTTTCGATCGAACCGAAGGTGGGTTCGGTAGGACTGAAGGTTGCTGAAATTTTATAATTTTTTCAGCAACATATGACCTCTAAAGCCAATATAAGGATGGTCAATTTAGGCTCATAAGCTTAAGGGATGATCATTAAAGGGTTTACCTATTGGGTTTAAGATCATCTAGAGGTTTAGGTTGTTTTTGTCAAGGGTTAAGGTCACTAAGGCACCATGTTTACCTGTTCTTTGCTCCTTAATGCTCCACATTAACTTATGTCTTCGGTCTTCAGCTTCCTAGGGCTCAATTAACTACATGACATAAGGACTTACATGATTGACAAATAGGGTGCATAAATTAGTGCACTAACATTTACATGCATCCAAATAACCCTTGAAGATGTCTCACGATAGCAACTCTCTTCCAAAACATCTTTACCCTCCTCTTCTCCTTCTCATTCTTCTTCCTTTTCTTATTGTTTTTCCTCTAAATCTATCATTAGTGGTGGAGGGTTACACTTTTGTAATAAGTCATTCGAGAACTTAATGAAGAAATATAGCATCTCTCATAAGGTGAGCACTCCATACCACCCGCAAATAAGTGGGCAAGCTGAGATTTTCAACAGGAAAATTAAATAAATTCTGAAAAAAATGGATGCTTTATGGGCTTACCCTACAGCTTTTAAGACCCCCATTGGAACGTCTCCCTTTAGACTCGTCTATGGGAAAGCTTGCCACTTGCCTATGGAGTTAGAATATAGGGCCTATTGGGCTATCAAAAATCTAAACTTTAACTTGGACAACGCTGGCTAGCTACGCAAGCTTCAATTGAATAAACTCGAAGAAATCTGGAACGACACATACAAGAACTCGAGAATTTACAATGACAGGATAAAGGTGTTTCATGATCGGATCATCATTCAAAAATCATTTATAACCGGTCAAAAAGTCCTTTTGTACAATTCTCAGTTATATCCTTTTTCGGGTAAACTTAGGTCTCGTTGGACCGGCCATTTCACTATTACGAACGTCTACCCTCATGGGGGCCGTCGAGATAAAGAATTTGATAAATGACAACGTCTTCAAAGTAAACAGACATTATCTCAAGCCATTTGTTAAGAAGTTTGACTCAGAGGATATGTCCATACCCCTGATTGATCCTATGTACCAGGATTGACCTCCCAGTCTGGTGGAGGTGTAGTTAAGTTTATTGCTTTCATAAGATTTAGGATTAGGATAGTTTAATTTTAGTTTGTTTAGTCTTCGTACTAACCCATTTATATATTAAGAACTTTGGAAAATATTCAAATCTCCATTTCAGGTACTATCTTACCATCACTTCCCTTTTTCCTTTCATTGCCACATATGTATTACATGCTTATCTTTTGTACATTGGGAACAATGTATATTTTAGGTTAGAGATGTGGATTAAGCTAATCAGTATTTTCTTAGTCTTTGAGCAAAAATTTTGAAAATTTTCAATTTTTCAAATTAAAAACCTATTTGGAAAGAGATAATTCATGCACTTAAGAATGTTTTGAGTATGGTGATAAGATGGAAATTGAATTTTGAATTGTTGGAGTTTGATAAACTAAGTAGACTATCACTTAATTTCTTTCATTTAATCGACTAAGGAGAAGTTTGAAAATCATGTTGATCTAAATCACAAGATACATTCAATTTGCTTTTTGTGAGTAGTGCTAGAATTTCTTATTGTTATCATGTGTATCATTAATAGATATTGAGAATTAAGTTTGGAGAATTTTATCCGCCTTAAAAAGATGAAAAGAACTAGTTAAAAAAAACAGAAAGATCGACAAAAATGTCATGTATGATAAAAAGACTAGAAAAGAATGAAAATGAAAAGAGTGAAAAGAATGAATAAATAAAAAGGACTGTCGATAGAAAATTAAAAAAAAAAAAACTCGAAAAAGAAGAAAAAGGGGATAAGTTCATAATCAACACTTTATTATTTAATTAATCTTGAGGTGATGAGCATGACTAACATTATGAAATAATAGTATTTTTATAAAAAATAAGTTGAAATTCACTGAGTACATTAAAAACTTGATATATAAACTTATGCTCCTAAATGATTGATAAACAACCTATTTGATTGATTGCTCGTGTGATTCAGCAATAGGTTTTTAAATTTTCACTCTCGCTTCCTTAGATTATACTCATTCATACTTGCTTACACAAAAGATTATTTTCTAAAAGAGGATTGCAATTCGATAATTGAAGATTATGTCACACATATTTTGCTCGAGACTAGTACAATGATGGTTGGGGGTGTGTTAAGTATCAAATATTGCATATTTCCCCATGTTTATATCTTGATTTTATGAAAATAGCAATGCCTAATTGATATATTTTATACATGTTTATATTGCGTGGTGAATATGAGAGCTTGGATTAAAAAGAATGTTAAAAGCATGAATTTGATGCTCAAAATCACCAAAGCAAGGAGTAGATCTTAAGAGACCAAGATTGAAGATTTCGAGACCTCAAGATCCAAGAAAATTGTTGAGTGTGAAATATTGCATATTTTCCCCTATTTATACCTTG
The DNA here is from genome assembly GCA_021015155.1 of Magnolia officinalis. Taxonomy (NCBI): domain Eukaryota; kingdom Viridiplantae; phylum Streptophyta; class Magnoliopsida; order Magnoliales; family Magnoliaceae; genus Magnolia; species Magnolia officinalis. The sequence continues at coordinate 50,986,477 of JAJHSJ010000002.1, read as the reverse complement.
GTTTTATAAACATGATAATACTTAACCGATTTAATTATGCATGTTTTCATGTACGAGGTGATTTCGAGAGCTTAAGATAAAATTGATGTCAAAAGGAAGATTTATACTCAAAAGATTATTAAATGAAGATTTGGAGATTTAGAAGTCATTAATGAAGAATTCACATGCAAAAGATCTAAGAAAACTAAGTGAGGAATGAAGAGAATCAAAGATTTAAAGTGAAGAAAAGGAATTCTGAAATTGTCCTGAAAACAAACATATTCCTGAAATTGTCCTGAAAAAGCATATTCTAAACTTTGAGTCTTTTTGGAAAACTACACAGAGTAAAGACTATTTTGGGAAACTGCGCAGAGTGCGTAAATTTAAGCTGGTTTCTAGATTTTTCTAACTCTATGCAAAAGTTAGAGTTCCACAACTATAAATAGGACTCCCTAGTATGCTCTAAAGCATCTTATAGGGTTTAGAAAGGTCTTAAGGAGCATAGCACAAAGGTGGAACAGCCGCCAAAGAGTTTTTTTCTTCCCTAGTTTATTTTTCATTCTTTGTTTAAGAGATTTGGTTTCAATCATGTCTATGGTTGGTTAAACCTCTTAGCTAGGGCTAAGAGGTGAAGCATGTAGCGTGTTTGGATATTTATTTTTCTTTGATTCTTGTTCTTATTAAACTTCATTGATTTTTAGTTTAATATTAAGGAAATATTTTCAGTTTTTTATGATTTATTGTAACTCAAATTACAATAGATGTTGTGATAGCTTTGAATATCTTCTTTTCCTGTTTTGAGATAGTAAGATTGGTAAATTTCATTATTTACCATCATCTCCTGGGCATGGTAGGGTGATTAAATCCCTTCCAATCATCACAATTCTCCTCCATTGAGAATTACGTCAATGAAAAGTTCAGATTTGATTTAAATTGTTGTATCTTCCAATTAGATAGGATATGACTCTAATTCCAATTATGTTCCTTGAATCAAATATAGTAGCATCTTAATAGCTACAAGTGGATCCTTGGCACCCCATTTCTCACCTTTAATTGATAGTTTAAAGATTATTCATAATTACTTTATTTTATTCCAAAATTCATATTTAGATCTTCTTCTAGTTCTAGTTCTTTTTAGAATACGTACAAGTTTAGTCCTTGTGGATTTGACCTCGTTCTCACGAGTTATTACTACATCGCGACCCTACACTTGGGGTTGTGAACAAAAATCAAGTACAAAGGATGAAGAAATACTGGAAAAGATTACAAAGTCCGCAGCAGAAAAACAGGCCAGTTCGGTCCGACCTAAGCCAACTTCGGTCTGACCGAAATCGCACAAAACAATCCAGTAAGAAGTTGTGATTTTCAGAATTAATTCGGCTCGACTTAGTTCAATTGAAGCCAACTTTGGTCTGACCTGAGCCAACTTCGGTCTGACCTAAATTTGACAGATTTTCTGCATAGAATTTTCAACCTTAATTTGGTCCGACCGAAATCGCGCAAAATTGTTTAGCGAGAAAGTGCAATTTTCGGCTAAACCCAACTTCGGTTCGACCGAAGCGTAACTTTTTGCGAAAATTTAAGGCGGTTTCAAAGTCGCTCCAAGCAAATACTATAAATATGAGTATCTTAATTGTTTCTAAGCACAAATTAGGGTTGAAAGAGTAGAGCAAAGTGTTGGAGAACTTTAAGGAGTCCTTATTTTTTCACCAATCTTTTTCTTCTAGTTAGTTTTTATGTTTTCTTTAAGAGTTTTAGTTTCAATCATGTCTTTGGTTGACTACTCTTAGTTAGGACTAAGAGGTGAAGCTTGTAGCGTGTTGGGATGTTTATCTTGTTTTGATTCTTATTTATGTTGAACTTCATTGATTTCTAGTTTGAATTGAAGGAATATTTACAATTTCCTATGGTTTATTGTAACTCAAATTACAATAGACGCTAAGATAGCTTTGAATATCTTCTTTTTTGTTTTGAGATTGTGAGATTGGTGAAATTCGTGATTCACCCTTGTCTCCTAGGCATGGTGGATGGATGAATTCCCTCCCAATCATCACAATACTCCTTCATGTGTGAACTAATTCAATGAAAAGTTCATATTGTGCTTTAATTGTTTATCTTCCAATTGGATAGGATAGGATTTCGATTCCGGTTGTGTTTATTGAATCAAATGAGATAGTATCCTCATAGCTACAAGTAGATCCTTGACACTCTAGTTTCCTTTTGATTATTGATAATTCATTCACAATTACTTTTAACTATTTCATAATTTAGTTTAGATCTTATTCTAGTTATTTTCTGAATATGTACAAGTTTAGTCCTTGTGGGTGACCTTGGTCTCACCGAGTTATTACTACATCGCGACCCTACACTTGGGGTTGTGAATAGTCGCGGCCTTCCTATATGATCATCGGTCACTACGGGGAGGCTCGTCACCCAATGTTTTACTAACATAGAGGGCTCGTCACCCATTGTTTTGCCAATGTGGTAATCCCATCGCCCTAGCGTAGGCCGACAACTTGGGCACAATGTCCCATACCACCATGTCTGACCCTCGACTCTCGTCGGATCCTATCATGCTAATGGTCATGAATGAACCTCATTTGTTGATGAAAGAGTATCCTTATCTCAAACATTTGTCATACGTGTGATCGAGCTATGCGAAGGACTAACTTGGTTGTTTAAGGGGAACCCTGGACAGATCGACATTGGGTACAAGCAACACATGTAGTTCCAACTACTACCAATCGCCCAAGTTCTGCCTCGGTCAGCCACATGAGTCAAGATGGCTGGATTCGGTAACCATCCCCTGTTTCAAAGTTAGGCAAGGCTCGACCTCATTCTATCATAGCCTAATTTATAAAATATGACTAATTAATGACATAACATTTATTTGACATCAACATGGGTCTCAAACTTAACTAAAATAAACAATGTATCTCAAGGCAAACGTAAGTCAGAATTTACAAGTGTCCATATTCAATCTACAACAAAATATGCAAAGAACATGCCCAAGGTTATAAACACATTAAACACCCTTGAAATCTAACATTGCCATTACAAATCCTAATCAATCACCAACAAAGTAATCATTAAAATAAGCATGCATTTCGCCATACATGTTAGCTACTAATACTGACATACTTAACGATTTTTATAGTAAAACATTTAGGGTATACTTAAGGATTTCTACTAAATCAAAAGAAAGCATAGTCTATCACCCTGAAGGTTTAATAAACAAAAACTTAGGAGAATAGTCCGCGCCTTGCATTAGTTCGCTCGACTTAGATTTACTTCTATGGTTAGGGTTTAGGGAAGAATCACTGAACCCTAAACAATTCAAACAAGCCTTTGTAAGGTTTTGAAAAACTCAACCCTAAATATTTAAATTCGGGAATTTTGGCTCGAAGTTTACCTTCAATTACTTGTGAAGGAGATCCGTCGAAGGATCTGGTCACGGCTAGATCCCAGATCAAATGGGAGGAAAGCAATCCTCACAATCGATCTCCTTCTCTCACACAACTTCCTCTCCTTCTCTTCTTCCTCTCTCTCATTTCTACAGCTAGAGCATAAATTTCGTATGGGGAGAGGGGGGTGTGAATTAAAAGGGTATTTATAGTGCTAGAACATGTGCAAATGGCCCCAAAGGCTAAGTTTTCATTATACTAACCCTCTAGGAGGTTGTTTCCAACCACCGGGGCCCACAAGAAGGTGCACAAGCCAATTTAAACTAGCGAATGGGTGCCTCACTTGGAAATCTATGTTTGGATATAATCATTTGATGATCAGACGCGTTGGTCAGTGGATAAGGGTCCTCTTCCAGTTCGATGGTCATAGTTAGTGGATCGGGATTGCGGCTATATGAATATGTGTAGGGAAATATCTTAATTCGGTGTCCTAAGTTTGATCATGATATGATGGTAAAAAGTATCAACTTCGACAAAGAGCGCAGGGTAATCAGTTCGCTTAAGTTCAAGTTACCAAGGCACTCGCACATCTCATGCACTTGGCTTGTGGGCTAAAGTTGAGTGATTTGAGGTGTTACCTTGGATCAACATCCACGATGGAGATCAAGCCCAGTAAGATGAACATTAATCTATAGTTTCAAGTTCAACAGACTTAGAATGTGCGATCTAGCTCCAATTTAGTTAATTGTGGCATTTATGAGATATGTTAACCCTCGAGACTTCTCATTAGTGTCAACTAGCGTCAGACTTGTCTAAATTTACGACTCTACCCATTCACGATAAGTGAGAATGGGTATTTAAATCTAATTTTCCAAATTTTGTTATTTTTAGTATAATTAGATCACCTAAGTGGACTAGTACAACCCACTAACAATTATGCTCGCGTACGTACTGGGGTTCCTGTATGGAATTTTACAGAATGTTACACATACGCTCGAACAGAACACCCCCCCCCCCCCGGGGGGGGGGGGGGGGGGGGGGTGAAAGAATTCGCAAGAGCTTCGCTGCAGAAAACTTCAGAATATGGAAAATAAGCAGATTTCATTATTTATAGGAAAAAGACCGAGTTCGGTCCTCGGGTGTCGGTTGTGTGGGCCACGCAACCAACTGAACCAACAAGCAAGAGTTTTTCGGCATGAGTTGATCCTTACTCTTTGATTCAACGCAATAAAGAACAGATCAAGGGGGCATCTGTTGGAACATAAAAAATTATCATCATAGAAGGGAAAGATTGGTATTTAGAAGATAACTGATGGAAAAAGACAGGTTGCGCGGGTCGCTCAACCAGGTGACACAGTTGCTCGAGTCTCGCAATCAAGTGATTCAGTTGCGCGGATCGAGCAACCAGGGAGACAATTGCGCGGATCGCGCAACTAGGGAGACAGTTGCATGGATTGCGCAACCAGGGAGACAGTTGTGTCGATTGCGCGACGAAGAAGGTAGTTGCCGGGGTCGCGCAATCAACGAAGATCACTGACACGTGTGAGGGGCCTATAAATACCCCGCTCTTCCTCTCATTGGGATATATTTCAAAAACTTGAGCAGAGCAACTGAAGGTAGAAGGGAGAAGCAAGGATCAGTTGCGTGAACTGCGCAACCAGCTGTATGAGCTACGCTAACCGCACAACCAAGATGTGTGTTACGCGGACCGCGCAACAGATCAGTTAATCAGCTTTGTGCAGGAGCTGAAATGGTACTGACAAGATCATGAATTATCAGAGTAAGCAAAAATACTGATAAGATTATGAATCATATGATATCAGAGTAAGTGGAAATATACTGGTACGATCATGAGTGCCATCAGACATACCAAGGCTATACGATGCAAGGCATGAATACTAACGGCCATATCAGTACAGAAACATGGCAACCCAAAATGCTAAATGTTGCGGATGCAATGCTGTAGACACCCCACCCAGGCTAACATCTTGAGAAAGCTAAGACAATCCGGGAACCATGAGCATATCCTAAACCAAACCCTAATCCAAACCAAGCTCTAATCCCAGCCTAAACCCTAACCCTTGCCAAGACCCTGATCCAAACCCTAATCAAACCTAAGCCATCACAAGCCATCATTTAAGCTAAAGCATACCTAAACCTTCACCCACAATCAACCCATTTTTCGGTCCATTTTTAGGTCACAATCGAGCCAATTTTGAATCATTTTAAAGCAAAATATTCAAAACGGACTTTGTTTCACTCTTAGGACCCAAAAAAGGACCCACCGGCTAAATTTTGGGAGCAACTGTACCCGAGGTGGTAGTTTGACTACTGCCGACGGTAGTCAAACTACCGCTTCCTCTCCAAAAATATGCGCGGAGCCAGCCACACGAGTTTTGGACCAAACTCAGCCTGAGTGATAGTTGACTACCGCCGGCGGTACCCGAAGTACTGCCACTTGCAGCCCGCGTGTGGACATCTGGGGACAACTATCTCAGCGTCTGAAAGTCAACTTTCTCCTACAATTATCCCTATTTGAGCTTATTTACCATTTTACCAACCCCTTTAGCCAATGAGAGAGTGCCACGTGGCGTCTCCCTCCCCTCAACTAATCACCACCTGCCACATCAGCATTTACCCTCCTCAAACACAAAAATTACCAAAAGACCATTGGAGAAGGCTATAAATAGCCCTCTCCTCTTCACATTTCAATGATCCACTTTCAATTTCTAAAGCTAAGTGAGAGAAGGAAAGGGGGAGAGAGAGAGAGAGAGGAAGAGAGTATGGGTGAGGAGGTGCTCCTAAGCCTCAAAGTTCATATTTTTTAGCTCCCCCTTAGCCTCATCCCGACCTTCTTAACCCTACAACCCTAGCCCGGATTGATCATGATGCAGTCCATGTCTTAGCCTACTCAAGATCGAGCCAAAGATCCATTCATTTTACATACAAGCATTCATCATGACATCTATTCCTTTCTTAACCCCCCTGCTTCTCTATATCTCTAGTGAACGTATGCTATGTGACTTGCCGTACATCGGATCCTGTCACATCAGAAATTCTTAAGTGATCTAGTCCACTTTTCTTTACCTTTTTACATAAGCATCATCACATCCGCTCTCTAGACACATTATTGGATGTATGCTCTGTGGCTTGCCGAAATCTCAAATCTTGCCGCATCAGAAATCCTTGTGTGCCTAGTCCTACTCCGACCACCTCATTTATCCCTTGAGATTTCATTACCACATAAAGTAGAGACCGTACGTTCGTACGGGCAGAGAGGGTGCCTAACACCTTCGCTCTTTGTAACCGAGGTTCCTTACCCAGAATCCCAGATCGCAAATCAGGAGTCAACCTAAGGTAGGAGAGTCTTCGGATTTCTCCAACCTTACGTATTCCATGGTTCTAGCCAATCGCGGGATTATGAGATTATTCGGCTAGTGGCAACTCCAACATTCATAAACCAGCCTAATCACCCCCACCACCAAAAAAATAACATACAAATCAGCGTGGGCGGCGATTTTCAGTGTCTACAGAATGACGACTCCACTAGGGATTTGCTAGCTCGTACTAGCTGAGACCCGACTCGAAATAGTGTGGTAATATAATCTTAGGAGATATTCTACATTTGCATTCATACCTTGCATTAAAAAAAAAAAAAAAAAAAACTGAGGATCGATCTTTGGCTTGCACCCATTCAAGGTTTTCACTCACCCCATGCTTATCCAATCCAAAGTTGCCATGACAAACCAAAAAGAAGAAACCATTACGCCGAAAAGGCACCCCCGAATGACCTAAATTCATGGCTGATAATACCGCATTCACCTCAACCATGGACGAAATAGCCTAAAATTTTAAGGCTTTACACACCCTTCTTGCCCGATGTGTTTAAAAAGAGACTGTCCAAACCATGCAAGTGTCATCACCTAGTGCCCCAGTCATCTCAACTTTCCAGCATCCTCCCCATAATGGGAGTCACATTCAAGGCCAATTTTCCACAACTGAGAATCCTTTCCAGTAACCTCTCACTGATGAGAACCGCTATCAATTACAATCTCCCACAGTCAGGAATCCCAGCCAGTTCCAACATCTTCCTCCTAATAGGAGATCCAATCAATTCCAGGGGGTAAAACCCCCCTCGACCGATCTCTCCGAAATCAAAGAGCTCCGGGAGTAATTGCGAGAGGTGCAGAGGAAACTACAAAGGCAGCAAGGAGTGGATCATCCATCCACCAAATTCAGGGACTTATGTCCCTTTCCCGATGCCAGGGTACCTCAAAACTTTGAGGTACCAAAATTCAAGAGATATGATGGTACGGGGTGTCCTATGGACCATTTAAGAGCATTCTGTGGAGAGCTTAATACTATGGCGGGTAATGACGGAGCGCTGATCCGTTTGTTACAAAAATCTTGAAAGGTGATGCGTTAGATTGGTACACGTCATTAAACTACCATCAAATTAAGACTTGGGAACAACTTTCCCAAGCTTTCATTAATCGTTTCATGTACAATCTTAATATAGCACCCAAAAGGGCGGATCTTGCTGCCCTAAGGCAGAAGAATGATGAGTCATTGTCAGCTTATGTTAGACGGTGGCAGGCAATGACTGCTAGAATGAAAACACCCATTGATGACGAGGAGCAAATCTACATGATAATCCACTCGGCAAACCCGAGTATCTCTGGATACATCGTCTCGTATCCATATGCCAACTTTACCCAACTCATCCGCGCCGGGGAACAAGTCGAAGCCGGAATAAGGGCTGGGACAATCTCCCTCTGGTGGCCTCATCAGGCCTCCCCAGTACAACGGATAGTGGAAGGAAAGCTTACTGGATACGAGAATGGTAACAGAAGTGTTCCTGACCTCCATCCAACAGAAGAAGACAATCTTGTCGCCTCTACCCAAGGTGCTCAATTCGCTCCTTAAGAAGGACAATGGCAACAACAACAGCAAAGGGAGATTCCTCAGTACCCTAATCATGGTCAGCAGATGAGGATGACCCGGGAACCTAGGCAGTTTACACCGATAGCCCAAACTTACAGTGAGATACTAGCCATGCTAGTCCAAAGGCAAATACTTACTCCGCTACTGCCTAGGTCCCCACCAAACCCTCTGCCGCCAAACTATAATGAGAATGAGTACTGTGCATACCACTAATCCCGAGGCCACACAATGGACAGTCGTTTCACCCTGAAACATGCGGTCTAAGATCTGATTAATAATCAGAAGATTGTGGTTACCCCTCCTGCTGTCGCCACCACCGGCTACATCCTCCAGAATTCCCTGCCATCTTATCAAGTATGTCCCAGTTCATCAGGAACCCCTACTAACAATATCAGTCAAGGAGAGCCACCCCCAGTCAATCCAGTCCAACTCATCCATTCAATCACTGCCAGCCCAACAACAATACCCCCAAGTCTACAAGGGGTACACCCTACCAGTCCAATCTATTCGCTCTCAAATACGCAAGGGGCATCTCCAGTCGGTCCAGTTTCCATTCCCCTAAGTCTATAAGGGGCACACTCTACCAATCCAATCTATTCGCTCTCAAATACGTAAGGGGCATCTCTAGTCGGTCCAATCTCCATTCCCCTAAGTCTACAAGGGGCACCAGTCCAATCTATTCGCTCTCAAATACGAAAGGGGCATCTCCATCCGGTCCAGTCTCATTCCCCTAAGTCTACAAGGGGCACACCCTACCAGTCCAATCTATTTGCTCTCAAATACGCAGGGGGCATCTTTAGCCGGTCTAGTCTTGAATCTCCCAAGTCTACAAGGGGCACACCTTGCCAGTCCAATCTCTTCACTCTTAAATACTCAAGGGGCATCTCCAGCCGGTCCAGTCTCGATTCCCCCAAGTCTACAAGAGGCACACCCTGCTAGTCCAATCTCTTCGCTCTTAAATATGCAACGGTCATCTCCAGCCGGTCCAGTCTCCATGCCCCCAAGTCTACAAGGGGCACACCTTACCTGTCCAATCTCTTCACTCTCAAATATGTAAGGGGCATCTCCATCCAGTCCAATCTCCATGCCCCCAAGTCTACAGGAGCCACCACCGATCAATCTAGTCCATACATCCTTTGCCTCACAAGGGGCACCAACCCTTGTGATATAAGAAAATGCTCCTTCTCCGATCAACATACCGCATGCCCTAGTAAAATCAAGGCCCAACTTCAATCATGTGGTAACTTTCTAAGAAGGATATTTTGCTACTCAAAGGGATTTTCCTAGCTCTGCTCAATCTTCGTTCCTTTAAGAGAAGAGTCTAGGACGAGTGGTTCCCTCCTCTAGGAGAAAGGTCGAGGAAAAATTAATGTCGAGATCTTGATTAGCTCCAAAACATCAACCATCACTTTTCAGATCTTTGACATCATAGCTTCATTTCATCTCCTCCCTGATCGGTCTTAGATCCATAGAGTCAAGGCTCTCTCTTTGACTCTTCATCAAAAGGCTAAATACACTAGATATTTTCGAAATACCAAAAATTCAAATACTTATCAAAATCCAAAAACAACAGAAATTTCTTAAAACACAAAAACAATAGAAAATCTTTCAAAACTCACAAGCAATAATGTGCCAAATACTTCTGTTACGACACCCGAGTTTAAAGTCGACTCATATGATTTCGATCTGGAGTTAGACTTCAAACTCATGGGTTTGAATGAAGCCCAAGATGTGGAAAATGATGATCCGACTCTCGAGCTAGAGGATTCCCTCTGAAAGATCAAGGCAAATGCCAATGTCATCACGGATGATTTTGAAATTGTAAACTTGAGATCCCTTGAGCTCCCTAGAATGGTACGCATTAAGAAATCCTCGCCTCGTGAATACAAGTAGAGGATCACAGAATTCTTAAGGCCAGGGCTATCCAACCTTGCGTTCTCCTATGAAGCCTTACCCAGATCGAATGAAGAGCAAGTCATACACCATCTCTTATGAAGCCAGAAGTCAAGCCCATCAAGCAAAGCTGTCAAGATCATGCCTGAAGTCCACGATGGAGTCTTACTGATGAACGATGGAGATAAGCTATTACAGCATGTCAGGAAGTGCTTCAAGTATTCAAAGCTTGCATAACGGATCCATGTGTATGCTCCGATTCTTTATAACCTGACAACACTCTAGCCCTTCTTCATTATGAGGTGTGGACATCATCGAAAGAATGAACCCAAAGGCATCCAATGGTCATAAATATATTCTCGTGGCAAACAAAGGCGGGCGCCAACAACATCCTACATCATCGGTAAGAATGAAAAAGAAGTCAATGAAAGGGATTGGTGGTAAGCTCGATGTAACCAATTACATCTCGCAAACATGAAACACACGATGATCGCTAGGACCAATGACAAGTAAGTCTGAAAGAAATGTTAGTTACATGGTAATCATGCACATCTTATCATTGTGCCTACTAGATCCAGGGGGCAACTTCAGGCCATCCTGAGACGGTCCGCTAATCATCCGCGAGGTTCTTCCGGGAGGTGCCCTTCGTCTCACCATCATTAGGGGCAAAGATCTTCCAGAGCCCATTAATGCCGACAACGTGAATATCTATCATGGGTAATCCTACCTGATTATGTCAACAACCACAATCGTAAAGTTAAAGTCAAACGACAAAAGGTTAGCATCCTGAGGTACATTCCATCATCATTCCTTCCCTCCAATAAGTGTTTCAAAAAATAAATTCAAAAAAAAAGAAGGACAAAAAAGAAAGATAAAGAAATAAAAAAAATGGACTAATAAAGCGCGCAATCCAAAAAAAAAGAAATAAAAAAAGAAGAGTCGAACCCAATGAGTGAGAACACAATTCACCAACCCATTTCCCCTAAGGATAGTTTAACCCAATGTCAACAGCTTCACGATCGTGATTGAAAACAAGGTCAGGCAGCTCACCAGTTGGCCGGCAATGAATGGAGTCTAGCTTCCCGCCTTTGTACAAGGAAAAAAAGAAATCAAAAGAAAAGTAACGTGCCTAAGCAAAATGGGCGAAGTGAAAACTCGAAAGGGCGCATCGAGTAAAAACAGTGGGCATGTAGTGGACTTGGTGAAAACCTGAAAAGACACGAATGATAAAAAGAGCACAACTGCCAAGGGGCAGGCAAGAGCAAAAACTCGGGACATGGTGAAAATCTGAAAGGACGCCATGGGTAAAAATGACGAGAAAGCCGGTCATGGTGAAAACCTGAAAAGGCGCTATGGGAAAAAATGGATAGGAAAAAAAGGTACAGGAAAAGGAGAAGCCAAGGCAACAAGCAAAGTGAAGAAGCACAAGGAAAAGATAAGACCTGGATCAGAATTCTGTAAGACTCTACCCAAATCCAAAGGGCATGATCCTAGTATGCGCTACTCTAAGGGAATCGGGATCCCTAGTAAACACTCAAAATATCGGATTCGACGTGACCTAAGTTCAATATTTTGATTCCACCATCCAGGCACAAGCTCAAACGCAAGCAAACACTGACAAATTTGACACAAAAAAATCCTTTAAAACATCTTTTTTACAAGTACATTATTTTCCTTCCTTTACCAAAAAAAAAAAAGCATTCATGCATATACAAGACAAGCAGCCAACAAAGTCGGGGATCCACAAAGTCAAGTTCAAAGCCCAAGAGGCCCACATTTCGAAGCTCACAAGGCCCACATTTCAAAGACCCAAGAGGCGCACATCTCAAAGCCCACAAGGCCCACAAGTTCAAATCCCAAGAGGCCCACATTTCGAAGCTCACAAGGCCCACAAGTTCAAAGCCCCAGAGGCCTACATTTCAAAGCCCATAAGGCCCACAAGTTCAAAGCCCCAAAGGCCCACATTTCGAAGCCCACAAGGCCTACAAGTTCAAAGCCCCAAAAGCCCACGTTTCAAAGCCCCCAGAGACCCACATCCCAAAGCCCACAAGGCCCACAAGTTCAAAGCCCAAGAGGCCCACATTTTGAAGCTCACAAGGTGCACAAGTTCAAAGCCCCAGAGGCCCACATTTCGAAACTCACAAGGCCCACAAGTTCAAAGCCCTAAAGGTCCACATTTCAAAGCCCCCAGAGGCCCACATCTCAAAACTCATAAGGCCCACAAGTTCAAAGCCCAAGAGGCCCACATTTCGAAGCTCACAAGGCCCACAAGTTCAAAGCCCCAGAGGCCCACATTTCAAAGCCCACAAGGCTCACAAGTTCAAAGCCCCAAAGACCCACATTTCAAAGCCCACAAGGATCACAAGTTCAAAGCCCCAAAGGCCCATATTTCAAAGCTCACAAAGCCCACAAGTTCAAAGCCCCAGAGGTCCACATTTCTAAACCCACAAGGCCCACAAGTTCAAAGCCCCAGAGGCCCACATTTATAAACCCACAAGGCCCACAAGTTCAAAGTCCACAAGGCCCACATGTCAAAAGTCCATCAAGCCCATTGTTCAAAGGCCCATGGTTCAAAGCCCATGTTTTCAAACCCATTTCCTAGACCCACATATCCAAAGTAAGTCCCACTACACAAACCCGATTTCAAGGCCCATGGTCATAGGCCCACATGTCCAAATCAGGCCCATGTTCCCCAATTACCCCATTAATTCATTAGTGGAGGCCATCTGGATATTCAATCCAAATTACTGTACAATAAAAGCCGGACAACAACGCCCTCTCGCGAGATCGGACGGATGTTTCAAAAAAAAAATCAAAATATCTTCAAATAAAAACCGTTAGCACCGCCAACTCATTAGTAGAGGCAACGCGACTGTTTACTTAATTTATGCAAATAAAAATCGAACGACGACGCCCACCCACAAGATCGAACGGATATTTTCTAAAATTCAAAAAATACTTTCACATAAAATCCCCAAGGAGTCTAGTTCCAAAGGGAATAGCTTTCAAACAAATTAAAAAAAAAAAAAAAAACGCACGTGGCGCACAGTACACCGAGGAATCTTCCATATTTCCCAGTTGCGGTCAGTACAAATAGCTAAATAAGATTCGATCTCCCCCGGTTTCCCCGAAGGATAAGCGAATCCGTACATGATACATGCACGATTGGGCCGATCTCTATATCTGGACAGTCGTACGAATGCTAGTAAAAGTAAGTAGATCTATCTCTGGAAAGAATAATCAAACTCAAAGTGACAACAATCCATTTTAACCAAAGTATCAGAATCAGCAGATTGCATGATAAAGGATTACCTGCACATACCTAGTCCGGGATGTTCACAAAATTTGATCAAGTCCAAGTCGGCGTAGTGAGTTCCCTGTAAGGCCGCACAACGCACAGGGCAGCTATCCACTTTGACGATCAAATGGATTGAATACTCCTAGGGTGATTACGTAACAAAGGAACGACAGACCAAACAGTACGGGAATCCTCGTAAAGCCGCACCAACGCGCAGAGGCCCTACTTTTCAGACTTACCCTCCAATGCTATTGACAATCTGACGTGAAAAGGTTGTGATTGGTCACCTGTAAAGTCACGACGAATGTGCAGGGGACAATCACAACATTTTCTTCAACCCTCGTGATATATGCAAGTCATCTTTTTCCAAACAGTTAACTGACAATGATACAATGGCAGACAACAGATTCAAATCACTATCCTTTTTTACCAGAAGGGTGTGGTGTCCACTTGCTTTGACCTCTGGTTGCCCACAACCTTGGTCAAAGAGGGGCATCTGTAGACACCCCACCCATGCTAACATCTTGAGAAAGCTAAGACAATCCGGGAACCATGAGCATATCCTAAACCAAACCCTAATCCGAACCAAGCCCTAATCCCAGCCTAAACCCTAACCCTAGCTAAGACCCTGACCCTAATCAAACCTAAGCCATCACAAGCCATCATTTAAGCTAAAGCATACCTAAACCTTCACCCACAATCAACACATTTCTCGGTCCATTTTTAGGTCACAATCGAGCCAATTTTGAGCCATTTTAAAGCCAAATATCCAAAATGGACTTTATTTCACTCTCAGGAACCAAAAAAGGACCCACCGGCCAAATTTCGGGAGAAACTGTACCCGAGGTAGTAGTTTGACTACCGCCGGCAGTAGTCAAACTACCGCTTCCTCTAAAAAAATATGCGCGGAGCCAACCACATGAGTTTTGAACCAAATTCAGCCCGAGCAGTAGTTGGACTACCGCCGGCGGTACCCGAAGTACCGCCACTTGCCGCCCGCGTGTGGACATCTGAGGACAATTGTCCCAGCGTCCGAAAGTCAACTTTCTCCTATAATTACCCCCTATTTGAGCTTATTTACCATTTTACCAACCCCTTTAGCCAATGAGAGAGCGCCACGTGACGTCTCCCTCCCCTCAACCAATCACCACCTGCCACATCAGCATTTACCCTCCTCAAACCTAAAAATTACCTAAAGACCATTGGAGAAGGCTATAAATAGCCCTCTCCTCTTCACATTTCAATGATCCACTTCCCATTTCTAAAGCTAAGTGAGAGAAGGAAAGGGAGAGAGAGAGAGGAAGAGAGTAAGGGTGAGGAGGTGCTCCTAAGCCTCCAAGTTCATATTTTTTAGCTCCCCCTTAGCCTCATCCCCACCTTCTTAACCCTACAACCTTAGCCCGGATTGATCATGGTGCAGTCCATGTCTTAGCCTACTCAAGATCGAGCTAAAGATCCATTCATTTTACATACAAGCATTCATCATGACATCTACTCCTTTCTCAACCCCCTTGCTTCTCTAGATCTCTAGTGAACATATGTTATGTGACTTGCCGTACATCGGATCCTATCACATCAGAAATTTTCAAGTGATCTAATCCACTTTTCTTTACCTTTTTATATAAGCATCATCACATCCGCTCTCTAAACACATTATTGGACGTATGCTCTAAGGCTTGCCGAAATCTCGGATCTTGCCACATTAGAAATCCTTGTGTGCCTAGTCCTACTCCGACCACCTCATTTATCCCTTGAGATTTCATTAGCACATAAAGTAGAGATCGTACGTTCGTACGAGCAGAGAGGGTGCCTAACACCTTCCCTCTTTGTAACTGAGGTCCCTTACTCGGAATCCCGGATCGCAGATTAGGAGTCAACCTAAGGTAGGAGAGTCTTCAGATTTCTCCATCCTTACGTATTCTGTGCTTCTAGCCGACTGCGGGATTTTGAGATTATTCAGCTAGTGGCGACTCCAACATCCATAAACCATCCTAATCAACCCTACCACAAAAAAATAACATACAAATCAGCGTGGGTGCCGATTTTCAGTGTCTACAAATACAATATGCAGTGCAAATGAAATGGTCAAGCTGGAGTGAAGTCGGGATGATAGTACGTAGTATCGCAGACTACGGAGTCCATCACAAGGGACTTCTATTTAAACCAGTCTCATACTTAAATTTGGATAGTCAGATTCAATGTGGTAAACTCCTCATCTCCGGTTAGTCGCGCGCCCCAATCGAAATCCTTATTATAACGAGGGTACATAACAATTAGTTGCACACCACCAGCCTGAGTGGATAATGAATGAATGAATGAATGAGCATGCAACTCCTACTTAATAAGTCCACATATCAGTATAGTTCCTTTCTGGAAAATCACCGGGGTCTATTACACTCCAAACCAAATTGCCGCCCCATCGTGCGCAACAAGGTGAATGAAAGAGACCTCACTATCCGCCTGCCAATATCGGGCCCAGCTCATCGATAGTGGACCCATTCCTCGAGCTGGTCAGACTCATTCTAGCATTGCCCCTCCTCTCAGGCAGGTAAGATCGTACCCCCTTCCAATCGACCACGACAAAGTAGGAGATGCGGCCTTACGGTATAGGCCCTCATGCGTTCATGCATCCACTCGGTCTAGACGTTTGAGCAACCTCTGGAACTAAAAGGGTTCTGGGACTTTCACCTAGGGATATCTATAGCACCCCATGTAGAACAAATTTTTGGTGTCCCATCTGGCCCTCCACGATATGCCTTTGGAGGCTACGACCCTGATATCGCTAGGGCGTACAATAATCACAGCACACAATGCAAGATGCATGAGTCATACAATCCAGTCATGCATCAATCCTATGCATACCGTGCACTCATGTGAGATAATCTCCGCCTATCAGGGAGTCTCGTAACAACCAACACTATGACATATGCAATGGTCAATCATATCTCATAACAAATATGCAGATGATGTATATAGGCATATATCATGATGCTATGCTATCACATATTCATAATCGGTATCCATAACCGACATCGACAATCGACCTCGACGATGTGGACATTTAACCAACATTACCCTCAAGGAATGACCCATATATAGCCTAACATACAGTGGACCCATGACCTCACACAAGGGCCAAATATACAATACCATGGGCCTCACTCAAGAACTTAATACACATCACGATGGGCGTTTCACATCGGCTTAACATACATCACAATGGGCTTCATCGCCTAGCCCTCAAATGCATCACAATGGCCTCATCACATAGGCCTCATATACATCACATTGGGCCTTAAACACGGGCTGAATACACATCACAATGGGCCTCAAATACGGACCGCATATACATCACATTGGGCCTCAAACACGGGCCGAATGCACATCACAATGGGCCTCAAATACGGGCGATGTGCCTCAAATACGGGCCACATATGCATCTCATTGGGCCTCGATAATCGGAATCAGAGTCGACAATTGGAATCAGTATCGACAATCGGAATCGGCCTCAACAATCGGAATCGACCTTGATAATCGAATCGAAATCGGCCTCAACAATCAGCCTTGACAATCGAAATCAGAATCGGCCTCAACAATCGGCCTCGACAATCGTAGACGGAATCAACAATCAGAACAGACCTCGACAATCAGAATAGGAATTGGCCTCAACAATCGACCTCGACAATTGGAATCGGCCTTGATAATCGGAATCGGTATCGACAATCGGAATCGGCCTCGATAATCAGCCTCGACAATCGGAATCGAAATCGGCCTCAACAATCGGCCTCGACAATCGAAATCGAAATCTGCCTCAACAATCGGAATCAGAATCTGCCTCAACAATCAGAATCAGAATCTACCTCAACAATCAGCCTCGACAATCAGAATCGAAATCGGCCTCAACGATCAGCCTCAATAATTGAAATCGACCTCGACAATCGGCCTTGACAATTGGAATCGGAATCGGCATCGGCATCAACAATCATCCTCGACAATCGGAATCAGCCTCGACAATCGGAATCGGTATCGACAATCAGAATCGGCCTCGACAATCAGAATCAGAATCGGCCTCAATAATCGGCCTCGACAATCGGATTCGGAATCGACAATCGAAATCGGCCTCAACACTCGAAATCGGAATTGGCCTCAACAATCGGTCTTGACAATCGGAATCGAAATCGGCCTCAACAATCGGCCTTGATAATCAGAATCGACCTCGACAATCGGAATCGGCCTCGACAATCAGAATCGGCCTCAACAATCGGCTTTGACAATTGGAATCGGCCTTGATAATCAACCTCGACAATTGGAATTGGTATCGACAATCGGAATTAGCCTTAATAATTGGCCTCGACAATCGGAATCAGCAAGAATGGGCCTAATAAGGCCTAAGGGAAGGTCACAATGTGGACATCCAACCATTATTGCCCATCAATGTGGACATTCAACCAACATTGCTCCCAAGTAGTGACCCACATAAGGTATTCATACACGATGTAACGGCCACACATATATTACCTTGGGCCTCCCTCATGGGCCTCACATACATAGCATTGGGCTTCATACAGGGGCTTCAAATGTATCATAATGGGCCACGCCCACGAACTTCAAATACGTCACAATGGGCCTCGCCCATGGGCCTCCAATCTATGGCAATGGGCCTCATCAAATGGGTCGTAAATGCATCACCATGGGCCTCATATGTGGGCCCGTATACAACATGTGGGCCGCACGGCTTAGGCCTCATGTGCATCAAATGGGCCACATGAATTGGGCCTGACAATACAAACAGGTGGACCCCGCATATGGGCCAAAAATACATCATGATGAGCCTCATGGATGGGCCGCGCCAATGAGCCTCAAGTGGGCTTGGACCACACCAAAAATCATTTCAACAGTTGTAGGTGTAACATGTGTATCACTGTCCACTATCATTCTATGGGGCGCTTGGCCCACTAATGATGATCAACACTAGCCTCATATATCAAGTGGGCCGAATTACCTGGTCCACACCATAAATAGCACGGAGATAATGATTCCCACTGTTCAAAATTCACAGGGGCCCACCATAATGTTCATTTTCCATCCAATCTATTCATGAGGTCACGAGGACGTGAATACGAGGAAAAACGAATTTCATATTAATCCTAGATTTCTATGGCCCCAAATGTATTTCAAAGGTGGGAGTTCAACCTTACTGATTTTTTGCAGTGTGGTCCACCTGATAACTAGATTTGTCTTGTTTTCAGTCCCAAGCCTTCATATGAGCTTATAAAAAAGGATGGACGGTTTGGATGGAACACATCCATCAGGGGTGGGGTCCACGTACGTGGCCCACCAGACAGTTGGATCTGCCCCATTTTTATCTCAAGCTTTAGAACAGGCTCACCAAATAAATGGACGGTTTGGATGGAACACATCCATCAGGGTGGGGCTATTGGCCGTCCAACAGATGGACAGCATTGACACAACATGTGCATCATGGTTGGGACCCACCGTCCATTGCTTGGACGGTGGATGCAGCGCATCATCAAGGTGGTCCTGCCGTCAGGACAGATGGACGGTGTGGGTGTGACCCGTATGCTAGGTGGGTCCCATCGTCCAATCATCTGGACAGTGGCTAAGGCTCATACATCTTGGTGGTCCCCACGTCCAGGCCGCTGGACGGTCTGGATGAAGTGGCTGGGCGTGGAGGACTCACCATACATACATCCGGGTGAGTCCCACGTGGTGGGCCACCCCACCCTCTCACCTAACATATATATTATAATACTATATAATATAATATAATATATAATATAATATATATCTATAATATATACTTTATTATTGTTGTTATATATATAGGGAAAAGGTACTATACACTCGACCTTACTGTAGCCTTCCGTAAGGTCGAGCATTGGCATACTGCTGGCCGTCGGATGCTGGTGTTTTAAATCAATGGCTATCCTCAAGACAGGATTTTCAGGAGAGAGACCGGTCGTTCCGATTACCGTGCAACCTTCTCTCTCTCGCCCTCAATACCAGCCCTCTCTCTCCCTCAATCCCTACCAGGAGACGCGTCTGCATGCAGCCCTCTCTCTCCCTTAATCCCGACCACCAGCAACGTTCGCCTCCACCTCTCTCTCTCCTTCTCTCCCTCAGTCGGTACCACCAGCCGCGACTGCCTCCACCTCTGTTTTTTGGTATTTTCTTTGTTTTTTTTTTAAAAACTTTTTCCAGATTGAGATGCTCTGGATCAGGTTCTGGGTCTGGGCATGGATCAGACTGTAATGCCCTAAAAATCGGGGGTCGAGCAAAGCTCAGCTCCCGAGTTCCAACGCATCACTTATGCAACACAGATAATGATGATTATGATGAGAGCATGGAAACATGAATGAGATTATACCAAAACAACATATCATACTCCAGAGACAGTTAAATTTGCAAGCGGAAGACTGTGATAGATATATAAAATATATAAACTGCAGTCAGTCTCCAGAGTGTGATAATGTTACCAGGTTAATTCATTACAAGTACAATTCCAAAATATACCAAATGTGTAAGGTCCTCTAGTCAACATCCTTGTAACCCCGTCGATCAAGACATGGCTCACATGAAGCTGCCAGAAAACAGCATATACGAGAAAGCATCCTCGTCACCACAAAAGTCCGGCTCCGCCTCAGGAGTAGCATCGCCATCTGCAATCAGACAAAGTCTGGTGGGTGTCCGGAACACTGTCTCATAACGTGGGAGTGAGTGATCAACTCAGTGGAACAATAGAGCATAGGTTAACATGTTATCAATTCAGTCAAGTAGTAATGATAAAGCAGTACAATCAAATACTCCTAAATTACTCTTATTAATGCAAGGATGGAATGCAGTCATGATGCATGCCCTCGCCAACATACTCCCTCGTGCGACACCATCTTACGTTCGTGGCATGCACTCATCCCTCAGTGCTCCACATCTTCAAGGCACATGCAGTGCGATGATGATCATGATTACTGAGTTGTTATTAGTCATTTTCAAACAGCAGGATTGGAAAACTAAGGTACCTTCCTTATATCATTCCCAAGCAATGATCCATTTTAGGGTCGTCAATCCTAGATAATCTCATACGTTAGTGTGGTTCTAGGTCACTGCAAGGGCTGCCAGGGCTGTTACACGGAATCGTTGCACCACTCCCCCATCACCTTATCAATACAGGTCTAGTTTATACTCTGTTTACTATGGGAAGGCTCGTAGCCTCTCCACAGATTCAGAGTATGCTCGAAGTCACTACACCAGGTACGGTCAGGGCTACCAGGGCTGTTACACGGAATCGTTACACCACTCCCCCATCACCCATCAAAGCAGTGTAGGCCGACAGCTCGAATACAGTGTCCCATACCACCGTATTCGGCTCACGAGTCTGGTTGCTCAATGGTCACTACGGGGAGGCACATCGTACCAGCATAGGCCGACAGTTCGACAACGGTGTCCCATACCACCATGCCCGGCTCATGAGTCTTAGCGGATCGAGGTACCAAGGTTAACGGGTTGCACTGGTAAGTTCGGTACCTTAGGTTCAAACGGTAGCGTCCAAACATGGTGAACATACATTAGACAGATCGGGTTACTTGATGAGCTCGGCTAGCTCGAGCGCACGACAAGTTGAACGACATGAAGTGCATAAGCACTTTGCGTGGCCAACCACTATCGCCAACCGAAGTACGACTCGGGTTCGTCGAACACATCTCATGTGGCGAATGAATCTCAGCCACGAATTCAATCCCATTACCGATTGACTAAACTATACAATAGCCCAAATTGCATTCAATTACAGATAGTTAAAGTAGTAATGAATAAAGATTTCAAGTCATACAATCAAAAGTCCGATATTGTCCGCTTAGGGCTGCCAGGGCTGTTGCACGGAATCGTTACACCACTCCCCATCACCCTTCACGGTTTTTACGGAATACAACTTAAACATGTAAAGTAGTCAGAGAAGAATTAAATAAACAAGTAATTCAAACATATTAATAAGCATGTTATAAAACACAATGTAAACGGGAAATCCAAACACATACGTTTCATAAACCAGTAAGTGATTAAACTAAACAACTTACATGAAGGAAATCATACACATCACTAAGGTAGTTGAGAATCCTATCTCAACACTTACTCAAGGCACTACTAGATTAAGTACATACCTATACAAGCATTTTCACAAACACGTAGACTACACATTCCAACCTACCTATAATATCTAGTTAAAACACAAGTCGTAGTAAATCCTTTTCCAAAGGATTGCCACATGAACCACGATCACGCATTCACGACCAATAGTCATGGCAAGCATAATTCATAGTTCCATATTCATTCGAGCATTTCTACAAACACTTAGGCTACAACTAGCACATACACGACGTATGTTAATATAACAGGTGTTAGGCTAATCCGTTCACCCAGAAGTTGATACACATGTATCTAGCATACCTAGACAACAATTAATCATGGCAAGCACAAATCCGTATTTCATACGTATACGGTATTTTCTACAAATATGAGGAATACAGTATATTCAACATAGTTAACGTATAACCGAAAAATGAAACGGACAACACTTTATACATGTGCAATTGCATGCAGATCATGAATCTATCATTATCTGAAATTGAAAGCGTTGAAAATCATAACCTATACGTCTAAAGTCCACACCTTACGCCGTAGAAGCGTAATGGAGTCGATAGAATCTCTAAGTCTCCGTCTACGGCAGTATATCAACCTATAGCACGGGATACGTTAGCTATTTCGCTACTTGAATTAATTCAAACCCTAAAATAGGTTAGAATTAGGGTTTTCTTACCTAGAAATGAAGCCAGAATCACCGAAAAAGCGATTAAAAAACGTTGGTTAAGCCTGTAGATCGACAGGGTAGAACGGCAGGAAGAATCGCCCACCTCTCCCACACTTTCTCTCTCTTCTCTCTCTTCTCTCTCCTAGGTTTTATCAAATTCGTATGGAATGAGAGAGTGAGGGTTTAAGGTCCTTATATAGATCCAGAACTCACCAAATTAGACTCAGGGCCAAGGTATACTTAGGTTATGTCCAAAGGGAGACTATTCCGTCTCAACGGAGCACTTCTGGAAGCCCCCCGTGATCCAAAGGTAAAACTTAAGCTCACTAACACTGGATCTAGGTTCAGTTGAGGTTTCGTTCCAGTCGGGTTTCCAGATCGCATGTGGCGGACCAGTTTCAGTTCAACGGTCAGCGAATCTCGATCGGGGATTTCAAGTACATGGATATGTTTGGGCAAATATCCCTGATCCGAGGGTGTAGTCAGGTCTGATTCCGACGGTCTGGTTGCTTACAACTGATCCGCAAGCTACACATCTCAGATTACATAAATTTGTATTTTATTTTTAATTAATTTCACATTTCTCACACTCTTCACTCCGGGCTCAAGCGAATAGCCCTAGGACACTATCTGGATTTGATTTCTGAGATGGTTGTTAAGCCCAGCAAGGCGGTCCTAATTCTATAACTTTACGTTAATCGGACTTTCGATGTGTGGTCTAGATCTGATACGGAGTTTCGTGATGCTCCAGAGAGCAGCCGAGTAATGAGATTGATCCTAGATTTTAGGGTAATGTAACGTCAATGATTCTACAAGTTTTGGTCTTACAGATCGTATTTAAAATGATTGGTGCTAATTTCACAGGTACTCTAGTTTAACACTAGCTAATTCTCGCCTAATTTCTAAAGGATTTAGTCCTAAGTGATTTCTGTCTGAGGTGGTACTTGGCCATTTGTAGTTTGTATATAAAGTGATCCAAGTTATTAATACTCAACTAAAGCACGCCCTAATGACAACAGAAGAAGGTCCTAGGCAGGAGAGGCTAATGTTCCAAATAGCTTATTCGTCGATGATTCCATATCTAAATAACCTATTCGTCGATGATTCCATAAGGTTAATGGTTAAAAGCCCAACAATAATTTTTAGTTTAAGTATTGTTCTTCATCACCTAACCGTTAAGATTAGTGTCTAATGTGAAAGTACTTAGAAAGATTTAACGAACGAGGTGGTGAAAGGTGAGATTTGTGAAGAAAAAGGGTTAAAAAGCGATTTTAGACTGTGGGATTGAGTTCTGACAAGTTAATAAGGCATTAGGATCAACCCATTGCCTAAGGACGTCTAATTCCAGGTTGGCAAAAATCTAGGATGTTACAATCTACCCCCCTTAAAAATAATTTTGTCCCCGAAATTGGCTAAGGGTAATAAGTAAGGATTCTATTGTTTCATTTGCCTAAGACTTATTGATTTCTAGTTCATATGCGCGATAGGGTGTATATTGTGCATGCTAGTCTAGTACATTTTAGGCTACCCTCCTTAAAAATTTATTTCTTTATCTGTTACTTATATCCTGATGGTTAGCTATAATGGATTTCTTTATCTATTTGGAGTCTTGACGACGATTCCCATCTGTTGAGAGTAAGATAGCTGGTTTCAATGTTTGACCAACACGGAGAGACAATTGTAGTGGGCTCGATCCCGATACATCGATCATCTACCTAGCCAGGGTAGAAAGCTCATCGTATCCCTTCCTAGTCCTGGTGGCTCTTGGTCTTCTGCTCGGCCAAGCAGTGAGTCTATTGGTAGTCGCCCAGCATTGAGAATTGGGTCAAGCCGCGAATGCTTCGCAGTTGTATATTTCAGTAACTTCGTAGACCGATCACTCTAAAAACTTAGGGAATGCCCATCACTGAAAGGTTCAATGTCCTATTTCTCGGGTTGCCCTTTAGGTCTTGGTCGAAGAGAGTCCTCGTTATTATCTATGTCTAAGGAAATGGTGAATCAAATCTTACTAGATCATCCTAAAACGGTTTCTCATAGTAGAACAGGCTTCTATTATGTTCGTATTCAACGAGCATAGTTGTAGATACGTTGACCTTGGCTATTGTAATTCAGTTCATACCCATTTTTAGGCCTACTCTGTAATATGAAATTGTTTAACACTCAAACCCTAATTGCTTTATATTCTAAGGAAGATTCAGATCCTATTTAGTGACCTATCTTTACGTACAGTCTGGATCAATTCCATTCGATCCTGGGCCAGTGGGGCAAGGGCCAACCATGCTGTAACATCCCAGATTTTTGCCAACCTGGGATTAGACGTCCTTAGTCAATGGGTCGCTCCTAATACCTTATTAACCTGTCAGAACTCAATCCCAAAGTCTGAAACCGCATTTGAACCCATTTCCTTCACAAATCCCACCATTCACCACCTTGTTTTTCAATTTTCTAAGTACTTTCACTCTAGACGCTATCTTAAACTAGCTAAGTAGCATAACTTGGATCACTTTATATACAAACTACAAAGGCTCGGGTATCACCTAAGACAGAAATTACTCAGGACTAAATCCTTTAGAAATTAGGCAAGAATTAGCCAGTGTTAAACTAGAGTACCTGTGAAATTATCACCAATCACTTTAAATGCAATCTGCAAGACCCAAAATTTGTAGAATCATTGACGCTAGGTTACCCTAAAATCTAGGATCAATCTCATTACCCGGCTGCTCTCGGGAGCATCACGAAACTCCGTATCAGATCTGGACAGCATGTCGGAAGTCCGATTAATACGAAGTTAAGGAATTAGGACCACCTTACTGGGCTTGACAACCATCTCGGAAATCAAATTCAGATAGTTTCCCGAGGCTATTCGCTTGAGCTCGGAGCGGGGAGTGTGAGAAATGTGAAATTAATTCAAAATAAAATAAAAATTTATGAAATCTGGCACCTCTCGCTTGCGGATCAGTATTAAGCAACCAGACTGTCAGAATCAGACCAAATTACACCCTCGGATCAGGGATATTTCCCTAAACATATTCATGTACTCAAAATCTCCGATCGAGATCCACTGACCGTTGAATTGAAACTGGTCTGCCACGCGTGATCTGAGAACCCTACTAGAATGAAAACTTAATGGAACCTAGATCCAATGTCAGCGAGCTTAAGTCCGACCTTTGGCTCAAGGAGGCCCGTCAGAAGTCCTCCGTTGAGCTGAAACAGGTCCGCTTTGATTATAACCTAAGTATACCTTGACCATAAGTCTATTTCGGTGAATTTTTAGGCTATATAAGGACCTTAAAACCCTCTCTCATTCAGCCATCCAAATTTGAGAAAAACTCTAGGAAAAGAGAGAGAAAGTGTGGGAGCAGTAGGAGAATCTCCCTGCCACTCTACCCTGCCGCTATACGAGCTTTGCCACTCCATTCTAATTGCTTTTCCGGCGATTCCGGTGACATTTCTAGGTAAGAAACCCTAACCCTAAACTGATTTGGGGTTTTGATAGTTGTAGGTTATGAAATAGCTAACCTATTTCATTCTATAGGTTACCAAACTGCCGAATACGGAAGCTTAGCAAACCTATCGTATTCGTTACGATTCTACGATAAAAGGTGCGGACTTTAGGTGTATAGGTTATGGTTTTCAACACTTTCAATGTCAGATAATGATAGATTCATGATCTGCATGCAATTGCATATGTACAAAGTGCTGTCTGTTTTCTGTTTCGATTAAAGATGAAGAATATGGAATTTTACATCTTCTAGGTATTTGTAAAAAGTACCGTATACATATAAATTTTGGAAATGTATTTGCCATGATTATTTGCTGTATGAATATATTATATATGGATAAAATACTTATTTGGCGAAAGGGTTCGCCCTAATACATGTTTTTGCTAATATACACTATGTATGTTAAAATAGTGTATTCTAAGTGTTTGTGAAATTGACCGAATGAGTATAGAATTCACATTCGTGCTCGCCATGACTAATTGTCATGGATATATGATCGTTGTATAGGCAATACCCCTTTGACGAAAGGATTTGCCCTGAATCATGCCATGACCACTATACGCTATATATGTTGAAATGTGTAGCCCAAGTGTTTGTGAAAATGTTCAAATGAATATGGAACTTGGATTCCTACTTTCCATGACTATCCGTCGTGGGTGTACGCGTGTTATACTTGGGGCAACTCCCTAGTGAAAGGATTTGGCCTAATGCCTATGTGATCAACATATGTCATGTATGTTGATGTATGTCTTTTAAAGTGTTTGTTGAAATGTCTGAATGAGTAGTAGTTAGCAAATTGTAATGTATAAGGGTGTTGAGATATGATTCTCAACTCCTTTAACTATGTGTATGATTTCCTTGGATAGCTATGTGATTAGGAATTGAATATGTACAAACTCATGCTTGTGTTGTGCTTCATAATATGCTCAACTGATTTTATGATTTTATCTATGTAATACATATGTTTAAATTCATATTTACGTTGTATGATCCGTCATGGGTGATGGGGGAGTGGAGCAAAGAGTACGTGCAACAGCCCTGGCAGCCCTAAACGGATAATATCAGACTTTGATTGTATGATTTGAATCTTGATCCATTACTGCTTTAACTATCTGTAATTGAATGTGATTGGGGCTATGAATATAGTCTAGACAATCGGTAAAGGATTAAATTCGTGGCTGAGATTCATTTGCCACGTGAGGTGTGTTCGACGAACTCGAGTCGTACTTCGGTTGGCGATAGTGGTTAGCCACATGAAGTGCTTATGCGCTTCATATCGTTTAACTTGTGCACTCGAGCTAGCCGAGCTCGTCAAGTAACCCGATTTGTCTAATGTATGTTCACCATGTTTGGACGCTACTGCTTGAACCTAGGGTACTAAAGTTACCAGTGAAATCCCTTTTAACCATGGTACCTCGATCCGCTAAGACTCATGAGTCGGGCATGGTGGTATGGGACACCGTGGTCATACTGTCGGCCTACGTTGGGGCCACGTGCCTCCCTGTAGTGACCAGTGAGCAACCAGACTCGTGAGCTGGTTAAGGTGGTATGGACACTATATTCATGCTGTCGGCCTACATTGATAAGGTGATGGGGGAGTGGTACAACGATTGCGAGCAACAGCCCTGACAGCCCTTTGTAGTGACCTCGAGCATACTTTGAAATTGCGGTGAGGCGACGTGTTTTGCCGCAGTGTATAGAGTATGAACTAGGCCTGTATCAGCTTAGTGATGAACCGTTAAAAAGGTGATGGGGGAGTGGTGTAACCATTGTGTGTAACAGCCCTAACAGCCTTTGCAGCGACCTAGAAACACACCATCGTATGAGATTAACTAGGACTGACGACCCTATAATGGATCATGTTTGGGAATGATACAAGGGAGGTACCTTAGTTTCCAATCCTGCTGTTTGAAATGGACTAATAATAACTCGGTAATCATGCTCATCATCGCACTGCATGTGCCTGGTAGATGTGGAGCACTGAGGATGAATGCATGTGGCAAATGTAAGATGGTGTCACATGAGGGTGGTTTGGCAAGGGCATACATCATGACTGCATTCATACTTGCATTAATAAGAGTAGTTAGGATTATTTGACTTTATTGCTTTATCATTACTGCTTGACTGTATTGATAACATGTTAACCTATGCTTTATTGTTCCACTGAGTTGATCACTCACTCCCACGTTACGGGACGGTGTTGTACACACCAACCAGATTTGTTGAGTTTCAGGTGATGGCGATGCTTATGAAGCAAAGCCGGACCACTACTATGATGTTGAGGAGGAGTTCTCCTACATGTAACTCTCTTACAGGTTTATGAATACCTGGTATTGTATTGACGGGGCTATGGTTATTGAGATAGAAGACATTACACTTCCTCACATTTGGTATATTTTAGAACTGTACTTGTAATTATTTAACCTGGTAACATTATCACACTCTGGAGACCCACCTTTCTTTTTATATTTTATATATCTATCACAGTCTTCCGCTTGCAATTTAACTGTCTCTGGAGTATGATATGCTGTTTTAGCTTAATCTTACTCATGTTCAATGCACTAATACCGACAACATTCAATCATCATTCATTTTGTTGCATAAGTGATGCGTAGGAACTCGGGAGTTGAGTTTATGCTCGACCCCCGATTTTCAGGACGTTACACATGCTTCCACTGCGCCTATGAGCGGGTAGATGTGTATACCTACTTAATTCAACTGGGTTCATAACTTGTCTACCCCTCTTAAAATTGTTTATATTCTCAGGGTTCAAGAATTTGTACATCGATCTGTATGTCAGAACGAGTTGAAATTTGAAACCTATCTTTGGTATGACATGGGAAGCGATCTAGCAATACATTGATCTTCTTTTCATCGATGATGCGTATTATGACATTGGTACCTATGTGCACAGAAAGGAGCTAAAATGATGGGTATTGTGGTTGATTTTAGGGACGAATGTGAGTTTGTGGTAAGGTGCCTAACTATACCAGGTAAGGACCTTTGCCATGGTCCCGACTTATCCTATTTAAACATGTCTAGCTTAACAGGCAGGCTATCTTTCTAAGTTCATATGCACAATATGTATGCCAACATGGCATGAGATTTGGGACCTAATTCTTAACTGTCGGTTGCCATTTGGAAAATTCGTTGGGCCTAAAAAGAAAATTTCTATTGGCTATATATTCCTAACATGTCTCAAAGACGAAGTAATAAACTTGTGGTTGTAAGTGGTTCGGCCAACATGGAAGGAAAGTTGTGTAGTGGGTCTGAGCCGGATACATGGACCTTCTGCCTCGCGAGGACAGAAAAGTTGTCGTATCAGTTCTTAATCCTAGTTGATCCCGACCTTCTGCTTGATCAGAGCATAGAGTTCATTGGTAACTACCAGGATTGAGAATTCAATTTAACCCATGAATACCTCGCTTATATATAGTTCTCTACTCCGTGTTCCCGTTTGTAATAAGTCTTCGGGAAGACAATTCTAAGGGATGTATTGATTTGACCTAACATTAAATCTAAGGGATATATAAGTTTTCTCTAAACGTGAATAGTTTATACGTCAAACAACCTTTCTAAGAGTTATTAAAGAAGCTTGTGAGTACCAAGGGGATTTAACGAAGGAATTAGGGTCTCGTTCCAACCTAATCAAGTCAACTAACTAAATCTATCTTTCAATTGTCTTAGCATAATCAGTGTTTTACATTCCTTAGTATAACCAACCAATAGGTTGTAATCCAAAGTCTATGCTTATACGCTAGATGATTTCATACCTTTTCTAATACAAGAAATTGTTTATTGCTTAGGGCCAAACGTTGTCTGATTGGAATTGAGTTGCCTGAACTTGAGTTTAACTATACTCGAGCACTACACACATGCTCATACTAGCTAAGACGGTCCTAGGGTTCACATTATGAATTTGTTGGAGTTCCCATACTGTCAGGTCTTTCAAAATATAGGGGCACCACTCTAGGTCCAAAACTCTAAGGGCCTATTTGTCAAACAACCATTTACTCTAAAAGCTTAAGCTGTCAGAGTGTGGTGTGTTGATGTATATCAAAGGACTTTATCACTTCAACACTATTAGGCCAGTGGTCTTAAGTTGTATTAAATGAGACTGTATTACTAATCCCACCTCAGGATTTGGAAATGGCATATTTGGTAGGAGGGTAGGAGGGGATTAAAATTAATTTTATAGGCTTTGGAAAATGAGCCTTGTGTTGAAAAGTGTGAGATGGGATGTCCAAATCCCATGATGAGGAACTTCCAAGTGTAATTTGAAAGGAAATACCGGGATATACTTTTCATTGCATACATTCCAAACATGGTGTTGGAAAACATGGGATACACCCAATCTAGGGACCATACCTTACACATACATTTATTGTTACCTTTATAATTCTATCTACCTTAAACTCACCTAATGCAGTTGGCCGAACGGGCCCTAAACGTCCTAAGATTTGGAGGTTGTGAAAGTAATGGGACACAAAAAATATGGATCGTTGTGCCCATATGGGTGCGAAATGGTGAGGCCAAGAGGAGTAAGAGAGGGGTTTAGAGGAGTTATGGTGGATGGGTGGAAGGAGTTCACAATGGTAAGTACAACTCCAACTTGTCAAGCAGTCAACACCTTTGGTAACAAAAAGAGCTTCATGCATTTCATTTAACCAAAAATCATCACAATACATGGGATGTAGCCTTATGTGGCCCGTGACAGAAGATGCCTGTGAGCTAATATAACAAAGCTTCAAATACTTATATCATTCTACCAAACATTACACTACTAGGCCTATCAACATGAAATCACAAACATATCTTAAAGAAGCAATCAAAACAAGTTGTAAACATTTGCATGGATGACTAGGCATCCAAGTCAGGCGAAGGAGGAGGGGCACCCTTTCTCTTTTCCATGAGAGAGAAAAAGATGGACATCGAGAAACTGGCCGTAATGACCTCGAATAAGGCCATGGAAAAGTGAAGAAACGGAGAGAAAAGGCAGGAGTTCCTGGTTCTCCTCGGATGTGAACCTCAACAGAGGTTGTACATGCCCAAACGACAGAAATTAAAGAAGGAAATGAAGAGATGGGAGAGGTTGAGAGTTTACACGAATTTGAGCTTCAAATGGAGGGTGTAGGAGCTCAAATGAAAGAGAATGGAGAGGGTAGGGGAGTAGGTACGACTGTAAATGTTGGAAGTGAATGGGTTGTGTCCGAAAATGAAGGAATGGGTGATTGGAGGGGAGGTTTGAGAGAGAAAACGAAAATTTTTGAAGAAAATGAGAGCTTGGAGGGGTAGCTTGTGAAGGAGGGGTGTCATAGGGGGTTTTAATCGACGGCCCACACACCAGGGGGTTCCCCAACCCCCCAAACATCATCGGCCCGACCGGCCCGCCAGGCCGAGCCCGCTATCCAGCGAGGCCTCGCCGACTTGGCGAGGGCCTCGCCACCCTCTGGACTAACCAGCGATGCCTCGCCATTTGGGCGAGGTCCTCGTGACCCCTAGGCCCCCAAAAGGTATGGGTCCCACCCTGGGCCCCCCTGCAAGTATTCCGTTTGGCCCCTGACTTCATTTGAGACGTTTTTGGGGCCAATTTGCAAATCAGAATGAGTTTATGTGACGTGTAGCATATGATTTTGGGGTATGAGGCACTAATCTATCTAACTAACCCATTTATTTGGTTAGATTACAAAAGGTTAAGGTCAAAACCCATTTTATCCCCCATTTATTTGTTAGATTACAAAAGGTTAAGGGTGAAAACCCATTTTATCCATTTATTTTCTATTTATGGTAAGTTTTAGTTTCGGTATTCTTCTTCATCATTTATACCTAGGATTGGTGTGTATTATGAATGTGCTTACAAGAAATGAAGAATACAGTGGTGGAGGGTGAGAATTTGAAGGAATTGGATAAAAAGGGGTTTTAAGCTTTGAGATTAAGTGTAAGGTGTTGTGGTTGACCCACAACCTAAGAACATTCATTTCTAGGGAACGACTCAAACCCGTCGACTGACGGCCTAGAGGCGACTTAAGTCGTTTCAGGTAGTTTTGGGATGTTTTTGATACATACCTGTATTTACTGATTTCTAATGGGTGGGATGGGGTGAGTTGTGATCTAAACCCGTCGTTTGACGGTCTAAAAGTGATTCGGGATCGTTTCGCGTGATCATGGGTATGTACGGGGCCAATCTCAGTGGTCTATTTCGGTTGGTTTCACCGTTCGACGAATTTGAAAAATCCTAAGTTGGTTCCTACGTTCTGTCGCTCCCTCTTAAGTCAGAGTGCGTCAGAGTGCATCGTGTGACTATAACCCAGGTCTGGTTTAATCCAAATCATGCTCTGATAGCATCTTGTAATGCCCTGAAAATTGGGGGTCGAGCAAAGCTCAGCTCCCGAGTTCTAACGCATCACTTATGCAACACAGATAATGATGATTATGATGAGAGCATGGAAACATGAATGGGATTATACCAAAACAGCATATCATACTCCAGAGACAGTTAAATTTACAAGCGGAAGACTGTGATAGATATATAAAATATATAAACTGTAGTGAGTCTCCAGAGTGTAATAATATTATCAGGTTAATTCATTACAAGTACAATTCCAAAATATACCAAATGTGTAAGGTCCTCTAGTCAACATCCCTGTAACCCCGTCGATCAAGACACGACTCACATGAAGCCGCCAGAAAACAACATATACGAGAAAGCATCCTCGTCGCCACAAAAGTCCGGCTCCGCCTCAGGAGTAGCATCGCCATCTGCAATCAGACAAAGTCTGGTGGGTGTCCGGAACACCATCCCGTAACGTGGAAGTGAGTGATCAACTCAGTAGAACAATAGAGCATAGGTTAACATGTTATCAATTCAGTCAAGTAGTAATGATAAAGCAGTAAATCAAACACTCCTAAATTACTCTTATTAATGCAAGGATGAAATGCAGTCATGATGCATGCCCTCGCCAACATACTCCCTCGTGCGACACCATCTTACGTTCACGGCATGCGTTCATCCATCAGTGCTCCACATCTTCCAAGCACATGCAGTGCGATGATGAGCATGATTATCGAGTTGTTATTAGTCATTTTCAAACAGCAGGATTGGGAAACTAAGGAACCTTCCTTATATCATTCCCAAGCAATAATCCATTCTAGGGTCGTCAATCCTAGATAATCTCATACGATAGTGTGGTTCTAGGTCGCTGGAAGGGTTGTTACACGGAATTGCTGCACCACTCCCCCATCACCTTATCAATACAAGCCTAGTTTATACTCTATTTACTACGGGAAGGCTCGCAGCCTCTCCGCAGATTTAGAGTATACTTGAGGTCACTATATCGAGTACGGTCAGGGCTGCCAGGGCAGTTACACGGAATCGCTACACCACTCCCCCATCACCCATCAAAGCAGTGTAGGCCGACAGCTCGAATACAGTGTCCCATACCACCGTATTCGGCTCACGAGTCTGGTTGCTCAATGGTCACTACGGGAGGCACATCGCCCCAACGTAGGTCGACAGCTCGACCACGGTGTCCGATACCACCATGCCCGACTCATAAGTCTTAGCGGATCGAGGTACCAAGGTTAACGGGGTTGCACTGGTAAGTTCGGTACCTTAGGTTCAAACGGTAGCGTCCAAACATGGTGAACATATATTAGACAGATCGGGTTACTTGACGAGCTCGGCTAGCTCGAGCGCACGACAAGTTGAACGACATGAAGTGCATAAGCACTTCGCGTGGCCGACCACTATCGTCAACCGAAGTACGACTTGGGTTCGTTGAACACATTCACGTGGCGAATGAATCTCAGCCACGAATTCAATCCCGTTACCGATTGCCTGGACTATACAATAGCCCTAATTACATTCAATTACAGATAGTTAAAGCAGTAATGAATCAAGATTTCAAGTCATACAATCAAAAGTCCGATATTTTCCAATTAGGGCTGCCAGGGCTGTTGCATGGAATCGTTACACCACTCCCCCATCACCCTTCACGGCTTTTACGGAATATAACTTAAACATGTAAAGTAGTCA
This sequence comes from Magnolia officinalis, assembly GCA_021015155.1. NCBI lineage: Eukaryota > Viridiplantae > Streptophyta > Magnoliopsida > Magnoliales > Magnoliaceae > Magnolia > Magnolia officinalis. The sequence continues at coordinate 50,952,600 of JAJHSJ010000002.1, read as the reverse complement.
GAGCAGAATTAAATAAACAAGTAATTCAAACATATTAACAAGCATGTTATAAAACACAATGCAAACGGGAAATCCAAACACATACGTTTCATAAACCAGTAAGTGATTAAACTAAACAACTTACATGAAGAAAATTAGACACATCACTAAGGTAGTTGAGAATCCTATCTCAACACTTACTCAAGGCACTACTAGATTAAGTACATACCTATACAAGCATTGTTACAAACACTTATACTACACATTCCAACCTACCTATAATATGCTAGTTAAAACACAAGTTGTAGCGAGTCCTTTCCCAAAGGATTGCCACATGAACCACGATCATGCATTTATGACCAATAGTCATGGCAAGCATAATTCATAGTTCCATATTCATTTGAGCATTTCTACAAACACTTAGGCTACAACTAGCACATACACGACGTATGTTAATATAACAGGTGTTAGGCTAATCCGTTCACCCAAAAGTTGATACACATGTATCTAGCATACTTAGACAATAATTAATCATGGCAAGCACAAATCCGTATTTCATATGCATACAGTATTTTCTACAAATACGAGGAATACAATATATTCAACATAGTTAACGTATAACCGAAAAATGAAATGGACAACACTTTGTACATGTGCAATTGCATGCAGATCATGAATCTATCATTATCTGACATTGAAAGCGTTGAAAACCATAACCTATACGTCTAAAGTCTGCACCTTACGCCGTAGAAGTGTAACGGAGTCGATAGAATCTCTAAGTCTCCGTCTACGGCAATATATCAACCTATAGCACGGGATACGTTAGCTATTTCGCTACTTGAATAAATTCAAACCCTAAAATAGGTTAGAGTTAGGGTTTTCTTACCTAGAAATGAAGCCGAAATCACCGGAAAAGCGATTAAAAACCGATGGTTAAGCCTGTAGATCGACAGGGTAGAACGGCAGGAAGAATCTCCCACCTCTCCCACACTTTCTCTCTCTTTTCTCTCTTCTCTCTCCTAGGTTTTATCAAATTCGTATGGAATGAGAGAGTGAGGGTTTAAGGTCCTTATATAGGTCCAGAACTAACCAAATTAGACTCAGGGCCAAGGTATACTTAGGTTATGTCCAAAGGGAGACTGTTCCATCTCAACGGAGCACTTCTGGAAGCCCCCCTTGAGCCAAAGGTCGGACTTAAGCTCACTAACACTGGATCTAGGTTCAGCTGAGGTTTCGTTCCAGTCGGGTTTCCAGATCGCACGTGGCGGACCAGTTTCAGTTCAATGGTCAGCTAATCTCGATCGGGGATTTCAAGTACATGGATATGTTTGGGTGAATATCCCTGATCCGAGGGTGTAGTCTGGTCTGATTCCGACGGTCTGGTTGCTTATAACTGACTCACAAGCAACACGTTTCAGATTATATAAATTTGTATTTTATTTTTAATTAATTTCACATTTCTCACATTCTTCACTCCGGGCTCAAGCCAATAGCCCCAGGACACTATCTGGATTTGATTTCCGAGATGGTTGTCAAGCCCAGCAAGGCGGTCCTAATTCTATAACTTTGCATTAATCGGACTTTCGATGTACGGTCCAGATCTGATACGGAGTTTCGTGATGCTCCCGAGAGCAGCCGGGTAATGAGATTGATCCTAGATTTTAGGGTAATGTAGCGTCAATGATTTTACAAGTTTTGGGTCTTGCAGATCATATTTAAAATGATTGGTGCTAATTTCACAGGTACTCTAGTTTAACACTAGATAATTCTCACCTAATTTCTAAAGGATTTAGTCCCGAGTGATTTCTGTCTGAGGTGGTACTTGGCCATTTGTAGTTTGTATATAAAGTGATCCAAGTTATTAATACTCAACTAAAGCACGCCCTAATGACAATAGAAGAAGGTCCTAGGGCAGGAGAGGCTAATGTTCCAAATAGCTTATTCGTCGATGATTCCATATCTAAATAACCTATTCGTCGATGATTCCATAAGGTTAATGGTTAAAAGCCCAACAGTAATTTTTAGTTTAAGTATTGTTCTTCATCACCTACCGTTAAGATTAGTGTCTAATGTGAAAGTACTTAGAAAGATTTAACGAACGAGGTGGTGAAAGGTGAGATTTGTGAAGGAAAATGGTTAAAAAGCGATTTTAGACTGTGGGATTGAGTTCTGACAAGTTAATAAGGCGTTAGGATTGACCCATTGCCTAAGGACGTCTAATTCCAGGTTGGCAAAAATCTGGGATGTTACACAGACTCTGGCTCTGGATCAGATTGAGATGCTCTGGATGAGGGATGCCCCAAAAATCTTCGAGGTTGGAGGATCTTCATCCATTCTCTCAACAGGTACACTTAACCATTTATTTGTAGGCCTTTGATCAAAGAGTTAGGATCGTGCAGCCTAGGAGATTTAAGGCCTCCTATCCACAGAGTGCTTACAACGTAAGTACTCGTAGACCCCACATGTCTGGGTTGCTGCACCTCAATGAACTGTATGTTTGTTGAAGTTCAGTATCTTATGATTCCTGACTGGATTCAGGTTGTGGGTGTCTGGGCATGGATCAGACTCTGGCTCCGTATCCAGGTTCTGGGTTTGGGCAGTGATTTGGGAAGATATCAAGCAGTATGCCCATAAGGCCCTGTCCCAATACTAGAATGATCGGCTATGGAATAAGTCATGAATAATGTATCAGATCCAAATTCTATATAAATACTATCGTTTTTATTAAGTTTTAATAGCAGGTTTCATAATATCAAGAATATCACAAGGGATTATCATAATTCCGACTGTCAGTGGGCAAGACTTAGGCCTAGATATTGAATAGTCGGGCTGGACGTGTTTAAAATTTTGTATTTGTTTGGCCTAGGCCCAGCATATCTACATCCCCGATTATACATGCCAACATTTTGAAACTGAAGCTTCCCTAATCCCAAACCCAAACCAATATCAGTTTTTGCATGTAAAAGAAAAAAAGGTTTGTTTTATCTGTTTTTTTTTTTTTTTTTTTTTTTTGTAAAATTTACTTTTGTATTTTTAATTGGTGAAGCCAGTAACCTTGTTGACTTGGACAGTTGCAGAAGATTGCTAGTGGCCTTGTATTATTGTATCTAGTGCTAACACTTACTTGTTCCCTAACCTGAGATTCTAGAAAATATCCTAATCATGTTAAGCATACTTCTTGAAATACTTTCTACTGTATGCAATTCATGTAATCCTTCACTAAATATCACAATCCAATAAACAATTGTATGATGTTAAGTACTGTTATTATTGTTGTTATTGTTTTATTTTTAATTGAAACAGAATAGTTATTGCTTTCTCCTGATTAGTGATTAATTGGGCTGATTCTTGTCCTAGGAGTTCAATGTTGCCAATGAACAGAATTCAAATAAAGCTATGGTTAAATAAAAGTTTCTCTCAAACAAATGAGTAATTGGAGTATCACTTTGAAATGTAAAGATGGGAATATTCTTGCACTTATTTTCCGTTGTAGTGTTGCCAATATGGATTACAAGCTGAGCATTACTACTTTCCCATGAGAAGCTGTAATTCTACTAGTTACTTAAAAGGAGGTGCATGACAAGTTGAGATTCATGAATGTTTGTGTTTTTCAAAAGGATAAGGTGCGAACAATGCTATGCGTCTGAATAGTTAAGGAGGTTTTGGCTGTTCCCAGAAAACCAATGTCCTTCTGCACCTTATCTCAAAAGTTCTAACTCTTTCTTTTTTCTTTCTTTACTGTTTATCCTACTACTCCTGTAACTTTCAAGGAACATTTACAGGGAAAGGTACCATCTTCACTATTAGAGAGTCTAGGTGAGGAAATTTAACCTTCTTCTTCTGGTGCTGTAATTTCATTTGCTGCTTCTGCACCAGAGCTATCAGGTCCCATTGACAATACAGGATATGAATGTTGACTAGGCTCCAGACCATGATACCGCTTTGAAGCAACTGGAGCACTCTTGTTTAAAGAAGCAGGACGAGACAAAATGCACAGATTGTCCTTTCGCAGCCCGTAACTTCAATTTTTTACAGCAAAAAAAATTAAAATTTTTTTACTACATGTTTTCTGTTTTACTATTTTGCAGCCATTTTTTTCCACTATTTCAGTAGTGGATCACACTTCGTTATGCGATAGAATAAGAAGATGGATGGTGTGGATGATAAAACACATGCTTCTGGGTGGTTAACTGTGAGACCTTACCCGGGTTCGCATGTGTACATGTGTGTGTTTGAGTATGCATTTCATTTATTTTGGTCCCGCGGTCCTACCGATCAAATTTCGGCGACCCGCGACCTTACGATAGTATTTGCGGTCATCTTTGAGTCCGGTCATGTAGACCCGACTAGGGTCAACCCTAGACTTATGTCATCTCATTCGTATCATCGTTGCGGTTCCAACGATGCGTCTTATGCGTTTATCCGACTTATAGATCAAAAGTTGTGAGCATTTCATCATATGGCCCACTTTTTGTATAAAAGCATATGGACCACTCTCATGGCACAAGCTCCCATGCACACCACCCACACACACTACAATTCCCATGGAATAAACACTACTCACCCTAAACATTACCCACACCTTATCTACCCTAGCAAATATTATTTGTATCACCATAGGTTATGATTACTTCCCTTAAATATCTTTTCTCCCTCTTTCCCTCTCGTTTTTCCCTTCCATTGTAAAATTCCAGCAACCGTCTCCTCATCTTCCCTCCATTTTTCAGCCACTTTCTTCCTTAATCCCCCATTATCTACCCCTTCGAACATGATCTCAACCATAGATCTATAACCCTTGGAGCTTAAGGAGCTTGGAGATAAAAGAATCTTGAAGATTCAAGGTGGGTGGCTATTTTTTTGTTGAATTCCTTTCTTTTCTTTAATCTCATTATCTCTTTATGGATGGATCACATGGGACCCACCAATCCATGGTGGGGATCCCATTTGATCTTATGGATGTGGCACTTTGGCCCATCTACATGCATGTCATGATCCATGATGGGGCCATTCTCCATGGACCCCATCATGATGTATTTAATGATCCACTCCATCTCAAGGTCATCTAGACCTTAAGGATCATGTTGGGATGACATCCCAACCATCCATAATAATTATAGATCATGCATGTAGTGATTTTATGTTGCATGTACAATCAATGTAGTTGTATAGGTATAATTCATTCTTGGGAGGGCCCATTAGTGGCGGGGCCCTACCCCATGACCAGATTATGTTTCTTCTCTATCTTTTCTTTCCTATCTTTATAGTAAATTTGATGTATGTGGGGTCCACTTGATGTGCCATGCAACTAGGCCCAAGTGGTTAGACATCCAGGCCCTTGTTGCCCCATATTGTTGGCATGTTTTGGACAGCCTTTGGGCTTGATTTTATCGATGATCTTGGAAGGGGCTTGGGTCTGAGAGTTGTGTGACCCATCTAGGTGGACCCCACCCTAAGAAAATGCTGATTTATTTCCCTTTTAATTATCTTTTGGGGGGTTTGGATAGCAGCCTGTTGCTGTCCAAATCTGCCTGGACAGATTTTTGGGCCACCTTGGGGCCTGATTTCTGGATCTTTGGTGAGAATACTGAAACAAAATAATATGTGCTTCTTATAGCCTTATGACCCACCTAAAATCATACCAAATTTCAGCCCTATCTGACCTTCATTGGGGTCCCAAAGGTGTGGTCCAAGTGAAGTGGACAGTCTGGATTTTCTGCACTATTCCAGCAACATTCCACCCTGGACAGGTTGGAATTTTGAAATTTATTAAAATACTTTTGGGTATTTAAAAATTATGAAAATTTACAGAGAGGTTTACCACTCATGTTGGGACCTACCTATAAAATTTTGGGGCCAATGGACGCCTGTACACACCATGGTAGTGGCTGGACCGGCCCATTATAATATGGGGTCCAGATCAGTCCGATTTTCATGATAGATTGATTTATTTAAATAAATTAAAATATTTATAGATGTCTAAAAATTCTGAAATTTTGTAGAGGTGTGGTCTACTCATGTTAAGACTTACCTACCAAATTTTAGGTCTAATGGACCCTTGTGCACACCGTGGCAAGGCCCGGACTGGCCCACCACGTTGGGACGTCCAGGTCAGTCCGATTTTCTAGATAGACCGTTTTATTTAAATTAATTAAAATATTTTTAGGTGTCCAAAAATTTTGAAATTTTGTGGAGTTGTGGACCACCTATGGAAGGACCACCTTGCAAATTTTTAGGGTCATCTAGCTCCTGTATCGATCGTGTTGTAGCCTATAATTTGGACCAGTTTTGGGTCAAATATCCAGGCCCGTAGGACAACCCACCATGTGATGCCCCTACCTTGGGCTGTTGGGCCTGCATTTTAACGGCATGTCCCACTTGAAGTAAGTGTTGTATATTCCCTCCTTATCTGGTGAGACCCACTGTGATATGTGTGGGTCACCATGTGTCAATAACTCATTTAAATTAAATAAATTTCTGGACTCCAGCAGGCCCAGGAAGTGGGTGGGCTGGAATTCCAGCAAGGGGCCCAAATTTGTGCATAGTTGATCTTTTGGAGCCGTGGCGGCCCACCAGATTTAAGGGAGTATTGCACACACTCGTTGTCCCCTTTCCTTAGATATTTTGGGCTTAATTAGTGCCCCTTGAGGCCCACCTTTGTGGTGGTTTGTGGGCTAGCCTTAACCAGAATTTTTGATAGCTTTATAGACCCAATGGGCTGGAAACCTATCCCTTGAGCCCAAGATTGTGCAAGGGATAACCTTATTGATTCATGGGCCCAATGGACCATCTACAAGCTGATCATGTGCATTTAGTAGCCTTGATGCCCTCATAAAATGCTTAATTGTGGGCTGACTTACAAGGCTCACATAAATGTATATTGTGGAGGGCCTTACTAAATCTTTGGGCTGGTGTGGCAAGGCCCACACTGTCAGTATAGGCCTTGCCCATGTGTATTCTTGGGATTACGGGCTTCCTTCAAGTCCACCATAATGTATGAATTGGATAGCTTTTGTTTGGGCCATTTCTTTTAGGGCCCATTATGTGATATATTATATGCATGTTTGTGTTAGCAAGTAGGCCTTGTGGGCTCAGTTCTTTTGGATAGGCCCATTGATCTTGGGCCTATACTCTCCTATCTATTGTGATGGGCTTAGGGGCAATAATACACAAGAGGTTGGGCCCTTGGCTGCCCACTAAACTGACCCTGTACTTGGGCCAAAAGTGAGGCCCAACTCACTTGTGTTAAATGTGAAACTTGCCCATGTAAATGAATTACTGGGCTGCCCATGAAGCCCACCATAATATATGGATTTATGACCTTTATGGTTGGGCCCAAACTTTGCTTAAGGGCCCACCATGCTATCTAAGTATTGGGCTTAGTGTATGGCCCACTAGGCCATGGATTGCTTAGGCCTTGGGCCTTATTTCATGCTCGAGTAGTGGCGGGCTACCTCTTGGGAACCAGTTGAGGTTGGATGTCCTCCTGGATGGTCCTAAGGTAGGCCCATGGGTTCTTCTATGGATGGTTAAAGGCCCACCATTGACCCTAGGCCATTTGTTTAAGGCTCAATGTGTATATATGTGGAACCTACCTTAACGCATGTTTGGTCCAGGCTGTCCAAGCCTTGGATCGCCCGATCATGGAAGCACTCTCTGCCTTGGGTTGCTGCTGGATTCACAATACAGTAGCAGGCCCACTTGATCTTTTCTTGATGTATACACACCCTCCATCTGGTGGGGCCCCCTGTGAATATTGTTGGCCTTCATGAGATCATTCCCACTTATTTGACTAATTTCTGTGCTTTAGTAAGCCCAAGAAGCTGAGTGGGCCGAATGTTTATCAAGGGGCCTTAAATGTATATTGTTATGGTTGAAACTTTATTGGACATAGGACCCACCATATTGAGAACTTGTGTGCGTGTTGCATGCTTATATTTTATAATCCTTGGGCTTAATTAGTGCATTCTTTTGGGTCACCTTTAGTGATCACATGAGGACCCCATCTTAGATCAGATTTTTGGGACATCCCATTGGCCTAGAGTGGGTTGGGACGTCCTAGCTTGGCCCAACCATATATTGAGCCAACTTTCACCATTTTGATGGACTTGTGGGCTAAGATAAGGATAGTATTGGGCCCTTGGTTGCCTACTTAAATTGTTAGTTATTGGGCTGATGTAATTGGGCCCATTTCATCATCCAAACTTAAACTTATTTTTGGGCCATATACTATGTACGCGGACTGCCCACCAAGTCTAACTTAATGCATGGATTCTATGGCCATTGGGAATTGAGCCTTGGGCCTTAATTTCTCTCTTGAGGCCCATGTTGTTAAAAGTGGTATTATATCTTTTTATAGCCTATTATGAGGAATATATATATGTGGTTACCTTTATTTATATCTTAAATGTAGGCCTTGGGCCTTCTATCCATATAGTTCATGGTTGATATGCCTTTTTGGGGAATGGTGGTTAAATGTCCCCATTATGGACCCCTCTAGGCCCAGTTGTATTTAAGAGTGATTGGATACTCATCTTAGACTCTTGCTAGGCTCATTTCTATATTACTTAGATCCTGTAACTTGTATACTTAGCCTCGTGGGCTACCCCAGGTAAACGGGCCCCCACTAGAAGTTGGATTTCCTTAAGGATATGGACTAAGTACCTAGTCTTGGTTCCTTCTTAGATAGTAGGAATGTAATGTACATTGTATATCAATATATAGTGTGATTAAATTCATTCTCATGACCATGTACATCATTGTATGCTTGGTTGACACTGTGTGTGTGTGTGTGGTTATGATTGTGCCATTGAGCATTGTATGTTGCCTTCCCAAGGGACGTAGTATTCCCTCTTGAGCACGTTGGATGCTTGGAATTGATGCACAGTTGATTGTGTGATTCATGCATCTGTCATTGCATAACATATGAGCACTATCGCCCTTGCTTCATCAGGGTTATAGCCTCCACAGTTACATCTTGGATGGCCATGTTTGGACACCGAAATGTTATTTGAGCATAGCGAGTGCATAGGATGCCCATAGGTGAAATTCTCAAAACTTCCATTGTACCAAGGATCTGCTCCAACGTCGTGACCGAATGAAATATATGAGCGCACGAGGGCCTTATACCATTAGGCCGCGACTCACACTGTCGTGTAGTCGGTTGGATAGGGGTGTGGCCTTACTCGCCTGATGTAAGGGGGCATTACTAGGCTGAGTCTGACCAGCTCGTGAATGGGTCCGCTACCTTCAGGCCTTTCTGGTGATTGGCAGGGTAGTGAGGTCTCTTACGCTCGTTTGACTGTGCGGGGTCTGTAGAGCGGCAGTCATCCAGCAGTGTAATGGACCCCGGTGATTTCCTTATGATGGAAATGTACTTGATATGTGGATTGGATATGAGCACTAACATTACTTCGCATTGCATTTGCATCGGTTGTGTAAGCCTCATAATGCATTACAGTACTCATTGCATTACAGTACTCATCGCATTACAGTACTCATTGCATTACAGTACTCATTACATATATAGCCTTGGTATGGCTTCCTGCATTATCGTACTACTTGGTATAGTTTCTTGCATTTATGATAACCTTGGTAAGGCTAGTGGTATTGGTATTGATCATGACCCCTTCTGCATTCTCTATCTTCTTTTGAGCACTATTATCACACACTTACACCACCCTCTAAGCTTCTACAAGCTTATGCACGATTGATGCGTGCAGGAGATCCTAGGCAGGCGTCGCAGCAGCAGAGCATGGAGTAGAGTTGAGCTTGAGGACTCCAATGTTGTTGACTTTTTTCTCTCTTTTCCCATTATCTTATGTATGTGCTTTGGACCTGATGTAAGCTTGTAAAAGTTCAAATTCTTAGTGGATTTTGTGATGTGTATCCTTTGTTACTTCCAGATGTACTTGCTGTGATCTTGGGTATGCTTTTATTGGTAATGATTATACTGTTATGAAAATCCTCCTTGTAGGATCCCAGGATCAGAACCTGCCTTAGGAGCCGAGAATGGGGTACTACGGGGGCTGTTGCGGCTAGAACTGGCCATTGGGTTCCTTGTGAGTTCGGTTACCAAGTCTGGGGCGTGACACCAACCCTGAAGGAGTGCACTTTAACCTATAACTACGGTTATAATCCATAGCAATTAGTACCGTAGCCATAGGTTTCGAAGATATAGTTACATTTGCAACTAAAACTAGAACTAGCTACAGCTATGATATCAATAGCTATGGCCAAAATCCGTAGCTATTTCCTATGTTAAAATTTATATAATAGTAGTGCTTTTACCATTGCTAGTACATGACCTAATAGACCATACCCAACACTAGAGAGACATAGGACCCTAGAGATCTGTATAAATATGCGGTCAGACATGTTCACTGTGGAAACATAACAGTGACATATCCATACAATAACAAGATAACATTTATTGTAATATATTTCCTTTTAGATCCATAAAAGCAGGATCTAAAAAGATGAAAACTGAAACAAGGCTATGATGGTGGAGATCACTGACTCCTTTTCTAATAAAATTCAAGGCAGTCAAATGGAAGCACACGTGGCCTATCTATTTGCGAGTGTAGCTGCAAGATTGTAATGATGATTTTCTGTTTGCCTTGTTAAGGCATAATGACTAGGGCTTATAAGTTATAAGGTTTCATTATCCTTAAATAGTGTGCCAACTAAAGGAAATTTCTGAAGACCACTGAATTTTCTAGATTATGGACAGTCAGAAGCATGTAAATCATTGGAAGATAACAAAACATAATGAGAATTGAGAAGTATTTCTGCACTAATAAACAAAACCATAAATATTTCATGACTTTCAAGATCTCTAAATTATAAAACATGATATAGCTATAATTAAAAAAAAAAAAAAAAACTCGCACAGAACTTGATGGGCAGTCAGCCACTTTTTTGGGTCTCTAATAAGCATTCTCCATGCTAAATCTTTTGCACTCACAGAGATACTAGGCCATTGATCAGATGAAAAGTCAAGGTCCCCATTCAAAACCTGTTCAAATATTCCTTGCTCGGATTCTGGATCATCACAGAGAAATGGAAAACAAAGTCAGCCATTGTTGATAGAATAACCCAAAAACTTGACTCCATATTCATCTAGGTCAAGTTGACTCAAAGACTCGACTTGACTGGACTCAGTAGTTAATAAATATAAATCAAAACTTCTAGAAATACTATGGAATATTTTACATAATTGCATATCATGTAAGTATTGAAAATTTTGAAATAAGAAATGAAAGTCATACTAAGGTTGCTGGTAGGGAGTGTCTTCCTGATATATAGAGTTGGCGGGTTCAATTTCCATGTTCCTCATATTAGTTTATTTTAATCTTTATTATTATTATTATTATAAACTGGCTTCATAGGATGAGCGACTTGCCAAGTCTCCATGACTCATGTCGAATCGACCAAGTTTTAAGTTGACTCGATGAATTTTCCTAAGTTAGGGCCAACTCGGTGCCAGAACCGAATTTCCTAAAGACTTGGCTCGAAATCTCACCAAGTTGAGTTCACTCGGCTGGGTTTCAAGTCGAATCAGTGAGTTTTTGAACTATGGTAAAAGGTGAGATTTTCACTTTGCTAGTTGGTGAGCGTGAAGAGCAATCATGTATATATTCATTTCTTTCAGCATTAGAGATACTTTGAACAACACTCAATTTACTTGCTCCAATTATCCATAACAACCCATCCTTCACTTTTTCTTCCACTTGTTTTGGGAACTGGGAAAACTGATTACCACAAGAGTCAAGTGTCATCAGTGTTCTTGTGCCCTGTCTCCAGTTATATCTGAATTGGGTAATTTTTTTTTTTGTTTTTCCCACTCCTGAACCTGCAGGCTATCCACAATGAAGCCCATCAAATCAACAATTTGGATTACCATATTGTGGGATCCACATATGGTAGATAAGGCCTACCCACAGATCATATAGTTCCTCTCTAACACCATCGGGCTACCTACCAGTCATGGCCCTGAACACCCAACTAATTCAAAGTAGGTGTGTCATGCGGAAGAAACTTGCAACACAATACAATACTGTCCATCACAGAGAAATGGTAAATTTAGTGTTATAGGTATTGCTGATATCACCCAACATGTTCAGTATTGCCGGTCAGCAATACAATACTGTCCTAGAGTACAAGAATCTAACATATCAAAAATAATATTGTCAATACATACTGATATATCATGATATCATGATAAAGATAGCTACCAGATTAATAAAGTAATAACTAAAAAAAAAAACAAGTAGAATTACAGCTTCTCATGGGAAAGTAGAACACTGAAAGAAGAAACAAGGCTAAAGGATGGGATCACTAGGACTCGTGATCTGATGAGGTTACCATGAAATGATGCTGACATCACAGTGGGGTCATCCCACTTCTGGTGGGATAAAAAATTCATAGGGTCAACTGTTTCTTAATTTTAAATAAGTAATGTTATTTTATGACATTCTTAGGGAGTCTTAGTTGATTCCAGTGCTATTTTTTGAGTCTAGGAAGGATTTCTAGATTTAAAGTTTTAGGCTAAAAGTGCATTTGGTGGTAGCTTCTTTTTTCAAAGTAGAAGCCATTCTATACTTTAGAATACCTTCTACTTTGTAAGAGAAGCTGCAAGAAGAAGCTTCTGGTGGTGTTATCAAATCCCTATAAAAGCAGCTTTTAAGTGTTGTAGTTCCCTTACAGTTCAACGGACTGACATATGTAGATGGACTTTTTTTTTTTTTTAGTTACTTTTTTTTTGTTTTAAACATGGAACCAAAGCTCCTGTAACCAAGTTGACTTTTGTTTTTTTACTTTTTTTTTTTTTTTTTTGAACATAGAACCAAAGCTCCTGTAACCAAGTTGACTCTGTTTCACTTGAGAGCAAAACAAGTTACCCCTCTGTTCTTTTTCTGCAGCTGAACCTCAGCCAGAAGTATATATGACTGAATATTGATTTATGGTTGGTTTTGGCTCCCTATTTGGACTTCTAAATCTTACTTACACCATTCATTTCTATCAGTTCCCCAACTGCTTGATCAGAAAGAGCATAACGTTGTGGGCCATGGCTAAATGGATATGATGTAGATTGCACTACTAGTCATATCTGTGGCCCCACGAACTTTTGAATTGAAAAATAATGCATTTGAGAAATTCAATAAACATACGGTTTATCAAGAAAATTCTGGATGATGAGCCGTCATCCGCGCACTAAAACATAAAATGCTACCCCCAAACATACACTGCCCCACTTGCAAACCCATTTGTTTTTGTTTTTGTTTCTAAAAGAACAACAAAAACAAAAACAAATACAGATACAAAAAATAAATAAATAATAAATAATAATAAAAAACTAAAAAACTAAAAAACAAAAAATAATGCAACCATATTGGCCTGGTGTCCGAACCAAAGAAATATACAGTGCGGCCCACCAGATGAAGGGAAGAGATAGAGATCAAAACAAGAATCCAATTCCAAACTTTCTACCATTCGTAACCATCCCAAGTGATGGATGAGATCATCGTCTTGGGGAAAAAAAAAACCTGGATCCAAAGCATCTCAATCTGGCAAAAAAAAAAAAAAACCAAAAAATAGAGGTGGAGGTGGTCGCAGCTGGTGGTACTGATTGAGGGAGAGAAGGAGAGAGAGAGGTGGAGGCGAACGTTGCTGGTAGTCGGGATTGAGGAGAGAGAGGTCTGCACGCGGACGCGTCTCCTGTTAGGGATTGAGGGAGAGAGGGCTGGTATTGAGGGCGAGAGAGAGAAGGTTGCACGGTAACCGGAACGACCGGTCTCTCTCCTGGAAATCCTGTCTTGAGGATAGCGATTGATTTAAAACGGCAGCATTCGACGGTGTAACGCCTTGAAAATCGGGGGTCGAGCAAAGCTCGGCTCCTGAGTTCCAATGCATCGCTTATGCAACATAGATAATGATGATTATGAAGAGTGCATTGAAACATGAATGGGATTAGACCAAAACAGCATATCATACTCCAGAGACAGTTAAATTACGCAAGCGGAAGATTGTGATAGATATATAAAATTTATAAACTATTGTCAGTCTCCAGAGTATGAACATGTTACCAGGTTAACTATAAACATGTATACACCAAAAATAAATAAAAGGAATATATATGGGTGTTCCAAAAGTGCAAACTAAAGTGTAATGGCGTCTATTCAGAAATCCTGTAATCCCGTCGATCAGAAGATGGTCTACATTGACCCGCCTGATAGCTGCACACAAGAGAAACCCTCATCATCATAAAAGTCCAGCTCTGCTTCGCAAGCATCGCCATCATCTGAAACTAAGACAGGGTCTGGTTGGTGTGTACAACACCGTCTCGTAACGTGGGAGTGAGTGATCAACTCAGTGGAACAATAAACCAAAGGTTATCATGTTATCAATTCAATCAAGCAGTAATGATAAAGTAGTAAATCACACATCCTTAAGTACTCTTGTTAATGCAAGAATGGTATGAATGTATGATGCATGCCCTCGCCTACGCTCCCTCAATGACTTCATCTCATGTTCGTGCATGAACAACACTGCCTCAGTGCTTAACCTGCTACGCCTGAACGCACGCGTAATGCAGTGCGTGCATATGATTACCAAGTTCTTATTAGTCCTTTTCATACAACAGGGTTGGGAAACTAAGGTACCTCCCTTATGTCATTTTTCAAACAATGATCCATTCTAGGGTCATCAGTCCCAGCAAATCTCATACGCTGTTATGGTTCTAGGTCACTACCACCAACGCCCTACCAACTGGCAGTCTATTTTCGAAGGCACGTCACCGACCTGATTGGGGACCACAGCCAGGCTGCGATGGGGTAGGCCTAGCTTATACTCTCATTGCTACGGAAGCTCGTCGCCTCAACGTAGTCTCAGAGTATGCTCGAAGTCACTACAAAGGGCTCGTCACCAAATCAGTGTAGGCCGACAGCTCGAATACAGTGTCCCATACCACCGTATTCGACTCACGAGTCTGGGTTGCTCACTGGTCACTACAGGGAGGCTCGTTGCCCCAGCGTAGGCCGACAGCTCGACCACGGTGTCCCATTCCACCATGTCCGGCTCATGAGTCTTAGCGGATCGAGGTACCAAGGTTAACGGGGTTTTCACTGGTGAGTTTGGTACCTTAGGTTCAAGCATTAGCGTCCAAACATGGTGAACATACATCGGGTCAATCGGGTTACTTGACGAGCTCGACTAGCACGAGCGCACCTCAAGTGAATCGACATGGAGTGCGTAAGAACTCCGTGTGGCCTAACCACTGTCGACAACCGAAGTACGGCTCGGATTCGTCGAACACATCCTGTGTCGCGAAACAACATTATAAACCAATCTAGGATCTGTTATCGATTGTCTGGACTATACAATAGCCCCAATCACATTCAATTACAACAAAATATTCTAGGAGATAGTTAAAGCAATAATGGATCAAGATTTCGAATCATACAGTCAAAGGTCCGATATTGTCCGCTTTAGGGCTGCCAGGGCTGTTGCAAGGAATCGTTACACCAGTCCCCCATCACCCTTCACGGCTTTGTTTTGCATTTTATGGAATACAACATAAACATAGATTTATACATATGCATTACATAGATAAACAAACACTATAATATACAGTACATGGAGGAAAGCATACGCATAGTTAAAGGAATTGAGAATCATATCTCAACACCCAATTAGAGAAGAATGTATTAGCACTTGCTCATACAAACATTTTTACATACACTTAGTTTGCACATAACATCATACTTGGTTTGTAGTAGTTAGAATACGTATTAGGACAAGTCCTTTCGTTAAAGGAGTGCCGCCTATACAATAATCACATATCCATGATGGTTAGTCGTGGCGTACATTAATGCATAGTTTATATTCACTTAGACATATTCACAAACACTTAGGCTACAACTTGTACATACACGACGTATGTTAATATAACAGGTATTAGGCTAATCCGTTCACCCAGAAGTTGATACACATGTATCTAGCACACATAGACAGTAATTAATCATGGCAAGCACAAATCCGTATTTCATACGTATACGATATTTTCTACAAATACGAGGAATACAGTATATTCAACATAGTTAACGTATATCTGAAAAATGAAACAGACAACACTTTAGCATCCACGTCAGTAATATATCATTAACTGACATTGAAAACCTTAAAAACCATAACCTATATGTCTAAAGTCCGCACCTTACGCCGTAGAAGCGTAACGAATTCGATAGAAACTCTAAGGCTTCGTCAACGAAGGTATATCAACCTATAGCATGAGTTGGGTTAGTTATTTCATAACCTACACTACCTGAAACCCGAAAACAGATTAGGGTTAGGTTTTCTTACCTAAGAACGGGAGCGGTATCACCGGTAGAGCGGTACGGAAGGGCTGATTCAGTCCGAGGAATGATGAGATTGAATCCCAGGGATGAACTCTAACTCTCTCTCTCTCTCTCTCTCTCTCTCTTTCCTCTCTTCTCTCTCCTAGGGTTTTCCAAATTCATATGGAATGAGAGAGTGAGGGCTTAAGGCCCTTATATAGGCCCAAAACTGATGGGAATGGCCCCAGGGCCAAGGTATACTTAGGTTATGTCCAAAACCAGCCTGTTTCGACTCAACAGAGCATTTTCGGAGCCCCCTTGAGCCAAAGGTCGGACTTAAGCTTACTGACCTTGGATTTAGGTCGAGTTAAGTTTTTGTTCCAATCGGGTTCCCAGATCACACGTGGCAGACCAGTTTCAGTTCAACGGTCACCGAAACTCGATTAGGGTTACAAGTACACTGCCATGTGTATGAAATTTCTCCTGATCCGAGGGTGTATTTGGGTCAGATTCTGACGGTCTGATTGCTTATATTCTGCCCGCAAGCGACAAGTCCCAGAGTACTTAAAGTAGATTTAATTTCTAAAGGAAACCACATTTTCTCACACTCTTCGCTCCAGGCTCAAGCGAATAGCTTCGGGACACTATTGGACTTAATTTCTGAGGTGGTGGTCAAGTCCAGCAAGGCGGTCTTAATTATATAATTTCGTAGTAATCGGACTTTCGACGTGCGGTCCAGATTCGATATGGAGTTTCAATGTGCTCCCGAGAGCAACTGGGTAATGAGATTGATCCTAGATTTTAGGGTAACCTAGCGTCAACGATTTTACAAGTTTTGAGTCTTGCAGATCGTATTTGAAGTGATTCAAGTGGATTTCACAGCTAATCTAGTTTAACACTTAGTTAAACTCGTCAAATTTCTAAAGGATTTGAGGTTTGAGAAGTTAATTAGGGGTTAGGATCGACCCCTTGCCTAAGGACGTCTAACTCCAGGTTGACAAAAATCTGGGGCGTTACAGACGGCCAACAGTATGCCAACGCTCGACCTTACGGAAGGCTACGATAAGGTCGAGCGTATAGTACCTTTTCCCATATATATATATATATATATATATATATATATATATATATATATATATAATATATATATATATATAAACAGGGAGGCTGTATCCAGCGTCTAGATAACTGGACAGCTTGGATAAAACAGATAAGGTACACGCATCAAGGTGGGTCCCACCTACCACACTTGTCACACATGTGAGTGGGTCCCACATCTGATGGTTGGATGACATGGGTAAAATACATACTTCATGGTGGGCCACACACACACACCATTATCCATACAAGAGAGAGAGAGAGAGAGAGAGAGAGAGAGAGAGAGAGAGAGAGAGAGAGAGAGAGAGAGAGAGAGAGAGAGAGAGAGAGAGAGAGAGAGAGAGAAACGTAAAAGGGAGGGATCGACGATGACGGAGGGGCCCTGCCACTATAGGCCCCTCTTGGATACAAGCATACATCAAGGTGGGTCTCACCATACGTGTGCCCTTAAATCACAAAAATAAAATAAAGTGAAATGTGGGTCCAAGATCACCCACCGTCCTCTTCTTCTTTACTCCTTGGAAAGGTAGTCACCTAGGCTTCGATCTCAACGGAAGATGATGAAGTTTTGATGGTTGAGATGGGGGATGAGAGGGTAGGAAGTGGATCACACAAAAAACTCTCTCATGGAGGCTTGAAGAGCTTGGACGTAGGGTTTTTTGTTGCTTGGAAAATGAGTTTGAGAAATGAGGAGAGAGAGGGTTGTAAGGAGAGAGAGGGATGGGTGATGGAGTGATGTGTGAAGTGAGTGATGGGTGTACTTGTAGGGGATGGGTTGTGTAAGAGATTGTTGACTTTTGAGGTTGCTTGGGGATGGGGTGTGAGGTGATGTATACTTGACATATACTTGACTCTTGATGAGATTGATTGATTGATTGATGCGACATTGGGTAGAGATTCTCTTGGAATTGCAAATGCGCGGCGTTTTCCTCGAACTAAACGCGGGCCTACATCTCCTAGCCTAGGTATTGCGTCGGCGCGCGAGAAGTGGCATCGAAACCGCGGCGACGACGCGGTCGCCAGGGTACAAGTCTCGGGTCGAGCTGACTCTGGAATACGGGATATGGCTCAGTATCGCGCGCAAACGCCGATAACAGATCGCGGGTCGCCGAAATTCGACCGGGAGGACTACGGAAGCCTACGGAACAATACGACCTAGGATACGGGTCTTACAGGAAGTGTTACGATTGTACAAATGAAGTAAAAGAAAACAATAAATACACCAAGTGAGATGACTGACAAGACAAAGATGTGTAAGAAGAAAAAAGTGACCCAACATTCCTTGTAAAAGAGATAGTCAAGTATCCTTAACCGTGACCTTACGTCACACGATTTAGAACTTTGACATGACTTGTATTAGTTGTATGATAGATTTAAATAAATTGATTGGCTTAGATGTGAGTTTGGCTTTGGATGAGTGGTTTTGGTTGATTAGATTGGGTTTGACAGTTTGGATGGCTAGATGGGTTAGGTTGGTTGGGTAAGATGAGTTAGGTTAAGTGGGTAGGATGGGTTAAATGTTCGGGACTTCAGGCTAGGTTTGGGCTACATGGGATAAACGAGCTAAGCTTAGGCTAAGCTTGGGAAGGGGTGGCTAGGTAGTGGGAGAGTCCACTCCCTCTTGGTTTATTGGTGTACCTTGAAAATGAAGCCGGTGAAGAGATGACAACTTGGTAACATGGGAGTATGTTGGGGGTAAACATGTCAAATGGTACCTTGTGATTGTATACTAAAGTTTGGTGCCGCAATGCATTCCCTCATTAACCCTTGGTAAACTGTGTGATTAAGAAGAAATTTAGGGCATTTTGTGGAAAGAGTTGAATTTTGAATTTATCCCTTGGATAAGCCACCCCTTGATGCACATCTTAGATGTAGTATTTCTTGTAATTTTAAGAAGTGTGAGAGACATTTTATGAGTGTTCGTTTTTAGATGTGTTCTTTCTTGTTTAAGCCTCCACTTGATGGATCTCTTGGATGTGGTATTTTTTTTAAAAAAATTTTGAGAAGTGTTTGGTATATTTTAGGAAATCATAGAGTTTTGAATTTGAGTTCTATTTGGATCCAATTTGACTTGAGTTTGGCTTAGATTTTAATTGGGATTAGACTTAATTTGGCTTAGCATTGTACTTGAGTTTGGGCTTGATTTTGGGCCTACATTTGGGCTTAGTTTGGGCTTTTAAAAATTGGCGAATGGGAACTTTCAGAAGTTATCAATAATTCAGATCTTGTTAAAATTGGTAACCTTGCACAGGGTGAGATTTCTACACAAGGTGAGCCCTTTAGTTTTATTGTTGTATAGGTTTCGTGTATGAGCTTACATCCTAAAGAAATTGTCCTTTTACAGACCTAGAGTGACCCCTCTAGCTTTCTCGCTGCATGGGTTTCCTGCATGATTTTGAGTCTGGATGGAAGTGCTACTTGGATTAGCAGCGACCTGGATCCAGCCAGGTGGGTGCGACCATGGAGCCCACCTCGTTGTATGTGTTGTATATCCACGTCATTCATCCGTTTTGTTAGCTTGTTTTGGGGCATGGTTTTGCTAGCTCGTTTTAAGGCATGGTTTAAAAAAATGAAGTAGATAGGCGGACCACACCACTGAAAATAGTGGCCATTGAATGCCCACCGTTAAAAACTTCCTAATTAGCTCACCTTGATATTTATTTCCCACATCCAAGTTGTTAATAAGGTCCTGCATATCTAAATGAAGTGAAACAAAATAGCAGTATGATCCAAAACTTGTGGTCCCCAAGATGCATACTTGAGATTTGTATCTCCATTTTTAAAAATTTTTTTTTACCATGCCCTAAAATAAGCTGGTAAACTGATGGATGGTGTGGATATACACTGCATAATTGAAGTAGCCCCAAGATCAGGGTTGCACCGACCTTTGATGGAACTTTACTAGTAGATTGAAGCCTTAAACACCTGGTCCAATAGTGCAAATCCCCCTTGGCGCAAGTTGCTTTAGAATATTTTCCTCTACTAATTTAATATAAATATATACAGGGTTGACTTTTCTTTTTTAATATATGATTAATTTATCTAATGTATGGTTGATATGAGTATTAAAGAGCCTCACTTGCTCAGATGGATGCCATTACTGTGAGGTAATGGGCCTACAAAGGGGACCGTTACCAAATCCACTTAGGCATTATAGTCTCATGACACGAGACTCAAGCAGCCAGATGGCATTTCAACCGAAATTATATTTAGTTGTGGTTGAGAGGGATGATTTTCAAGCATATAATCTAATAACTATGTTACTTATGTACACTTTTCTCATTTGCATCATATAACACACGAGATCAATGAGGTCCGTTGAAATTTTTGGAGAAGGGCGAAGAAGAATTGCTAACAGATATTGATATGTTCTTGTCTAATCTAAACATCAACATGGCCCGAACGACCGTCTTCAAATCCTGGCAACGGAAATTTTTTGGGTCCTTACTCTTACGCGGGTGGTAGACTCCCGGGAGTTTCAACACAGGATCAACCCACCAGTGGTGAAATCCCACGGTGTGCATGTGTGGGGTGTGCGTGCGTGTGTAAGTGTGTGTGTGGGGTGTGTGCGCGTGTAAAATAAATAAATAAAAATCAACATGGCCACAATGAATCATTTAGAACGACTATGTCATATCGTTAATCTTGATCCTGGTTATTAAAAATTTTATATGGGCCACAAAATCTTGCGATCAAGATGAAATTTTTGTGGTCTATTAATTAAGGTCTTTGTGACCTTATCAACAGGTTGGATGGCAAATTAACACTCCGGTGGAATCCATGAAGTTTTTTATGGTGAGGATTCAATCATGACTGTTTTCTGTGGTGTGGTTTACCTAAGATTTGTGTCTGATTAATTTTTGGGATCATGCCCTAAACATCACTGTGAGCCCCACAATCAGGGGTGCCACACACCTCGGTGGATCTCCGGATATCCATCGCACTCGCGCCCGGTTTAGGGCATGTTTGGCCGGACCAATCCCATAGGATTATGTGGGATGGAATGGTTTTTAATAAAGATAAACTACCACCGTTTAAAGAAAAAGATAAACTAACACCACACGCATTACCCTTTCAGCAAATTAGAGCTAACACGCAACTTTATTTACCTAATCCATAATATAATACCAGTCTGAAATGAAGTGAAACAAAATAGCAGTATGATCCAAGTTGTTAATAAGGTCCTGCATATCTAAATGAAGTGAAACAAAATAGCAGTACGATCCAAAACTTGTGGGCCCCAATATGTATACTTGAGATTTGTATCTCCAATTTTTTCTTTTTTCTTTTTACCATGCCCTAAAATAAGCTGGTAAACTGATGGATGGTGTGGATATACACTGCATAATTGAAGTAGCCCCAAGATCAGGGTTGCACCGACCTTTGATGGAACTTTACTAGTAAATTGAAGCCTTAAACACCTGGTCCAATAGTGCAAATCCCCCTTGGCGCAAGTTGCTTTAGAATATTTTCCTCTACTAATTTAATATAAATATATACAGGGTTGACTTTTCTTTTTTAATATATGATCAATTTATCTAATGTATGGTTGATATGAGTATTAAAGAGCCTCACTTGCTCAGATGGATGCCATTATTGTGAGGTAATGGGCTGGTTGTGAGGTAATGGGCCGGGGACCATTACCAAAGCCACTTAGGGCCCTTTGGCTGGTTGGATTGGAAGGGATTGGATGGTATTGGAAGGTATTGGAAGTTAAATCCCGGTATTGGCTGGACATGCCAAACAGAGTCGATCCCAATCCCATAGATCTTAAGACAATCCACTTACAACACCATCATTACCTTTAAATCCCATCCAATCCACTTACAACACCATCTAATGTATGGTTGATATGAGTATTAAAGAGCCTCACTTGCTCAGATGGATGCCATTATTGTGAGGTAATGGGCCGGGGACCATTACCAAAGCCACTTAGGGCCCTTTGGCCGGTCGGATTGGAAGGGATTGGATGGTATCGGAAGGGATTGGAAGTTAAATCCCAGTATTTGCCGGACGTGCCAAACAGAGTCGATCTCAATCCCATGGATCTTAAGACAATCCACTTACAACACCATCATTACCTTTAAATCCCATCCAATCCACCCTAATCCGTTCAAATTTGCCTGGGACGGTGTTTTGTTGAGGGATTGGAAGGGATGGGAAGGTTTAATCCCGGGATTGGCCAGGCATACCAAACAAACTGGATATATCAATCCAGGTATATAGCAATCCCATGGATCTCAAGACAATCCACTGACAACACCATCATTACCTAGAAATCCATGCCATCCATCCTAGTACCATTCAATCCCTTCCAATCCACCTCGCCAAACGGGCCCTTAGGCATTATAGTCCCATGACACGAGACTCAAGCAACCAGATGGCATTTCAACCGAAATTATATTTAGTTGGTTGAGAGGGATGATTTTCAAGCATAAAATCTAATAACTATGTTACTTATGTATACTTTTCTCATTTGCATCACATAACACGAGATCAATGAGGTCCGTTGAAATTTTTGAAGAAGGGCAAAGAAGAATTGCTAACAGATATTGATATGTTCTTGTCTAATCTAAACATCAACATGGCCACAATGAATCATTTAGATCGACTAAGGCAAATCGTTAATCTTGATCCTGGTTATTAAAAATTTTATATGGGCCACAAAATCTTGCGATCAAGATGAAATTTTTGTGGTCTATTAATTAAGGTCTTTATGACCTTATCAACAGGTTGGATGGCAAATTAACACTCCAGTGGAATCCATGAAGTTTTTTATGGTGAGGATTCAATCATGACTGTTTTCTGTGGTGTGGTTTACCTAAGATTTGTGTCTGATTAATTTTTGGGATCATGCCCTAAACATCACTGTGAGCCCCACAATCAGGGTTGCCACACACCACGGTGGATCTCCGGATATCCATCGAACTCGCGCCCGGTTTAGGGCGTGTTTGGCCGGACCAATCCCATGGGATTAGGTGGGATGGAATGGTTTTTAAAGATAAAGATAAACTAACGCCGCTTAAAGATAAAGATAAACTAAACCACACGCATTACCCTTTCAGCAAATTAGAGCTAACACGCAACTTTATTTACCTAATCCATAATATAATACCATTCTGAAATGTACAGACGATTTGCAGGAGAAGGGATGCAGATTGCCGGGCACCCCTGACCACAGTAACTAGCTATGTGGGGCCTACCGTGATGTTTAAATCCACTCCATCCATCCATTTTTTCAGCTCATTTTAAAACATGAGCCACAAAAAAGGAAGATCCAAAACTCAAGTGGGCCATATGA
The DNA here is from genome assembly GCA_021015155.1 of Magnolia officinalis. Lineage (NCBI taxonomy): Eukaryota > Viridiplantae > Streptophyta > Magnoliopsida > Magnoliales > Magnoliaceae > Magnolia > Magnolia officinalis. Next base: position 50,928,888 of record JAJHSJ010000002.1, on the reverse strand, counting down.
TAGTAAAAGGTGGGGAGGGAAATGCCTACTGCTCAAACCCTCCTAGTTCCACTGTGATGTTTATATGCCATCCAAACCATTCATAAGGTAATTCCCACCGGTATGAACAACACAATAATATTAGCCTGATCAACACCACTAAGAAATAATGTTGATCCATCTACAATGCGTACCATGATTTAGACAGTTTAATTTCAGTACTATTATGCATTTATAAGTAATAACTAAGTAATATCTAGGTGCCTGCGTATCATCCATCATACTCTGTGAGAGTATCAAAAAATTTTCTTAAGTATTTTAAGTAGGTTAATTGTCGAGAAATTTACGACTGTGGACCCCACCTTTTATCCATTGGATATTCATGAAGCAATACAAACTTAACTTCTGAACTTAGACCTCCTCGTACTGACAACAAATTTAAGGACGAAACTACCCCTCCCTTCCTTTTGAAGACGAGCGCTGACGCTCCTCCAACTGAGAGTTGTAAGAACGATTCAAAAGAGATCAAAGTTACATGGCCCCACAGTTATGTATTTATTATATCCACAACATTCATCCATATTTCGAGATCATTTCGGAGCATTATTGTCACGCCCTAGACTCGGTAACCGGATGGCTGTAATAGCCTCCATAGTACCCCATTCTCGGCTCCTGAGTCAGGTTCCGATCCTGGGATCCTACAAGGAGGATTTTTCATAACAATATAATCATTACCAATACGAGCATACCCAAGATCACAGCAAGAACATCTGAGAATAACAAAGGCACACATATCAAAATCCACTATAAATTTGAACTTTTACAATCATCCATAAGGTCCAAAAGGACATACATGAGATAAAAAGGAAAGAAGAGAAAGGTCGGCAACACTAGAGTCCTCAAATGCTCAGCTCTACTCCACACTCTGCTGCTACGACGCCTGCCTAGAATCTCTTACACGCATCAATCGTGCATAAGCTTATAGAAGCTTAGAGGGTGGTGTAAATGTGTGATAATGGTGCACAGAAGAGTAGTAGGAGATACAAGGAGAGAAGCATGATCAATGAGGATATCACTAGCCTTACCCAGGCTTATCATGAATAAGATGCAATGAGTACTAGGTGCCATACCAAGGCAATGCATGAAGGAGCTTGTACAGCCAATGCTAATGCGATGTAAATAGTGTCAGTGCTTATATCCAAACCACAAGTCAAGTACATTTTCGATCATAAGAAAATCACCGGGGTCCATTACACTACTGAATGACTGCCGCTCTACAGACCCCGCACAGTCAAACGAGTGTAAGAGACCTCACTACCCGCCTGTGGACAGCCAATCACCAGCAAGGCCTGACGGTAGCGGATTTACGAGCTGGTCAGATTTAGCCTAGTAATGCCCCTTACACATCAGGCAGGTAAGGCCACACCCCTATCCAACCAACTACACGACAGTGGGAGTCGCGGCCTAACGGTATAAGGCCCTCGTGCGATCATGTATTTCACCCGGTCACGGTATTGGAGCAAATCCTTGGTACCATGGAAGTTTTGGGAATTTCACCCATGGGCATCCTATGCACCTGGTATGCTCAACTAATATTTTCGGTGTCCACACATACGGCCATCCATAAATACCCCTGTGGAGGCAAGACCCTGATGAAGTAAGGGCGGATATCCACAAGCTATGCAATGCCAGATGCATGAATCATACAATCACCCATGCATCAATCCCAAGCATCCATCTCTTGGGGAGATACCAATATGTCCTACACAATGGCACAACCATGGCCAATCATACCTCAACCAAGCATGCATATGATGCGTATGGGAGTGGGCCATGAGGGGTGAAAATGAGGTGAAGATGAACTCTCTACCTAACCATGAAGGGTATAGGTACTTAACCAATTCCTCATAAGGAATACAACCTCTAGTGGAGGCTCATTTACCTGGGGTAGCCCACGAGACTAAGCATACAAGCTACGGGCCTAAATAATATAGAGATGAGCTTAACAAGAGATTAAGGTGAGCATTCAATCACACTTAGAGGGGTCCATAATGGAGACATTTAACTACCATTTCCCTAAGGCATAACCAACCATAATCCATATAGCTATAAGGCCCAAGGCCCACATCCAAACCACATACATAATCCCCGCATAAAGGCATAGAAAAATGGTCTAATACTACCTTTAACAACATGGGCCCAAGGAGGGGAATCAAGGCCCAAGGCCCAAGTCCCAATGGCCATAGTACTTATACATTCAGTTGAACTTAATGGGCAGCCCATGAGCACAAAAAAAAAATACGGCTTAAAAATAAGTTTAAGTTGGGTAAAATGGGCCCCACTACATCAGCCCAACAACTAGCAATTTAAGTGGGCAACCGAGGGCCCAATACCACCCTTATCTCAACCCATAAGTCCATCAAAATGGTGGAAGTCAGCCCAACATATGGTTAGGCCAAGCTGGGACGTTCCAGCCCAATCTGGGCCCACTAGGAAGTCCCAAAATCTGATTTATATTTTGGTCCCACAAATGATCATCAATGGATACCCAAAAAGGCATTGATTAAGTCCAAGAGTATTCTAAAATATAAGGGAGCAATAAATGCCCAATTTTCTCAATATGGTGGGCCCCATAATCATGATCCCAATGGGCCCTAGAACATCAGGGATGAGTCCCCAACTAATCATACATAAATCCCAATGGGCTGGGGCCTAAAAGTTCTAAAATAACAAAGGGGACAATAGTATACAGGAAATTTCTGCAATGCATGTTGCTGTCCTAAATTTAGGCACTCCATTAGAGTGGGTCTAGGGCCTCTAAAACTCTGGGAATTGAGGGCCAAGGTTCCTCATCATGCATACAATAAGAGGAAACCCAAAAAGGTCGCCCACCATCAGAGGAAACATTTTTGAATTATGGTTTTTCTCAATGCATATTGCTGGACTACACAGCAGAAAAATCTGGCAGTCCCATCATCTTGGCCCATTCTTTTGAATGCCCAAATGGGGTCAGTTGGGGTTAAAATTTTACAGATTGACACTTTCATAGGTGGGCCACACTCCCACAAAATTTTAAAATTTTTGGATATTCCTAAGTATTTTAATTAATTTAAACAAAACATTCTGTCCAAAAAATCGGACAGACTTGGACGTCCCAACGAGGTGGACCAGTTCAGCCCTCGCCACGATGTACACAGGGGTCCATTGGCTCTAAAATTTGGTAGGTAGGTCCTACCATGAGTGAACCACACTCATACAAAATTTCAAAATTTTTGGACATCTATAAATATTTTAATTCATTTAAATAAGTCAATCTGTCATGAAAATCGGACTGATCTGGACACCATATTATAGTGGGCCGGTCCAGCCACCACCATGGTGTGTACAGGCGTCCATTGGCCCCAAAAATTTGTAGGTGGGTCCTAACATGAGTGGTTAACTTCTCTGTAAATTTTCATAATTTTTAGAGACCCAAAAGAATTTTAATAAATTTCGGAATTCCAACCTGTCCAGGGTGAAATGTTGTTTAAACAGTGCAGAAAATCCAGACTGTCCACCTCACTTGGACCACACCTTTGGGACCCCAATGAAGGTCAGATGGGGCTAAAATTTGGCATGATTATAAGTGGAATCCACACCTTCAAGAAACGTATATTACATGGGACCAAACACCTCTCCAAATGCCCAAAAATCTGGCCTCAAAATGACCCAAAAATCTGTCCAGATAGTTCTGGACAACAACATATGACTGAAAATAAATAAATATAAACACCATTTTAAAGGGGATTTAATCCAAGAAAATCATGGTATGGACCACCTCAGTGGTCCAACAAACATCCAGACTATTTCCATTACAAAATACCCCTTGCATGTGCCCCATATAGGTAGATAAGGGGGCTCCAATGTCCAAGGGTGGACTGTCATGGACGTTCACCCTCCATGGATGGTCTAGATATTTTTAGTCCACAAGGTGGGCCACACACTCATGATCAACAAGTTATTAACAAAGTAAAATAAGGATTCAGCCACAAGGGAAGGGTCTCCGCCACATTGAGGCCCTTCCCCTCATCACTCATGCACACACATTCCACTGTCATAAGATATACAAGATCTACATGATCATAGGATTTCTACTTGAGATCTATGGTGGAGATGCAATCTCTACCAAAGATCAAGGGTCTAGATGACCTAAAAATCCCTGATCAAGGAAGGAAAAGCCATGTAGGGGTCCATGAAGAATGACCCCTTGCATGGAATATGCATGCAAGTAAGATGGGCTATGAGCCCCATGCATGAAATCTTGGGGGCCACCACCATCATTTGATGGGCCCCACAAGCTTCAACATAAAAAAAGAAAGAAAGAACAAGTAAGAAATGGAAGAAATCTGAATTTTTACAATTTCATACACACCCACCTTAAGATCTCTATCAAAACTCCACTCCAAGCTTCTAACTGTCCAAGGAAGCAAGATGAAGGGTTGAGATGGGTTTTTAATGGAGAGATTGAGGAGAAAAAGGAGGAGAAGGGGCTGGAAAAGAGGGAAAATGGGGCTGAATTTCTTTTTTTTGCAAGAGAGAAAGAAGGAGAGAAGAGAGTAGAGAGAAATGAGAGGGAGAGTATGAAAATTTGCTAGAAAAGAAAGAGAGAGAGGGAGAGAGAGAGAGAGAGAGAGAGAGAGAGAGAGAGAGAGAGAGAGAGTAATCATGAGCTCTCTCACCTTAGATAGGGAAACCCATCATGAAAAGTAGGGTGATATAAACAAAGTTCATACACTTATAGGTTTGGGGTAGGGATGGGTAGTGTGTGGGTAGTGGGTGGTGTAGAGGATGGGGTTTAGGTAGTGTGTGAGTGGTGTGTGTTGGAAATAGTTCCAAGAGATGGGACCTACCTAGAAATCCGTGCACACCACCCCTAGGTAGGACACATGATCATGATCAAGGGCTTAGAAAATGAAATACACACAACTTATGATCTACACGTCGGATGGATATAAAAGACGCGGCGTCGGAACCACAATGACGAAGCGGTCGCAATGACATAGGTCTCAACTAGATCCAAGTCGGGTCTTCATGACGGGACTCACGGATGATTGCAAACACTATCCAAGGGTCACGGGTCGCCGGGATTCGGCCTGTAGGACCGCGGGACCAAGGTGGACGGAATGCATACTTACACACACATGCACACATGCGAACTCGGGTCAGATCTCACAATTATCCAAAAAAAAATACCAAATATCAACTGGACCACACCACAAAGAGCACTGAAAAATTGATTTTCACTGTTAAAATTTTTGTAGGGCCCACCATAACATTTAATTTCCATCCAATCTATTCATAAGGTCACAAAGGCCGAGATGAAGAGGAAAAACAAATTTCATAATGATCCAAAACTTCTGTAACCCCTAAAAGGGTTTTAATGGTAGATGTTTAATTCCCCACTGCCTTTTACAGTGTGGTCCACTTGATAGTTAGATCTGTCTTATTTTTTGTCTCAAGCCTTAATATGAGCTCGCCAAATAGATAGACGGTTTGGATATAACAGACCTCATGATGGGACCCACCAAAGCACACAAAGCAAAAAAAAAAACATACTGTCGCGGCAGTCTGGCAAATTTTATTTTATTTTATTACAGGGAGTACTTTTTCCCCCTTACATTTTTCTCTAATACATAATTATGTAAATATGTATATATAAGTATATAAAAATATTTTTTTTATCTTTTAATTCATTTCTTTGTCTATTTATTTAACAAGCATATCTCCTAAGCTAAAATGAATTACTTAACGTACCACATATGATTTTAGGGTAGGAGAAGCTAATTTAGCCAACTAACTTAGTTATTTTCCAAGATTCCATCGGGTTGATGGTCGAAAATCCATTTCATTCACTTCGCGGTCAGTTTCAATAACTTCGCGGTTAAACAAGAAATTGAGTGGGGCAAACATGAAATTGAGCGAGATAAACTGAAAATTGAGCGGGGCAAACATGAAATTCAGAGCTGGGTAAACTAGAAATCGAGTGGGGCAAACATAAAATTGAGCGGGGCAAACTAGAAATTCAGTGGGGCAACCTAGAAATTGAGCGGGACAAACATGAAATTCAAAGGGGGAAACATGAATTTCAGTGGGGCAAACTAGAAATCAGCGGGGCAAACATGAAATTCAGAGGGGCAAACTAGAAATTGAGCGGGGCAAACTGAAAATTGAGTGGGGTAAACTAGAAATTTAGCGAGGCAAACTAAAAATTAAGCAGGGCAAACTAGAAATTCAACGGGGTAAACATGAAATTCAGCGGGGCAAACATAAAATTGAGCAGAGCAAACATGAAATTCAGCGGGGTAAACTTTCCCATTGAATTTCTAGTTTGCCCCGCTCAATTTCATGTTTGCCCTGCTCAATTTCTAGTTTGCTCCACTCAATTATCTAGTTTGCAAACCCCCTCAAAGAGGGGATTAGAAACCCCTGGATTTGAAACCCCTAGTTACTTTATGCTCCCAAACAACCATGGGGATTGAAAAACCCCTCCAATCCCCTCCGATCCAAGGTGCTAAACGACCCCCAAGTGGATCATACCACGGAAAATAGTGTGGATAATGATTTCCATTGTTGAAACCACGGTAGGCCCAACAGTGATGTTTGTTTGTTATCAAACTTATTCATAAGATCATACAGACATGGATTAGTAGAAAACACAATTATAAGCTTGATCTAAAACTTCCGTGGCCCCTAAGAAATGATCAACAATAGAAGTTCAATTCAAAATAATCATGTGGTGTGGTCCATTTGAACATTGGATATGTTTAGATTTTTGGGCTTAAGCCATGAAATTATTTGTTAAGTTTGCCCCGCTGAATTTTAAGCTTACCCCGCTCAATTTCATATTTGCCTCGCTGAATTTCATGTTTCCCCTACTCAATTTTCAGTTTGCCACGCCGAATTTTTAGTTTGCCCCGCTGAGATTCATGCTTGCCCCATTGAATTTCATGTTTCTCCTACTGAAATTCATTTTTGCCCCTCTGAATTTCATGTTTACCCCGCTAAATTTCATGTTTGCCCTGCTCAATTTTATGCTTCCCCCGCTGAATTTCATGTTTCCCCCGCTGAATTTTATGTTTCCCCCGCTCAATTTCATGTTTCCCCCGCTCAATTTTCGGTTTGCCCTGCTCAATTTTATGTTTGCCCCACTCAATTTCTAGTTTACCCCGCTCAATTTCATGTTTGCCCCGCTGATTTTCTAGTTTGCCCCCTCAATTTCATGTTTTGTCCCGCTGATTTTCTACTTTGCCCCGCTCAATTTTATGTTTGCCCTGCTGAAATTCAAGCTTCACTCGCGGAATTTCATGTTTGCCCTGCTCAAATTTCAGTTTGCCCCGCTCATTTTTTAGTTGCAATGGTAATAGTGTATGATAAATATGAAGTGATATGCATTCCTCTGGCCTTTGGTTTTAAAGCTTGGTGTTCAATCGAAGACCTGCATTTGTCTGTCAAATTATGGATGCTATGTTTATTACTGTTTGCAGAGTGACAAACATACTAGATTTAATATTATATCCCGTTTTTATGTTTACCAGTTTGTTGGACATGTAATTGGATGAAACTTTCTTAGTGACTCTGATAGTGTTTTCCCTATGCAGTCCCATATATGAGTACTTGAATCCACTCCAGAGAACAGATCTACACTTCTAATGGGTCTTGAATATCTAATTGGCATTTCTTATGTTGATGACACTGAGGTTTTTAAGGTAGTCATGTTAACTGCATGCCTTCTTTTCTTTGTAATTGAGTTTGCATAGTCTTACCTTGTCTGCGTCAAATGCATGGATATGTATGCTTGGACTACTGAAACTCTTTAGTCCTTGAGCTGTTTAAGGCACATCATAACCTTAACAACCGTGGTGCTGCTGCTGCAAGCATGATGGGGCTTCAGGTACTTTAGATATGATGCTTCTTACTATTATTGTGCCTAGAGTTTTATAGTTTCAATACATGGCATGAGTTATTATTAGTGTGATTTCAATCCATGTTTCTTACTGCAATTGTGCCTAGAGTTTGGATACCATCATATGAGCTAATCAGCTAAGGACTAAAATTTAATTATCATTTCAATCATTTCAGATTGTAAATATGATTATAACTCTCTACTTCCATGCTTTTCAATGCCTGGATCAAAGGTCAGGACCTCCATGGTATTGTTATATCCCAGGACAGGTTCACTGACTCTGTTTGGCATGCCCGTCATATTCCAGGATTTTACCTTCCAATTCCTTCCAATCCATCCTACCAGTAAAATAGAGGCATAAGAATTACTAGCAATCATGTATGTAGACTAATAATCAATTATGTATATATACTAATAATCAATCATGAATAAGCTGAAATTGATTGGGGTGTGGTTTGGGTCAGTGCACGTATGTAGACTAATAATCAATCATGTTACATCTCTTCCTTCATTAAGAATTACTAGCAAACATGGATTTTTATTGCTGTAGTTTATTACGTACTTAAAGAAGAGGGGAGAAGTCGATGATGATTTTTTAAGAACTCTGAAAAAGGGGGAATGGATGAAGAGCTCTAAAGGGTATGTAACCCCATTTGAGTCAGTTTTCCTTTCATCCATTACAGGAGCTCTTTTACAAATAACAAATCTTCCTGTTATCGATGAAACATTCTACGGAAACAAGTTTGGTTGTCATACCGCTGAGTTCAAATTGTTGGGAGTTGTGATGGATATGGAAAAGGTATACAAATTGACTGCAGATAATTTCACATTTCCTGAAGCTCTATCTACTGTAACTAGAGAAAGTGTTCTGCTAAATGTAGGGTCGATTTAAGATCAATTATAAATAACTTTTTTACTTAAAGTTACTTAATCACTTCAGTTTGAGAAGTAGGAACCAAGATAAGCTACTTAATGCATAGGTAGCTTATATCAAGTTATTTACAATCCAAGCTCTCCTGTATCGACACTATTTTATCCATTTCATCAGGTTTACGAGGTATTCCTACATACACACCAGCTATCTTGATCCATTACATTTAAACTGAATGTAGGCATCTTTTCCCCCGCTCAATTTTATGTTTGCCCTGTTGAATTACATGTTTGCCCAGCTCAATTTATAGTTTGCCCCACTCAATTTCCAGTTTGCCCCGCTTAATTTCTAGTTTGCCCCTCTGAATTTGAAGTTTGCCTCGCTTAATTTGAAGTTTGCCCTGCTCAATTTCTAGTTTGCCCCCCTGAATTTGTAGTTTGCCTCGCTCAATTTCTAGTTTGCCCTACTCAATTTCATGTTTGCCCCGCTCAATTTTCAGTTTACCCCGCTCAATTTTCAGTTTACCCCGCTGATTTTCTAGTTTCCCTCGCTCAATTTCCAGTTTACCCCACTGAATTTCATGTTTGCCCCGCTCAATTTCGTGTTTGCCCCACTCAATTTCTAGTTTGCCCCGCTCAATTTCATGTTTGCCCCGCTTAATTTCTAGTTTGCCCCGCTGAATATTTAGTTTGCCCCGCTCAATATCCAGTTTGCCCCGCTCAATTTTCAGTTTGCCCCGCTCAAATTATGGTTTGCTTCGCTTATTTTTATAGTTTGTCTCGCTCAATTTTCGGTATTTCCTCGCTCAATTTCTATCTCGATTTCATATGAAGCTTGTTCAAATTCATGAAATGCTACATTGTTTTCGATTATTTCTGATTTTGTACACTATGATTATCTTGTGAATTTTATGTTTGATATGTTTTTCAATTCATCTTTGCAGGTGACGAATATTCTGCTGTAATCTTAAACCCAATCTCTAGGTATACACTGAAATGGTGGTTTGAGAATGTGACGAATATTCTGTTGTAATCCCAAACCCAACTCAATTTCTACGTTGCCTCGTGCAAGTTCTAAGTTGCCTCACTGAATTTCAAGGTTCCCTCGCTCAATTTCTAGGCTGCCTCGCTCGATTCTTAAGTTCCCTCGCTCAATTCCTATGTTCCCTCGCTGAATTATTAGGAAGGTTTTGATGATAAAATAAATGAAGAAGCTCTAGTGCTAAGGTAGATCACGCCACATGGTGGGGCTTGAACACAGCTTGCCAAAAACCTCTTTTAGGGGCTCAAGGAGTTTTGGATCAAGCTGATATTTTTATATTTTCCTTTTATCTAGATTTACATTATTTTATGAGTAGGTTTAATGACAAATATATACCACGATGGCTTATAAGAAGGTTTCAACAACAATATCATCATCATTACTGATTCTTGTGATGTGGGTGTGATTAACTTGTGTTTTTTATCTGCTTTCTTTTTAAGCTTGTGTTCTAAAATGATTTTCAAAATGAATGAACAACTTAAGTAAAACACACATATTATAGCGGGCTTTATAAAAGCCCTTAGTAGGATTGTTCGACTCTAACTAAGTGACGCAGGGATGAACGTGATGAGGATAAATACTCCGAATCCACGGAGCTTCTCTGGACTCCTCACAGAGACTTCTCGAATCCACGAGGAAAGAAAGCAGAAAATAGAAATAATTTCTAATAAATTCGAAAATGATTAATTAATTCATAAAAACGAGTTCATAGCCCTTTAAATAGGGGTACCAAGCAATGGGAAAGAAATCAGAATCAAACTACAACTACAACTCCTAGAATTCGCGACTTACTATAAATAGTAAACTTACTATTTATAGACGGTCGTGATGTCTACTAGTGCGCAAGGTTTTTGGCCAAAAATAGTAAGTGTCCTATTTGGCTTCACCAAACCGTTCTCCTAATTATTCTAAGCTCTTTTCACGTTGGGCGCAACTCCTAAAGACCAACGGATGAAGAGTTATAATCAAACTAAAACTTACTATTTATAGTAAAATTGAAATTAAAACAGGGAAACGACCGTCAATCCAGGGGTTTTTCGCAATTCCAGGCGTCGCAAACCGGCGTAGCGGGGTTGGTTGGCTAAAGTAGCTCGTTCTACCCCAAAATCATATATTCTTCGTTGGCTAACTCATCCCAGATTGCGAGATACGCCTGATTGAAGGTCTGATGGTCCAGATCACTTCTGTCGTTGACCGGGCCTTTTCTGATCCATCTTGGCCATGTAACTGTTCGCGACCCGCTCTACATCACTAAGTTACTCAAATAAGGAGTTTTAAAACTCAATTGAGCCATATGCAAAGTAAATTGTCTAGAAGTTATGCAACTTGCCTGTAACCTAGGATTATATGAATTCCCTATAATCTAAAGGGATGCAAATTGCCCACAACAGCTTAGGGTAGGAACTCCTTACTATTGAAAGCTATGTGGGTCTTACGTAAATTCATTTTGACTACTCTCGTTATGATATAAGATAAAAAATAAGATAAATTTAAAAAAAATGAATTGACTACTCTCATTATGATATAAGACAAAAAATGAGATAAATCTAAAAAATAAGTGGGCAAGACAACTTACCCAATCGAATGGCTCCCTGGACCTTTATATTTATGGCTATGGATTAACGAGATCAATGGCTACGGTTATAATTTGTAGCGATAGAGAACGACAATCCGTAGCTATAGTTTTCCCTACTTAAAAAGGAGGGGTAGTTTCATCCTCAAATTTGCTGTTCGTACAAGGAGGTCTAAGTTTGGAAGTTAAGTTTGTATTTCTGCAAGAATATCCCATGGAGGTCCACAGTCATAAATTTCTCTTAAGTGTCAGCTGACGTTGAGATCCACCTCACGTGTGGACGCATATCATGCAGTGAGGCGGTCACTGTTACCTTGGTGTGAAGAATGTATGAGTTCCACTGTGATGTACGTATTTAATCCATGCCGTCCATCCGTTTTTCCAACTCAGTTCAAGGCATGATCTCGAAATCAAAGCATATTTAAACTTGAAGTGGACCACACTATAGAAAACCGTGGAAATTGAACGCTTACCCTTGAAACTTATTGAGAACTACGTAACTTTTGAATCAAGCTGATATAATGTTTTTCTTCATCCAAGTCTGCGTAGCATTATCAATAGGTTGGATGGCAAATAAACGTTACTGTAGCCCTAGCAAGGTTTCAACGGCAGATGTCATTATCCCAACTATATTTTCTGTGGTGTGTTCTCCTAGCTTTCGATATGCTTCAATATTCTGAGGCCATGCCCTTAAAATGAGCTGGAAAAACGGATGGACGGTGTGGATAAAACGACGTACATCAAGGTGGGCCCCACATAGTCTTCATACGACGTAAAGGGTGGTGATCACCTCACTCCACAATCCGCGTCCGTATAAAATATACGACACCTCACGCGTGTTTGCGCTGCTGTCACATACCTGCCACCTCCTCTCGCACGTGCAGTATCATATGCGAGACGCGTTCCCATCTCCCTTCACCACGAGCTCTCCGTGGGCTCGAATGTCATGCACGAGCCTCTGACTCCTTTTATAGTCAAAACCCCACCGTGCCTCCACCACAAACACCCCACTCACATTCCCTCGCCCCAAAAAAAAAAAAATGACGTCATCTCCCGCCACCCGACTCTTTGCCACCCGCCAAGCGCCTGGGCGTCTCATCTACAAGCTCTACTTCGCCGTGTTCGTCGCCGGAATATTGTCTCTCTTCTACTACCGTCTGACACACATCCCCAACGACCACCGCCTTCTCTGGCTCCTCATATCCCTCGCCGAATTCTGGTTTGCAGCCGTATGGCTCTTCCAACAGGGCTTCAGGTGGGCTCCCACATTCCACACCACCTACCCCGATCGACTGCCGGAATCTCTCCCGAAGGTCGACGTGATGGTTTGCACTGCTGATCCCGTTAGAGAGCCACCATCACTCGTCGCCAACACACTCCTATCTCTCATGGCCTACGACTACGACGTGGACAACAAGTTAGCCTACTATCTATCAGACGATGGTGGGTCAGAGCTGACGTTCCATGCAGCGTATCAGGCCTCCATCTTCTCAAAGCATTGGTTACCTTTCTGTCGCAAGTATAACGTTGAGCCGCGGGCCCCTCAGCAATACTTCTCGTTGGAGAATTCCATCGCCGGTGGGAGTCGGAATTTCCAGATCGACTATAGCTCAGTAAAGGTGACAACAGAAACAACTTATTTACTGTTATTTAAAGAAAAACTTAAAAGCGTTTTGTAAAAACAATTTTCCTAAAGAGAAACTTAAAAGCGTTTCGTAAAAACGTTAAAAACAAATTTCCTAATTGCGGAATGGCAGTTGGATGTACTGTGCATTGAAATGGGCTCTAGATCTTCCTTTCCTTACACCTTTAGAGAAGCAGTGATTAGCTATAGCTCCAAGCAGGGCTGTACACAAACTGGGCTAGCCCGGTTAACTTGCTCAACTCAGCATGACCCAGAACTGAGTTTCGGTCGGGACGGGCCATTTTCTTCGGCCAGAAACTGAGTTCGGGCCGAGTTCGGATAGGTTCCAGTTCGGCCCGACTCGACCTGGCCCGACTCGGCCTATATATATATATATATATATATATATCCTAAATTCTTACCTAGTTACCCTAACCATTTACAGCAATCCAGGCCGTCCAAATCGTGGGTCCCTTTGTAGATGGAGCAAAGTTCCAAAAATCTATGACAAAAGCCCTTCTCAAAAATCAAGGCCGTTCAAATAACCTGTCAAAGCCCTTCCCATGGAGTAGATGGAGCAGAGTCAAAAAATCAAGGCCGTCCAAATCGTGGGTTTGAAACTGGCCTGAACTCGGCTCGAACTCGCCCAATTGTTGACCGGGCCGGGTTCGGGCTGGACGTGTCGGCCCGGTGACCGGGCCGGGCTGGAGCTGGGTTTGGCTGGTGATCGGGTCGAGCCGGGTTTAGCCCAGTTCGACCCGGATCGATCCGTGTACACCCCTAGCTCCAATCGATGGTGGTGGATTGGGGACCCAACTTTTATTTATATTCGAAAGGGCAGATGAGTTTGAAACCCATCGAAACTCCTGTCCGCTTGGGAATCCTAATTGCCTTATGATACCGTCTGCGTATCACAGTAGTAGCACACTACCCCTTATGAAATTCTTAATGTATCACAACTTAGTGGTGCCCACTAGTGCACCTGATCACACTATCCAACTTTTAGGTTAATCTAGACCGCTGATCAATAAGGCCCACCTTATAGGATTCTTACATGCGAAACATCGGAACCCTTCATAAGGTGGGCATCATCATAAAGATGCCTCGGGTGGAAATCAGGATGGTACATTTAGGCAGGCTATACCATTAAAATCAATGGTCAGCTTAAGGTCTGATTTATTGTGTGTGTGGCCCACCTAATTTCCCTTCTGGTATGAGAAATGCTTGCTCTGTTCTAAGGGGTAAGCGTGACCAGGAAATGCGTGGTTTTAAAACTCAACAATTGGACCTGAAACTCGACTGAGTCAACTCGATTTTGAAAGCCTTCGAGCTGGATGATTGCAAAGGTCGGTTCTGAGAGTGAATCGGCCCTAACTTGGGAAGTGTTGTTGTGTAGACTCATTAAACTCAACTCAGACCAAGTCAACTCGATTTTTAATAATATCAGCTATAATGGTATCTTTCAGGTGCGGGGACAGACGCTTTCTTTGGCAATTAATTCAATAGATTTTATCAAAAATAGTTGTCTTGGTATAGTTCAAAAAGGTGATTTTCGGATGATGAAAGGGGACCACTGGATTGGGCGGTGAGTCAACACCACTAATTCCAAGCATGTTTGACAAGGGCTCCACGTGAGACTGGTCAGTGCTACAAAAGTTCCTTAGGCCTCATATATGTATTTTATCCAGGCCTTTTATCCATTTTTTTCAGCTTATTTTAAGGTGTGAGCCAAAAGTGCAGCGGATCCAAATCTCAGGCGGACACCACCTTAGGAATTAGTTGTGATTGAACACTCACCATTAAAAGTTTCCTAAGACTTATTATAATGTTTATTTGACATCCAACCCTTTGATTAGGTCATACAAAAGAAAATATATAGGACATGAATTAGTTACTATCCCCGCCAAGACCCAGCTAGAGAAGGTTAGTTATGTTAGTACCATCCCCATGAGCAGCTAGCTAGAGAAGGATGGTCCTAACAGGGGCTTTGAAAGGCATACTTTGATTTATGTAATTTATCCACATCGTCCATCCATTTTGACAATTCATTTTAAGGCATTAGCCTAGAAGTGTCAATGGGCTTCGCTCGGACCTAAAAAATTAGAATTTTAAATAGAGCCAGCCTGAAAGCTTGGTCTAAAATAGTTCAAAATTTAGGCCGAGACCTACCTAGGCTTGACCCATTGACAACCCTATATGAGCCTCAAGTGAACCATACTACAGGATGCAGTGGGGATTAAATGTACTATTGTAAACTTATTGGTGGCTACAGATGTTTTGGATCAAGCTAATATTTATCTTTTTCTTTCATCCAGTCCATGTGACTTTATGAATAGTTTGGACAACAAATAAACATCACGGTGGGCAGTAGTAAGGTTTCAACGGTAGGCAACATTGTCACCATTGTTTCATATGGTGTGGTCTGTTCGAGCCTTTGATCTGCCTCCTTTTTGAATCTTGCCCTAAAATTTCCGTCAAAATGGATGGACGACATGGATAAAATACAATGAGCCTTAGAGCTCCTCTCACCACCTTCCATCTCTAGGTGCGAGTAGTACCCAATCCATGCCCAAACACATGTATATGCCAGCTTGATCTAAAACTTTTGTAGTCGGCAGAAATTTTTAATGGTGGGTGTTCAATCACCATTGTTTTCTATGGTGTAGTCCAGGGATTTATATCTGCCTCATTTTTTTATCATCTCCTAAAATGAGCCAGTAAAATAGGTGGATAAAAAACATAGGACATGGTGAGGCCACATAGCTTTTCAAGCACCAACCAATAGTTGGTACTGTCTTCTCAATCCAAGGCAGATTGGGTAGGGAGCGGATAAAATGTTAGCCAGGTAACACCGACTAAAGTGTTAATGATGGGCGTTTAATCACCACTGTTTCCTGTGGTGTGGTCCAACTGTGATCTGTATCTGCTTCATTTTAATCTTAAGCCCTAAAATGAGCTGGGCAACACATACATTAAGGTGGGCCCCACAGTCATGTCCTGACCTCATTTTTTCTGGCTTCACTGAATCCTTGTTCATTCAAAAGTTGTTACGTGATCGGCCTCTGACAGGAATAGATGGTCCAATCAAATCCCACCATATCCCAACACTAATGAGCTAGTGGTGTTGTAGTCACTGCATAATAAAAGCCCAGTAAAAGGACGAAAGGCCCTTGTCTGATTTTTCTATACAGTAGTAAAGCAGAGTAGGGCATATGTGGTATTGGGGAATATCCAACCTAACCAACACATGAATGTGAATTGCGTGGTGACCCTGATATCTCTAGTTATGAATGGACACATTAGAGTGTTAAGGTCCCTTGATAAACAGCTCGAGCATTTAGAGAAAGTTGTTGTTTGACATGGTATCATAACAGAAGGCATTGGAATAATCCATACACATCCACAAATTGCTTCCAACACTTTATCCAGTTCCATGTGCACACCGGCCCACAGGCATGGAACCCATATTGGAAAGAATAAAATCGTCATATCATGCAGAGAATCTTTACCTCTTTTACTGTTTTCATTGGCACAATTTGGTCCCCTACAAGCTTCAAGTGGACCAAACCTACTGAAAACAAAAGAACAACTAAGCAAATTCCCCAATGCTCCAAATTCTGTGGTCCACTGGATGATCATATTTTTCTGACTTCGGACTCTGGATGAATGGAATTTACGGTCAGATCTTACACATGTGATACTTGTTTTCACATACAAAAGGACTGCAAGAAGAAACAAAAGAAAAAGGATGTAGAATCTTTATTAATATTTTTTCTAATTATTATTATTAATTATTATTATTTTTTTTCCTTCTTTTTTTTTTTTTTTTTTTTTTTTTTTTTTTTTTTTTTGTGGACAGAAAAAATTTGAAGAAATGCACGAGCAAATAGAGAAAGCGGGAAGAAATCAGCATGTAGAAAAGGAGACACGTAAGCAGCACAAGGGTTTTGCTGAGTGGGAATCTAAGGTCAACCCACGGGACCACCCATCTATCATAGAGGTGGGCCTTTTATCCTCTTTCTTCATCAGAGAAAATAGAAGAATGAAATTAATTAAAACAAAAGAAAAGAAGAAAATTGATATTTACACTCATTACATTTGTTACATTAGTCCAATTTTATCTTGATTTAACGTTTTCTCCTAATTAATTTGCAAGGAAAATAATAAACTTTATAAAGTTGTCATTAATAATATTAACATTTACTTTTTACTGACATTATATACAGGAAATTATTGTCTAATAAACATAAAATTTTATATTAATTTTTCTCGTAAATCAAACGCAATTTAATTTTTTAAATCCAATATTTTACCATGCAGTAGAAATCACTATTATTCTTGATTTGTTTGCTTTCTTTTCTTTCCCCACTTATCAAACAACCCTTTCTACCGTTTTAATTCAAAAAATGATAATGGCATAAGCGGTGTTCGAATTATCTCCGATATTATCTTTATTTCTACCTTAGCAATACTGATAACACTGGTAGTATCAGAAATTTCTAATATTACAATGTATCGCTAAGTATCGCCAATGTATCAATATCGCTAATGTAATCGCCAATTTTTTCAACTATGTAAATTCTAGGTGTGACTTGTCTTGCCAATGCATCAATATCGCCAATGTATCGCCAATATTTTTGACTATATAAATTCTAGATAATGCTTGTATCATAAGTCTATTGACGATATTTCAATAATATCGCCAACGTATTGATATCATCAAAACTTTATTTATTAGAAAAAAAAAATTACTTCAACATTTTTTTCATGGGCACAAGGTTGTATGTAGTGTTCAATTTGTCATTGATAATATTGATAATATCTTGATATTATCGAAATCGCAACATGCGCGATATTGAGACCACAATCTTTCGTTTCCTTTACAATTGTTGATGATTTCTTGGTGAAATATTATGTGTTGATATTTTGTAATATCGATGGATGTTTAGATGGAAGGTTGGATGGGATGGTTGGAATGATTTCATACAAAAACACATGCTTTTAAGGTCCCATTAAATGGAAACTTGTTATGTATTCATTCTTTTTGCATTTTTTTTTAAAAAAAATTTCTAAATATGCAAATATTTACATTTTAACATCTCCTAAAGTTTCGCTGAGAAATTCACCATTTTTCCTATGTTTTCCCGCATTTCCAGTTATCAGCGATATTATCGGTGATATCGATATTATTTTCTTAATCCCTGGCCAACGAAACTTATAAAGATACCGATAATTCGAACACTAGGCATAAGTAAATCAATTTAAGGTGGCCAAGCAACTGGGGTCCCCCAAACTGTGGTGGGTGGTAGTTGGCTTCCACTTTCAACTTCAAATGGAGCATACATGTTTGCCAATCTAGACTATCCAAATCATAGAGCCTTTGTAGACGGATTATAGCCCAAAATTTCAACTGAATGAACAATCTTAATAATCTGATTGTGTTCCCATTTGAAAGCTAGCAATTGGATGGTGAAGGCAATTAAAGTGTCATATTAACCTATGTTCTATTGGTGCTGGGCCCCACGTATTGGATGCCCTAGGTTGGCTTACATTTATGTGACATGTAATAATGCCGACCAATCATATGGGAGGCACTTTTTCCTTGCTTCATAGGATCGAGACCTTTTATCCAATAGTCGATGTGAGATCAGAACAGAATGTTAGTGATAACAAAAAAAATAAAATAAATAATAATAATAATAAAAAAGAAAAAAAAAATTTACATCTTGGATGGCGGAACAATAAACAAAGAAAACAACGCTCTATTTTCAATGAACAGGTAGCAAATTAGCTTGTACATGTGGGTATGGTTGATGAACTCTGCCCAAAGAACTCCTATACTACTCAACTTTAACATTTCCCTCGCTAGCATGGGAATGCATGATAACCTTCAATGGTTCAATGGCTAGGATATTCCAATTTAGAAGATGTGGGGGGACATAGTCCATCCGTAATGGGACCTTTAGATGAATGGGTTGGATAAACCAGCCATGGGCCTCACTTGTATACACTTGGTGGTCTCAGGGAAGCTCTCTCTTTGTTAAATGTGTTGTTTTCTCATTTTCCTGGACTGTGATAATAATAGTTTTAAATGGTGGCAAGTGGAATTTTGTTTTTCTTTTATAAGTAGGAAACCTACAATTACTAAATAATAATAATTTATATTGTTGTTGAGTCAAGAGATTGATTGTTTATTTACATTTGGAGGTATTATCTTTTACAAATGCCTCTAACATGCAGTTATGCTGCATGTCAGTATAACAATAATAGTATTAGCAGAGTAGTAGAAGTCAGCTATATCTAACAGGATTTTGTCAAGGGAAAAATTTTACATGCAATTATTTTTTCTAAGTGCTTGATTAAATGTGTATTAACAAAGGACACGAGAATAATTGAAAGAACGGGAATTGCCAGTAGCCTGGATTCTTGCAGTTCTAAGATCCGTGGGGCTCGTGTGTTATATTCACTCTGTTCATCATTTTCTGCCAGTTTATTTCAGGACATGGGCTCAAACATGAGGTAAATCTAAATTTCAAGTGGACCACACTATAGAAAAAAGTGGGGATCGATTTCCAACTGTTAAAAACTTCTTAGAGGCCACGGTAGTTTTGGATCAAGCTGATTTTTGTGTTTTCACTTCATTGAGGTTGGAGTCTTTAACTTATGAACAGATTGGATGGCAAATAAACATCAGATATGTCATTATCCCTACTATTCTTATGGTGTGGTCCACTTGAAATTTGGATCTGCCTTATATTTGGGCTCATTGACCTAAACGATATGGCAAAACAGATTAATGGCGTAGACATATCATATACAGGATGGTCGGCTCCGCAGAAGTTAGGCTGCCAGAATCTTTCCACCGTCCAAACTAAAAAAATAAAAAAAATAAAAAAAAAAAAGAAAAAGAAAGAAGAAGAAAGAAAGTAGGAAGAAAGAAAGATCATCAGGGCCACTTAATTAAGGGGAAGCTGTCTTCAACCAATTCCCCTGTAGTTCTTCAGCTCACATGTGGCACTTATGCTTAGCTATCTTAATCAGCTGAACGTGTGGCTGAATTATAGATGGGATGTATCTCTAAAATCACGCTGATAAAGCAATCCTAATCATCTAACAGATGATTATCAAATGAATAATTACAAGTCCAAAATTTCAACCCAAAATCAGATGGTAACTATCATATTCTCAACCTAAGCAATCCACAACTTGGTTGGTGTAGATTTTTGTTCAACTACTCCATGCATGTGGAGGTTAGCTGTGCCAATCATGCTAGTAAACACAACAACAACATCAACAGCAGTAATAGTTACAGGTATGATTGTTTGCTGTGGACAGGTTCCAGGCTCACCTTTCAAGGTAGTTTCAGGCCAATTAATAACTCTAGTAATAATAATAATAATAGCATTATTAATGATTACTGCAACAACAACAGCAACAGTAATAAATTATCTGATTAGCCCCTTTTGATTTTGCTATTGGCATCATATGAACATGATTTGAATCTCAAACCACAGGTGACCACGATTTCAATATCTCTGGTCAGACTATCCTAAACATAGAAAGCAGAGGACCTTTGAATATGATATTTTCTTTCGTTCTTTCTTTTTTCTTCAAACCAGTTGAGGCATGCGATTGGATGCTTCTCAAAACTAACAAATATTTTTGAGCTTTTGAAAATCATGCAATATTTTCATAAAAAGAATCAAGCAAAATATAATACTGTGAGATTTTCAAAGTAGGGGAAGTTTTTTATTTCTCATGATATTACCATGAAATATTCATTTAAAATTACAAATAAATCATTACACACAAACATTTTAAAATTTAAAATTATATAATAAATATGTGTAATTTTGTTTTCTATGAAATATCCTGATAGTATAGCTAGAAAAACGTCAAAATCTAAAAATCTCCCAAGAAATTGCCCATCTTGAGAAATTTCCAAGATTTGTTGCAGCGATTCAAAATGGTCACCGGTTTCCCGACATGGATCCCCAAAATCTACCAGAGAATTGGGAACTTACCAAGACCACAAAGACAAACTTGAAAAACATTTATAAAGAGC
Source organism: Magnolia officinalis (assembly GCA_021015155.1). Lineage (NCBI taxonomy): Eukaryota > Viridiplantae > Streptophyta > Magnoliopsida > Magnoliales > Magnoliaceae > Magnolia > Magnolia officinalis. Next base: position 50,907,793 of record JAJHSJ010000002.1, on the reverse strand, counting down.
TGCATCTCATTGCTTAGGTGGATTTTTACTTGATGATTCTTGTTGCTAAGGTAGGTTTTAGGAGATATTATCTTGCTAATTTTCACTATTTTAAAACTGATTGATGCAAATACCTATTGGATATGGGTCATCTTGGGGCCCACTTGTCTGACCCCTAGTGGGTGAGTCCCAATGGGACGTGTGGTACTACTCTCTTTCATATTATTAGTTTTAAAATCTTTTGAGCATCGTCTCCCAAAAGTTAATTAAAAAAAAATACTACTAAATTTTAAATTATGGGACTTGATAGGTTTTGCTACGCGGGAATGGAGAAGATGTTGATGCGGACAGTAACAACATGCCGACGCTCGTATATGTATCGCGAGAGAAACGACCAGGCCATCCACATCATTACAAGGCTGGTGCCCTCAATGCTATGGTATTTCTCTTTCCTTGTTCTCTTTCAAGTTTCCATTTCTTACTCTTTTTCTCCTTAGAATTGCATAAATGTCTCAATTATAATGTGACCAAAACCCTCTTAACAATTCCTTACTAACATACATCACATACCATCTGTGTGAAACTGGGCCATGGTTTGCTCAATCCAACTTTGGTCTGATGGGCCCACCATGTATGAACTCTGCCCATAAAATCTCTCAGGTTGGATCACCTAACCGTCTAATCTGTAGCCTTCTCTCTGCTGATGACCTTAAGTTTTAGTTTGTAAGCTAGGTCTTGGATCAGACTTTTGGGACATGGTCCAACCATGTTGAGGCCCACCTGATAAAAAACAATCCGAAGTATGAATCTCTGGTCTCCAACTGTGGAAAATCAGGGTCCATATAGCTGGTCTGAAGACTCATAGAAGGGGAGTTTATTTCACACTCTATAGAAGAATTATGGTTGATATGCAGGCACTGGAAGTTGGACTCATGGCAGATACGTTTAATTAAAAATTAAACTTTTCAACTTGTCTGTCATCATTTCAGAATATGATTGATTTAACATTCTAAATTTCTAACCTCTGATTAATGGACATTTATTGTTTATATCTGAGCCATTGACTTTTATTATTATTATTATTCAATCGTTGCCAAGCACTCATTTTTAAAATTGAAATCAGTATTCTTTTGGGTTTGGGATCTATTCCAATGGTTTGGACGGTTTAATATGAGTTAATTGCATGTCGCTGTGTGAATTTTAAATGCATGTCACTCTGCTAGAGTATCAAAGTCTTCCCTTGACATAAAATTGTCCAGTGCTCCTAGTTGTATCATGTCACTTAAACAATCCAATGGATCGATCCAAACTGTCCATTAGGTCCATAACACATTTCACCGTACAAAAACAGTGACCCGATGATCCATCCAATCCTTGATTTCTCCTTCCTTTTTTAGCCATCCATTTTCTGAGCCATGGATCAGATAGTTAGGGTTGCCTGGCAAAACTGATTCTTTAAAATCATAAGCAATTCAATCACATGGTGTGTGGCATCGTGGACCACCTCATGATGAACTCTGTTTTTAGTTTTGACGAGTCAATGTAGTCCAGAAGTTCAGAACCCATCTAGACACCGAATCTACCCATAGGATGGCTGATATGATCCTCTCAAGAAAGAAAGGAAAAAAAAAAAAAAAACAATGTGTATGACGCAGGGAAGGACATGATGAGGTCGATCACCATCTTCCTCAGGAAATATCTACTTTGAATTCACAGAGCTTCCTTGAATCCATGAGGGATAAAAGTAAAAATAATTTCTAATAAATTTGAAATAACTTACTTGATTATAAAAAAGAAATTACAACTCTTTTAATAAGGAACTCAAACATAGGATGGAGTTTTGGACTTAAACTCCAACTCAAACACCCTAAAAACGGATTTACTATAAATAGTAAACTTACTATTTATAGACAGTCTCTATTCCTGCTAGACTTTGTGGTTTTTGGCCAAAAATAGTAAGTGTCCAATTTGACCCAACCACGTTATTCTCCTAACTTTTCTAACTTTTCTAATCCCTTTTCATGTTGGGCACGACTTCTACAACCCAAAGGTTCAAAAGTTATACTAGAATTAAAACTTATTATTTATAGTAAAAACGAAACTAAACGGGACTTTTGACCATCGATCTGATGGGATTTCGCAAATCTGGTGTGCGCAACCTGACATAGCGGGTTGTTTGGCTTAAGTAGGTCCTCCTACCCAAAGTCAGACATAATATGTCGAAAAACTCATCCCCGGTTTGTGAGATACGACTGATTTAAGGTTCTGACAGTCCGGTTCATTTCAGCCTCCGATCGGACCTTCTCTGTTCCATCTTTGCCATGAAAGTGTCTGCAACCTGCACTACATCAGTTCTCAACCTTTTAATTTAATCCAACTTGTTAAAATAGTAATCTTCACCAAAATTTCGAGGTATTGAACAATCTGATCATATGGACCATGCTGAAATCAATAGTGGAGAAAAACTTGCCCCAAATGCAGGCCTCATTAAAAAAGTTCGACTTCAATTTCAAACCTCTATTCAATATGTCCCAACTTGGGTTATTTATGATTCAGAAGGCGCATACTGGTTAGATGCTGCTAAACATTTCATCTATGGATCCAAAGAAACAGGCAGTTGCAATAAAAATAGCTGACAATGGAATGGCCATCCGAAAGGCATGATTTTTTATTTTCAAACTTTGCCACCATAGCATAGATATAAGATAAGAAATCACAATCCCATTTCAGACCATGGACTGGCTTCGTTGTATATTTATCAGTTCCCATTTAATCTCTATTCATCACTTTGTAAACCATGTCTCATAGCAATTGTTAGAAAATATACTGATACAGCTTTTATCTTTTGTTAAATTGTCAATGAGAATGTGATTTTAATAATATATATATATATTTTTTGGTACACTCACTTTTCAAAATGATTTTTTGGCATTGCCACAGAATCGGGTGTCGAATTTGATAAGCAACGCACCTTTCATTCTCAATGTTGACTGCGACATGCACTCGAATAATGCACAAGCCCTTCGTCATGCCATGTGTTTCATGCTGGACCCTAAGGAGAGCCACCGAATCGGGTATGTCCAGTTCCCTCAGAGCTTTGGAGGATTGACCAAAAACGACTTGTATGCCAACGGGGTCAAGAGGATTTATGAGGTAAGAAAATAAACCAACTTTCCCCTGATTTATCTCAAAACAATCAATCTGTATGTAGCTATGTTTTATTGCTCAACATGCAAGAACATTGGTTTATGTCTCGGCCCACCCACGAATTCTAAAATTTCATGACATTCTTTATATTGTTATGTATATATATATTTTTTCTTCTGCATAGATTGAATTTTTCGGTGCAAATGCACACAACGGTCCCATGTATGCTGGCACTGGCTCAATTCACCGGCGTGAGTCTCTCAACGGAAGGAAATTTACACCTGATTACCGGCCTAATATGGAAGAGAAACCAGGTTGGTACATTGATACATCATAACTAGTTGTTGCTAATCCAATGTTTTCTTATAGAAATGTTGAAATCTGTTGTCGTCCAACCGTGACTAATACTGTTGTGCCACTGTTGACTAATACAATGCATGGCCAAATCATCTCATTTGGCCATGTTGTATTAGTCTCTAAGTGGGCCCCACATTTCATCATGATCTTATCTAGTGATATAGGGTGGGATAGCATTAGAAAATTTCCTACTGGAAAAGCATAATTGTTGTTTTTGATGTTTTGTTGATCATGTGTTGAATGGAAGTAGCTGGAGGTAATGGGAGCTGGAGAGAGTTGGAAGCAAAGGCCAAGGCTCTATCAAGTTGCACTTACGAGAATGGCAAACCATGGGGCAAGGACGTAAGGCATTAGATCCCTCTACTTATAATTCCTTTCTTGCCAAGGCCAAATCATCTCATTTGCATCATGTTGTGGTGCACATCGTACACAAGGAGAGTTTGATAATTGATCTAGGCCATCAAATTTGTCTGGCCCACTCTTCTTGCATCACCATTCGATCTAAGAGATTTTTGCCATATATTTTACTAATAGTGAGGATCAACTAATCACTAGCCTAAACCACGAACTTCACTTGTAAGAATTGAAACCCAAATCATCATCATCATCTTTATCATTTTAGCCTTATCTCAACTAATTGAGGTCAGCTATATGAATCCTATTCTGCCATTCTGCTTTATCATTTTAGCCTTATCTCAACTAATTGAGGTCAGTTATAGGACATTAAAGGGGTCTTCTCCTCTCCTTTTTTCTCTTCTGATGCCTCTCTTCAGCAACTTATGAAAAGTAGAAAAGCTGAAAAAAAATTAACTGAAGTGATTAAGTAATTTTAAGTAAAAAAGTTACCTATAACTAATCATAAACGAAACTTACTATCGGAAATAAGTTACTCATCTACTGCTGTAAGTAGAAAAAAGTAACTTATTTGGTGGGATCCAAACAGGCCCTAAGTCTTTTCTTACTACCTCCACCCATTTCATTTTGTTCCTTTCCCTATTCCATAAATCCTTGGGGCGAGGGTTGCATAGTTTCTTCATCCTATTACATCACATGCTTTGGAAGTAAGGAAAACATCATGCATCTACTACTCAAAAAAAAAAAAAAATCAATTCATCTTTAGTAAGAAAAACAATGTCACTTGTTGTCTGTCAGAGGTTATTAAAGTTTTTTTTTTTTTCTTTTCTTTTTCTTTTTCACCAGATGGGATTGATGTATGGATGCGCTGTAGAGGATGTGTTCACGGGCGTGGTTTTGCAGTCAAGGGGTTGGCAATCAGTTTTCTGCAGCCCAGAGAGGTCAGCTTACTTGGGTTTTCCCCCAGTTAACACCAATGACACCCTCATTCAACACAAGAGATGGTCGACTGGCTTGCTTGAGATCTTCCTTTCCGACTACTGCCCTTGGACACATGGTGTTGGACGCTTGAAGCTTGGCCAGATCATGTGCTACAGTTTTTACACCCTCTGGGCCCTCTGGTGTCTGCCCATGGTCTGTTACGCACTCTTTCTCCCTTTGGCTGCTGCCAATGACATCCCAATGTTCCCTAAGGCAAGTTGTACCCTTCCTTTCCTCTCTCTCTAAACTTTCAACTTTATCCTTCAATTACCTGCTCTAAGGCTGTGTTTGAAAACTTGGATTGCATTTGGATTTTTCGGGTAATGTAATGATTACCCAGTGATAATTTCCATGGCCATCCTAAAAAATTTGGATTCCATTTTAAGTGGAATCCCACAACATTTACCTTATTTTTTTATGCCAAACAATTTCTGTCTGTGAAAACAATAGTTTGGAATCCACATATCCATACAACCCAACTATCTTGTTTGTCAGTAGAAAACAATTTCCATTTCGGCATGGATTCCGTCTATCCAAACATGCCCAAAATGTTCATTGTGGGTTAATCTCAGCACTTCCCAATACAAATTGGATAGACATGGGAGCATTTGAACCATCTGATCCTTTGCCGGACCAAACCCATGCTAAATCCTAAATCATGCTTGAAACTGAACCCAATAAGACTGAATGCCATAGCCGAATCTAATCAGGCCTATATAAAACTCCAAGGGATCTGATCAGCTTTCCTTAGTTGAGTTTAGATATTGGTGAACCATAGTACCATTTATCTGTGAGTCATAATCTATATGGTCCTAGCCCAAAAATCTAATAGCCCTCTATTATTCATTTTCCAGGCCTCTGATCCATGGTTCAAGGTGTTTGCTTTCTTGGGCATTGCTTCCCACATCTTCAGTCTGGGTGAATTGATTTTGGCTAAAGGAACAATGAAGATGTGGTGGAATGAGACTCGAATGTGGATGATGAAAGGATCTTCTTCCTACCTTTTTTCGGTTATGGTCATAATCTTAAAATATCTAGGCATTTCGGAGGCCGGTTTTGAGATTACTAGCAAAGTCATAGACGAAGAAGCACTGAAGAGGTACAAGAAAGAATTGATGGAATTCGCGGTTGCCTCCCCCATGTTCATTCCCCCAACAACACTCTCTCTACTCAACCTCTTCTATTTCCTCAAGGCAATGATGATTATGGTCACGACGGGCGGATGGGCCATCTTCAATCATATGGCCCTACAGATTATTATCTCAGGTTATATAAGCTTAATTAGTGTGCCATTATATGAAGCCATGTTCTTGAGGAAAGATAAAGGTAGGATGCCCACATCTATAACTATATATTCGATAGGGCTGGCAATCGCTCTGTTATCTCTATTTTCACCTTTCATATGATGGATTTCTTATTGTATTTTTGCGGGCCTGGATGTATTTGTAAATGTTTTGTGGAATGCTGGTTTTCTTTCATCATAATCTAGTGTATTGCTTTCATCTCAATGTGCTACTGTGTAATGATTTTGAGTGAGAAGGAATATCATAAGATCCGAAAATTATTGTAACATTAGTGATTTTACTGAGGACTTAAGTGATTCTCAACCTTTTTATCTAAGTCACTTGATTTCTTTTTGTCCAAGTCATTTTTCTTTGTCTAATTCACTTCCTTTTTTCTTTGTGAGTATCGGGGATATTCCCATTCATAGGTCCGAGATCCACATCTATGAATTGATAGGCTTGAATGATCAACTCTGCAATCAGTTGTTATATACACTATGAGACTCCTCTATTTTCAATCTGCACAAGTTTGGTCATGGTCCTGTTATCCACACCAATTGGTCTGATGTACCTTTCAGTGGATTGACCATTGTGCGACTATCTAACAGACTAGAAGATCCTAGCCATCCTATCTTTGATTTATGTACCAAATATTGAATGCTTTTTGTATTTTAATTATTGTTTTAATTGTACATTTTGTAGGTAATGTGAATGCGTATGTAAATGTATGCACACTATGTTTTTCTCTCTCACACACACGTGTGTGTGTAGTACACCAGTCCACAAGAGACCTCATGTACAGTTTTGAGGGGTGGCTGGCTGAAGTGAGCTCCCCAGTGCAGTTTAAGTGAAATCCCCCCCCCCCCCCAACTCACGCCGCAGAGGGATTTCACCACCTATGGATACTCGAACTCTTGATTGGGTGTTGAAACTCCTGAAAGTCTACCACTTGAGAGTAAGGATCCAAGTGAAATCCACCTTGATCACCAGGTGAGTCATCCTATTTTAATCACGGGCTCTAAAAATTGGCCCAATCTTTAATTGAAGTGGGCCATTTGAAGGAAAATAGTTTGGGAGAGGGACACCCACCTTTGATTTATACATGGCCCACTAAGATGTTTACGAGAACTTCACTATAACCATTAGATGTGTCATCCAAAATTATATCCAAGGTGGAATAAGGCTGCCAAGTTTCCCTAAAAATGTGTTGAAAGGCGCTGATGTTTCTCTAACTGGTTGTTTATATTCATTTAATTCAAGTCTCTTCCTTGTATTGCTTCCTTGGGCTGAAGCTGATGAACCACCAAAATCCCTGCAATTTTATAAAACAAAACACTATCTCATTATTATGTAATTGGTATTCTTTTAATATTTTGATAGCTAAAAGATTGTAACAATCATTACTAAATAGAATTCAACTCACTTTCAAACTGACTTGAATCTTATTAGTTTCTTTTCCATTTCCTATGATGTGAGGTACTCGGCTCACTCTCTACCCATGATTTTTCCTGTACATCTTCATCTTCATCATTTAAATCATCAATTAATGAAAGTGTTTAAGAATCTACATTCCTTTTGGCCTCAAACTCAAGTGGATCTTCAAATGCATATGCATCTTTCGTCAATCTCTTAGGAGCATCCAGTACAACATGCCAGTCATCTCTAGTTGGATCCTTACAGTAGAAGACCTGAGCTGCCTGAGATGCAAGAATAAACGGCTCATCGTCTTCCTTTAAGTTCCGTCTAAACCTTCTTAGATTGACAAATATCAAATTTGTTTCGGGATCTATGAAACATCCATTCACTTTATCTTCAATATGCACCCAATCACAATAGAAGAGCACTACTCTGAAGTCGAAGTACTTCAATTCGAGAATTTGTCTAATGATGCCATAATAAGTGACTTCTTCTTCTATAGGATTTCTATCCTTGGCACTTGCCTTGAAGCTAGTTAGCGCTTTCATTGAGACTCCACTGTTTTGTGTTGTTCTGTTCATTTTAGAATTCGCAGTGCTAAAAACATATCCATTTACTGAGTAAGTATTATATGATATGCATTTGAAGTCAGGACCATCGGCAATTCTCTTAAATTGAGTCATTTCTTGATTATGTAGTTGATGTCTTAACCAAGGAATGTATTCCATTGGTTTTCCTGCTGACAGATTACCCTTTCGATTTTGTCCCGTACGTGTTTGGCCCTAGATGTATGTTTGGTACTTCCTACAAACATATATATAACAATGTTTATTAATTATATATATACAACAATGTTTATTACCATAAGCCATTTAAAAATATAAAAAAGAATAATATACTTCATTAACTTACTCCTCCCATTGATGATTTTCAACGTGATGTTGCAAAACCCATCTGCGTGCTTGTTCGTATTGCACTGTAGTAAGATCATAAACTTTTCCTTTCTTATCATTCTGGGAATCACCAGCATTTTCATCATCATTGAATATTTTTAGTCCTTGCTTATGACCTCCTATTGTATTATTAGGATAGTATTCCATACAGTACGTCATAAATTCCTCTATAAGGTAGCGTTCCGCAATACAGCCCTCTGGGTAAGCTTGATTCATCACATACTTCTTGTTTGTTCTCATCATCCTGTTAAATATTAAAATCAGGAATTGATGAAAAAATATAAGCTATTTTGAAAAAGTTAATAAATTAAAACAGTTAAAGTTACCTCTCAAAAGGATACATCTATCGATATCTGACAGGTCCGCAAACTTGTGCCTCCTCCGCCAAGTGCACAACAAGATGTGTCATAGAAACAAAAAATGATGGTGGAAAATACTTTTCGAAAACACATAACGTTTCCACTATTTTATTTTTCATTTCTTGAAGCTCCATACGATGAATTTCTTTAGAACATATGACATTAAAGAATCTTGACAATTGTATAATGGCGGCGCGCAATGACCTTTCTTTCTTGAATGAATGCATCAATAATACAGGTAGTAACTGCTGCATTAGAATGTGATAATCATGTGACTTAAGGCCCTTGAGGTGATAGTCATCCATACTGATATGATGTTTCCAGTTTGCACTATACCCTCTCGGAACTTTCAAATTACTCAAGGTTTGACAAATAAGTTCTCTTTCAGATCTAGATAATGTGAAAGGAGCCTTAGGCAATAACAACTTACCATTTTTTTCCTCTGGCCAATATTTTGATCTTATCTTCATAGCCATAAGATCTTAACGGGCTTGTAAACCATCCTTAGACTTGTCCTTCATGTCCATAATTGTTGCAATAAGGTTCTCAGTAACATTTTTCTCAACATGCATCACATCCAAATTATGACGAATGGGCATATGCTCCCAATACGGCAATGTAAAGAAGATTGATCTCTTCGACCAAGCAGTAAGGTTAGACTCCTCATCCGTGGTCTTCTTCCTCTTATTTCCTATATGCTTTCCGAACTTGGTTTGTATATTATTCATTTAAACCATTACCTGTTCTCCAGACAAACGCTTTGGAGTCTGCCGATTTTCATCATTCCCATTGAATCGAGATCTTTGGCTCCTAAAGATATGAGCTCTTGGGAGGAATCTTCTGTGCCCCATATAAGCAAACTTCTTTCCATGTTTTAGCTAAACAGAGTCAGTCTCCTCACTACAAACAGGACATGCATACTTTCCTCCTGTCCTACACCCAGAAAGATGTCCATAGGCTGGAAAATCATGTATTGCCCATAATAAAATCGCCTTCATTGTAAACCTGTTCTTCCTGAACGAGTCATATGTTATCGACCCTTTCCACAATTCATTTAATTCTTCAATTAATGGTTGTAAATATATGTCGATGTCATGCCCTGGACCATTTTTTCCGGGAATTAAAAGTGTTAACATAATAAATTCCTTCCGCATGCATAAATGAGGTGGAAGATTGTATGGAACAGCCATAACAGGCCAGCAACTATATGAGATGCTCATATGCCCAAAGGGGTTGAATCCATCTGTTGCAAGTCCCAACCGAACGTTACGTGGATCCGCAATAAAATCACTAAATTTTCTATTTACAAATTGATGAGGGTCGAATATTGCATATCAGACCCCAGTTATTACCTGATTTTGCGTACTTGATAATTTTTAATGTCATATCTTAATTGTGTTTTTGTTGCAGGGAGTAATCAGGAGCGTTGACTGAAGAAGAGTATTAAAAGTGTGGATTTGATGGTCCGAAGTCACCAAAGTAAAGGAAAGACTGCAGAGGACCGATATTGAAGAATTTACACGCCAAGGATCCGAGAAAATCAAGCCGTTCACGTTAAAGAGGCCTGAGATTGGTGCAAAATGCAAGATCACATGGTTCCCGCTATCTGATTGGCCCGACACTTCATATATGGGATGAGGACTATAAACTGTACATCTCAAATTTTAGCCCTCGAATCGCTATGGAAATGCCCCAACGGTCAGATCAGCCCCTTAATTCATTAAGTGGGGCTCACCTGGCATCTGGATATATCTCAATTTTGGTCCCAACTGTTAAACAGATAAGAGAAAGGAGATGGACGAAACAGATTTGATACACATCACAGTGGACCCCAGCTTGTGTGGCAAGTGCATAGAGCACATGTGCACTAACCGTGCACTGTAACTGCAAAGCCGGTCAAACCTCAGTTGACCGACAGAATTTGAAGAAAAAATCGGAAACATCCGTTTTTGTTACAACGTCCGCAAACAGGGACTTTCGGTGTCTGTTATGGGCCCCACCCATTGTTCATATATCCAATCCGGACCGTCCATAAGATCTCAAGGAAGCCTCTTACCATCGTCTAGGTGGCGTTATTTCAAATGATAACAAATATCGGTTTTTAACCGTCCAAACGGCAGATGGATGGCAAGGCAGAAAACCGCGTGGACCACACCGAATCTACCCCAAAACCAGTCAATCCCCACTGATTTTTCGAGCTGAATCTAATGTACGGAGGGGATGTTTTAATATATGTCAAGATGGGACCCACCGAACGTCACAGCGGTAGTTGCCGTTTTTGTTGGCTGCGTAACGAACGGACTGCGTCCGTTTTGCGGAAGTTTGTGGACCCCACCCATCACCCGTACGGCTGATCCAAGCCGTCCACCGTGTAGAGGGCTTCGAGAGCTTCAAAACCATGCTGATATTCTGCTCCCATGCATACTCACGTGCTCGCTACAGAGGTCAAAAACAGGCGGTCCTGTGACGTTCAAAACTGATCTTGTTGTGATTTCTTCTTTGGGCCGCATCAATGGACATTCAAAACCACCCATTTTTTACTGAAATTTCGTCCTAAATCCAATGGACGGGGTGAATTTCTCAGAAAATACTTCTGTGGGGCCCACCGATCACGACAGCGAAAGGGTGCGAAAGGTTTCGCACATATTAGGAAATCCGGTTTTCCAGGCGATTGTGGGCCACCATCTTTGATCATATGGTAGATCTGAACCCGTCCATCATGTAGAGGACCCAAGAAAGTCCTAAGGAACAGTTTTTTTTTTTTGGAATTTGAGCGAGGAAAGTGCCGTGTTTCGAGACCCCGAACTTGGCTGCGAAAAGGGTTTCTCTGCGTGTGTGACGGCTTTTCAAATCCGATTTTCTCCATTCCAGCAGTTATAAAAAGGGTTTTGGACGAGGGAGAGAGGAGATTCCAGGAGCCAGAGCTGAGGGAGAGAGATCCAGAGCTAGGGATTGAGAGCTTGTAGAGAAGAAAGAGAGAGAGAGAGAGAGAGAGAGAGAGAGAGAGAGAGAGAGAGAGAGAGAGAGAGAGAGAGAGAGAGAGAGAGAGAGATGTTTTTATGTTTTAAATCCTATTTTTACTTCTTTCTAATTGCTTTCATGAGTTGCTAATTTCTTAGCTAGGGCTGAGATGAAGCCCCTAATTTGAATAACTCTTGTATGTGTTGATTTTATCTTAATCTGATTGATTTGTTTCTTTCTCTTGTATGCTTTCATGAGATTTTCGTACTTCTCCATTCTATGAGCTCGACCAAAGTCTAGATATGGATGTTGTTTAGAATATCATTCTAGGTGCTTGTGTCTGACCATGAACAGGTTCCTTGTAGAGAAAGAAACAGGAATCTACATCTCTCCATGCCTGACCATGGATGGAAAGATGTGATCCATATGCTTTAAGGAATTATACATTCTATGTGCCCGACCAAGGACATAGAGTGCGTTTTATTTATTTTGATATCAACCTGAATTAGGGTGAATCAACAGGTAAAACAAGGATTAGGATAATTAGGGGTGGATTCGAAAGTCCTAGTCTTCTCTTTGATTGGATTTTACTCATTGCTCTTGGTTATTCTCCGTAGATTTGTGTTAGTTTACTTAATAGTTCGCTACACTATTTGTTGGATTAGTTAAGAAGAGTCGTGAATTTCAAATTGTGACAACCAGTCCTCATGGGAACGATCTCGTTATACATACCGTATCTACATCTGATTCGTATACTTGCGAGTTAAAATCATTTAAATCAGATTGGTTTAAATAAAACATCACAAACTTCCACATAGAAGAATCCACAGGATGACGCATGTACGAGTCATTTTTAGCCCCCTTTGAATGCCACGACATATTCTCTGCAATCCATGATATGCTATAAAGTCTTTGTAACCTTAGTGTTAATGGGAAGTATCTTAGCACCTTCCATGGTACATGTGAGACTCATCATCTTACAACACTATTCACTTTCCATCTGCTTGCTTTACATGTAGGACAACTTTCCCTATTAGCATGCTCCTTCCAGTACAGAATACAATCATTACGACATGCATGTATCACCTCATAGTTCATACCCAACGAACTGATCAATCTCTTTGCATTATAGGTACTATCTGGTAAAGAGTTCTCGCTTGGCAAAATCTTCTTGAGCAGTTGCAACAAACTCGTAAAGCTATTATCTGACCACTGATATCTAGCCTTCATGCTCATCAACTCAACTGTCACTGACAACTTTGTATACTCACGTTTACACGATGGCTATAGGGGTTGTACCGCATCCTCCCTTAATTTATTGTACTAAGTATCATTGTCTATGTCATCTTGAGGCTGACTACCATGTTCCTCATTGACCTCATTCATACATGCATCTAAGTCATCGGGTTGAACACGACCAAAAGTATCATTAACCAAATCAACCATTCTGGGCAACAACTCTTCATTACAATTAGTCGCAGATGTACTAGGAGCCTTGGCATTGACACCCATATTGGGAAGTTTTTCTCCATGAAAAAATCAAGTTGTGTATGTCTGATCTATACCATTCATAATCAAATGCTCAGAAACTGTACTTAGTATTTTCTTCCCACGCACATTACGACATCTAGCACAAGGACAACTATACCAATCAACACCTCTCGAATTCCTTTTCGCAAAAATAATAAACGATTCAATGCCTTTAATGTATTCATCGCTCAATATATCTTTTGTCATCCAATTCTTGCTCGGGGGCGTCAAATCCATTTCTGATATCACGTGCATGTAGCATATAAAAAGTGAGATACAATAAAAAAGAGGCTTTTCATAAACTGTCAAAACATGCCACACATGTGGTCACCAATCACAAAAAAATATAGATCTATATATATCCGCAAATATATGCACATGATTAGGTGTAGGTTTTAGGTTATAGGTTATAGGTTATAGCTTTAGGGAATTGAGAATAAGTTAAGGTTTAAGTTTAGGAAATCGGGTTCAGGTTTGGGATCGGGTTTAGGTTTGGGATCACGCATACATACATACATGCATACAAACATGCATGATGATACATCCATCCATCCATGCATGCATACATACATAAACACATGCATGATGATCCATCCATCCATGATCTAACAATCCATCCATCTATCCATGCATGCATACACACATACACACACACACGCGTGATGATCCATCCATCCAGTCTTCCATCCATGCATGCATACATACATACATATACACACACACAAATCCATCCATGCATGTATACGTGCATACACACATGCATAATCTGTTCATTCATGCATGCATGCATATGTTTCATCCATCCATCCATGTGTGCATGCATACATATACACACATACATACATGTGTTTTATCATAAAACCATGCATGATGCATCCATACAAAAAAAATCAAATGGAAATTTTTTTTATACAAACAGATTTTTTTAATATTATTATAAACAAAAACAGATTTTTTTTTTCCATATTATTATAAACAACTATAAATGATTTGATAATACAATTGATAGTAAAGATGTAAATGATTTGATAATACAATTGATAGTAAAGATGAAGCAATTTTTTTTGTGGGGCCCGTTTGGATGAACCACAAATTTCAATCCTTTGGCCTTACCGTGGGAATGAATGTTTTTTTTTTTTTTTTTTTCCCAATGTGCTTTGGGAGCGACGCGGAGTAGAAACCAAATTCCATGGATTATGATTTTCTATCAATTTTGATAAAAGACGACTATAAAATGTAAATAACCCAGCATTTGTACTTTTGATTTTTTGTAAATGCTAACATCCTGTTTAGCATCTTAGATTTGGTAGTAAATGGGTCTATTTCAAATGCAAGTAACTGTTTTGTTTTTGTTTTGTTTTTTTTTTTTTTTTTTTTAAGGATAGGAAAGTCATATATGTAACAAAAGTGATTCTATGCTTCTAATATATTAGACATATAACATGCTAATGATACTTCAATTCTATCCAATTATTCAAACTCTTTGTTAGGGTTAACTGTAAATCATTTATAACTTAAAGCCAAACAAGACAGGCTGTAAAGATGTAAATCATTTATAACTTAAACCATTAACATGCACCCAAAGCTCAGCAATCTCATGTGTCATAGTAATAAATTATTGGTTAAAATAAAATTGTTCATCTCCGTTCTTTGTTCATATGGTTCTTGCTCACTGGTGAGTAGTAATAGTCATGTGTAGAATAAACTTGCTCTCATGAAGCTTGATGATCTGAAATTGTTTCTCTGATATTCCATGATTCATCTCACTACTAGGATTCCCTATTATTATATATTATGTGGAAATGCATCCCTGATATTGATTGCTGCAATACCATGGATGATATTACTAATATTACATCTGTTCTACATGATAGAAAAGAAAACCGATAAACAATCAGCACTAAAAATGAAAAGATGAAAAAAAATTGTGTTTTGATTTATATAACATGTTAAATTCATTGGCATTTTGGGTTCCCCGGTGGTTCAAAAGAATTTATTTTGTACCATCCAACAAGAATTTTCTTGAATCAGTTCACCCTGATCATAACTAGCAGAAGGACTATACCTAATTCACATTCTACATTGGCAAGCTCAACAAAAAGAATTTATTTTGTACGGACTAGCAAAGACCAAAAATCCTCATTTTATCCAAGGATTAGCTGGACCACATATTGAGGGTCAAATATTGCATATTAGACCCTATTTGTTACCTAGATTTACGAGCATGATATTGTTTAACGGTCGGTTTTAACCGTGTTTGTGATGTAGGTTGTATTTGAGACCATGGACGGTAAAAAGGTGCTAAAAGCATGAATTTAACGATCTAAATTCACCAAGGCAAGGGACGGACCCCAGGGGACCAAGATCGACGGATTTATACACCAGGGATCCAATAAAATCGAGAAACTGAAGCTTAAGTGGCCCGAAAGACGTTCAGAATGCAAGATCACAGGGTTCTCACCATCCGTTCAGTTCAAAAATTCATACATGGACTAAAGACCATAAATTAACCGTACACATAAAATTTCAGCTGATGGATCTGTGTGGAAATGTCCCAACGGACAGAACAGCCCATAAAACTCTGATTCGGGGCCCACCTGATTGCTGGATATACTTTAACTTTGGTCTCAACCCTTAAACTGGGTGTCAAATCGGATGGACGGAGCAGATTTCTCACGAACATCACGAAGGACCTCACATGGGGATCTACGCGTGCCCTTTGCATGTGCATTAGACGTGCACTGGATCGAGAACCGGCTAAAGATCGGGTAGACCCGATCCTCAAAGACAGCGTCCGCACGCTGTCTCGATGACTGATCACAGTGGGCCACATCCATTGCCCAAACGGACGATCTGAACCATCCATGTGCTCCGTAGGGTGGCCAATACCCTGTCCAGTGCATTCTTCAGTTCCCATGCACGCGCACACACTTAACCCACGATCAAACGCAAGACGGATGACTAGAAGATCTGGTACCATGGGCTGCATCAAAATCGAGACAAATTGGCCTGTTCCGAACAGTTTTCTGAGGATAACGGAATGGACGGGGTGGATTGTCCATATGACGATGATCAGGGACCCACCGACCATCACAGTGCAAACGTGCAGGCTCTGTTTCGCAAACAAAGCCTGCGGACGGATCTTGTGGACCACCATCACGATCCAGAAGAGAAATCTGGACCGTCTAATAGGTTCTAAAGAGCCCTATAACCGTCGCCTAGGTGACAGAATCTTGGAAGATAGCAAAGAATGGTTTCCGATCGTCCAAACAGCAGATAAACAGCAGCAAGAAAAACAACCAATGGGCCAATAAAATTCGAGCCAAAATGGTCTTTCCCAGACGGTTTTTTGATGCCGATCCATTGGACAGAGTGGATCTCTTCTCTAGAGATGATCAGGGGCCATCCGAGCATTCCAGTGTAACTCCATACGCACGTACGTGTGCAACAGATGACCGGACGCCGTGGGCCATATGGCTTTCTTGATCGAGATCGTCTGGCCAATCCGGACCGTCCAGAGCTTCGAGGAGGTGACCCTAACCACACCCAAGAAGTTGGATTGGATGGAAGGATGGTTAACCACTCTAAAAATTGGATCTTATGCAGTTGTCTCTCTTTTCTTACGCACGTAACTCCTTGCTGCGTAAGGAGTTTCGCAGGAGTTTCTAAAAACAGCCAGCCACCGTCCTTTGCTGGCTATAAAAGGGAGAAGTGTGGGACGTGAGAAGGGGAGAGCAAAAGCTGGAGCGTGGGCGTGGAACACAGCTAGAGAGTTTGTTTTTAGTTTTATTTATTTATTTATTTATTTTCTTTATTATTATTTGAGAGATTAAGCCAAATCATGTCTGGCTAAACCTCTTAGCTAGGGCTAAGAGGTGAAGCTTGTAGCGTGATGGGAGACCTTTTTGCTTGTGACTTTTGTTCAGATTGAACTGATGTTGATTTTAGTTTAATTAAGGGAATGTTTTTAGTTTTTAATGGTCTATTGTGACTAAAATTACAATGGGTCTGTGATAGCTTTGAGCATGTTCCTTTCCTTTTTATGTTTATGACGTCAGGAAGCTCTGTTGTTCACCATCGTCTCCTGGGCATGGTTGGATGTCGGTACCCTTCCTAACCTTCATACATTGTTGATTGGTTGGTAATTAGTTTAATTCTGTTGTTTACTTTGTCTCCTGGGCATGGTTTGGTGATGGAATCCATTCTAATTCATATACCTTTCATCTCTTGAAAACTATATCAAAGGAAGTTCAGTTTTTCCTTTAACTGGATGAAGATGGGACTCTAAGTCAAGTTGAGTTTTTGATACAGGCATAAGATCTCCTTGATCTCTACAAGTGGATCCTCTGAATCCCTAGTTTCCTATTTCTGAATTCCTTAAGTTTTAGATTAATATTTCACAATTATTCCTCAAATTATAAGTCAATTTAGATTTCATCTCATTCTAGTTCTACTTCTAGTTAGTTTCAGAAAGCATACAAGTATCAGTCCCTTAGGATTCGACATCGATCTCACTGAGTTTATTACTACATAACAACGCTATACTTGGAGAGTGAACACCACACACAGGAAAGAGTGGGGATTATGACATCCATCGTTGAGACTTTCGTAGGGCCCACAACGATGTTTATTTGTCACCCAACTTGTTCATAAGTTGACACAGACATAGGGAAAACACAAATATCATCTTGATTCGAAACTTCTGCTGCCCTAAGAAGTTTTCAATAGTGGGTCTTCGATTCCCACTGTTTCCTGTGGTGGGCCCACTTGAGCACTGGATATGCTTCCATTTGGGCTCGTGCCATAAAACAAGTTGAAAAATAGATGGCCTGCATGGATAACACACACACATCGCAGTTGCCCCATAGAGTTTACTTGCATGCTTGAGTTACAAAGTATGCAATCCACCTTCTCCAGCAGAGACATTTCATCAAACACATGTTGTGCACACCTTAAACATTCACAACAAATGATGAATGGCAAGACTATTTTATGTCTGCATCCATTGTATATATGGTATACATCTATAGCAACCCAGGCCATCTAGATCATTGGTCCCATTGTTTACCAGACATGGCCAACGAACCCCCACCGCGGATTTACAGATCTAAAAATTAAAAACCTAAATAGAGAAATGAGTACCTGGCCAGGGCAGAGATGAAGGGCAGGGGCTGCTGGCCGCACCTGATCTGGAGATGATGCAAGTGAGGAAGAGAGAGAGAGAGAGAGAGAGAGAGAGGAGAGAGAGAGAGAGAGTCGGGGGTAGGAAGAAGCTGGGAGTCGTGCGGGTCTGGGACCGGGACAGAGAGAGAGAGAGAGTCGCGCGGGTCTGGGACCGGGACGACGAGTGAGATAGAGAGAGATAGAGAGAGAGAGAGAGAGAGAGAGAGAGAGAGAGAGAGCGGGTGGGCGGCCTATTGAAATGGGGGGAGGGGGTGACATTGGGCGTGCGGCTCTGTTTTGAGCGCGGGCCCAAATTTTGGGGAGGGGGACCGTGGCTGGTGGTCGATGCTCTGTGGGCCCCACCATGATGTACATGTTTCATCCATTCGGTTCATCCATTTTTACAGATCATTTTAGTGCTTGATGCAAAAAACAATAGGGATATAGATCCTAGGTGGGCCACACCACAAGAAAAAATTAATGAATGGATATTCACAATTAAATCCTCCTAAGGCCCATTGTACTGTTTATTTGACATCCAATCTATTTATTTGGTCATAAAGAGCCAGATGAAGGGAAAAAATAAATATCAACTTGATCCAAAACTTTTATGGCCCCCAAAACATTTTTAATGGTCAAAATTCATTCAACACTATTTCTTGTAATGTGGTCCACTTGAGATTGAGATATAACTCATTTTTTTTTATCATATCATAAAATGATATATAAAAATAGATGGACGACATGGATGATACACATACATCATGGTGGGCCCCACAGAGCACCGACCACCAGCCATTGGCAGGGGGAGTAGCCAATCTGTTCCTCACCATAGCAAATACATGTGATTTAATCTCCATGTTTTCTACCGTATGGTCCACTTTAGCCTTCGATCTAGATGATTTTTGGTTTCATGCCCTATAATATTATTTTAAAATATATAAACGGCTTAGATAAGACACATATTTTTTTAGGCCCTATAGGGCCCCTTATACCCTAAGCGTCTTGTGGGGCCCACTATGATTTATTCAATTTATCCACTCCATCCATCCATTTTAACATATAATTTTATTACATAAGGTCAAAATCGAAGCAAATAAAAATCTGAAGAGGACCACATCATGGGAAACAATATAAATTGAACGTCTACCATTGAAAATTTTTTGGAGGCCACTGAAGTTTTGGATCAAGTTGATATTTTAGTTTTCCCTTCATCCATGTATTTGTGATCTATTGAACAGGTTGGATGACAAATCAAAATCACTGTAGGCCATAGGAAGATTTCAACAGTAGAAATCATTATTCCCACTGTTTCCTGTGGTATGGTCCACTTGAGCTTTAGATATACTTTAATTGTGGACTCAACCACTAAGGGCCTGTTTGGATGGGTGGATTGGAAGGGATTGAATGGTATTAGGGTGGATGGCATGGATTTCAAGGTAATGATGGCGTTGTCAATGGATTGTCTTAAGATCCATGGAATTGCTATATCCCCCCGGTTTGCTATATCAAGTCTGTTTGGCACACTCGGCCAATCCCGGGATTAAACCTTCCCATCCCTTCCAATCCCTCGAACCAAACATGTCCCAGGCAAATTTGAACGGATTAGGGTGGATTGGATGGGATTTAAAGGTAATGATGGTGTTGTCAGTGGATTGTCTTATGATCCATGGGATTGCTATATATCCTAGGATAAGATCACCCAGTTTGTTTGGCACGCTCGGCCAATCTAGGGATTTAACTTCCAAGCCCTTCCAATCTACCTGTCCAAACGGGCCCTAAAATGATCTGGAAAAATGGATTGACGATGTGGATATCATAAACCATGACTTTGGGCCACGATCTTAAAAATAAAGTCAATCCATGACTTGGGTGGGCCACACCACATATATACTATAGTTGAGAGGGTTACCCTCCCATTAAAACATTCATAATCATTTATTGGGCCCACTTAGATGTGGTTCATAAATCCAACCCATTCATTATATACGTGTGTCCCACTTGGATGAGGAGTCAGCCCAAGTTTCATACACATCCAAAACTCATGTGGGCCCCACCAATTAAATGCTTTTATATGTTTTAGGGATGTCTTCACATAGTTTTAGATGCTATGGCTCACCTGAGTTTTGTATACGACTGATTTTTGGACTTAAATGGGACACATTAAATGCATGGTGTTGATGTTCTACATACATCATGGTGGGGCGCACACAGATTAACCTCATAGGAAGTTCCCATGAGGTGACCTTATAATACCAATTTCACTATTTAGGTAACTCCTTCATGGGTGCTACTCTAACCTTGTAGGGCCCACCTTGATATATTTTATGTATATCGACACCGTCCATATATTTTTCCATCATATATTTAGGATGTGATTTCGAATCATAAGAACTCGATAATCTCAAGTGGTTCATGAAATCGCTCTTATGATGATTTTTTTCACCTTTGGATTTTGCTGTTTTGATGAGGCTATATGTTGAAATCTAGGGGTTATAGGGTTTGATTTTGTTTTGTTGTTAAAGATTGTTCGATTCTACTAGTGGTGTTTGGAAACTAACCTCTGATATTAATTTGATTCCATTTGGGAAAAATTCTGTCTGTGTCAATGTCTTGTGTTTCTGCAAGTTCTATGGTTTCTAGTGAGACTTATGTGTTGTGTTTTACTGTTTTGGAGTCCTTGGAGCTAATATGTGGGGGCCGAATGTGGATGAGTGGAGGGCTGAGAATGCCTTTCATGGAACAATCTCTGCCGCCTGATTGGTGGACTTGGTACGATTGGATGGATGTCGGTTGTCTTTCTTTTTTTTTTTTTTTTTTGAGATTCCATTTGGCTTAAACTATATTTCAGTTCCTTTTTAACAAGCAGCTTAAACTATATCTAAGCTGTGCAAGTTTACATCTCATTGCTTTGGAGACGAGTTAATAGCCGAAAAATGATAACATGAGAATGACCTATACTAATGTATGCATTTGGTACAAATTCTTAATGTTGGCAACTCACCCACCCTGCACTTGACATACTTGTACCTCTCCAAAGGTCACACTGATTGGATGATTTTAACTCTTTGAAATTGTCGTTGGGTTAATTTGGACCATTTTCATTTTTACTATCCTGAGGAACATTGGTACTATTCTTTTTAAACATCTATATGCTTCAATCTCCTTTGGTCTGCAATCCTATTGTGTTGAAGGGCACATCTATTCTGTTGGGTAGAACACTTATTTTAATATCACAATGATTGGATAATCTCAACCATCTGATATTACAGTTGAATTTAGACCATTTTCTTTTTTACCAAGGTATTGAGGAACTTTGATTTGCACTCCTCTTTCTTAAACGTGTATATTTTTTCTTAACCTCAAGTTAACACTCTTCTTCTTCTTCTTTTTTCTTTTCACGTTTACATGTTTTAATCCCACCTTGTGTATTGTAGGCCACATCCATTCAATTTGGTATAGATCCATTTTTTTTTTTCAATTTTTCTTGTCAAAATACAAAATCTAGCTTTCTTTTTTAAAAAATATATATTTTTTACAATTTGTCAAATTTTTTCACAATTTTGTTTAATTTCTTAATTTTTTTTTTCAAATTATCATTTTTTAATCTCACTTTTGTGATATAACTTTTAAATTTTTGTTGTCAAAATACAAAATCAAGGTTTTTTTTTAATTTTTTAATATATATATATATTTTTTACAATTTGTCAATTTTTTCACAATTTTGTTTAATTTTTAGAATTTTCTTTTTCAAAATATCATTTTTTAACGATCACTTTTGTTATAACTTTTTAATTTTTTTTTTGTCAAAATAAAAAATCTACTTTTCTTTTTTAAAATATATATATTATTTACAATTTGTTAATTTTTTCACAATTTGTCAATTTTTTCACAATTTTGTTTAATTTCTTAATTTTTTTCTTCAAAATATCATTTTTTAATCTCACTTTTGTGATATAACTTTTTAATTTTTGTTGTCAAAATAAAAAATCTAGTTTTTTTTTTTTTTTTTTTTTTTTTTTTTTTTTTTTTTTTTTTTTTTTTTTTTTAAATATATATTTTCTAACAATTTGTCAAATTTTCACAATTTTGTTTAATTTTTTAAATTTTCTTTCTCAAAATCATTTTTTTTTTATCGAAATCTTGTTATATAAATTTTTAATTTTTCTTGTCAAAATACAAAATCTAGTTTTCTTTTTAAAAAAATATATTATTTACATTTGTCATTTTTCACAATTTTGTTTAATTTTTTAAATTTTCTTTTTCAAAATATCATTTTTTAAATATCACTTTGTTATATAACTTTTAAAATTTCTTTTCAAAATACAAAATCTAGTTTTCTTTTTTAAAATTATATATTTTTACAATTTGTCAATTTTTTCACAATTTTGTTTAATTTTTAAAATTTCCTTTTTCCAAATATCATTTTTTAAATATCACTTTTGTTATATTACTTTTTAAAATTTCTTTTCAAAATACAAAATCTAGTTTTCTTTTTTAAAAAATATATTTTTTTACAATTTGTCAATTTTTTCACAATTTTGTTTAATTTTTTAAATTTTCTTTTTCAAAATATCATTTTCTTATCGAATTTTCTCTTTTCAAAATTATCAACATTATTCAAAGTTCTTAATTTTTATTTCAAAATCTAGATTTTTATAAAATTACATTTTTTTTTTCAAAATCTAAATTTTTTTCTTAAACATTGTTAGTTATTTTTCTAAGCTTTTTAACTTTTTTTTTTTTTTTTTTTTTTTTTTTTTTTTTTTTTTTTTCCCGAAATTCATAAATTTTTTTGTTCTTAATTTTTGACTTGAGCATTAGAGACGGTTTACGACCGTCTCTAATGCAGACGGTCTTTGACAGTCTCAAATGACCACTATAAGACGGCTAAGGATCGTCTCTAATAGAGACGGTCTTTAATAGTCTCAAACGGGACCTGCTAAATAGCTGGACGGAGCTTATAAACCAGTAAAAGACGGCTGATGGCCATCTATAATTAAGACGGTTCTTGGCAGTCTCATATTACCAATAAAAGACGGTCATTGACCGTCTCTAATAAGGACGGTCTTTGACCGTCTCAAATGACCGCATATGAGACGGTCAAAGATCGTCTCTAATAGAGACGGTCCTTGACAGTCTCAAATGGAGACAGCTAAGATCCGTCCCTAATACGGACAATTTTTAGCACTCATATTATAGGAAAAGACGGCTAATGACCGTCTCTAATTGAGACGGTCCTTGACAGTCTCAGATTACCAGTAAGAGATGGCCAATGACCGTCTCTAATACGGGCAGTCTTTGACCGTCTCAAAAGGTCGCATATAAGATGGTCAGAGACCGTCTCTTATTCCATACGGTCGATGGACGTCTTTTATCCGCAGTTAGCGACGATTTTTGACTGTCTTAAATGATTTGTAGACGTTAAAATTTTTAAGACAATATTAAGGACTGTTAAGGGCCGTCTAAAAGTTTAGAGACGGTTTACAGCCGTCTCTAAAGCGTCTTTAAACTAAGCAATTTTAGAGACGGTCCAGAACCGTCTCTAAATCCGTCATTTTTTTCCATTTTTCACGTAATGTCTTCGGCATTGCGCTTATCGGGACTCAACTTATTTGTAAGTATCTAGAGTCCAAGAGGACACTTGCGATCATTCCTTTTTAGGATTGGGTCTTAAGTGGTTCTCACCCTTGAAGTCCTCAAGGAGGCCTCCAGCGGGAGTGTACATGGTGGGTGAGTTGTGTGGACCCTTGCTCTGTGGAGAGCATAAACATTTGGTTAGGAGTGGACTAGTAAAACTCCTGGGTTAGAGGTGAACCGTGTAGAAACCTCCAGTAGGGTCTTATGGAAGATCCTTGGCCAGTGTGCCTAAAAGTGGGTGCGTTGTGTTGACCCTTGCTCATGAGAGCATAAACAGTCAGCCTCAGTGTAGGTTGTAAAGGTTGAAGGTGAACCTGATTTAAAACCTTAGGTTTGAGGTGAACCAGTGAAATTCGGTACACTCAAGGGTTGAGTGCGTTTACAGGGAGTGGAGTAGACAAGTAGTCAAACCACTATAAAAATGATTGTGTTTGTCATTGATCTTCTGTGTGTGTGATTTATGTCAATGCATTCATATTTATATATCTGATCATACCTCACACATATTCACAGTCATATCCATCATAAACCAAGTTATATATTGCTACTTCTTGAATAGTTTGTGATTGGATCCTCTACCAGGCTTGGAAGCCAGTAGAGTTACATTTGAGTAATCCTAATGTGTGTCGGTTGTTAGGATTAGTGTAATAGGATTTTAAAATAGTTCATAAAACCTTTAGAAGTCCTATTCACCCCCCTCTAGGACATATTGGCATATTCCTTCTTCAACTAGTGCGATCTTTACTGCAATTTCACGGTGCGGATAAGTCCCATACATCACGGCCGTGCCACACAGCGAAAAACATATGGACGGCGTGAATATTCAATATATACATTATGGCGGGCCTCACAAATGGACGGATGGTTTGGATGTAACATAACCCCATGATCAGGCCCACCGTCCTGGACAGATGGACGGTGGGGATAGAATAAATACATCATGGTGGCCTTCACTTACCTGTCCAGATGGACGGTATGGATATAAAATATATATCAAGGTGGGTCCCATGGATGCCACACGTGCAGGGTGGCTCTGCAGATAGACGACATAGTTAGAATACATACATCAGGCCCCATGCAACACACTGTCCAGCGATGGACGGTGTGGATATAGAATATATAAATCAAAGTGGGTCCCATCCCACACATGTGGCACATGTGGGTGGGCCCCACGAGTTGCCAGGTGCATGGATAGGGTGGAGAAGCACATACATCACAGTACGCCCCACACCACACCGTCCAGATGGACGGTGTGGATTCAAAACACATATATCACATGGTGGGGTCCACGTCCCCAAACGGACGGACAATTTGGATATAAAAGACACACATCAAGGTGGGTCCCACCTCCACACATGAAACACGTGTGGAGTGGGTCCCACGTTTGCTGACGTCAGTGCATCTGTCATGTAGCTAGGCAGATGGACGGCTTGGATTAACGGATACATCACGGTGGCTTCCAACGTCAGATGGATGGCCGGGTGAAACACGTACATCAAAGGTGGGGTCCACGACCACATCCAGATGGCTCGACGATCTGGATTAAATGGGTGGACGATGTAGATATAAACACATACATCATGTTGGGTAGGCCCCACTGTCTAGCAGGCTAGACAGTGGATGGTATGGATGAAAGACATGCGTCAGGTGGGTCCACATGTGTG